>CM027081.1:4687049-5392049 GCA_015343265.1 Pao palembangensis
GTCCCCCCGTCAGCACACCTAGGGATGTGTTTGTTGTCATGCAGAAAGGCGTCTGCTTCAGGCCCGTCAGAGCTTTGTTCCTCACAGACTCTGCATCGCTCCTTTTCTCTCACTCAATAGGGTTCAATTTTAATGATGGGGGAGTGACAGAGCTACGAAAGAAGCCCCCCTCCCTTTGTGCCTTCAAAAACTTTGAAAGAACCCTTAAGAGATGTGCTGAGTCCTTTTGATAACCGCAGCCATTTTTCGTTTCGAAAAAGTTCCCTGTTTTTCCCCCTCTCTTCCTTCCCCCATCTCAGAACTGCTGGAAAAATATAGCTGTGTTCAACTTAAGTTTTCTCACTGACGACTTGGTAAACATTCAGAGAAAAATAACCCAAAAAAGTATGTATTCCTGACTGTTTGTGTCCTATTGTTTCGGCTATAAATATCCATCAAGAGATTCAAACAAAGTCAGCTTTGAAAATATCGCTGGTTTCCCTCATGCTAATTTGAAACAGCATCAGATCTCATGTCCTTAACAAACTTTCTGAAGTCTGCATGTTTTTTTTTTTTTTTAATTCCATTGCACTTCTTATAAGAGACCAGGAGTTGAAAATAGAATAAATGAAGCGTTGTTGTTTTTCCTTTTCTATGGATCTTCAAAGTAAATCCCCAAACAAAGGTTGCTTTCTTTTGAGGCTTGTGAGTGCTGTTTTCTTGTGCATGCATGAATGCACATGTGTGCATATTCTTGTGTCGGTGCACAGTTCCACTGTACTCTGTCTTTAACAATAGCCTTCTGTTTTTCACGTGTTCATAGATATGTCCCACCCTAGAGAGAAAAATGACAAATGCGTAGAAGACCCCAAGAGTATAGAAAAGAAAAATAGAGCCCTGCTAAGGTAAGCCCACCTCCCCTGCACGTCAGTCATTTTTGTTGATGCCAGTTTTTTTACAACAGGCAGGTGTAACAATAATGAAAGCCTGTTTTTTTTATAATTAATAAAAAAAAGAAAACCGTAAGAACCTGAAATTTAAAAAGAGCAATTATTGTTACATTCTAGTGCTCATCTAATAACAATCATCATACTAAGAAACCATGTACATTAGGGATGCAACAAATACCACGGCTCAAAATGTACTTCAGATTTTAGGTCTCGGTTTTGGTATGTTTTTTTTTTGTAAAAGCAAAAAAAGCCATACATTCATCCCAAAATTATTATTTATTTCACTAACTGACACATAAAAAAAAAAAATCTTACTGCTAGACTGTATTCCTGCCTTGTGTATATATAAAACACTTCCAAATGGAAAAGCCCTTTAAGGAAGGAGGAACACAGTTTTGCCAGTTCATCTTTGATACTTTTGTTGTTTTAATATATCTCAGGAATGATCCAGGGTGGAACCTGGATTGAGGGGTTTTTTTTTTTTTTTGACTGTTTTTTTTTTTTTTTGTGACTAAACCCCCTCTTGAAAGGACTGCGAATCTTTGGCAATAAATATCCCAACTACAGCAGTATTGTTTTGTGTGTCTATCTGAGACCACAGCATATGGTTCTCAGTAGGCATTCATGGAAGTCTGTTGTTTTTTTGACCCCTAGCTGATATGCAGTTCTGCGGCATGACGGTGGTGTAGCTGCTGAGTGGTGCACTCTGCACACAGGTGGAGATTAGCACTCATGTTTAAAGTGTTTCTTGTGTACAGAATTTCTTCCGTGAAGATCTATTTTTTTCCTCATCATTGTAAAGAAGTAGACGTACCGAGACGTACCCAACACAATACACAATTGTATTGAGAACCATTGCATCCCTAATATACATTTTGGTGGTCGGGATGCTAAATAGTTTGGAAGCTAGCAAGATGACAGGTATTGCAAATTCACTGAAAGCTGGCTCTTAGTTAAAAATTAAATATATGTAACCATATTCTTGATTTTAATTTCCACCGTGCTGTAAAAAAATCAGAATTTAGTTTTTACAGTATAATCACAAGAAATATTTTTGTAGCCATAGTCCTTTACGTTGTAAAGGATGTTTTGTTTTTTAAACTGTTTTTGCTGAAATGCAGCTACACTGTCAAAGAAAGGCATTTCTTTAGGCACAGTTCAAAATACAGAATATAAATGTCATAATCTCACTTCTCTGACAATCACTTCTACTGCTTGATCATGTCTTAACACAAACACAACCATACTGAACCTCCTGTCACAAACCGTACCTAATGAGAGGTGTATTTGTGTCCACAGGCGTCACCACAGCGACCACCACACCCAGCCTGGCTGCCAGCGCCACTGTGTCGATGAGAATCTAGAACGCAGGAACCACTACTTGGACCTGGCAGGCATCGAAAACTACACATCCCGCTTTGGAGCCGGTGAGTGGACCAGGGCCAAGGGTATAAAGAAGGGGAGAAGAAAAGGGGAAAACGCAGACAGTGGCCATTTGAAGCTGTATTTAGGCGCAGCATTACTGTGGCACCTGCTTGGAGCCATTAGGTTGAACTACCAGCCCATTGTGCCCCACCATGAGCTATGTTATGAGCGAAGTTAATTGGAATCCTTTTTTAAAACCTACTCATTTAAACTCTAAACCTATGACCTGTAGCCCTACATGTTGTGACCAGGCTCATTTCTGTGTAATAGGAGGAAATGGAAACAGGATTTGGTGTTGATAGTTCACACTATGTTTCAATGTCTCTATTACAGTCCCTGCCACCGAGCCAACAAAAGCCGAACCACAGAGCCGCTCATCTAACCAGACCCGCTCTCGCTCCCATGAACCAGAAAATAGCCACTCCCATTCCCACCACCGCCGCCTGCAGGCTATTGTTGACCATGTCCCCGTAGACAGCCTCCAACTCGCATCTCGGACGCGTGGCCAGGACTCAGGAAAGCATGCGCTCCGTTCTCCCAAGACTCACACATACACTCCTCCAGCGCAGATCAGCAACAGGGTGATAAAAAGCCGAGGCATCCCTCCTCCACCGGCATTACCCACCCAGACGCCGCCGCACCAATCCACAGCCCCATACCGCAAGCTCAGGCAGCGTTCCAAGGAGAGCCAGGGCTACCGGGCATTAAACTCTTCAGCAGGACCGGTTGTGGAGAAAGAGCATGTGAGGGACCTGCCCAGCCTTCTGTTGTTTGAAGGAGGGTTGGCACAAGTGGTGCAGCGGCACGAGCATCACCACCACCATGAACACCATCACCACTATCACCACTTTTACCAGTCTTGAATTTTTTTTTTCCTCCTGCAGTTCACCAGAATCAGCCTGGCCAGCGGACACTGACTGCAACAGATTTCTTTACTTGTGGCGTGGACGTGGACATATGACTTGGATGAGAGAAGAGGAGCATGGAAGGGGTGTCCCGTTCCTCTTGGCATATCAGTCAGTGTTTAAAAGAGGTCATTGAAGCAAACAAAAGCTTCCGTATGCCAGCAGTGATTTGGAGCTATGCTACGGTTCGGTTGAAGGATCACACCTGGGGCTACAACATAGTACAGGCATAAAAGTTCATGCGGAATATGTGGGTTTTTCCTTCCCTGAAAGCCTGTGATCCACTACATGGTGACACCAGGAACACAAGCATTGAGACAGGATTCCGAAAACCACTACGTTAAAAGGTATCTATCAAAAATGGGGGACAGTGCTAAGATAGAATGTAATGTATAGATCAAACTATATGACGGAAGGAGATAGGAGAGCGGAGCATAAGGTGTGTGTGTGTGTGTGTGTGTGTGTGTGGGGTTGGGGGGTTTAGGTTAGTTCTGATGGTTAGGGTAAGGTGCTGAGTAATACATTACATCTAGTCCTCACAACGATAGAGATCCAAGGATGAGTGTGTGTGTGTGTGTGTGCGCGTGTGAGTGAGGGCAACAGAGAGACAGAGAAACTGTAAATGTAGCAATGTATAGCCAGAGTGTGTGTGTGTGTCTCAACACTGTCTGTTGAAAACCACTTGAAGTGTGCTCATGGCCGTTTGATCATTTCAAGCCATCTAAGTTTCTGGAGATGAAAGTCAAGATCCTGATTCAGGCGCACACAAACCTGTCAGCACAAATTGGAAGCGAAATGCTGAAGTTTTATGAAGTTAAAAAAATAAATAAATAAATAAAAATAAGAGTCCTAAAAGCAGCTGCTACCTCTAATTGCATTCTAATTGTTGTTTTAATGATTTGGGCAAATATTGACAGGCTATTTTGACATGGACACTTTTTTTTAAGAGAACAGTCGTTTCAACATTTTCTCAACATCTGCAGTGTCTGAAAGCCCCTTTTATTAACTAGCATTTGCTGTACATAAGGTATATATTGTTATCAATTTTATAAGCTTTATTGATAATGTGTTGCTGCATCTTTGTTTTCAGTCACTGAAGGGTTTATGTTTGTTTTCCTTCACAGCTGCATTTTTTTAAAGCGTTACTTTCAGCATTTTGACTAAAAATGTACAATCGTCTTAATCACTTACTTGTCACCATGTGATTTCTGATTTTGTGCCAAAGCACTACAAACCCGACTTTCCTCAATCATTAACATTGAGTGCTCGATTGTTTTAACCACTTATACCAAAACATCACAAAAATGTCAATAAATCTTTTGTGCTTAAGTAATAAATAGACACTATGTACCAATTTAGTTAGATTTTTTATTTTTTTTTTTTACTTTTCCCTTAGTAATGCAGCCATTACCCAGCTCTGTGGCAGTGCTTAGTGTTTAAATGAAACGTTTTTATCCATTAGAAGCTATGTGTCCTCAGTCACATGATACATTGGAATGCCAATATTAGACATGCCTATCCTGATGTCTCATTTCTTTTCACATATTCACCCTGATGAAGATTTGGTATTTTAGATGGTGGATATATTCATTCATGACTATGAAGGGAGTTCAGTTTTTTTTTTTTTTTTTTTTTTTTTTTTTTTGATGAAGGGAAAATTTGGCTGAGGGCACACTTTATTCATAAGTAGCTGCTTGGTCGGCCATCTCTACACTTCCCCGTTCTAGTTCCCTGTTTCTGCCGCAAATTCCTGTTCCCCTGCTGTCAACAGGTCTGTCTCCACGCTGCCATGTGGTTTTAGAGCACAGCCAACAGAAGCCCTGCCTTGTGGTGCTGTGGGGCGTTGGCACTCTCAGCTGTCCCAGTCCCTCAGTTCTATTTAACAAAACTCACTGCTAGGACCATGACTCACCAGTCTTCATTACTCGGCAGCATTGGCTATCGCCATGATTCTCTACATCATCTGTTAGCATTGAGACAGGATGCACTATCCATGTATGCGATATGAAACAGTGTAAGGTATGTCAGTCCTGCACTGAGTCACGTGCGTCCTCTCACAGCTGCGGGGTAGCCAATCAGTCCATTTGCCTCACTGGAGCAGTGTTGGAATCATTCCGTTGGAGAGGATACTGCCATACTTTCTCAACTCACTTTTTACTGGACAACGCACCAGTGTCACACTCCAAATATAAGAAGTATTGAAATGGTTCAATAGTATGGACAAACTGCCTTGATGGACACAGTGAACCTCAGATCCATAGTTAGGGCGCACTGTTAAAGCATCTCTTTTTTTTTTTTTTTTTTTTTTTTCTTCGCTTCCTTTTGTAAATTCCCTCCTTCTGAGTCAAACCCGAACTCAGAACTGAAAAGCTGTTGAAAACACTTTCATACCTTTATACTTCAAAGCATCATGTGGCATATGAGCACTGTTGGGAGTTGATTTATTGTTTTTTTTTTTTTTTTTGACATGACCAGATTCTCTCTCTCTCTCTCTCTCTCAAAAAAAAGTAGATTCTTTAAATTAAAATATTTATGTCTTTGGTTAAAATATCTGTGTCAATATTGCAAACAGCAAGTTGTTAACTTAAATGTTTATGCTTCGTTTTAGAAAACAGGAAAGAAATTAAAATCATGCCTCCGCCCTCTCGTTTTGTATAAAATGTTCCAAGTTCCTCTTTCACATTAACTCAGTACTCAGTTTTATAGTACCACTTTCCTTTGTTCAGCTTTCCTTTGCGGGTCAACAGTCTGAGTAAAATGATGTATATAAAAGACTGCATGGAGTATAGACCAGCATCATTTTGAAAGAATATTATGGTTTATTTAAAATTAAATGACTGTCAAGCTAGCTCAGCTTCCTTCTATCTGCCAAACGGGGAGGAATTAACAATTGAACACACTTGTTTTTTTTCTTCACACACTACACACATTTGCTGTAAAACAAAGATGTTTAGCATTAGCTGTTTATTTCTCCTCTTCCCTAATGTTTTCCCATGACTTTATTTAGTTTATACAGTTTATATAGATTGTATTTGATTAATTGCTTTATTTATTTGATAGCAGATCTGTGCCGATGGAAATACCCTATTAAAGTATGAACCTGTTCTTAAACAAATTTCATTTCATTGTGTTATATGTTAATTCTCTGCAGACATAGTGAATGAAATAAATTCTTCACATGTTGAAAGTAAAAAAACACCACAATCTCATCGATACGAGGGATTTTTCATTTGGCGTTTTTCTCTATTTCGAGGTTGAATATCGAAATAAATGTAAACCATTAAAAATTAAGATTTCTACCTATCAAAGTGCACAAACCCACATGAGCCTTCTTCTCGACCCTTCCACTGTCTCAGAATGGCATGCCTGGTGGCACATAACCAGCAGGTGGTCATTTTTGTTTTATTTCTAATTAAAGAAAAAAAAAAAAAAAAAGATATCATCTGGATTAATGTGAACAGTGTGTGGTGTCACAGAGAGCTCCTGGCCGACCACAGCTGCTCACCACGCAGCGGTCTTTACACTTTCATCTCCAGCTTAGCAGCTTATCTTTGGTCAGAGCAATCACAGCGAGACCGCCTTTTGGCTACGTGATACGCCTGACTCTCATGAACGCGGCTATTTGTGTATGCACGCACGAGCGTAACCTGCACAATTTATCATCATTGCAAAGGGTTTCTGTCCTAACACAGGCTGGCGGCTATTACTTCCACTGCGTTACGTGGCTCCCTTTTTGAAAGGGCCACTTAAAAGTTAATACAATACAGGATACAGCACTTTTGTAGAATTGAAGAGGTGAAAACTTACTTTTGCCTTTTGTTTAACTGGAAACTGTTCACAAATTGAAAAGGTCACTGAGTCAGAAAGAACAGTTTGAGGAGTATTATTTGGCTTTTAAAGTCAACATCTGCTAAGTTCCTGTGTAAACTAATACCATGATAAAAAGAAGCTTGAAGAAAACATGTTCATGCATTTATTTACATTTCAGGTAAGTTTTCTCACTTTCTCTTAGTGATAACAGGTGAGAGAAGGATTCAACGCATTTGTAAAAAAATGTTGAACAGTTGAATAAACCTGATAGCTGTAAATATAAACTGTTGCTGTGTATTTCTTATATTCATTTACTCATTAAGACCTGATCCATCAATATAACTTCATCATTCTCCACATCTTGTTTTCCACTCTGATATCTGGTTGCTCTTTTCTTAGCTAATGATTTTTAATTAATTCTTTTTCCTCATATAGTCCCTCATATTGCTTGTTTTTTGTTGTTGTTGTTTGTTTGTTTGGCGGGGGGGTGTTAATGGTATTAATTTGCCTGACTCAGGGTTAACCCTGATCAGTTTGGTATGAAAACTAGGGCTCGACTTATGAGCCTCTCTGTAATTGTGCATTGCAATCAAATGATCATGCAAATGAATTCATTATTTGGATGAACATGTTAATTCTGACAGCAATAAGAAAAAACTCTGATATATGTAGGTTTTGATATTGAACTTCTACATGCGTAAAATCAGTGAGAGCCACTCAAAATTGTTTTTAGAAATCACAAGATTTGGAAAATCAAGTTACAAAAGGCACAAACAATCTTTACTTCTAAACTAAGTTTGGATTCATGCACTTTAGAACTCGACTCGATGCAAATTCTATTTGGTGCTGCTCTGTTTTCTTGTGTGAAATGCAAATTGTGCACTACAGACCAGATCTGGGGGAAAAAAAAGGCCGTCCTCTTTGCTCAAAACCTTTTTTCCCCTGCTTTTTCGTTGCATGTCAGCCAAAGGGCCTATTCTGCACTATCCTTCTGCATGCTCTTGTCTCCGTAGGCTGACTTGAGACGTTTTTCTTTGTCTTGAGTTTTGTAGTCGGACTTTGATCTGTGTTCCTTTTCAACGCTGCACATACAGTACAATGTGGCAACGATAGCCTTAGTTTTCATGAAGCTTTATTTTATCTTGAGCAGAGTAATGCTTGGATAATGCATTGATGCTTTTTTGAAATGGCAGCTCTGGAGACGATGTCCTTCCTGCTCTGTCTGTGTGGCTTCATCAGCGCATAAAGGAAACATGTGCAGTAAAGATTACTGCCGGTGTGGTTCATCCCAAACCTGCATTGTTACATTTTGTGTCCAGTAAAAACTGTTTTCACTATTATGAATGTGGTTAGACAATTAGAAGATGCAAAAGTATTTTTATTTATCTTAAAAAAGAATCAATCACACAGGCCTACTGTAGTAACAACTATAGTAATTATACATATTATGGTACCTTCACCTTAAGTGTAAAAAGTACTGCATTTTAATTGTAATTATTCATTTTAATATATCATCACCTTGCTAAAACAGTATTTTGACTAAATCATTTCTTTGTGATGCTGCATTTTTGTATTTTCTGAAAAAAAATATTTTAAATACAATAACATCCCTTGAAAATGATAGCTGCAGTTGATATTTTCATTCTCAGCGAGTTAAACAATTCCCTGAGCTGCAAAATGTCACCTTCATTATGCTTCTATTAGGTTATTGGTTTATTAGACACCACAGTCCATTCATGAATACCATACTTCATGCTCTGAAGGTCTTCTTTCCTCATCTGCTATCGCTTATCTATACTGTACATGTTAAAAACTGGAATGCCAGTTAGAGACCCATGACAAAAGCTTTCAATATAAAAGCTACAAAGGTTCCATTGTAGCAGTCTTATTTATAGCTATTCCAACTGAGATCAGGAGTTTAAGGCGCGAGAAATACTGACTAAAGTCAGTATTCCGGACTGTAATAGCTTACTGAAGAATTGTAATTAATAAATGAAATGCAGTTTTCTTTTAATTCTGTGCTTTTTTTTCCATTCTTATGCGCTTCTTTTTTTTTTTTTTTTTTTTTTTTTTTTTTTGGTACTATTTGCTAAATTTAGAAATGGATTAGCTAAAAACCGAAGAGCTAAAACGGGATGAACCCTTTCGGTGATACTGTGTTGTGTTTGTGATCAGGGATTGGTCTTTTTGGGTAGGAAAACAAACAAAAAAAAAAACCTTTATCTATGTTGCCATGAGCACTACAAAAGCAACACTACTGATTTAACTATGGGGAAATGAGAGGCTGCCATAATATGTTTTGCGTGCTTTGTTTCCAGCAGACAGACACAGAGCTTTGAAGTGTGAATTGGCACAGCAGGGTACAAGCTTCTGTTAAGGCAAGATGCTAAATACAAGTATGGGAAGGACACGGGATAGGCTATTACCAATACACAGGCAAAGCACAGAAAAAAAGGCAAATCCAATGATAATGTACATCTGTTCCAGTGAATTTATAAGCTTTGAACATTTTCTCATGTGGGATAAGTGGATCCTTCTTACAATATCTCGCAACTTCAAAGCAGATTCGCTTTGGATAATGCAAATGTTTGGAATATGTGGGCTCCAGCCTACTCGAGAGCATGAAAAGGAAGAGAGAATTAAAGCTAATTGGTGTGGCAGTCTTTCATGTGTGCCGAGAAGGGCAAAAATAAAACTCTTCAATTATTGTCAAGTTCATTTAATTAGGAAACAAGCTAATGATTTGGCAAGGTTCAATAACTCTGACCTCATGGTTGTGTTAAATAAATATCCTTTTTTTAGCTGTTTCTTTCTTTTAATTGAAGAAATTGTAGTGATCTGATTAATGATCTGTCTGCTGTGTTTCCTGTCTCTTTCGACTGCAAAGGGGGAATTAACGAGGTTAACAGAAATACATGTAAGCATGGATCCATGCATGATAGTTGGATGGTGAATGAGTGCATGGATGCCTGCAGGAATGGATAAATGATTTCATGGGTTGCGGAAGGATGGGTTGAGTGGGCAATTCAATGGATGGTCGAATGGATGCATGGAGGGTTAGTTGTTGGATGGATGCATCAGTGGATGGATTAGCAGCTGGATTAAAGGCTGTGTCCTATAACGCCGACACAGTGTTGTGGCGATGTAATCCCGTCTGGGTGTAGGGGTGGATGGATGGATTGTGGATGGATGGTACAGGAATAGTAAACAAATACAGATGATTCAGTGGTTGGAGAATTGCCTTTGGTGATGTTTCTGACATCTTCTGTGTCCATATCACTTCTGTGGAATGTGACTCACCAAATACACTTAAATATTAATATGCACCTTAAACGTTCTTCTGTTTGTACTTTTGCATAGACACACTGAAGAAATTGTTTTTCAGACTAAATAATATTAGAATATGAGCGTTTAAACTGATGTATGAACACTGATGTAATAATCAAACTTATGTAATATGTATGTTTAATTGTTGGAATTATTAATTATTAATTCAATTAATTCTGTGTTTGTTTTTTTTTTTGAGTTTCATGTGTGAATTGACATGAGCCTTCTGAATTTGTTCATGATTTTCTTGACCAAAAGTGAATTATTATAATGACAAAGGAGACACAGGCATCGTTTTCTATTAACAGTGTTTACATTCATTTTACGCACCAACTAAAGTAAAAATCGCTGATATTCTTTTTTTAGGTAATATAACACGACAGCAATTCTAACACTAAAAACACAAAGTTATGGAGCAGTTTACCTAATTTGGTGTGAATAATTCATTGTTTTTGTTATCATTAAGTTTCCGTCTAGACTTCTGGCGAGGGACTCCAGACTTACAGAGATAGCAGATGAATAAAACAAGGTTCTAGAAAGTCGCATTGGTTTTTAATGGATCATTGAAGCTGTTTCTTTCTGCAACATCAAAGGAAGTCAGAGTGCTTTGATGTGGCAGCATACTGTTTAAGGTACAGGGTGAATGAAGAGATGTCAAGCTGCAAGGTGCCTCTGTAGTTTATGTTGAGTGCTGCAAAGAGGCTGCAGATGAAAGGAGCAAACAGAGTTCGATAATGAATGTCCAACAAGTAGGACCCATCTCAGGAAGCGTCGGCCCAGTGGGGTGCCGGCGCTCACTTTGAGTGCAGACACTGGGGACCAGAGTTCAGCTTCTGAAAAAGGGGAGAAAAAACTGATAAAAAAAACAAACAACTCACAGTGATGAGACTGTCAGACCTGAACTTTAATGTTCCTGTCAATTAAAGGTTGACGTGCACTTGAAGGGACGAAATCATCTTCTTTTCTGGAAGATCTCATTTCTAATCATACATTAGTTCTGCCAGTGAAAAAACTTCAGCGCAAATCGAATTAAATGAGAGTTTGCGTTGTGAGCTGATTTTGGGACAGATATCCATCCAGCCATCCATTTTCTGTTTTTATTTTACAAGGTGCTAGGATGGCTGTTGCCTGGACAGACATCATTACAGATATTTTTATGCTTTTTTTAATTTACATTTACAATCTGTTTTTAACACCTCCTCCAGCTCTTTCTCTTTCTCTCTCTCTCTGCTTGTTTGTGTGTATGTGTGCATTTTGTCTTTCTACTTTCTACTGATTAAAAAAAATCATATAGGTGACAGTCTATAGTCCTCAGACTTTTATTACTCTTTACCTAACTTTTTGATGTACTTTTCAACATTCTTCATTCAACATTAACATTCTTGATTATAAAAGTGAGAGGTGTGAGTCAAGGCCGATCATGCGTTTAAATACCTGTGGCGAAACTCTGAAATTAAATTTTATTCCCAAATTTGTAAAAGATGTAAATGACTTGCTTCTGGGCATGCTGAATTCCTGGAAAACTGCTTAGCACACAAACACAAACACACACACACACACACACACACACACACAGTCCATCAGTGCACCTGGACGAACACTGAGCTCACCACATGTGCTTTTGATGTTTGTGCAGAAAGAAGGAACAGCTACAGTCATTAAACAACCAGAGCCAATGTTCCATCTCTGCTGATGTGTGGATCCAAGCATCAAATACGCTGATGTTTGCATTAGTTTGAAACCTGACATGGGGGCCCAGGATTATGTAGAGCTGGGCAGCTGTTTAAAGGGCTACACAGAGCTGAAATGACCCCATATAAACTTACTTCATACCACCCAAAAAAGTGGCTGAAGGAATAAATTCTCCAGGATGATGAAAAGAAAAAAAGAAAATCACATTTTATCATAAAAATGTGTAAACTTACTTTGAAGAATATTTACCTACATACAAGAATTGTTTGTGATTTCTCAACCAAACAAACAAAAACAAAAACAAAAACAAGAGGCACTGCTATATTTGAACCGCAGCTGTGCAAAACCTCTAAACACAATAGCAGCTGGATGCGACATTTCTTAAACCCTTTATGGTTAAATTATTTCTGTAAAGTATCCAAGAAAACTGAAGATGAACCCACCACATGACCGACAGTCCATACATTCATCAGCAGATGAAAAGGAATTCAGATTTTATCATACTCTTTATTTATGGACGATCCAAGATAATGAGTTGCAGCATCGGCCAAATTATCCCAGAAATGCATTTTCTTTGCCAAAAACTTAATAGACTGCAAACAGATGGAGTTAGAGCAAGAGTATTACTTTTATTACATGGTATGAAGAATTCTGTAGTAACAGAGGACAGAAAAACTCAGTCTTTAGGGATTATATCTGCTTTTTTTTTCTTAAATATACATTCTATTGACAATGTCTTACCTTCTTCCTTATCCATCTAAACTTGCCTGGACCCCCTACGGTGATTTGGATGTTAGAACTCCACATTTTTGTATATACCTGACAGAGATAACTCTGCATTGCACTCTCCTTGGTGAAGGCGCCTGTTTCTTAGGCAAGAAAAGAGAAAACTTTCTTTTAAAAAGTTTTATTCCTGTTGGTCTTTGATTACACCTGACTTTGAAGATTTTCCTCCACAGGAAACAGAGAAGAAGCACAATAACTACCAATCACGGTTCTCAGGGGCTGTCTGTAAAGGAAATAATGATAAAGTGAATGTTCAAACCATCTTTATTGCACGTCAATAAATACAATAGGATAGGGTTGTATAGGGTCGTGCACAGTATTAATTTTTTAAGAGGCCGCATTGCTAGCAAGCCCGCTAGTTCTCAGCAGCTACATTAAACATTAGTCATATAATTATCATTTCAACGCTAAATATATCTTGTTTGTAAAGATGTGTTCACCTGTGCTTCCTCAAAATAATAATAAAAAAAAACCAAAACCAAACAAACTGGAAAATAAATGCTGTAGTGACAGATGTGGCACCCATAATGCTACTATAACACTGATTCAAACCTCATTACAATTTCACCTGCGCAATAAACTTAGCACCCATTATTTCATGAATGTTTGTAGAATCAGTCTGTATGCCGAGGTGGTTGATTTTAAACACACACACACACATATATATATATACACGCAATTCCATAGGACTGAAGAGAAGAAACCCGTTGCAGGAGGAAGGGACCCGAACGAGAAAATTTATTTGTACAATAGTTCCATCTAGTGGCTATTTTTTCCTTCCTGCAAATCCTACCGATTTTGTTGGGAAGGCTTTAAGAATGATTCCATTTGTTGCAATAGTTTTTGCATTAAAAGGCAATCCTTGCTACTCTTCATAGCAGCGGCATCCTGAGAACTCCTGGAAAGAGTAAATACTAATATAAATGTAGCAAAGAAGAGGGCAAAGCCAAAGCTGGTGTGGGTATTTTGTAGTAATACAGTGGCAGAGGACGTTTCGGTTTCTATTATGGAATGAGGAAGAGGAAGGATCCTGTCTAACCAAACGACCGACAGACACAGCTTTTTGTGTGAAGACTGAAATGTAAGTAAAAAACGACTATGCTTCTCTCATTTACATTTCTTTGCAAGTAAATTCCCTAAATTAATCTTGTGTGCAGTATCCTTTTATTTTTCGGTGCTGTTCCGAAAGTTAGATTTTTGAGAACTTATTTCACACTTTCTGAAGAATTTTTCAGTGACTGTAAATCTCTATGTGTGTGTTAAGTTTAATAGGGGAATTCCTCACTGTATGGGCATGGGAAAAGCATGTGTGTCCAGGACCTTGTGCTGAATCAACGGACACAGATACTCCAAGTACTGTGCAGCAGTGGCTCTGCTGAGCCTCTGGAACATGTTACAGACATACTGTTGGCCCAGGGGGAGCTCACATGGGAGGACTACCAGAGCATACATGTATTGGGGAGACCACTGTATGCTAACACCAGACAGCTGCTGGACCTGGTGTACCTGAAGGGTGAGAGTATTTGTAGGGTTTTCCTTGGGGCTCTCAAACAGGTCCTGTCTGAGGAGCAAGCTGCTGGCTTCTCATTTCCATCTTACTGGTCCAGTCCGGAAGTGAGAGAAGAATGCCAAAACACGTTTTGCAAAATTCTTCTGACTCAAAGACCAAGCCTGGTCAGCACGCTACAACACTGTCTTGATGGTGCATTAGAAGCTCTTGTCACATCAGGTCACTTCACCTCAGCCAACTGTGATGAAATCCATCTGCCATTACTTACACCCTCTCAGCAGGTACAGAACACGACAAGATGGTCTTTATGTCATTTCTGGTGTAACAACCAACCGTTATTGGTCTTCGCAGCTGCATTGAAATTAAACTGATGCTTGGCTTCTGCGTTTCTCTCAGCCTTCTCTCAGAGGCTTTCTTTACTCATCTTTAAATAATTCATTTTTAGAACAGGAAAGCAGAAATACTTTATGGTTTCCTTATTAGTATTTCAGTCAAACATTACCTTGCAATGATTCTTTTACATATTTAACTATAAAAGATGTTTAAATTTGACATGTCCCGGGTATTTCTGTCTTACTCTTTGGTCAATTGCTTAAATAATTCTGCATGTGACTTTTCTGCATTCCAACAGGCAAGGTGTTTCCTTGACCATGTCAGATCCAAAGGAGAATCAGCTTCAAAGGTCTTACTGGAGTACATTCAGCAACAACAGGACTCTGGTTGCAGTCTGAACCAGAAGACACAAACTCTCTCCAGAGGTATGCAATTTTAATAAAACAAAACTCTTGCGTTACTGTTGTGACGATTAAAATCTCATCCACTGAACCAAAACATCAACACTTGAAGAAAACATTGCTCTATAATATTGGATTTAGGGTTATTTTAATTACTGGCCCCCTCCTGGGCTAACACCTTGTCGTGGTGGAGGGGTTTGCATGTCCCAATGATCCCCCAGTTGTCTGGGGCTTTATGCCCCTGGTAGGGCCACCCATGGAAAACAGGTCCTAGGTGAGGGACCAGACAAAGCGTACAAGACCTCTTGTGATGATGAATATAAATGGTTCCGAGTTTGCCTTGCCCGGACGCGGGTCACCGGGACCCCCTCTTGGAGCCAAAGCCTGGGAGCGGGGCACGATGGCGAGCGCCTGGTGGCCAGACCTTTGCCCATGGGGTCCGGCCGAGCACAGCCCAAAGATCCCTGGCTGCAGAAGCTAGCTCTAGGGACGTGGAATGTCACCTCTCTGATGGGGAAGGAGCCTGACCTGGTGCGCAAGGTTGAGAAGTTCCTACTAGATATAGTCGGCCTCACCTCGACGCATAGTAAAGGCTCCGGAACCAGCCTTCTGCAGAGGGGTTGGACTCTCTTCCGCTCTGGAGTTGCCGACGGTGAGAGGCAATGGGCAGGGGTGGCATTTCTTGCTGCCCCCCGGCTCAGTGCCTGTACATTGGAGTTTACCTCGGTGAACGAGAGGGTAGCCTCCCTCCGCCTTCGGGTAGGGGGATGGATCCTGACTGTTGTTTGTGCGTGCCTATGGCCCGAACAGCAGTTCAACGTATCCACCCTTTTTGGAGTCCTTAGAGGGAGCTCTGGAGAGTGCTCCTTCTGGGGGTTCCCTCTTCTCCTGGGTGAATTCAATGCTCACATTGGCAGCAACAGTAAGACTTGGAGGGGTGTGATCGGGAAGAATGGCCCCCCCCATCTGAACCCAAGTGGTGTTCTTTTGTTGGACTTCTGTGCTTGTCACAGATTGTCCATAAGAAAACACCATGTTCAGGCTTAAAGTGTCCATATGTGCACTTGGCACCAGGACACCTTAGGCTGCAGTTCAATGATCGACTTTTTAGTTGTGACATCGGATTTGCGGCCGCATGTCCTGAATACCCGGGTGAAGAGGAGGGTGGAGCTGTCAACCGATCACTGATAGTTTGGACATCCCTGCTGTAAGGGAAAAGCAGTTAGAAAAGGGATGGATAGATAGGTGCATAAGCAAAAACACATAAAAAAATTTGCATCAGTGTTAGCATCAGTTTTTACTTTACATTGACAGGATGTCTGTTCGTGTGTGTTTATTGTCACACACAGGGTTTTTAAAATTCCAGAAGAAGCTCAGCAGTTCTTTGTCTGCCCAGTCCTGTTTTCTTAGTACTTATGGAGGCACCAGCCACATGTCTCTGGATGACATCTACACTGATGTGCAGCTAGAACTAGCTGAAGACTGTCCTGATGTCCATGGACCTATAGGACTGGAGGACATCATTGGTGAGGTTGGAACAGTGAATAAGGAGGCTGACACGGTCCTAGTGTCTGGGGAAGTGGGCAGTGGGAAGAGCACCTTACTCCAGAGACTGCACTTGTTCTGGGCTCGGGGAGCAGCCCTCCAGGAATATCTCCTTCTTTTTCCCTTTAGTTGCCGCAGACTGAACTCTGAGCTCAGTGAGCTGTCATTTAAAGAACTGTTGTTTCAGCACTGCTGCTGGCCAGACAGAGACCAGGATGAGATTTTTGACTTCATCCAGGACCACCCACATCTGATCCTTTTCACTTTTGATGGCCTGGATGAGCTTAAGCATTGTTTTTCAGATGAACACAGTCTCTGCTGCCCAACCCAGCGTGCGCCAGTTCACATTCTGCTATTTAATTTACTCCAAGGTTCGCTAATGAAGGGAGTGAGAAAACTTGTTACGAGTCGCCCAGTTGCAGTGAGTCCTGCGTTAAAGAAAAACCTTCGCAAAGAGGTTCTCTTGAAAGGCTTCTCTCCAAGTGGGATAGACTGCTTTGTGAAGAAGCACCACAGTGACCCCACTGTGGCTGCTAAAGTTTTGCAATCCTTGCATACAAACACTACATTATTGGGTCTGTGTCATAGTCCAGTTCTCTGCTGGATTGTCTCCAGTTGCCATAAACAGCTTCTGGGCTGTGGAGAGGGCAGCCCACAAACAACGACAGATGTTTATCTCATGATAGTAGAGCATTTTTTCCAGCACCACAGTCCCCTGAGGAGCACTGGCAAAATGGGTTGGCTTCAAGAAAACCTAGACCCTGTGTTGCGTCTAGGCCAGCTTGCCTTTGAGGGGATAGTAAACACTTGTTACATTTTCTCAGATCAGGATCTGGACACATGTGCAATAACTAAAAATGATATCTGCTTGGGCTTTCTCATCCAAAGCAAAGACTTGTCTTTATATCGAAGCAAATGCTACGAATTCCTTCATGTGACCATGCAATGTTTCTTTGCTGCTGTCTTTATTGTTTTATCAAAAGACTTGGATCATTCAACCATCCCTAAGATCTTTGAGCAGAGGAATATGAGAGAAATATCTCTGAGGACTGCATGCTTTAGTGCCTGCCTGCCTTATCAACACGAGTGTGCATCAGAAAAGGATGAAACAGCAGCTGAAACACCAAATCTGCAAATGACAGCCACTTTTGCCTCAGGACTACTGTCCCATCGTCACCAGTGTCTGTGGTTACACTGTTGCCCAGGTACGGCCATTAAAAAGAAGACCAGACAGGTGCAAAGATGTCTGTCGAAAGGCATGCAGAAACACTTCAAGACCATCCCTCAACCTTTAGCAGGTGAAAAGAAAAGCATGCATGCAATGCCAGGCTTTGTATGGCTTATTAAATGCATCTATGAGATGCAGGAATGCAGAATTGCCAAAGATGCCATGAGCAAGCTGGAGGTGGATCACTTGAAGCTGACCTACTGTAACATTGGACCTGTGGAGTGCACTGCACTGGCTTTTGTGCTGCAGCATTTGAACAATCCTGTGGGGCTCCAGCTGGACGATAACTTTGTGGGTGACGTTGGGGTGGAGCAGCTTCTTCCCTGCATGAGTATTTGTCATTCTCTGTAGTGAGTATAACAAGGTTACGTTCTTCCACCTATCCAGTTACTGTTATTGATCTAAACATTAATATTTACTAAGGAAGAAAAAAAAATACATATAAATAAATGTATTTGGTCCTCACTAGCCTCAGGAACAACAACATTACAGATGAGGGAATCCATAAACTGATGGCCAAAAGTATCCACTGTGATAACTTTTGCAAAATTGCGTGAGTACTGTCATAAATGCTATTATTTGACATTTGATTTGTTTATTTGTATTAAATACAAGAATTCTGTTTCTCTGTAGTCTCTTCAACAACAAGCTAACAGATGCTTGTGCACAGGACTTTTCTCTTCTTCTAAAGACCAAGCAGGATTTTATTTCTCTGCGGTCAGAACAACAAAATGCTCTAAAATTTAAACAGATACTGATAAGGAGCTGAAATAAACGCTCAGTTTGTTTTGTATAAAACTAACAGCATTTTTTTTTTAACAGTCTGGGCAATAATAATATAACAGCAGAAGGAGCAAAACAGCTGGCAGAGGGACTAAGAGTGAACAAGTCACTGAAATTTTTAGGGTAAAACCAACCTACAATAGTTCATGTATCATATTATTCCTGCATTTGCCACAATTTCTTTTTTTAATCACTTGTTTTTCCAGGCTTTGGGGCAACAACATTGGTGATGCAGGAGCTGAAGCTCTGGCCAGTGCCCTGGTGAGCAACACTTCTCTAGTGTGGCTGAGGTAATATTTGCTCCAATAATGGCACATGTAAAGCCAATTATATTAGAATTAGCTAAAACTTCCGTAAATGTTTTACACAATCACAGCTTAGTTGGCAATGGTATCGGGAGTGTCGGAGCATGTTCCCTATCCAAAGTTGTCAAGAACAGTGTTTCACTTGAAGAGCTTTGGTGAGGATTTAAAACAAGTTCTGTTTTGACATAATGCATTTGTATTAGTCAAGTACACCTTTTGACAGTCGAGTAATCATTATACAAAAGGACCTAACTGGCTCCACCCTAATATCTCTTATAAAAGGTTGACAGAGAATTGCATAACGAGAATAGGAGTGGAATGTCTGATTCAGGCCCTTGAACACAACACTCATGTGAAATCGATATGGTATGTACAAGTCGCACAAATGCTCTTTTACTTTTGTAATGTTGTAAGTGTACTGCCTGATCTACATCCTGGATTTGGGACAGTGTTGCATAGCCAAAATATTTTGTCAGGGCCAAAATGAAAAACTGTTGTGTTTGATGTGGTTTAAATTTTGGCAACAGAAAACTTGGCTTTAAAGTTTGACTTTATTTCCAAACAGAATGTGAATTGAACTGAACTGACTGTGTTCTCTTAATTTCAGGTTAAGAAACAATGACCTCAGTTCGGAGGAGATTGAGGAGATGGCACAGAGGGAATCAAGACTGCTCTTTTGAATTTTTTTTCGCACAGTGTTCTTTACCACAAAAAATATCATAATTGCCCAAGTGTTAGAAAAAAGTTCTGTCTAATTTTTTTTTAAAAAAAGTTCGCTTTTATCTTGCGTTTTATATATGTAGATGGCATGGACCACAAAACATAACTTAACATATGTATTTCCGTTAAAAAAAATCGTGTATCATCAGTAATAAAGGTTAGTCTAATAAATTATGTGAAAACATGTAGATTGTTCTACTGGAAATCAGTTTCCACGCTTTTAAAATGCAACCTAACTATGCCACCCATGGGAAAATCCCCACGTTTGACTGCAAACGCAACGAACAGCCAATAAGTGCATGAGACCGAAACGCATGACCAATGTCTGTCATTGCACGTAATGATGTCATACATTAACTTTCGTGAGGTCGTCTACTGTAAATAATATATCTATTAGCTCTGGCGGCACACTGCATATTTCAAACATTTTTTTTTACTTAGACGCGAAGTATCTAAATGTTGAAAACGTACCGTAGAAGGTGGCAGTTCTCTGCCAGCCTGCATGCTGTTGTGCAGCTCGCTAGGCTAACTTTAGCGTGATAGCAGCAGTGGCTAACCATTGAGCTAATCATAGGTTATAACGGGAGGAAACTAACGCCAGCTTGCTTTCTGGGGCCTGTATCAAACTAAATGAGATGGGTTATGAAATGACAGTCATCTGCTCTAACTAAACTGGTGCGTATGAAAGTTTTTTCCCCCTCTAAATTAGCGCTTGATTTAAATGGTACATTTTTAGCTGTCAGCATGTTAGCCACTTGGCTCCCTAAAGCGCCTTTGACAGCTTTTGCTTGGTGATGCTGCTTTGGTCCTCAGCGACTCCGATAAAATGAAAAAAATGTTACATTTGTTGTACTTATTAGCCATGTACTGCATTCATTAGTATTGTAATATAGACAGTGACGAATAGGTTGGAAAAAATGAATATTGTATTGAGGCTTGTCCCAGTGGTCACATCGGATATTAATCGTTTTATCTGAGGTGTCATGAGGGGAAATCCACTAGATGCGAACGGTTACTCACCGTTTATTTCTAGATCATTCATGTTAATAAGTAGGCGTTTTAAAAACCCGACTGGGCACTACAGACAAGATAATACTGCCAAAAAGCAAACAAACACATTAACATTTAGGTTTGTTATTATAAAGGATATGCTGTTTTACAAAGTTGAATTATTTTTCTGCACAAATCTGTAATTTTCAGATGTTTCGTCATGGCTCTTCAGTTTCCTATTTGTATATTCTTCATTTCTGAAAGGAATGATTCTATTTTCAATGTAATATAAGTTTGTGATGGATTTCTTCTGTGTAATATAAATTACCATTGTACTTTTTGTGTTAAATAAGAGTTTTACCATTCAGAATACCTTATATTTAGCTGGTTTCATATTTCATCTTTTTTACTGTAAGCATTCTCATTCTGCAGTTTAAAATTACTTTACAGATCATCATATTCTGTTGTTTATGATAGTGATCTATATTTCTGATGTCTTATTTACTGTAACAGTCTGGGTTGTTCATTGAACCCTTAACCTAAATTGTATGTGTTTAAGCATTGCTTTGTGGGATTGTAAAATTAAATGTTTTTTTTAAATTGAATTATGTGTAAAGGCAAAAGGTATTTTTCCTGTTCTAGCAAAAATATGTTCGCTTTAGAAGTTCTAACTGTCTAAGTGCAAATACTATTTGGTACATTTTTGCCTGAAAGTGTCTTTTTTGTGTGTGAAATTGTTCTAAATGTGGTCATTTCTTTCTTTGTCTTACAGAGCAGTGCTCAAACTTCCCTTGATGGTGGATATCCTGCTTATCATGCAGCCATGAGCTCTGCCCTGTGGAGCCAGGAGAAGCCCAGTGGTGGATTCAGGGAGGACTGGCGCTTTTACATGGTCATAAAAGAGTGTACAGTTGAGAAGCCTTCCCAGAAAACCCTGAGGATCCTGCGTGGTAGTCTTGGTCAGGCTTGCCAGGAGCGCAACAGCCTAGGGCGAACGCTAACCCCATGTAAGGGAAAGAAAAGCCTACGCATCCTGGACCAAACCAATGTGGTGCTGAGCCTGGATGAGCGGGATGTGCTAGAGCTGGATGAGAATCTTGCAGAACTGCTGTTTCCCATTACCAACTGTGAGGAGCGATATGCTCTGCTCTGCAACAAGTCAAGGTTAGACCGTGTGCGGGATATTGACTGTGGATCGAAGGTGCGTGTCCAGCTGCGCTCCGGGGATGAACCTCTTCCTGGTGTGGTCCGGTTCAAGGGCTCACTGCTCCCCGACAGAGCTCTATCTGGAATCTGGTTTGGAGTAGAGTTACTGGTGAGAAATTAAGTTTTTAATTTTGATTCTTTCTCTTCTTCACATATATACTCCTTGCTTATCAGTAGTATAGATGTAATTTTCCTAAACCACCCCCCCCCGCCAAAAAAAAAAAAAAAAAAAATCAAACAGTCGTGGTTGTGCAGTGGTTAGCACTGTCGCCTCATGGCAAGAAGTTTCCGGGGTTGACTCCCATGGGGGCCAGTGACATTTCTGTGTGGAGTTTGCAATTCCGGATACGTGAATTGGTGACTCTAATTTGACCTTCAGTGTGAGTGTCCTAGGTATAGGAATACATGAATCGTCACATAATTTATGAAGATCAGTTAGTGGATGTTAATTTCACTGCATCTTTTTCAAAATTTTATTCTATTCATTCTATTCCAAATTCTTGCTACATGATAATGTAAGGGTCACGATTATTTTATGTGGAAAACTTTAAGTTATGACTTAATAACAACGTCATAATAACGTTGACAAAAGCAGCAGCAACAATAAATAAAAAGTAGACCTGTTAAATTGAATTGTGTCTGTGACTTTTTGTTCTGTCTTAGACTTTAGCTGCATTAACTTAGAGCTGACTAAATCAAAGCTGCTGTGTTTGACTCACTTGCAGGTAGGCAACATTTGAACTTTTGTGACAACACAGACTTTAGTGTTATAGCGTGTATAGCATGCTAAGTAAGAAAAGATACACTGAGTCCATAGTCATCTTCAGTGGGCTCCTGAAGCCTAATCTTTGAGACTTAACCTCAGTGTAAGAAGAAGTTTTATAGTTATGTTTTTTAATGAGTGTTATCTCTTCTGATGTACAACGATAATATCCCACTTTAAAATAATGTAACCCATGCATATTTGTAAAAAAGTACATCATTTGACAGCTTTTTGATTTCATGCTGAACATTTTAGCACAGTACATTGCTGACCTCCTTGCTCTTATTTCCATTTTCCAGGAAGAGGGCAGAGGCCAGGGCTTCACAGAGGGCTCCTATCAGGGTCGGCAGCTGTTCCGCTGTGAGGATGAGTGTGGTGTGTTTGTGGCACTGGACAAACTTGAACTTTGGGAGGATGATGATGATGAGGTCTTGGGGGAACTGGAGGTAGATCATCTCAGCCTGGTGGAAGAGGATCAGGACTTTCGTCCTCTGGAGATCAACTCTAGGGTCCTCGTGCAAACCAGGGAAGGACCAGAGAGGGGTACTGTCATTTTCTGTGACCTTTTGCCTGGCAACGAGAGCCTTGGTTACTATGTGGGTGTTGATATGGTAAGAAAAACTCATTTTTTTCACAGACACAGAAAATATGTCCAAGTTAAGTTGATTAGTTTTCCTGAATCATTTCATTCTGAAAAGATGGAAATTTAAGTAGGTTGTTGTTTCAGAGATCAGCAAAGATAATCATTTGAAATTCCTTTGCATATTTAGTGACTACTTCACTGCATGTTGAACAAATGTGTTATTGCTTGCGATCATAGCAGCTGGTATCTATGACTACTATATAGTCAGGCGGGAGTTGTATTGTACTCATAGTGCAACACATAACTGAAGCTTTTGACTGTTGATCGTTAGCCGCAGCTCTAACATCAGCGGCAGCCCACACAGCGCATCTGAGCCACCCACACAAAGACAAGACAAGGCAATCACGCGGGGAGTATGGTAAAGACATAGTGCTGTATGACCCAACAGAATGGCATCGGGCCAGCAGGCAGCGAAGGAGAGCCCTGCTCTGCCTCACTCTGCATCCAGCCTCACCCTGCCTTTGTTAGCAAGTGGTGCTTGTTGTCGCTCTTATTTTATAATATTTGCAAGTGCAGACTCTTGGCTTTCAAACAAAAAAGAAAGAATGGCATGTTTCCGCTTGCAGGGAAAGTACAAATCTCAAGAGGCAGAATTTAAGGCAGCTGATCTGCTGTTTAAGACCTAATGAGGAAGAGACAGAGGATTCACAGCACAGGGGATCAATCATAAGCATTGCTTTACAGCAGAAAACTATTCATAACACACAAGAAGATATGAAGGGATGGAGTCGTGTTGGTCCAGCTTGACTACTTCAGATCTCAAAGGATAACATGATCATCATGTCTCTTTCAGGACAATCCTATAGGGGACTGGAATGGTGTGTTTGATGGGAAGTTGCTTTGTAATTTTGCCAGTTTGGAACACACTCGACTTGTCCCAATCTGTGACGTAATGCCAGGTGAGTTACCCAGTTACATTTAGTTATTATTTTTTGAATAAATAAATAACTAAGAATTACTGAGCATCCTATGGGGAATCGGACTTTCTGTGTTGCTTGCAGTGGGAACAGAGAGTCTTTGTCTTGTTTTTGAAAATCAGCTGAGATACTTGGGCTCTTTGTGTCCACTTTGGAGTATTGATTTGCGTATGCTGCTGTTAGCTTCAAACATTTTGGACTGTCATTTACAATCTGTCAAAGAATAGAGTTCTCAAAAAGAGTTTTTTTTTGTTTTTAATGTTTTAAATTGTTTATTTAAAACACAATAGTGGAATGTATAGTTAACATACCTTGTATCTGTCGTCCTTGTAGGGACCATAGAAAGGTTTAAACCTTAACATCACTCAGAATTACCTCTGTGTCTCTAGCTTTCCATGCACTACAATTAGCACCTTAAATGATTTTCACATTTTGACAAATGTACTGCATTTGTTAGGGCTAGGTCAAGAGCAGGTTCTTATTTCAAAAATATTCAACTGGTACTCAGGATAATCCACCAGACGTCGATATGAGTATGACATTGATATGGTATTCTACCTGAATTTCTACAAAAAATAACTGCTTTTTCCACATTGATAAGATGTATATCAGGCTACCTTCAGCTGAGACAAAACTTAATGTAAATCTGAAATTTGCGACATAATCTGCATAGTTGTTTAATACAGACTGTTGTGTCTCTGATGGGGATTTATTTCTTGGCTGTGCAGAATATTCCATGCAAGACCAGAGGCTGCAAAAGCACAGTTTTGCCCCTAGAGGCAACAACACTGACAAGTTGTCCTCTGGCCAAAGCAAACCAAAAAGCAAAGGTAACAGCCTGCTGCTATGATACAGTAATGCACCCACAACTTATTGTTGCTGAACTTTCCTGGTTGTCATTACCACAAACTAAACAGTTTACCTTGACGACAGTCACAAAGACCCACTTCCAATTTTGAGACCATCTGCTGATAAATGAAGTATTTTCTTGGTTTTACTGTTTTTTAAACCTACATCAGGGAGCATATTTAAGTGGATAAGCTGAAGAAGGACTAATATCACCTCTAATATTTGTGGTGAAAGGATTTTTTTCACAAATAAACCCCATGTGGTACAAAATTGAAGGACTTCTTTTTACAGTATAGCATCGATATGTAAGCACATTCCTCCTCTCAGCGTATTCATTAATGAAGACGTGACTATTGCTGAGTATATTTTCCAGCTTTTTTGTTTTCTTGTACTTGTGTTATCTACAGGATTAGGTCACCAGAGCGGCAGTAGAAGCAAGTCTGAGTTTTACTATACTTTAAATGGCAGCTCTGTTGATCCCCCAGTCCAGTCCAAATCCAAAAGCACATGGTACATTGATGAAGGTAAACCATGGGTAATCATGGGACATCTGCCATCTTACCGGCAAGCTCCTGTTTACAAGTGTCTAAAAACTGGCATATGATTGAGCCGAGTGTAGGGGTGTTTAGCTGTTGGCACAGTTATCAGTGGGAACACACTATTTTGTCCACTTGTTACTCAATTTTTTTTTTTTTTTTTGATTATTATTCCATTGACTCAGTAGCCCTCATTTATCAACCGTCCATATGGCAGAAAACTGTGCGCACGGCCATTTCCACACAAGGATCAGCATTTATCAAAGTGGATGTGAGCGTACAGTACACTCAAATCTCACGTCAGGTCTGACATCGTGTACACAAGTCAGAGTCAGTGCGGCTTCATGGTGCAGCACAGCAGAATCTGACAACATTTAAAAATAATGATTAAACAAACCTCAAACTGGTCATTAAGCACAGACGGCCACATATTCCATACAGAATAAAATGTAAACGAATGTAAACTTTGGTTTAAACACAAACAACGCATAGCTGTTGATACGAAAAAAATAAGAAACCCTAAATCGTAATGAATGATAACATATTGAGTCAGAATGCAAGTGGACGAAAAAGAAGTTCCTTAACGAAAAGATTTACTTTATATCTGGCGTACTATGCTCAGCCATAACAGGGTCACTACTGAGAAGTTTTTTTTAGCAGCCTCCTTGAAGATTCCATGATAGATTTACATCTTTATCTTATGAAGTCCATGCTTTAACATGCCTGAGCTGTTTTGGTGGCAAAAGGCTACAGTGTATTAGGGAGGTGGCTATAATGTTATGGCTGATAGATGTTTGTGGATTGTGTATTATATATAACACCCCACAGGGGAGCTAAGTGAATTGTTGTAACAGGTTTTAAGTATGAATAATATTACTCAGGATTTGTTGCAGTAGCTTGCCTTCAAGATCTTTTCATTATATGTCTTTACACACCATTTTTTCCATCTGCATGGGGTAGCTGGTGTTTTAATGGCTTTTAATAATGCTTAATGTGGCAAGTGGCTCCATTTATGCTGTTGTCTGGTTTTGTAAAATGACGTGATGATGAAAAAACGATTTCACAAGCACTAAAAAAAAATCTATTTCTGTCAGCACACAGAAGTCAAGCTCTCCCTCTTGCTTGGCTCCATTCTTAATCTTTTTTCTAGACATTGTGGTGTGGCCTTTCTACTTCAGGCTTCCCACATCAATACTTGATGGAAAAATATAACAGAACCACGCCTCTTATGCTAAGGAGGACTAAGAGTGCCAAATTCTAAATTAATAAATACATCATTAAATAATTAATTAAATTTGTCATGAATTAATTACAATTTGAATTAAATACATACATGTGTTATTAAATGTGCAATTAATTAATTAAAATACCAGTTCATTTTAGGTTAAAAAACATAATTATTTCAGTAACTATTTAATTAATTCATGGTCCTTGCAGTGGATCATAAATTTATTTAATCTGTCAACCTCGCCCATCAACGTCAGTGGGCAGGGCTAACGCAAATCTAGTCTAATCCACTGCTTTGGTCTGCCAAAAATAGAAGAAATCTTTCTAAACATGGCAGCTGTGTTTTTGGAGGATCTTCGTGAACTTAGAGTTGATGAGAGATATTTTAGACCTTGCAGAGTATGTGGAAGCAGGACCCCGAGCATGTAGTGTGTAAAGCAGAGGTATTTATTGGTATTTATTAAGTTGTTGGATATATTTCTGCACTTTACGTTCAAAATGTTATCTAATTTAACCCACACCTGTGTCCCGAGTCACTGATTAGTAGCACACCTGGTTAATATTAAATTATTTAGCTTAGGTGTAACGTTACATGATGGAGCAGCAGGTATCTGCGATGACTGAGCTGATGGAGACAGAGCTTCCTCAATCAAATTTTTGACAAGGTTTTTGACATTTTGTCCTGCACCTCACACGCTGTATTAACACTGGAGTGAGAGTAGGGTGACCAGATTTTCAAAATTTAAAACTGGGACACAAATTGTTTTTTTTCTCTCTCTCTTGCTATTTAAAGAAAAAAATAATAAAATAAATATATATATTTATACATAATATACATTTATATTTATAATATATAAATATATATATATATAATAATATATATATATAATAAATATATATATATATATATATATATATATATATATATGCTACAATTTCATTGTGTTTTTTGTACAATGACAATAAAGGCTTGTAAACTTGTAAACATTTACTTGCTCTCTCTTTGTTAAGAATAATATATATATAATTATATAATAATTAAATGATTGCCGTAGTGTATGTAAAACACCATTGCTTGACCAAAGAAAATGTGGCCACGAAAACAGAAATACAAAAATGTATAACATTTTAACATTAAGCTGTTTTGAACATCAACATGTAGTGAACAAACAATGCATAACGCATACTCTTAAGTTATCTTTCTGACCCTTAGTATTTTATGCTGGAGTGGACCTTTTTAGGAAGCTATGGTTTGCAGCGATCCTTTCATAGAACTCAGAGCAACTATCATGAAAGTTAACCTGAGTAACAAACAGTGCTTTCAAGGTGTCCAGTCCCATGCGGTTTCATGGACCAATGAGCATCAAGCTACAGACAAGCGGAGGACGGTGGAGCTTTTTAATTCAGACTACAGATTGCTATGACAACTGTGTGATTGACATACACATGGGCCAAAGACAACAAGTTTCAATCGGAATGCACAGTTATGGCCTTAAATGACTTGCTACCATGTGTAGTGTGTTGTTGATAAAAGAAAAAAAAAGAAAGTCGGGACATGGGGCTGTTGAAATCCACCAGGACATGGGACACAAGGTTCAAAACCGGGACTAGAATTTTAGCGGTTGTCAATAAAGTCTTTGGAGTGTCCAAACCAACGCAGAGGTGAATAGCGCCACACAGTGTATCAGAATGTGTTCACAAACTCTGCATCAATCCATTATCTGGAATCGATTTGCCTTGACTTGATGTGCAGGGTAACCAATCAGGTGTTAGGATCCCCCAACCGACTTTGATGGGCGAAGTTGACAGATAAAATAAATTCATGATCCACTGCAACACAAGGGCCATGAATTAATTAAATAATTAGTGAAATAATTATATGTTTTTTACCTAAAATGAATAGGTATTTGAATTAATTAATGACACATTTAATAACACATTTATGTATTTAATTCCCATTTTAATTAATTAATGACATATTATTTAATGATGTATTTAATTTTGGCACTTTTAATCATCCATATTATGCTAGCCTTCAAGTCCAGAAATCCAGAAAAGTGTTAAATGTTAAATGCCAAAGCATTACTTAAAGCCTTTTTTTCTTTTATCAGATTGACTGGTTCAGTCAGTTCTGTTTTACTTTGTTTTTCATCTGAAGGGGAGTTTGTCATGTCATAATAGATACGTCAGTTATGAGGAAATGGAGTTTTTATATATATATACAGTATATATGTATATATATATGTGTGTATATATTTGTATTTTAAAGGGTGTTAAATGCAATAAAACAATATTTAATGACGATATTAGGCTATTTTTGATCTTTTTGTTTTACTCCAAATTGATCATCATTAAATATTCTCATATTGACAGTTTTTCTTTTTAGTGTTGATACATAAACGAGCTGATATGCTGTTCAGTCATACTGTGTATGTGTTTTCATCTTCCTCAGGAATCACTTCAGTGTTTCACTTTGTGGTGATGGTGTGTTTTTGTCTTGTCGTTACTGTCATCAAGAATGTGTTAAACCTTTTTTGGTTGTCTCTGCAGTGTGATAGTTTGTATCTAAATCTGAATTTTTCTGGTCTTGATTTAATATGAAGTGATTGTGTATCATTATTATAAATACACGAACTTTCATACCAGTCCAGTTGTTTTATTGGATTACTATAAGTTCTAAATGCTTTAAAATTTTACTTTTAAGATCTTAAAATTCACATTTGAGTCTTCTCAATGCTATAACAATGTCTCATGTTTTCATACCAAATACTGATGCAGTTCTCCTGAATCCATCACTATATCCGGTCTAGCTCAGTCCTTCCATATATGCTGATGTTGATGCTTTTTGCTCTGTGTTTTCTTATCTTCAGTTGGGGAGGATCCTGCCAAGTCCCTCACTGAGACACCTCCTGACTTTAACCAGTCCCCTCCACCCTCCAGAGCCCCACCGCCTGCCTCGTTGCCCAGTGACAATAAGTTTCACTCTTTGCCCTTCAGCCTGAACCGGAAGCCCGGGCCCATTGACAGCATGAGTCATGGGCCTCTGTCGCTGTCTGTACAGTCAGTGATGGGAGAGCAGTCTGAACCCACATCACCTGCTGGGCCTCCCTCACCTCGGCCTCCAACGCCTCCCAGGGGACAGCTAGGGCTAGAGGTGGGCTCGCTGGTGGAGGTGAAGGAAAATCCACCGCTCTGCGGTGTTATCCGCTGGGTTGGCCTGCCCCCGGGCCTGCTGGAGCCTTTGGCTGGGCTCGAGCTGGTGAGACAACACTGCTGTGAAACAGTTTTAGATTTCAGTTTTAATAAGAGTCAAACCAGGACAGGTTCTGTTCCTGTCATGTTTTTTTTTTTTTTTTTTTTTGGGCGGGGGTGGGCGAATTTGATGTTGGAATTAACTTGAAATAATGTATTAGTAGCTAATACACACAAAGATGCTCGAAATAAATAAAACTGCTATTTATTTTAAAACGAAATAAAAAGCAGCTATTTATTCTTAAGTAGCTTTAAATCATCATTTACATGTTATTTGATCAGATCAGTCTGAAGTACAAAGTAAGTTGTTTCTGCCAGAGAGTAGAATAATGAATGCTTTTGTAGTGTGCATACTTGCAGAACATGAAATGATTTAAAGATGTCTTCCAGGAGGATGAGTGCCCTGGGTGCACCGATGGGACCTTCAAAGGGACTCGGTACTTTACCTGTCCACCCAAAAAAGCTCTGTTTGTGAAGCTGAAGTGCTGCCGCCCTGACTCCCGTTTCCCATCCCTGCATCACTCCTCTAACCCCATAGAGCGATGCAACTCTATTGGTGAGTCTTTAAGAGGGGCAATTAGGAGTATGAAATAATAAGGGTCCCAAAAATGAACAGTATACTTGTGCATTGTGTGGATTTACATGTGCAGCATTTGGAGGTTACCTGAGTGAAGTGGTACATGAGAACACGCCTCCCCGCACAGAGAACGATGGTTTGGATGTCATGGTGGGAAAAAAGAAAGGCATCCAGGGCCACTACAACTCGTGCTACCTCGATTCTACCCTTTTCTGGTTAGTATAGTTTCACTACAGATTGTTGTTACCACTGTTTAACTAACCCTAACTTATATTGAATGACTCTATAAAGCTAACCCCTCGTCTAACACTGCTGGGTTTGCCTAGAGGAAAAAGTTTATTAGAAAACTGTTGTGACACTCCTGACTTTGTCTAACAGCGGAGTGTCATCCTACTTGCATACATCCATCTGCTTTGCTGGTATAGCCATCATCCAGTAAACATAAAAGTTTAAAATGTCTTTGCTTTGAGTAAAGAGCAGTTTGTTGTTTAGCGTCTTCAGTTTTGGTCATAATTAAGTAGTGTTTCAATCTTGCTGACAACATAAAAGAGCAGCTTTCATAAGTGCAATACAAATGCAATTCTTAAGCATTTTATGTCTCAAACAAACAGGCTAGTACACGACTGTAACACAGTTTTTTTCTCAGCTTGTTCTCTTTCAGCTCTGTGCTTGACACAGTTCTGCTGAGACCACGTTCAAAGACTGATGTGGAATATTACAGAGAGACCCAAGAGTTGTTACGCACTGAGATAGTCAACCCTCTGCGCATGTAAGTCTGAATTTTGTTGGCACATTTGAGCTCTTTAAATACAAGCCCTTTTTCAAATATTTGAATTTGTTCACGAGTAAGCATGTGGGTGCGTGTAAAAATATAATATTTGTAGTGTGACCTGAATAAATTGTGAGGCAAAAAACAGCTCATGCCATGGAAGAAAATGTAGCAGCTTAACTAGCTTGTGTCTTACTTTGTCCGGCAGACATGGGTATGTTTGTGCCACTAAAGTGATGAAGCTCAGGAGGATACTGGAGAAAGTGGAAGCTGCCTCTGGATTCACCTCGGAAGAGAAAGGTAGAACAGTCACATAACTTCATGTAATTATTATTATTGTCATGGGGTGAATGTCTGTATATATCTTAAAAAATCAACTCTGCTGTTGTGATAATTATTTGTTTTTATATTGGCAGTATGGGTACATGTATGTAACTTCACATCTTATTTGCACTGCAGACCCAGAAGAGTTCCTCAATATACTTTTCCATCACATATTGAGGGTGGACCCTTTGCTCAAACTAAGGTAATGACCAGTTGTCTTGTGTAAACATTAGTCTAAATCTCTTTTTCTGTATGTATAGTGTTTCGCACAAAACAAGAATCTAGTTGCAATTCATTTAATGTAAAATGTGAACAAACAGCTACAAAATGTCTGTGTAGATTCTCACTCATCCAGGTCATAGTTATCCAAAATAGATCTCTCTGTATCAACTGGACTGAAAGGTTTCTTTGAAAACATTTCGCCCTCTCTCCAGAGAGCTTCTTCAGTTCTAAGACAAAGGGGAAGCACCCCAACCGAAACTAGGTGAACCACCCTGCCAACCACCCTACCAAGGACTCTCAGGTGACCACCCGGGCCATTAACATGCCAATGGTCCACAGGGCTATATGTTCAAGCTCTGCCCCAGCAAACTTAGAACTGAAGAAGCTCTCTGGAGAGAGGGCGAAACGTTTTCAAGGAAACCTTTCAGTCCAGTTGACACAGAGAGATCTATTTTGGAAAACAGTTACAAAATAATCACAAATAAAAACATTTTAAATAAAAAAAGTACCTTACTTGAAGAAATAAATAAGAAATGAATTCAATTCAATTTTATTTAAAGTGCCAATTCATAACAATGTTATCTCAAGACACTTTACACATTAAAAAAAAAAAAAAGCAGTCCCAGGGCAAAACTCCACACTGAGCTCCACACTGAGTAAGCCATTGGCGACATTGGCGAGGAACAACTTCCCTTTAACAGGCACAACCAGACTCAATGTAGATGGCCATCTACTGCGACTGCCTGGCAGGGAGAGGGGGAAGAGGAGATGGTGATGGGGAGATGGTGAGAGAGACAGAGGAGAGGGGGAGATAGCAAGAACATTGACCAGAAGAAGCAGGGCCATGGAGAGGGTTCTGGATCCAGCAGCAGTACCAGGCTTCAGGAGGGTGGGGGTAGGAGATCCAGTGACATGGAGCACAAGAGCTCTGAGAGAGAGGGTGGGTTAAATTAGGTTGAATGAATAAAATAGATAATTTAAATCAAAAGGAGATACAATTTTGGATAACACTTTAGATTAGAGAACAGATATTCACCATTATTTACCATGGAGAATAAAGTCACAACAAGTGATTTGTGATTAATAATAAAGCATCAGTATATAAGTAAATACTGGTGAATGTGTGTTCCCTAATCTTAAATGTTAGCAATAACTTATCATTTATTACTGTTTATGTGTGTGATTTCTGCTTGCAGTAAATCTTTACTGGCCCACTGTATGTTTACTGGGTTATATTACCCCCTTTAACAATTCCTCTCTTTTTACAGCATGCCCACTTTTGACCACCGGACTCATACAGTAACCTACATAACTTAAATCCAAATTGTTCTGCAACTTTTTATTGATTCATTTAGATAAATTATATAAAGTTTTTCAAGCAAGTTCATTACAAATCACTTGTGACCTTATTCTCCATTGTAAATAATGGTGAATATGTGTTCCCAAACCTAAAGTGTTACCCAATTTTGTTGTTTTACTTCCTGCAGTGTGCATCCTTTCTCTGGACATCGTATTGCTAACACTTTAGATTAGGGAACACAAATTCACCATTAACTACCTGCTAACTAGCAGGAGTATTAGCAGGAAATTGATGCGTTATTATTCATAACAAAGGTTAATGGTTAATACGTGTTCCCCAAACTAAAGTGTTAGCACTGTATTTTATGCAGATTATTCAGAAAAAATATTCTAAGCCTTATCAGTCATGTCCATTTCTGGAGATTTTCAAGCAGGGGGTTAGATGTTCTCTTTGGAGGCAATTGTGGAGGTCTAGTTTCACCTAAGGGTTAATTGGAAAAAAACAAACAAAAAAAATAAAAATAAAATACTGAAAATTAATTTAAAAAATACTCAAAACTGCACTAATAAAATGTAAAAAAAGAATATTTTGCTCCTCTAAGTGATGCACTTACCCTATTCATAGTTGAAAAGTCCCGTTTGCAGTTCACACTAGAAACAGGGATAACCAAGGCAATGCCTACGAAGTTAAAGTAATTTCCACACCAGAAGACATCTGTTCACTCTTTCATGTTTTTCTTATATGTCTCCACCATTTTCTAATACTTCATGTGGTCCAGACTGTCTTGCCTCCTCTTCAGCATGAGGCTTTTTCAGTCACTAAAACATTTTTCAATACTCATCTGTGAGATTGAGTGAACATCCAATGTCAGAGTTAATAACTAACGAGTAGAACCACTCTATGTACAATGCTGCCAAACCGGCGGCAACAGCTCGCCATGCGTTAAGTGGTTAGCCTGTTAGCTAACACTACTAACAGCTCGAGTTCATTTCTATGCACCTATTAAGCTTTCGTTTTTGCTTTTGTGCTGGCAGATTCAGTGGAGGCACAACAGTTCAACTTATGTAGTTTCTGTTCACATTGCAAAAAAATCCTTAATAGCTGTTTTTTTCCTTTTAATTGGATATGCTACACTAAACTTGCGCAAGGTGAATGTTTCCACTCGATACTTTGAGTTGCGATTGTGACGTAAACTTAACAAAAAATGTACACTTTAATGAGTCTATTTTTAACATTTTTAATTAAAGAACTATAATGACTGCACAGAATTCTGTACAGTTGTTATATACAGTTTGTGCCTGTGAATAAAAATAAGTGATTCGAACTTTATTGTTTTCAGGTCAGCAGGACAGAAGGTTCAGGACTGTTACTTTTACCAAATTTTCATGGACAAAAAGGACAAGGTTGGAGTTCCCACCATACAGCAGCTCCTGGAGTGGTCTTTCATCAACAGTGACCTAAAGTTTGCAGAGGTGCATGCAATTTTATCAGTCAGCTCAAGCAAAGAGTAATACATGGTTATATTCTGATTTTACAATGGTTGCAAATGGTGCACTCTGTCTGTGACAGAGGCAGTATTCATCTTTCCATGTGAGATGATCTGACATTTGACTGCCCCTGTTTCATGGAGAGTTGTCACTAATTCTGCACATCTTTTGAGTAGATTGTGAGAATCTCATTTTGTGATCCACATATTGTGGAAATTGCTCCCCCTTGTGGTAGTTGCTGACACCTGGAAAACTGCATGTGTACAACTGACTTGGATGCGTCAGCATGTATTGCAGCATCTAAAATAAATTGGAACCATGACCTATGTCATGGATCATCCAGTGATCTAATAGCTGTGGTGGTGATAACAAGCCAAAGAGGTCACATGAAACTTTGTGGATCAAAGTTGCTTCCACTGCTGAGCACATATCTCCTTCAAACAAGACTGTAAACACACAATTCACGTTTAATTTGTCCTGAATATGACACAGCTCATCCTCTACATAGCTACACTGATCTTCAGTTTTTCCTTTGTTACAGCAACAAGTTTCAGAAAACTTATCCAATTTCTCTTTATTTGTACAGAATTTGCAATTTTTTATTAAGTCTCTGAAGTGGATCATGTCTGGCCTTGGTCGGGTCTCATTATTTCCTGTGTGCTCCACACTATGCTATTGTAATTTATACTTGTACTGATGACCACACATTTTTCTTTCTATTTTTCTCTTTCTCTCTCCAGGCTCCCTCCTGCCTAATCATTCAGATGCCCCGCTTTGGAAAGGACTTTAAAATGTTCAACAAGATTTTCCCATCCCTAGAGTTAGATATCACAGATCTTCTTGAAGACAGTGAGTTGTAGATATAATATTTTTAAACATGTGACCTAAATGAGTCCTCACTGATCATCTGATCAGATAACTCAGACCTGTGTAACATTTATTACTGAACTCCAACTGAGGTGTCACTGCTGCTCTGCTGAGATGAATAACTACTGGCAGAATAAAGTTGCGTGTTTTCTTTTTTGCAGCTCCAAGAGAATGCCGAATTTGCGGAGGCCTGGCTCTCTACGAGTGTCGAGACTGTTATGAGGACGGCGATATTACCGCTGGCAAGATCAAACAATTCTGTGAAAAGTGCAATATACAGGTAGTAAGGGAGGGCATTCTTGAGCCAGCTGCTTTCAGTTAAACAAAAATAGAATTTTACAAAGACTGAGACAGGACTGTCCACATGAGGGCGCCAAATCCAAAGAAATGATACTGTGGCACCAGCGTTCCCCAGTGATTTCCTGCTCATAGACAACTTATAACAGTTGCCATTACTTTTTAGTTCCAAACTCATCACTTTGATTCTTTTTATTTTCTGTCTCCATTATGTTTTGCGTGTATATTGCCACAATATACATTATCTTGCCACAAACATGTTGTGGCCAAGCTCATGTTTCTGCTTGTCCTGCTACAGGTTCATCTCCATCCGAGGAGGAAATCCCATCAGCACAGTAAGCTGTGTGTCCCCAAGGAGCTGCAAGATGGTATGGGGCGGCAGAGCAGCTTTCCCCACCAGAGGATGGAGCTGTTTGCAGTGCTGTGCATTGAAACAAGTCACTATGTGGCCTTTGTCAAGTACGGCAGTGCAGATTCTGCTTGGCTCTTTTTTGACAGCATGGCTGACCGAGATGGTATGTATTAAGGATGCCCGTTATGACATTACCAGGTAGTGTGTCAGGAAGACAGGATATTCTTTTTTATCAGGAACATGGTCTACACAATTACACAATGTTGTTTAGTCACTGTAAAACACTGATTTAAACAAGTTTGATTTAGTCATATTCTGTAGTGTGAGAGACATTAATTTTCCTAACATAGTAAATATGTCTGGAAATTATTAACATAACTAACATACTTCTGTGTATTATTATGTGTCTAATATAATCCAGTATCATTGCTGCAACTGTAGATAGCTTTGTAGTTTATTAACTCAGTGACCAGAAAGTTAACGTTTTACCATTTTTGCATGTCAAAATGTAAGCGTGGTTTGTTGATTATCTGTTTAATTTTTTTCTGTATTATTTTGTTGGTCAGCAGACTAATATTGCTACGTGTTTTTGTGATCATTCATTTTATTCCGATACACACATGAATGTAAATAATTAAAATAAATATGGAAATATTGGTTTCTATTAATAGTGCATGTGGCTTTGCAGGTGGACAGAATGGATTCAACATTCCGCAGGTGTCCCCCTGTCCAGAGGTTGAGGCCTACCTAAAAATGTCACCAGAGGAGCTGCACACCCTGGATCCTAAAAGCATCCAGGGTCAGGCACGGCGCCTGCTGTGTGATGCCTACATGTGCATGTACCAGAGCCCGACCATGAGCCTGTACAAATAAAAGCCCACTCACACCACCTTCCCCTCTGCCAGGACAGGAGCATTTTCCAAAAGACAAAAAAAAAAAAAGTAAAAGAAGAAAAGGCTGCGAGGTTGTTTTCTGGAGTTGACCCTGTCCACCTCATCTCTCCTCAGTGTCTGTCTATCCGCACACACTGGAGAAGTGGAGGAGGGAGGGGGAAAAGAGTGTATTTGCACTGTGCATTATTTGAAGTGTTGTGTTCTTCTTGTAGTTCTATGTAGCTTCCCTGTGTCTCACAGCTGAGGGCTGCTGGAGAAGGAAGTCGCCAGGGAAGACCTTATGAAGGTTTCCTCCCTGCTCAGAGGAATGGAGAACTGGGAGAAGGTCAACAAAAAAATGCAAAAAAACAAAAAACAAAACATGCAGCGTTAGAGGGAGGACCTTGGGCACCTAATTTACCTTAAGAAAAGAAGAGTCCTGCTATTCTTAATCACTGTAAAAGATTGGGAGCTTTTCATAACACTGCAGTTAAGAAGTACAGCCAAGTGCAAATCCTCATTCAAGCTGTGTGTACTGTTCTAAATCCTTGTGTAAAAAAAAAAAAAAATCTCTTGGTAGCATAGATTTCTCAAGGTAGTAACATCAGCAGTATCTGTGTCAACCTACTGTGCAGTTGCATTAAGACCACAGTATTCTGCTGTTTGTCAGACAGTCAGCATATCCCCCCCCCATTGCACTGTGTAAATGTCTTTAACTGTATATGTTTTGCAGAAACGGATGTAGCCATTGTAAAAGTCTCACATTTTACTGCACACTTGCTCAACTAATGCTGCACTTTTTGTTCCATCCGCAAATGGAACTATTACGAATCATTTAGGGTTTGCCCCCATCCCCACCACTTCCCCTCCCTCCCTCCATTGGAAGTCACAGTAAGTGCTAATTTGTTGGTCAGGAGACAGAAGAGTTTTGTTACAGAATACAAATTTGTCTCTTCTCTTTAGCCGTAAAGAGTGCTCTGCATTGCTAATGCACACGTGATGCCAGATGATGCATGAAGGTGGGCTTGTACAATGGCTCCTGTTGTGAAGCCAAGTTCAGTGAGGCTTTTCCGTGCATTCAACCGGCTCAGTGGGGCGAAATACTGAAAAAAGCCCGGCAGTTATAAGAGAGTGGGATTTGCTGATTTTTACATGCAGTATTTTTGAAGGTTTTTTTTTTTTTTTATGCTTTTGAAGCTTTTTGTTTTTTTTTCCTCCCCCTCGCCTGTGAGCGTTGACCCTGCCTTCCATGAAGATGTGACCTGGAATGTTTCCCACTGGGCATCAATTAACAGTCGTGGTCAGATATGATTATTTATTACATTCTAACTGCTACAGGTCATCCCTTTGGAACTCTTTGTGTACAGTGTGACTATATATTAGGATCACGTCTCACATCTCATCCCAACTACTGAGTCTTAGTGACGCGAACAGTGTGGACTTAAAGGTGTGGCTACGCCTGAATGAGGCACAGGGCCGGAAACCTTGGGACATCACGTATGTGGGTTTAAAGAAGAAGAAAATGCTGAATGAGAAGCTTGATTGTGTTCTCGGGATTGTGTGAGTCTAAAAGTCAGTCTGGAAGGAGGTTTTCTAAATTGGTTTCATTTTGCTGTGTGGTCGTCTCCACTGATCCCGACAGGAGAGCATCCTGCGTGAACCTTTCTCCGCACTGCTAAAGCTCGTGTCCTAACGCAGCTTTGTTCACTCTGAGAGAAGCCTCAAGATGGAAGACAGACACGGTTCCAGTTTAATTTTCTGTCGCATCTGTACAGTACAAACAAAATAATGTCAGTGATGTTCCTATAAATGTTCAAATAAAGTCTGTTTTGAAAGGAAAACGGGCTGATCTGAGTGGTGTCAGTCCCAGTGGATTTGGGTTGGAGTGGGTTTTATTTCTAACTTTAATGTTAGCGTAGCTTGTTAAAAGTTTGTGAAGTATTTTGTTGACCGTAGAGCTTTTTCGTATACATAAAAATGTAATTAAATCTGTCTCGTGTTTAGTGATATATTGACTGTGAGGCCACATGAGGTTGATTAATTAACATAAATCTAAAATATACAGTATCTAAACTGCATACAGTCAGGTTACTTAAATTTAATATTTTTTTTGTGGTCCAGTAGCTTCAATTCACTTAGTGCTTCATTTATTAATTTTTAATCAAATGAATTACAGGATCAATAAATAAATACATAAACTAACAGAAATGGCAGCTGTATATTTATGTTTTTCTTATTTGTTCCCATGGTAGTAACTGTTAATCCAGGCTTTACGGTGTGTTTTTCAGTGTTTAGGATGTACACTGTCTACCACTACTTGGATCTGATCCTTCTCTGATAGGATTAGTATGATCGAGCCCAATTTAAGATCGTGACACAGCCATCGTCAGCTGTCTTGTAAACATGCAGGAACAACAGATTGGTTTGTTCTGCAGGGTGACAGCAATTGCAGTCCGCCAAGTCTGTTTTGACCACTTGGTTGGCTTCGTCTATCCTGTCTTTACATTCAGATTAAGTCCACGTCCCGTGACCCAATTCCCTGGACAATCTCTGATGAAATGTTACTCTGAGATAAATCAGGCCCCTACACCCTCGTCCCTGCTTCACACCTTCCTGCATTTAGTTTTCAGCCAAACTTGCAACCGGCTCAGCAGGCTGACTTCAGAAGTGCCAGATAAGTATTTGTCAACACAACAGCTGGCACACAATGCCCTTTTGCAGCTTTATGCCACAGCATATGCCAGCCGCTCGTAGTATGTGGTAATTTAGCCGGGGTTGGTTCTGTGCAAACAGATGGGCCGAAGTATTGTTATTCTCACTCCAGCTCAGGGCCCCTGGGGTGGGGGGGGGGATCACTAAATAAAATCAAAGCAGATGGACCTCTCTGGGCGAGGCTGTGTTTATGATAAACAGCCTGTACAACCAGGTAACTCCTTAACCCCACCCTTAAAATGTAAAAAAAAAAAAAAAAAAAACCTGGATTACAGTAATCCTTTCTCACCTATGCCGGGTTACAGCTGTCCATCCAGACATATGAGACAGGACGTTATTGTAGATTCACTCTTCTTTCACACACCAGCGCACGTCCTGTTTTACACCTATGACCTTAAACTGTAACATTCTCTCAAAACAGAAGATCTTTTATATCTAGATTTGGCCTGCTCTTTCTCACTATTTTGTTCCTTTATCGCTGCTGTCATTCTCACGCGGCCACTCCAGGCCTTGATGGCAGCAAACATTTTGACAAGAAACGTAGGACATGTCTCACTTAGCGCCAAGCTCCGGGTCTACTTTAATTCCCATGGGAAACGCCAACAACAAACAAAGAGAGCCTATCAGTGCATGACACAAGGCAACTGTTTCAGGCCATGGATAACAGGGAAACAGGGATTTCTGTCACCAGAGACGAAAACAAACTGGCACATTAATGCTTTAAAGCTAATCAGACCTAATTTACTAAACCAGTTAGGTGATGTTTTAACTCTGTAGTGATGACCGTCTTCCTGTGTCATCAAAGGTCAGTTTCTGATTGAAACAAGTGCAATCGGTAATTATTCATTTTTAGCCACATCAGATTCTCACTGTTTTTGTTTTCCCTTACTGTTTCCAGTTAATGTCAAATCGAATACTTCTGCAGAGGCACACTGAATACATAATTTAAAATTCATGCTGTCACAACTCTTCAGAACTGTATATTTAAATGATTTTCTAAAAACATGTTTTTAAATTTTAATGTTTCACTTGTTTTTTTGTCGCTATTTTTCAAATGTTGCCATATGGTCGATGCTCGCTATTGTCATATTGAGGAAGTGCCTTCTATTTCTTATTGTTTTTTATAGTGCATTTTATTTTACTGACACTTAACTGTATTAAAATCTCAACATTTGTCCTCATCTAACACAGAAGTTCTCCAGTTTCTGAAGGACCCTGGCTGCTTGGATGAACAATTAATTGCCTCTAAAGCAACGGCTACCAGATGTTGTTGCTTCTAAGAGACCAGGTGCGGATAGATTGCATTTGCAAAATGTGGGTAAAATATTTAAAGTTGTATTTTTCACTTAAGCTGTGAAGTGTTTTTATTGCCCATCACTGAGTTGAATATGGCGATGAAGGGAGGCCTGCAGCCCCCTGGGCCCGACATGCTCCTGGCTGACACCTTTAACACTGAAACATGGGCTGTTGTCTACTTTTTGTTAATGATTGTGTGTGTGTGTGTGTGTGTGTGGGTGTGTGTGGTCTTTAGAGTTTACTCGTTTCGATAAATAAAAGTGTTCTGAACTTTGAAAACACCTCCAAGGAGCTGCAGCAGTTAGGAATCTTTAACAATGGCTGTTTTGTGGCTAAAGTTGAGCTCTTCTCACTTAATTGGGCCCCTAAAAAGGCATTTCTTTTTGTAAAAATTGCAATGACCAGTTTTTCGTTACATGGCCAGTAGATAGTGCGTAATACATAACTGCAGGGCCCGAAAAGCTAGTATTAATGACTTGTGGGATCGTCTCTTCATTTAGTAATTGGGGCTCCTTCATATTTACTCTGCTCTGGCGCTCACCTACATTTGGAGCTTTATTTACTTTGTCTGGGTTAACTGAAAATTGTAAAATACACCACAAAAGAACATCACAAGACTGGCAGTTTGAACTGGACACAGGATCCTCCTCCTCAGCCACGATCATGACAATATCTGCTTTTGAGTCACGCCACGTCTTTTTTTATTTATTTGCACGAGGGTTCGAAAATGGACCGAGGAGAGGCGCAGTACAGATACTGTACATGTATAAACACTCCTTGTACCCAAACAAAGGCATCAACCAGGCATTTCATTACACTATTGTGTGATATGGCAGCCTGGTGCTGTGCATGTATTTATTAGTTTGCGATACATGCCTTTTCCTGTTATTCCCAGAGCAGTGCATAATGCTGGTTTTGTTCACAGCACAGTGTGAACATCGCCCCGGCTGCCAGCTGTCAGGGCTGATACCGTCTCACTTGGATTCTCAGCCTGCTCAGTGAATGGTTAATTAGATTTGGCATTTTCAATCCAGTGATTGGAATATAACGTGGGACAAAAGGGGCTGACAGAGTGTAGCATTCAGAGCTAACTGTAACAATTAATAACTGTGGTAATTAACATGTGTTTTGGGCACCATTGATTATGACATTACCTGAAGAACGGATGGCCTGGCCCCTGCCATTTTCTCAGTGAGCAGAGATATAGACTGTTATTAATAAACTGCTCTCTGCGGCTGAGAGAGGGGTAATTAATTACACAAACTAGCGGGTGGATAGGTTAATCGCGTTAAAGAGGTTGCGTTCACTATAATTGATCTAATTTTTACTGACCATTCCTGCTGGATTTTGTCAGACGCCCCTACGTGAAGAGAAATCACCTCATTACCAAAAGTTTAATCCTAATCATAGATGTGCATCTGACTGAGTATAAGGTCATATCTGAATGTCAGAAGCATTTCAAATTGATTGGTGGTTAATTGAATCAATGTCATGTTTGGTGAAAACAATAACAACTAATGGGGCGATCCCGCTCCGAGCAAATAGGTTTACTGGGAGGTGTCGGATGACGTGTGTGTACACACACGCCCACAAGGGACGTTAGACTTGGGGGGGGTGACAATTTCATAATTCATTATGTCTGTAGTCAGAGAAATGTCAGGAGCTGTGCAATTAGCAGCAGCTGCAGGGACCTGTTGGGTTACTGAAATGGGTAGAAGTGAAGTTGAAATTTCTACAGTGATACTACTTTGTAAGGAAGATCTTTTTTCACATTTCAGTTTTTTTTTTGTTTGTTTTTTTTTTTAATTTTCAGACGGTAATAATCTTTGAAGCCTGTGACATAGCTACTGTATGTTTCTGACATTTGACCCAAATCTGGATACATGTTGGAAAAATCAGCCCCCACATTGCATTGAATCCCATCTCAGAGTTTCAGGGGACGTGCAGCGCTGCAAACCATGCCGAAAATGGCTTGTTTTTTTTTTTTTTTTTTTTAATTCATTGTAGTTTAATAAAATCTGCTCATATACACTATTCATTACTACTCCATATATATATATATATATATACTTCATATACCTCGTGAAAGTGTTTATGTGTATATCTTGTTAAATTAAAGTTTCATTTAGTTTAGTTATTGTAGTTTTATTTATTTTTTGCTGCACCGGAAAGACTGAAATTTCATCTATGCTGTATGTCGAGCAAGTACAGCATATTTGACAATAAACTGACTTGACTTGATCACGCAAAACCAAACCACACATTGCCCTCTACCTCTTTGCACTTGACAGAATTCACATTTCCAGTTCCTCTCCAGCAGGTAAAAACAACAGCCACTTTCATCCTCCCCCAGCATGTGAGATTTTACGCTCACTTTTCACAACACGTCTTTTAATATGTGCTCGCCGCTCCCCCTTCTTATTCCTTTTGCCCCTCCTGCATATGAAATCCTTCCAAAGTCAGCTGCCAGCAACAAAGGATGCAGCCAATCATCTCCAAGCGATGTCAGTTACAATCTTCTGCAAACAATTCAGCCCCTTGAGAGGAAAATTGCTTTCAATATAAGCTCCCTTTGGAAGATAACAACAATAAAAAGATACAACTGTAATGCCACTGCCTCTGTCAGCACTTGGCTTGGACAGCTCCTGAATATGACTGGGGGATGAGGTGCTTATAAGTCAGCTTTGTAATATCAGCATCTGCACGAGACAGTCCTGGCAAATGAATCCCACTTTGGACATAACAGCTTGGCATCACATGAAAATTACTGCCATGAGCAGCGGTTGTCAGATATGCTCTTGCTACTGCGATGGTGAATTGTCATTTATTATATGTTGCGCCTGCCTGTCTCAGCTCCTGTTGACCGTGTGTATTGATTTGCAAGTGCGGAATGGTGCAGAGGTCACTTTGATCAACACTGCAACATGCAGGACGCACAACGGGCTGACATTCCATTACCTGAGACAAAGGGGGCTCAAAACAAAGATTATGTTAAGAAACACTGCACGTCAGTGCAACAATATGACTATAATTAACAGAAAACTGGTTGAAAAGGCCAGATACTGTTCACACTCAGAGGCCATTGTGCACATGAGACAAATACAATGTCTCTGTGATATTACATACTCGACCTTTTGGCTCTCCCCTTGGCCCTGTTGTATTATCTGAGCTTCTTTAAATTAAATATGGTCACATTAGTGGCTCTTAAATCCCCTAACCCCCAAAGCAAGTCAGTGATCGGACCACAGAGATACATCCTGTGCAATCCATTAAAGTACTGAAATACTTCTGGTTTCTAAAACTGGCGTTATAATGCTAAAACACATTAAATTCTGTTACCTTAAAATCATTAAGCTAAATCCTTTGCTGAGTGGATTTTATGAATATGAAATATGCATATGCAGTTGTTTTCTTACGTGATATAATGGTAAATCTAAAATGCTAAATAGGAAAGACAGGTGACAAAACATATCATCACCATTTAAATGTCATTAGTGAAGTATGTGTTATAGCAGGTAATGTCAAACTTTATTCATTAATAATAACTAGACAAGCACTCGGAGTGCTCAGGCTTCTGCCAAGCAACTCATTTGCCCACAATTTGTGATTAATACCTCTACTATAGTGTCTAGGCAGTAGTAATATAGGGTTACATAACATAGCTTACAATCCATTTATAACTTTTTGAGTTATTTTGAAAATAGATAAACGGCAGCTCACATAACCTCTGTGGCAGAAGTAAGAATCCAAACAGTGGTGGTCATGTTTTTTTGTGAATTATTTAAAAATAATTAAAAAATACTCTTTTGTTATTAGATTACTTTTTGTTAGATTTCTCATTCCTTTAATAATCGGCTCTTTCTGCGACAAACCAATTAAGAACAATCCTGCTATTTGGACCGGACAGCCTCAATATGCTTTTATTAACAAGCTGCTTGCCACAATTAGTGTAGGCGTTTGCTACGTGACTGCAAATGAAACACGTATCTGGGCGCTGTGAACGAGCACCTGACTGCCTTTATTGCGTGGGCCGGCCGGTTGCTGTCTGTCTGTCGTGCCTGTCAAAGTCATGAGAGGATCACTTTATCATTGTTTGTCTGCCGTGTCTGATGCTATTGAGTAGGAGGCAGCCCTTAGGGAAATGGGCGCCCACTGCTGTATTTGCTGTAAACTCAGTTTTATCTAAGTGCTGCTTTATCAGGACTGTGCTCCCAGCCGGTCATCTTGCCTCGTTGGGTTTGAAAGATGCTTAGCAAGCTCTAGCGGTCTGGTATGAGGGCTCGTCAAAGCTTTAGAGGCATTTACAGTTGGAACGTATAATCATGCAACTATCAGTGAGCATCATATTGTCTGTTATTTTTTCAGTCTCCTTTCCTCCTGAATGATCTTCCTTTGTATGATGATTCTCTGTAAAGACAGTTGGACAAACAACCTTGAATCCATTACTGTTTGTAAAACTGCCCGTCGGGGCCAAATGCACTCTCTCTCAATCACCAGTAGATATCAGCAGCTCACAAATTAAAATGTAAATTTGGGTGCTCATTTCCGTGACGTTATGATGCAGGGAGGAGAGAATTATAGGCCATTGCATGCACAAAATCACTATTTGATTTTAGTTCATTATTGGTTTAGCAAAAAGTGGTGCAAGTGGTATGAAGTTAATCAGTTGAGACCTGTGCTAACAGATCTGGCCAGTGATACAGACTAAGTTCCATGAATCAAACCTGCTCCAGCTTGTTCTAATAAAATAAAAGATTATCTTAAGTGGTTTAGCAAACTAAAGTAAAACAAAACAAAAACAAAAAACAATGTTTTACTTGGGTAGGATGATTCTGCAAATTCTTTAATTATTTATTAAAATAAAAAACATGTTTGTAACTTTGAATGCATCTTTTCTTTAGAAATCTATTACAACTGTCAGGAAGAAAAAAACATCACAGTTAAAGCAGGCTGTCGGGTTTGTAAAGAATATATTATTGAAGCTAAAGCCACTCTCTCAGGAATTAAAGATATATTAGAAGGTGATCAAAAGGGCATGTGTGCAGCTCATATGATAAAGGCTAATAACGGTTTCTATAGTTATCAGAAGTTTGAGTGGAAAAGCATCATCTGGCAAAGAGACTGCATGTCTAACACGTTGCTTCAAGCCAATCCACAAGGCAAAATTGATTAATATTTGCTTTCAAAATGACACGGCTTGATGCATGGGTCCTCTCCACATGTAAATGAACACTTTAAAAGAGATGAATAGCCTCAACAGAGGATTGTAAAGTTCACGCTGCAGATTTGCATATTTATATTACAACTTATAAGCAGGCCAGGAAGGAGTAAATGCAATCCCTTTGTCAATGTACAATTGCTACATTAGAAAACTAGCTCTTATTAGCTTTTCTGAACTGATATGTTCAATTACTCCCCATGATATGTGTGCTGAAAATATATTGTACTGCATTTTGACTGTATAATACAATTTAGATAAAGACATGAGGCAACTGATGATTCATTAAGGAGCAAGAACCTCAGCAACAGTGTTTTTCTCTTCAATGTGTTTGTGGAAATTATTTGTATTTCCAAATCTGCCAGTATTTCAAACAAATAATGGTATAATGAAAGCTGTTTCTCTTTTGTGCACTGGTAGATTTTGGTCTGGTGTAAAATTACTGGGGCCGTTCAACATGACCAGCTATGACACTATATTTCCTCTTCAGTCATCCCTTTCTTTTGGAGCAACACAGCCTGACTTCAGCATGGATTTCCTGTTCCTGAGGAGAAACACAAAGCGGCAACGCCACCATGTTATGTTTTGTGAGGAACGCTTGCGGTGTCCAGTAGTTACCGGGATGATGTCACATTTACTCATTAGCCAAACACTGAGCCTGTGTTGTCAGCACAGCTTCAGTCCAACTGTCATGGGAGGGCTGATGGGAAATCTTGTAAATACAGTGAAATTAAAAAGATTTACAGGTCAAAATACACACTACACACTTTCTTTGTGATAAATGTGTCCATTTGGTCAGAAATTAAATAAAGACCTGGATAATTAAATTACTTCGACTTTAAAGCCTCGTAGGTGAAAAAACAAAACAAAACAAAACAAAAGAAAACTGTGCTTCTCTGCACAATAGGAGACATGCACTAAAACGTCTGTAGGACCAGCATCAGTGCTGGCTCTGTGACGGTTGTGTGGCAGGACCCAGAATTATTCAGCAGCTGCACAACCAGCAAAGGCTGAAAAAGTCACGAGATCATACATGTTTAAACAGTGACCTCTGACTGACCTTACCAAGGTCTGTGGTTTTAAGATTGCACAATGTTGTTATTGTATTTAGTGTTTGGAGTTTCCTGTCAGCTATATTATACATGATTAAAAATATGCTCCAATGGCACACACACACACACACACACACAGCCAAATAGAAATGCAGTGTGTAAGTATATATAGGCCAATTCTGTCATACGTTGTGCGGGCAGATTGCTTCAGTGTAAGCTTAGTCCAGTTTTTTTGGATGAACTACAACACTTTATGTCTAAATATTTGGGTCATCAAATAAATTGACCTGTGTGACTTTCCCTCAGCTGTCAGGGACAATTGGAGACACATTATTTTGTCAAAAACTAGCCAAAATTATATAATTTAGAATAAATAAATAAACAAAAAGAAACTGGAGTCCTTATTTCATGCCACAAATATGTGATAAAGCAGCAACGTGTTACATCGTGATTAGGAATAAAAACAACTATCAGATATGACATTTGGATGAAATTGTGGTTATAGTAGATGATATCAGACACCAGATGAGACATCAATAACTGCTGCGATGTGGAGAAGAGAAGAGAACATATGTTGCATGAAGCCAGGGATGGGAAAGACAATCCTGCCTATACACAGTAACGCAAATATATGAGTAATCTAATATGTGCCATATGTTGTCCATACATATCAGACCTTCTGTCTTTGCTGAAGTGAAAAAATTAAATTAAATAATACAAATGAGAGGAGGCTATTAAATTAAGATGATGAAAACCTGTAACACACACATACACCGTTGTCAGTGTTGTGCCCCCCCCCCTTCTTTTCCAATTACCTGCTGCACTTCATTGCATCATTGTAGGGTGATGCTTTGGGAGAACCCAGTCAGGTCTGCAGATTTGATCAAATACCTTCTTCCAGGACCCCACCTCCACATGCAAAGCTGTTTAGGGGCCCCAGTATGCCACAGAGACCTACCTGCAACACACAGGCACGCATGTATTCCTGAGGAAAGTTGTATACATATCATCTCAGTTAAAAGAAAGTTTACTGAAGACACTCGAGAGTGATGCCGGTGCTTATCAAAACTGCTGAGGAACAGCAAACTAAAACACTCAGGCACTCAGTAGGCATTTGGCCAATTGCATCGCTGGCCAATTGCATCGCTGTGCAATACCCCAATTATCTAATAAGAATGTTAGTTTTGCTAATTAATTGGACATAAAATGTAAGCGGAGACAGATGCAGTTTTAATTTAATTAGGTCTGACTGCTGTAATATTTCTGCCACTATATTTATGAAGCTTCGTGTTGAGGACAGGCGGGTGGTTCGGACACGGTTCTGAAACCGAAACATACATCGTTTAATAAGAGGAGACAGGAACCAGTTTGTGAGTCTCAAATATGGATGAAGAACAGGCATATCGGTGGGCTTTGATGAGAAGACTGAATCTAATTAGAGTGAAAAATGAATTTTAACAGGCTGGTCGTTACAGTTTAAGTCTTATAAGAAGCTATGTCTTCTGTCACTAGTTCTTCTGTCACGTTAATTCAATTCAAAACAGAACATAGAGACTTTTAAACCATAGAAATGAGCTTTAAAGGCGAGCATTGTATGTGTAAGAGAGAGAGAGAGAAAGAGAGAAAGAAATGTTCTGTAATTGAATAATAAACAGTGTCTAAATTGCATTATAGTCGTCCAGGGTAATTGGATTACAGAAAAAATGCAAGTGAACCACATAATAATAACACAACAGTATTATGGTTGATGGGACAGAAACCGTCTGCGGCTGCTGTGGTCTTCACAGTGTGGCACCTTCAGCCTCTTTTAATTTGTAAAAGTTTAACATATGCACATATATGTGAACACACATGAAAGAGTTTAGTATAATAAACAAGCTTCACTGTGCATGTTAGTGAGCATGTTTAAATGCATCATTGTGGCAGACTACTTTATATTACCATATTCATGCGAGATCGAGAAAGTAGCAGTAGAATAACACATAATGGAGGAAATCCATCCATCCCAGAGGAAGTGTTGTTTTGAAGAGAAAAAGTGCCAACCACAAAACCATAAAACACTGTTAATGTGTTGAGACGGAAGAAAATGTGAAGCGTCCAATCCAATCATTACACTTGGGAAACTCATAAATGTGGTGGATATAAATCAATAAGGGAAACACCATAACTAAGACTTGGACTCAACTGCGAGGATCATTCCAGGTCTTCTGGAGCAGGCTGAAATGAATGAAGTCTCACCCAGCCATGATATTATTAGCATAAAACTTGAGCTTTTATTTGTTCATTCCGTCTCCCTGTGTGTGCACAGACATCAGTTATTACTGACCTTAACTTCATGACCACATGAACATTCACAAGAAAACCATTCTCCCACCAAAGGAAATGAGTGAGACTGCCCTGACTGAATACCTCTGCATGCCATGTCATGCATGGTATAATCTGATAACATCAATCATAATTGTGTTAGATGTGATCCTTCTGACTGTCAATTTGTCTGGGTCAGGGTAGGAAGCAAGGCCCCACTTGCCATCAATTATCAGACATAAGAGAGTGGTGGATAGAGCGCCCCTCTAATAATACTGTGGGGGCGTGGCGGGCTGATCAATGCTGTACAGTTCCACTGTCATGGCTTTAATGGCAGTTGGCTTTCTTGACTGTGCAGATCAATAGTGTGTCTCCTCTGAGCTCAGGCTAAGTCCAGGTCATGCCTAGTGGCGACAATGTAAATGACACCTCTGTTGTGATTAGAGAAAAGGCAGTCCCACCTCTGGGTGCTTTGTGGTTTTCCCGGTATCCTCATGAAGCATCTGTTGAGAAAAGTCAAATATTTTGCAATTATCACCATCATTCTTGAAACTTCAATCTAAGTGACAGTGAAGATAAACTGAGTGATTAATTTGGACAACAGGAAGCTCACTTATAAAAAGACACAATTACTGTATATTTGGACCCACAACACAACAAAGTTCACAAGATTTTGATTTTTAGTGTTTTTCCAGGAGTGTAAACAAGGCCTTTATATTCCAAACAGGGCCAGCTGATTGAAATCCGTGGAAAGGCACCATTTGAATGCCAATACAAGCAACAATAGCAGACAGCATAGCAAGCACCAAGAACGAAGCAAACATGTTAACCTGGAGATATAAACACAGTCACAATGGTTCGATCCACGTGGAAAATAGGAAGGAAAGGATGCAGCAATGCCGTGCCCTTGATGATGAAATGCACTACTACAAAGTGTTTCTGCTGTTAACAGAAACAGTGGTGTTTTGTATTCTGTTATATTTATGGCAGGTTCTCAAATGTCACCCTCATACGTAAAATACGAGAGTAACATCATCAGGAGGCAGACGGATGTAAGGTAGAAGTTGTCTGTGTCATGGCACAGTGCAGCCGTAAATCTGTATCCTTGTCTATTTTTATGAGGGAGGTGGCCTCACTATAAGAAGCGGGGGTGTTCTAGATAAACGATGTGTGTAATTAACAGAGATGAGGGTCAGTAGGAGACTGAGGCCTTGTTTGCTAAACGGCTTTTTAGTGTTGTTCTTTTTCCTCCCAGCATCTCTTCTTCCAGTTTGGGGAGTTTCTACATGGTTCTGGCTAAAGCAACATGCTGATTTCATTGCCTCAACGTCCGCTGAACCTCTTAGGGTGGGCAGGAGGTCTGGGCTTTGATATTTGATGTGATCCTGCTCTATAAAATCCTGTAGAACAACTGTATATCTCTAGCAGCTTAGATCATGGTTTGGTGTCATTAGACAGTCCTTGTTCTGCAGAAGACAGGACATCAGACACCAGTAGGTCCGTTACCGCTCACTGATTTCTCCAGGCTGTGCAAACGTTGGGTGACTTTTTGCTTTGCGTTGCTTTTTCAGGAAACAATAGATTTTACATTTTATTGAAGTTTTATTCCACTGAGCCTGAGAAGATAGGCGTCTGAACATGTGCTCCACATGCACACAGAAATGTAATTGAGTGTGAAGGTTTTCTATTCTTCTGCTGCCAATGGTCACTCAGGGCTCCCCTAGAAATAATGGAGCTTCCTATGGGATGCTTTTCTCCGCAGATGGAGATCCACCACCCAGAGCTGTGGTGACACCCTTTCCCTTTTCCCTCCCGGCTGCTTTCTCCCTCAATCCCTTCCCTGCCTGCCTCTCTGTCTCTGTTCAGTGTGGTGCACATGAATCAGTCCTTGTGAGAGTTTCAGACATGGGTGGACACCCATGATGACTCAGGTTCATATCTGCCCAGAGGGAAGGGCGGTTGCATCACCTTGTTCCTTTTACGTAGCCATCTAACGAGGCCAATGGCGCTTTTGATTCATACTGGATGTGTTCTGGTAGGCGTGCAGCATTCCTGTTAGCTTGTTTGTCATAATTTACAAACTGATTGGACCCAACTTGGACTTGGACTTGTCGTGACATAACTGATAAACTCGGAAAGCCAAAGACATCGTCAAACAAATGACAAATGCTCAAAACCAAATTTACATGGTTAGAAAGAACTTTAATGTCAGTAAAAATTTCAAAAAATGTAAGTTAATATAAATGTACATGTCTGCCAAGTTTACACAAACTGTGTTGTTGCATTGTGTTGTTTCTAAGCTTCCAATTTACTTTAACAGTCAGAAATTTCCTGTAGATGAATATCATTACAAGCAATCACAATGTTCAGATAGGCAGCTCACTGAAATTTGACCAATGACAAAGCAGGTACATATTATTGCAAACATGACATTTTTTCTCACATTAAAACATGCAGCTATTAGAACTATTTATGGAATTTAATATGGAGCTTAAAAAAAAAAAAAAGTTTTGAACCCTCACCAATGATGTTCACTTTTTCTGCAGCTGTTCAGGGCCTTGGATTCATGGATGTTGGTCTTCTACATACCGTTGCTAAACATCATGCTTTTTGGGGAGAGCGACCTGCCAATCAACTCTGGGATCGACTTTTCTGATTCAGAACCCGAACTTTAAACTCAGGTCTCCAGGAAGACTCCTGATGTCTGTCCTTCAAGTCAATTAAATTTAGTTTATTTTATATTCAATTCAATTCAATTTTATTTATATAGCGCCTTTTACAAGAAAATTGTCTTTAGGTGCTTTACAGAGACAGAAACCCAAAACCTGAACCCCCAGGTAAGCACAGTGGAAAGGAAAAACTCTCTTTTAACAGGAAGAAACCTTGAGCAGGACCAGGCTTACAAGGAGGAACCATCCTGCTGAAATCCGGCTGGGTAAAGGAGGAAAAGAAGAGGGAGAGAGAGAGAGAGAGAGAAAGAATTATACAAACCTAGCAAACATAATAATATACATAATACAGCATAGGCAGGTTTTAATAAAAAAGAGAACAACATAGGCAAGTGCTGACAGTGGACACTGGGTTTGTCAGAGGCCGGGATCCGCATAGCATGAAGGTCTAGAGACAGGAGACCTGCAAAAAGATACAGAGAGAGAGAGAGAGAGAGAGACAAAACAGTGAGGAAGACTGGACACACAGTGATAATCCCGGGAGAAGAAAAGGAAGAGAAGAGGTGCGGGAGTAGAGATAGTGGGGAACTGCTCAGTGGATCAAGTTTGTGTCCCCAGCAGCATAGGCCTATAGCAGCATAGCTATGCTAAAAATTGAAGAATAAAAGTTTGATGACCCTATTCTATCTGTAGCTGTGATAACTGACTGTAACTAGACCTATGTAAAATGTGTAAAATGTGCAGAGGTACTGAGAGCTGATTTTGAGAGCTGAGTCTGACTGAAATGTTAAATGTTTGTTGATGTCCTGCTACCTCAAGGATTCCGTAGAAATGACTAACTCCTGCAATAAGATGGACTGAGCAGATAACTGTCCTTATAATGTCCGGATGAGCCTGAGGGGGCAGCCTGAGGCACAGTAAGCAGCCAAAATCAAAACAACCAAAACCTGTACAGTCAGACCAGAAATCTATACTCTTCTGAGAAAAAGCTGTCTAGATTCATGGAGATGATCTATCCTATCCTATGTGTACGGAAACAACAGGGAGTTTTACAATGAGACAGGAAACCCTTCCTCCTGTTCTGATGAATATAAATCATTGCTGGAGCCTATCCTAGTGTATATATTTATACAATATGTATAAATATAAATAATATATAAATAATAATATAAATAAACTATGTATATATTTATACACTATGTATAAATATATATATACATAATATTACCAAAGTATTTACTCACCCATCCAAATAATCAGAATCAGGTGTTCCAATCACTTCCATGGCCACAGGTGTATAAAATCAAGCACCTAGGCATGCAGACTGTTTTTACAAACATTTTTGAAAGAATGGGTCGCTCTCAGGAGCTCAGTAAATTCCAGCGTGGAACTGTGATAGGATGCCACTGGTGCAACAAAACCAGTCGCGAAATTTCCTCGCTCCTAAATATTCCACAGTCAACTGTCAGCTGTATTATAAAAACGTGAAAGTGTTTGGGAACGACAGCAACTCAGCCATGAAGTGGTAGGCCACGTAAACTGACGGAGCGGGGTCAGCGGATGCTGAGGCGCATTTCAGAGAGGTCGCCAACCATCTACAGAGTTAATTGCTACAGACCTCCAAACTTCACGTGGCCTTTAGATTAGCTCAAGAACAGTGCGCAGAGAGCTTCATGGAATGGGTTTCCATGGCTGAGCTGCTGCATCCAAGCCATACATCACCAAGTGCAATGCAAGTGGTCTGATGCAGTGGTGTAAAGCACACCGCCACTGGCTGGACTCTAGAGCAGTGGAGACGCGTTCACTGGAGTGACGAATCGTGCTTCTCCATCTGGCAATTTGATGGACGAGTCTGGGTTTGGCGGTTGCCAGGAGAACAAAGTTTGGTGGAGGGGGGATTATGTTGTGGGGTTGTTTTTTCAGGAGCTGGGCTTGGCCCCTTAGTACCAGTGAAAGGAACTCTGAATGCTTCAGCATACCAAGACATTTTGGACAATTCCATGCTCCCAACTTTGTGGGAACAGTTTGGAGCTGGCCCCTTCCTCTTCCAACATGACTGTGCACCAGTGCACAAAGCAAGGTACATAAAGACGTGGATGACTGGTGTGGATGAAATTGACCCTATAGAACACCTTTAGGATGAATTAGAGTGGAGACTGATAGCCAGGCCTACTCATCCAGCATCAGTATGTGACCTCACAAATGCGCTTCTGGAAGAATGGTCAAAAATTCCCATAAACACACCTTGTGGACAGCCTTCCCAGAAGACAAAGGGGAAGCACCCCAACTGAAACTGAATGAACGACCCTGCCAACCACCCTGCCAAGGACTCTCAGGTGACCACCCGTGCCATTAACATGCCAATGGTCCACAGGGCTATATTTTCAAGTTCTGCCCCAGCAAACTTAGAACTGAAGAAGCTCTCTGGAGAGAGGGCGAAACGTTTTCAAGGAAACCTTTCAGTCCAGTTGACACAGAGAGATCTACTTTGGATAACCATGACCTGGATGACTGAGAATCTACACAGACACCTTCCCAGAAGAGTTGAAGCTGTTATAGCTGCAAAGGGTGGACCAACGTCATACTGAACCCTATGGATTAGGAATGGGATGTCATTTAAGTTCATATGCAAGTCAAGGCAGGTGAGCGAATACTTTTGGCAATACTGTATAGCGTATATATACAGCTCTGGAAAAAATTAAAAGACCACTTCAATTTTTTCTGAAATCAGCATCTCACACAGCTATTCCATTCTAGTGTCTGTTGAATTCCAACACAAGCACACCTCATTCTACTTAATTATGTATTGATTAGGTGAACACCTGAATCAAATCTTGTTTAACAAGAAAAAGTATAAAAACAACTGCTGTGGTCATCACTATCCTCTTGCAATAGGACCAGCTGGATAGCAGAAACAGTGCTAGTAGTACCTCAAAATTAATTGGCATTAATTAATTGGCACTGACCATGCCAAAAGAGTTGAAAAGAAAAATTTTGAGTGAGGAAAAGAAGGCTTTACTGGCAGAGGGATACAATGAGCGTCAGATTCCTTCCATCCTTAAAATTTCCAAGACGACGGTTCATAAGAACAAGGTCAAGCAGCAGACATTGGGGACAACAAAGCTACTGGCTGGCAGAGGGCGAAAACGACTCTACTGACCTCATACTGTATTTTTGATGATATTTTTGATTTTAAATATGTATATTTAGAAGCTTTTTTTATGTTGTCAGCTGCAACAATTCTCATAATTAATATTAATATTTTACATCTTTTATGGGAGACCATCTTTCAGAGGATTTTTTTTTTTTTTTACCACAGAGGACTTCCTGCCACTGTATGTGTGGGCAGGTTATAAAAAAGTGCACTTTCACACCGTGAACTATGTGAAACATAGTGAATGCTACACTCTCTGCAGCCACACAGCAGGATCCAATTAAGACTCTATCTACTAATTATGTTGCTTACACATATGCATTCCAAAATAAAAAAAACTCCTTTCCTTTCCGCTCTCTGTAACAAGAGTGCCAATTAATGAGCTTGCTCTGCTTTACGGGTCTCTTGGCAGAGAAATTACACTGACGTACATGTGTATTAGCAGACCATTAATCATAACTGATCATCTGATAAACAGTGTTGAAGAGCACAGGCACAAAGTGGACAATCTGCTCTTCCCTTTAGATCAGGGCGCCACTGTGAGGCACTGTGCTCCAGAACACAACCAGTCACTCACACAGTTCCAGTAACTACACATCCAATCTGTGTCATTTCAGTTTGTTCTTTTTCATCTAAGCTAGTCTTAAAATCGTTGGTATGGCTACAATACCCACATTTGTGCTGTTGTGTATTCCTTACATATCAACTGTTACTGTTTGTGATGTGTGTGCACAAACAACACCACACCTAATTTAGTTCATTTCTTTAAAATCGTTGAAGAGACGTCACCTATTGTAAATAATTATAAAATGTAAACGAAAGCTAATTAACTGTATGTTTTCATCAAAATTGAAGTCAAGATTAATCTGTATGTTGTGACTAAGGTAAATATCATCTCAGTTAAGCAGAGGTAGTTTTTGCAAAACAAACTGTTTCCAGTAACATTCTCTTCTTAAATGTAAATCAGTGTAAACAAAAACTAGACAGAATTTAGTAAATAACCTATGACAAAAATTGTCTTTGAAATGGTTACAACAAAATCTCGGTCTTTCTTTCTTTGTTTTTTTTCTTTTTTTTCCTCTTTTTCTAACGCTAATTTCTAACGCTCAGCTGTGCATATTTTCACAGTTGAGCTGACAGGAAGATATTTTTGGAGAGTCATGAAGTCAAGTGTTCTTTCAGTTTAACACATGCTTTAGTCTTAAGAGAGGGAGATATCCTTACAGAGAGGAGGTTATCATAGGCATGCAGAGGGAAGTCTCTTTTGTTAGTGCTGTAGTTACATAACCACAACCAGGAAGAACCAAAGTCACTGAGCACATTTATTTAGACAAAATGCTACTGCCCTTAGAGTGAATGGTAAATGTTGCAGTACATTTGACTGTTTGAAACATTTCTATTTAAATCATCTTCTAGATTATAGAGTTGCTCTTGTCCTTCTCGTCCTCTAGGTTTCTGTTATTTGCTTATTAATTGTTAATAGATGTGATCCCTGACCTGGACGTGCATTACAGATGCATGACCCATGTCTCACATATGAGAATACAAGGAGGACAACTGATCCAAAGTGAATGGGGGAGGTGGAGGCTTTCTTGCAAGGCTGAGCTCACTTTATTAGCATTGATTCCTTTTTTATGTATTTTGTCACAGCTAATGCTATCGATCAGTGCTGCCACTAACCGTGCCCCCTTTAGAACTTATACAGGTTATATTTTTGTATCTAACATTTAGCCTCAAAACTGCCTGATGTGCACTGAAAGGCAGTAATTATGACTGACTTTGTGCAATTTTTTATACAAGCAGGCTATGATAGAACTTTAAAGGATCCTAAAACGAAATGTTTGAGAGATTTTTTTAAAATGGCTTAGTGTAAGTGTAAGGATTCTGTAATGCTCAGTGTAGATAATATGAGGTGTGGGCTATTTCAGCACACTGCATTGAAGATGGTGGTCTCTTATCAATGTATTAGTGAAGATACCGCACTGATTTCGAGAAAAAAGAAGAAATGAAAGGAAAGCGGAGCTGCTGTCCTCTCTCCTGTTGAGCATGAGCATGTTAACCGTGCAGCGCATTGCATGTCCCCTCCACCTCAAACAGGATCCCCAATTTGGAGAAGAATAGCTATTAGCATGCTAAAGCTAAAGGTTGTGCTAATGCGAAACCATTCTTGAACCCCACTGAACCAATCAGCCCATCAACAGCACTGACTATGGCCAGAGTGGCTCCATGTCTGTACAGGATGATTGAGCATGTGGATTTAGTGAACAGAGTTTGGAGGCTAAACTATGTTAAACTGAGGGCCAGAGAGTCAGTCAGCAGTGATTTTCTCACATGTGCTATATTTTTATTTTATTGTAAGACCATATTTGGTACTGCAAATTTTTGGCCTTATGGTATTTAGGTATGAACTTAAAGACTGTGGCAGATTTTATGGGGATAATTCAGCCTTGAAAATGCCACCCAATCATTCCAATGCATTATGGACTCTGCCTTTGCCTTTTCCTTTTCTTCCCCTGGACGAAATATTGGTAGCATGTACCTCCACTACCAAACACCTGTCATACCTGAGGACCCTCTTTGAGCGTCTCAGTCAGCACAGACTGATTGTCAAACCAGCTAAGTGCCAGTTTGGGTTGACAACAACTGACTTCCCAGGACATCAGCTCACCAAGGATGAGGCTGTTCCACTCTCATTTATGCTCCAGACATGCTTGGATTTCCCATGACAGATTACAGTGAGGTTTCTGCATAATTTTCTGGGAACTGTAAATATTTATCACTGCTTCTTTCCCAGGGCCAATGCGCCCACTACATAAGGCTTTGAAAACCAAGGCTTGGATTGGTTTACAGAAGTTAAGACCGCTCTAGCCAATGCAATAATGCTATCACACCCATCCCTGGAGGGTCCAGACTTTGCAGTGGGCATTGTGCATGAGCAGTGGGTTGGCGGTGCCACTCGCTTTCTTCAGCTGACACTCACGCCCCAACAAACATAAATTCAGCACTTTTGACAGGGAGCTGTCTGCCCTGTACCGTGCTGTTCGCCACTTCCGTTCCCTCCTGGTGGGCCAATGGTTTACAGCTTTTTGTCACAAGCCGCTCACATGTGCTATAGCTAAGGTGTCTGTTCTTTGGTCCATCTGTCAGCAATGGCACCTGTCCTACATCTCGGAATTCACAATGGGCAACACGTTGCTGGCAAGCCACCTGGGGCTTGACTATACCCACTTGGCAGCCAATCAGACCAACATACCTGGGGTGCAGTCACTCAAGACCATGGCCCCTTAAAATTAGAGGACATTGCTTTGTGATGTTTCCACCGGCATCCCGAGGCTCATCGTTGCAATTGCATGGAGATGATGTGTGTTTGCTGTGATACAAAACTTCTCCGGTCCAGGTAGGAAGCCGTCACAATACTTAGTGGCATCCAAGTTTTTCTGGTGTTGGCTAAAGAAGGCTTTGCAGGTCTCGGCAGACACCTGCTTGGACTATCAGCATTCCAATGTTCAACGGCATCAAAGCACCCCAGTGCATTTCCCTGTGCCAGAGATTTGATCATTTGTAGGTCTTCGTCCTTCCTCTCTTGGTTTCACTTACTACCTCACCATGGGGGACCACTCAATGGCTGGAGGCTGTTCCACTGACAGCTGCAATGACTTCTAAGATGGCGCAGGGGTTCATTGGGACGTAGGAGTCCTGGTTTGACACCTCACCTGACCTTTCTTCAGACTGGGGCTCACATTTTACCTCAGAGCTCTGGAATGCCGTTGTGACAACCCTTGGGTCCACCGTACAACTTCTTTTCACCCACAGGTTAACTGCTTGTGTGAATGTTTTCATCATTTTATGAAACCCTCAACAACAGTAGTTGAGTAGACAGGCCCCTGTTGGTCATGCTTGGGTTCAGAACTGCCCCAAAAGAGGACTTCCAGACTTCATTGCAGAGCTGGGCTATGGTCAGCCACTGTGAGTGCCAAGAGATTTCATTCCGGATACCTTCACCCCCTGGTCTGCAGCAAACCAGCATTCCTATAATAGCCCTTTCCAGGTGTGGAGTTAGGGGACAAACACTTTGTGGTGGACATTGGTGGTAAACCAGGACCCATTTCTGGGGACTGCTTTAAAGATTTGGACAAACCTGTGGGGCATCCAGGACCACATCCCTATGGGGGTTACAAAAGTTTCCCGAAACCAAATCTGCCCACCCCCCTGCCAGTGCCTCTGGTAGTATACATGCTGGAGTCTCCAACCCTGCCCCATTCTAGAGGATTTGTGGGGCCGGATTATTTACCCCCCTTCTCATTGATAGTATTGTTTTCCCGATTTACTCTAATTCTGTTACAGTGAATTCTGGGAGAAGTGTGTTCCAAAGTTTATGGACATAATTCACCTTAGAGTGATTACTTTGTGTTCATGTACTATGTTCTGTGTTACTCGGAGATCTGGAATTTAGGACTTTCTGCACCCAAACGCATTATTTTACTTAAGTCTCATAATAGCACTGTCACTTTAAACGCACTGGGTCAGAACCATAGAGTGCTTAAATAGTAGCAGATTATTTTTAATAAACCACTGGAAATATAATACAGCAAGAAATTACTGACAACTTGTGGGGACAGACAGGGTCAAGTTTATCTAATATATGTAATAAGTTAATGTTATATTAGTTGGTTGATATGCCGTTTAAGTAAATTTATCCAGCTACACTTTACATCTTAAGGGATCCTGAAGCTCAAAATGAAGATGTAGAGTTCAGCCCATCACAACATTGTGTAGAATAGATGTCAGAAACGTGGCAAGGATCCAGATGCGAAACAATCAATCGGAATAAAACCACTTTATTAACTTTACAGATGGTTAGCAGGACAAGACGGTCTTGTGTCAGGATTCAGACTTTGGATCCAAATGCAGCACACACACACATATCCAATTAATGTATTTGTTTAACCAAAAACCAGTTCTCAGGAAGAATGAGCAGAATCGTTGTCACAACAATCCGGTGCGGTGAATCCAGAAAACCTATAGAGATTCACTGAGCGAATAATCCAGTGCAAGAGTTCAAAAGCAGGTAAAATCCAGAACGCGAGTACACGTCCAGTGGCGTAACTCAGCAACAGAAGTCCCAACACGGGACAGACAGAAGCAGAAGCAGTCCAGAAATGTGGTCGGGTAATCGGGGCTGAGACGAACAGAACAGGTCGAGTTCAGGCGGGGTCGAAACCGGGAAATCAGTCCAAAAACAATTGATGTAGAGTCAGGCATGAAGCACAAAACAATCTGGCAAGGAATGAATACCAGGTCGACACTTAAATCCCTTTGCAACCAGGTGTGCATGATTTGCAGGCGCGAGGTGCGTAAATGAGTTCCAGGTGTGACACATTGTCCAGATCGCCACCATGACATCTTGTCATTGGGGGCATAAGCTGGTCAGTTTACCGGGAGTCGAATGCAGCACAATAGTCGGGAACAGGCAGGGTCGGTAATGAGCAGGCAGGTACAATAGTTTGTGGTCAGAGACGAAAGGCAGGCAGGTAATCCGAGAATCAGGCTTCACAGGCAGGCCAAGAACAGGCAGGGTTGGCAGGCAGGCAGGGGAAAAAACATGCTGGAAAGACTCGCATTATGCAGACAACGATCTGGTCCTGAATGAGTCCAAGTCCTGAGCTTAAATACAGAATCAATTAGTTCCAACGAGCTGCAGGTGCGTCTGAATTGCAGGTATGGCGCAGAGGTGATCATGACAGTTCAGACCATGTCGTCTATGCAGCGTACATAGCATCATACCAAGGTATTACTCACTTATGAATAAAAGAAAGAATAAGACCTTGTAAACAACTCAAATATTCCAAAAATATGTTATTTTAACTACACAAACATGTTGTGATACGACAGTAATGAACAAACCTGTAGACCAGTCAAAGTGAAGCATTTAGCAATTTGTCCCAGACAAAATTAAGTTAGAACACTATTGTAATGACTGGCTACTATATGAAAGAGTGTTTCGAATTAAAAATGTATTTTTAAAAATCTTAAATTCTATAATCGGTCAAAATATAACTGAAATATTTTACATAACTACACAAAATGATATAGATGTGAAGTGATTAGATATTTGGATTAAAACAGGCACTATTTAAATAAAATAACTCCTGTTTGTTTAAATAAATTTGCTGTGGTTTAAAACAAGCCTTAATGTAGAAAATGAAAAGCTCAAAACTGAATTTTGAAGGCAGTTTTCAGATTTATGAGCTCTGGCGTTGATATAGTCCAAGTCTGTTGTATTGGACCACAGCTCCACATCAGAGTGTGCGTGTCGAGACACCCTTGAACGCTCCTCATCAGCTTATGGTAATGTTGTGAGCAGTGTGACTGCTTCAACAGAAAGCCAGCTGACAGCCAGTGACATGGCCTAGCCGTCACCTGACACCTGCCAATAGAAGGGCCACACACACACACACACACACACACACACACACACACACACACACACACACACACACACACCTGATAATCATTGAATTATACACGACATGCCTCTTTCACTAACCTCTCCTCTCCCAGGACCCAGCTGTTCATGAAATACCTCCCAGTAAGACAGTGGGAATGGAGTAGAGGGGCAGCTGGAGGTTGCAGGAGAAAGAGGAGGAGGCAGGGAAAAAGAAAAAAAAGGCCACGCCTGACCGGCTCTCAATACCATGCACATTTTTACGAGAACAATTTCAGTCAATGAGGCGAGTTACAAAAGGAAGGCACAAAGGAGACAGGATAGCGCAATCCAGAGGTCACGACACTTCCTTTAATACTTCTGCAATGCAATGGTCCTTCCCCGCCCTACATGCAGGCCTCATCAGATGTACATGGGCAAGTCAGTAAGAGAAGGTGTTCACCAACACGGCTCAGCGGTGCCTCCATCCTCTCAGGCTGGAGCTTTTGATGAGCTGATGAGCTTGATATTAGATGACAAAGAACAGTATTGTGACCAAACCTCTGGATCATGTTTGGAAACATACTACCCCAGTGCTGCTTCTCACTTGACTGGTTTTCAATAGAAGGATCAGATACGTATTAATAGCAGCTCAGGTTTGGGGCATTAAACTCACATTAAAGTCACAGTGTTGATCAAGAGTATCGCAGCAGAATAGATCAACCAAACCTCAGTATTGACTCAAATGTTGACTTAATGTTGTTGCAGAACATTGGGTTTGGACTAAATTACTGAAATGTTAAAATCTGTTATTTGATGTTATTGCGTGTTTCTTGAAAGTATAGGCCTGCTGGAACTTTCCCAGGATGTTGTGAACCAGCTTTCAATTGCAACTCAAGTTAGCACACAGGAGTAGTTAAGTTTCAATCTAAGAGGGTGTTTTCTTTTTGAGGCAGTGGTGGTAATTGTTTTTTTTTTTTTTAAATCACAACTTCTGTCCCGAGAGAGAAACTGAAGGATGGAGTGGGAAGGGCTCACAGGAACAAACATTAAATGTCTGTTCCTGTGAGCCGACCTCAAATTTTTTCTTAGGTCGGGGTTTAATGTGTGAGTGTGTGCTACTGTTTAAGATTGGAAACATGTTAAAGAGTCAACAAACGGCATTATAAAGCATACCCAGCCGACCACTTAAGATAGCTTTGAAGATGAATCAATCACAATATTATAGTGAAAAGTCTACGAGGTGCCTGGATGGTGATCGAACGTCTGCACTTCATAGCAGCCTACAGGGCATTGATGCTCTGATTGATTGCAGAATGGAAGTGACTGGAAAGAAGAAAAGGATTACGCTTGTCAAAAGCAGTCAATACACCAGGCCGGTGGTCAAATGTTTGCAGTAAATCTCAAATAGTGTCTGCAAAGCTAAAAGGGGAAAAACAGGCCAACGTAAAATTCATTTGCTCTGAGGACCATCCCCACTCAAACTGACAGGCCTGCAAATATGTGGTGGGATGAGGAGCCCAGGGCTTTAGGAGATTAGCAATGCTTTAAACATCAAAACAGCCTCTTCTATTATCTCAAGAGGGATCTGCCATCTAAAACTGAACAGATTCGTCTCAGACTGAAGAAGAAACGGCTTCATACACAATCGATGTGCATTATTGTTTCACTTTTGCGAGATTGTGATTTGAAACTTTTGTTTTTTTTTTTTTGACAGTTCTTCGCTTTAAAACCTTTTCTCTTGATGGTGCTGGTCTTAAGGGTTGCTCAATTAAAAAAAAAAAAAGTTACACACACACAACCTCAAAGAATTGAATCCCTGGGATATTGGAAACAGATAATGATGTACGTGCATCAACCGAGGCTTAAAGGGGCTGCTGCCGAGCCGGGCGTATAATGCAGCTGTGGCTGAAGTGTTATTTACAGAAGCCTTTTCTTTATGGAAAAATCAAGAAGTGATTGATTCAGGTTAATGTGACTGCAAGCACTGCAGAGCATTCAGAGCTCAGGTTAACAGAAAACACAAAGTTCCATAAAATACTATGGAGATAAATCACTGTTATCCTGACAGCAGTGACAGCAGTTTAAGCAGCAGCAATCAACAAAAGCACCTCAGAAGCCCCTGCGCTGCATTTTGCAAAATGTCATGGGGTGTTGATGGAAAAGGAGGAGACAAGGCGACTCTTGGTGTTGATGGTAGGGGGGGAGCGGCACTGGAAGAAATGGTCATATCAACCAGCCATCAGTGTGCAGGTGCTCCACATAAACCTCTCAGAGCAGTAAGCAAATGTTGTTGACAAATAAAGGCAATAAAACAGAGGTGGGTGGGGGTGATCCCCGGTGTATTATTCCTCGTACCGCACATTCACTCCATCACCAGCTCACCAGTGTGAGATTATGGTGTTTGCTTTTATCTGTCAGGGATCAATATTTCAAACGTCCGATAAAAGAGGAAATTGAACTGGGAATAGACCGAAGTGCTGTAAAAGTACAAAGCACTATTATCAAAAAGCACTTAAACTCCCTAATAGGATACACATATTAAAAATGCTCAAATGGATGTCTCCCAGCCATAATGAGAGTTCTGCTCTCCTTTGTCACCTCTTTCTTTTGATCATGGTGCCCTCCTGCAGTCAAACTGGTCAATGGTGAGTACACTGGACACCCCCCCCCCCCACATACCCCACCCCTCGAGGCCGTCACTGTGTGTTAATTGGCTGCCATTAAGCGTGAACGGGTCTTTATGGGAGGTGCATTATGGGTGTGAGAGGACTTATATACGATTACATGTAAGAGCAAAAAAGGTTGAGGCCCAAAATCTTAAATCCTCATCATAAATTTTGCTAGTACATCACACGAGTAGGTTTGATTTTGAATTGTTAAAATGATACACCATCAGGCTACATATTTGGAATGGTTTTGGAGAGATTTTGGGTTGGGAAAAAGAAGGCACTGAAATATTGGTACTATGAGAAGCTTCTTACTAAACAATTGTTAAAGAAAGAAAATGCCCACAAATTAACAATGTTTTAAAAAAAGAAGAAACATAAGATGATAAAGGTATAGATTTTCATCACTTTATTATGAACACATTAGTCCTGAAACCTGTAATTAGTGAGATATGACCCAACAAGTCATATCATGTAATCTACGTTGGGTGTGCAACTAAATATATTAAACAATTTATTTAGTAATCATAACTGAGTTTTGATTCACACGGTGATACAACTACATCTTGGAATTTCTGCAAAAAATGGCTTAAGGGAAGAGAAGAACATTCGAGGTGAAGAAGCTAACTATGGCATTTAGACTGCAGTTAGCATTGGGCAATTTTATTTATTATGTTTATTGATATATTAAAAAATTTCATTTGTCGTTTTCAAACAAGTTTACAAAATGTCCATAGATAAAAAGGAAACCACAGCACCACTATATCTGGAGAACTGCATACAGAACATTAAATAATAAAGAATCAAAGCAAGTTTCCTTGATGAAACAATGAAACACCTTTCACTGAAACCTGTGAATCTGCAGATAAAGCCATCTTATTACTGCTGGACATCATCTGATGTGCTTGACTATATTTTCCACCCTATCTAAACGATCCTTCATTAGAAACCTGATCAATATTCTCTCTTGATTAAGTGGGATGAGAGACTCAAGTTTCATTTTCAAGCATTTTTACAAATCAATGCCAAGATTGTCTTCCAACAAATGACTTTGATTCACGGAAAACATTCTGAACGAAGGCCAATAAAATCATGTTTCTACCTCGCTTTAGCTCTCTCATGCTTTCGCTCTCTCTCTTTCACTCTCTCTCTCTCTCTCTCTCTCTCACACACACACACATACAAAGCAAATTCCCAAATCAGGACTCATCACTTTAACTCATAACTTGCATGAATAAGCACATACAGAGGACACGTAAACACAAGCAGATGGTCATGCTCAGTACACAGTTGCCAAATATATCATGGAACTTGCTAATGACTTTCCTACTAACTATGGACAGAGCTCTTTATCTGGCATAATATGACATTAAGTAAATTAGTTTTTAAAGATTTAAAATGCTTAACAATTTCATTTGCATATCCTTATTCAGTGTAGCAAAGAGAATCACTGCTGAAACTCGTCTATGCCGTTGTTACCTCTAGACTGGACTACTGCAACTCATTACTGTCAGGATGTCCAAATTATTCCATTGATGACCTGCAGCTGATCCAGAACGCTGCAGCCAGAGTTCTGATAGGAATCAGTAAAAGGGATCATATCTCTCTGGTTTTAGCTTCTCTTCACTGGCTTCCAGTGAAATTTAGAATAGACTTTAAGATTCTCCTACTAACATACTGTATAAAGCTCTCAATGGACTATCCCCATCACCGTCGTAGTCTGTATATCTCATAGTTCTGTGTATTCCTAAAAGAACACTCAGATCACAGGTTTACTTGTAGCTCCTAGAATTCATAAAAGTAGACTGGGAGGACGAGCCTTTAGCTATCAGGCAGCTTTATAATGGAACCAGTTACCAACCTGGGTCCGAGAGGCAGACACCACATCTGCCTTTAAGATTAAACTTAAAACTAATTCTTTTCAGCAAAGCATACAGTTAGCTTTAAACAAAGTGTGTAGGGCTGATAGATCTAGTTAGTCAGTTCTCACAGCTACAGGTAGAATAGGGTCATCAAACTTTTATTCTTCAATCTTTTAGCATAGCTATGCTGCTAAGGCCTACGCTGCTGGAGACCAACTGAGCAGTTCCCCACCTCCTCAACACCAACCACCATCTCTACTCCCTCACCTCCTTTTCTTCTTACCGGGATTATCAGTGTGTCCAGTCTTCCTCACTGATTTGTGTCTCTCTTCCCCTTTTCTTCTCTCCCCTCTCTCTCTCTGTATCTTTCTGCAGGTCTCCCGTCTCCAGACCTTCATGCTGCACGGATCCTGGCCTCTGACAAACCCAGTGTCCACTGTCAGCACCTGCCTATGCTGTCTCCTTTTTTATTAAAACCTGCCTATGCTGTACTATGTATATATGTATTATGTATATTATGCCTGCTATGTTTGTACTACTATGATTCTAATATGTTTGTATTTTTATGATTCTATAATTCTATGATTATCTATCTATCTATCTATCTATCTATCTATCTATCTATCTATCTATCTATCTATCTATCTATCTATCTATCTATCTATCTATCTCTTTTATTCTCTCTGTCCTGTCTCCCTCTTCTTCTCCTCCTTTACCCGGTCGACTTTCAGCAGGATGGTTCCTCCTTATAAGCCGGGTCCTGCTCGAGGTTTCTTCCTGTCAAAATGGAGTTGTTCCTTGCCACTGTGCTTACCTGGGGGTTCAGGCTCTGGGTTTCTGTCTCTGTAAAGCACCTAGAGAAAATTGTCTTGCAAAAGGGGCTATTTAAATAAAACTGAATTGAATTGAATTGATATCATGGAAGTATTATGTAGTTCCTTTTCCTGTAATTTGTGTGCTTGCGTTTAAGTTAAACATGTATTCTGTACTACAGTTCAAACCTCTTAGCCACATCTCCCATAAAGCAGACCACATAACACCTACAAAAATTGATTAATTATGATATTTTGTTTTTTTACAAACACGGTGGCGTTGCATTGCATTATGGATTCAATTCTTTGAATGTGAAATTCCATCTTACACACACACACACACACACACATGCACATACAAATATACACACACAATTAATAATCTTTTATTTGGAACAGGTTTACTGTTATGTAATAGTAATAATGGTCTGAAGTGAGGCATTGATACTTCAAATGTTTCATCAGACCTCAGCCCAGCCCAAGCAAAACTGTTTAATGTTTTGAAAATCACTGTTTGTATTGTTCTGCAAAACGTGTGAGGCTGATTTTGTGTTTATAGTAGTAAATATCTGGTCCAATTCTTCCTTGAGTGTAAGCTTTTTAAAATTGTGTAAGACTTTTGATTTTAGTGTTTATACGATTAAAAAAAAAAATAAAAAAACTGTATTAAACTCTTCAGTTGAATTTGGTGTGGTACCTGGTTTGCATTTTATCTGTGAGGCATCCAGGATGGAAGTGAATATCTGCATCATCCAGAGTTGAGTCCTCACTCTTGGTTGTATACGGTGATGGTGCATTTCTATGTGTTTGCTGTTGACTAGCTGACTTGCAAGCAATAAAACAGCTGTGGGATTTGCTTTCTCTTATTTTCTCTTCCCTTGTTCTTCATAAAAAAATTTCATTTTGTTTAGTCCACTTAAAAATTTAAAATGTTATTAATTTAACCGTCTAGCCTGTGGCCCAGTGAGGGGTCCAGTGAGGGGAGCTGCGGTTTGTGGGACATTAACAGTGGATATTTTGAATTTTGCGGTTTGGGATGTAAAGGCTTCATTCCACTGATCTGCTCTGAAAGCCTGTTAAAGCCTCCATGCACTGGCATCAAACTTACACGCTTGTGATGGTGTAATATGGTGTGGGAAGGGATACTGTTCAGACCGTAAATGGCAGTGTGATTTTAGCTCTGTCATTAAATTTCTTATTTATGAACAACTCAAGTATATACCTAGGTGGTTAAACTTTTAGATTTAGGTGTTTAGGTGGTTTTGCTTTTTCAGTTTTAGGAGAAAATTAGTAGTTTTCATGATTTATCAGACTGGCCTGGGATTAATCTGTTCTCACAACCTGCTATAGTGATCTCAGCCTGAGCACCATCTAACAGCTGTCATTACAAAGCGCTTTGTGTTCAAGATTTGTCTTTTTTTAAATTCAAGTTCAGGAAGGTTTCTTATTTCCAACCACACCCTGGTCCACCTTTCAAGGACGGGAATGAAAAACAGCCTGAGAAAATGAGAAAAGTGCCTCCAAAGAGAATACATTTTTACAATTGCTGTTTAGAAATGGTTGACCTATTAAAGAGAGGGCACTTGTTTCACACAAGGGGCTTCAATTAACCCCAGGGGCAGTTTGGTTTGCAGTTTAGTGACTCTGGGCAGTGTGGGGGTTTGCCTCACAGTGTGGCAATCTGAGACTGAAACGAAGAGACCCAATCAATGCCGCGAAAGAGAAGCCAACCTGGAATGTGGTCCCTCCTTCTGGTGTCCTTCAGCTTTAACTTTTTCCAGGATTCAAATCACATTTTTGATATTTGCTTTATATGATAGAAAATTGAAGAGAAGAATCTTTGGGGAAGAATGGGAGCATTTCTAGCAGCCTCAGGGGCACTGATCTGAGCCTCAGCCTAATTTGGAAAACTAGAAAGGTCTTGCTGTGTTATTATCATTTGTGCTGGTGCATTTGATACTGGGCTGCCTCTTGAGCTGAGCAAACAGACGGTAGTGGTGAGAGGTGACATCTTGAAATGATAGTTCACTTTTGTGGACTGTTTTCCCTTACTAAGAACTAAGGAGCTGCTAAGGAGCAATATCTTACATTACAATTACAATACAAAATCTTAGGGGATTCACAGACTCCAGCCTGGCTTATTAGAGTGATCACACACATACAGATAAGTTTGAAGGTTTCTCTTGACTTAAGCCTAGAAACATTTTAAGGCATCTGACAAATTATTTAGTAATTAAGCAGTTTTGATCATCAGGCTACATAGTCACTTTTACTCACAATAGGTTTTATGATAATTTCCGTCTTACAAAGATTAGGAGAACTTTCACATTGTCGTCTTGAGTACAGAGAAAGGGGACTGAGAATAATCCTGAACTGGGTCAGATCAGTGTGGGAAAATTCAGCCCACAGTTCAATAAATTCAAACAGCTTTGTGTTATGAGACGTGGGATAGTGCAGTTTGCACATACTGTCTTGGTCCCTGTGAGAATAATTCATTAACTTCCTTAATCCTCTCATGCGGTGTTGCCGTCGAAAATAAGATGAAAAGCTCACTGAATATCAAAAACAACGATTTCTGCGATCTTCATCATCGCCTTCGCACTCTTTCACAAGTGTCTCTGAGAAAGGACACTACATGTTTCAAGCATGCACACTCTGCGTTAATGAGCCTCAAAATACATTTTGGGCACCGCATGGCTGCTGTGCACCTCTGTGGGATGAGAACGGCTCAATAAAATATACACAGGAGGTCGATACGGTAGGGAAATAAAAACCCCCTTTTTGACAATGTTAAGCCTTGCAGCTGCTTTGAGGCAACTGAGGGGTTTTTATCAGCTTCTCAGATGTTGGATCATAGGGCGCAGAAAGCTTTCCAAGGGTAAGCAAAGTCAGAGAAGTCAGTACTGTACCAACGCATGCCTCTGCCCACATGATTAATTCATGTGTCACAGGGCATTCTTGCAGAGTCTGTCTGGGATATAGATGAGATCCTGTTGTCTTTCTTTATTGGAGGCCATAGAATGTATTTTTGTGTTTGTTATAACCAGTCAGAAACCATAGCTGACAGGGAAAGTTCACAGTGTCCGGAGGGCTCAGAACGCTGCCTTCAGAGCTGGGGATGAGGAGGGCCAACCTGTCACGGGCATCAGAGAAGCCAAGAGACAGTTCTCCAGGAGGATTACCAACTGCTTCAATGATAGCAAAGACACCAGGAACCTGTGGCAAGGGATCCAGATCATCACGGACTACAAACTTGCTCCGCAGACTTGCGACAACTCTAACTTTCTGCTGAATCAACTGAATGACTTATTCGCCCACTTTGAGGCAGACAACAACACTCCAGCACAGAAGATCCCTCTGCCCCCAAAGACCAACGCAAGGAAAGCCCCGGGTCCTGATTCGATTCGATTCAATTCAATTCAATTCAATTCAATTCAATTCAATTCAATTCAATTCAATTCAATTCAATTCAATTCAGTTTAATTCAATTCAGTTCAGTTCATATAGCGCCTTTTACCATAAAATTGTCTCTAGGTGCTTTACAGAGGCAGAAACCCAGAGCCTCAATCCCCAGGTAAGCACAGTGGCAAGGAAAAACTCCATTTTAACAGGAAGAAATCTTGAGCAGGACCCAGCTTACAAGGCGGAACCATCCTGCGGAAAGCCGGCTGGGTAAAGGAGGAGAAGAGGGGGACAGGACAGAGATTATAAAAGAGAGGGAGAGAATGAGAGAGAGAAACAAATATACATACGTACATAGCAAACATAATATACATAATACATAGCCCTTACTCACCTGGAGACCAAAGACCCATACATCAGAATGATGTTCATCGAATTCAGCTCAGCATTCAACACAATCATCCCCCAGCAGCTCATCCTCAAACTAGACCGGCTGGGACTCAACACCTCCCTGTGCATCTGGCTGCTGACCTTTCTGTCGGGAAGACCACATGCAGTTCTGGTCAGCAGCGACACCTTTATCACCATCATGTTGAACACAGGGGCCCCCCAAGGATGCATTCTGAGCCCCCTCCTCTTCACTCTGCTGACCCATGACTGCACACCTACATCCAGCTCCAAAGTCTTCATCGAGTTTGCAGACAACACGACTGTGGTGAGTCTCATCAACAACAACGATGAGACAATCTACAGGAGTGAGGTGAGCCGGCTGGCCACATGGTGCAAGGACAACAATCTACATCTGAATGTGCTGCAATGGAGTGGGTTAGCAGCGCCAAGTTCCTGGGTGTACACATCTCCCAAGACCTGTGCTGGAACATCAACACAACATTTCTGGCCAAACCCCTCTGCCCCCTTTATTATGTATTCTTTTTACAGAGGCACCATTGAGCTCATCCTGACCAGCTGCATCACCGTGTGGTACGGCGCCTGCACCATTTCCTGCTGCAAGAACGTGCAGCGGACTGTGAGAGCAGCTGAGAAGATCATTGGTGTCTCTCTTCCCTCCCTACTGGACATTTACAACACCCGCCTCACCCTCAAAGCCACCAGGATTGCAGGTGACCCCACCCCCACATCTCACAGTCTCTTCAGCCTGCTGCTGTCAGGGAGGAGACTGCAGAGTCTCCGGGCCAACACCAGCAGGCTCAAAGACAGTTTCTTCCACATGCTCAACTCCCTACCTGCTCTGCCCCCAATATAATGTCCATAGTGTTCATATTGTTCATATTGCACATACTGCCTATGTGCAATAAACCCACCCATGGGAAATGGTCATGCTATTCATGTACAGCACTGTGTTTGTAAATATATAGGGTTAGCCATATTTTTATTTTTATTTGTATTTTCTCAAAGTCCCTTATATTGTTTATTTTCTGCTATGTATGCTGCTGCTGGAACACTGCAATTTCCCCATTGTGGGATAATAAACAAATTCAACTTCAAATTCAATTAAAAATTGTTCATATTGTTTATACTGTTAATGGTAGTTTTATTTAGTTAGTTTATTGTGGATTTATTTATTTATTACTTTAGCTTTTAGTAGGCCTTAGTCTATTTTGCAATTGTTGCACCGTGGGTCCAAGAGGACTGCAATTTCATCTATGCTGTATGTCGGGCATGTAGCATATTTAACAATAAAGCTGACTTGACTTGAAGCCCCAAAAATCTGGGATATTATTAGATTTTGAGCACCGACACCACAGATAATGATTGTAAACAAACGAAAATAGGCTTAATTTGTTATTATACAATGATCATGTTATATTATGAAATTGTGACTTATCTTCATAGCTTTGTCTTGTTCAAGCATGTCAGTTTGTCAAAGAATTGTCATTTCAATTATTTCAAAGAATTAAGATGAAGCTAATGTCACATTGTAGGCAGCTGGAAACATGATGGCGGTCATTATTTGAAATGCCAACCCCTAGCAAACAATTTAATGAAACGATCTGCTCAGTACACCTTTAGTTTTATTCATTTCATCAGCCAAACTTTAACCAGCCAAATGTAATGTAATTTAAACTGAAGGTATATTCTGTGTTGTAATAAGAACTATAATAAAGGAGATTTGATAAATTGTGTTTTCAGAACCTTTTCATTAAAATGTGAATGCAGTCATTTTTTTTAGGATGTTTAGTCACATTACATAAGTGTACATGTCTTGTATAATTGACGTTGTAGAAGTTTTACTTACTTACGTACTTATTACTTCAAAGTAGGTGATAACTGTTTCCCAAAAAGAAGTTCATGAAACGGTGTTTGTAATTGTGATTGTGCTAACACTTTTTAAAAAAGCTAACATTCTTACATTATTTTAGGCTCTCGCCTCCTTTCGATGAAAACTATACATTGTTCTGCTGCCTAGAGCGAGGTTAAATGAATAATACTTAGCGCTTAGATTTTTTTCCAGAGCTTTAGCTGCCATAAGGTAGTCTCCTCAGCAGGTGCAGACAACTCTGGTCCTTCTTGTACAGGGCGTCAGTGTTATGAGACCAGTCCAGTTTTTTGTTGAGGTGAACATTATGTTGCCATCCTGAATGTTCATATCTCTGCTGTTTAGATCCCTTCCGTGACACTCTGAAGATGCCTTTTTAAATGTAAAACAATGCATTAACTAGGAACCATATCCTGCATCCATATCTTGTCTACGTCTTCTGAAGTCTGACTCCGTGTTTGTTAAAAGTGTGGCGTGTTTAGCTTCAGAAATAATGATATTGCATCACAGTGATAAATAAGTGCATAAATATGTGGACAGGAAGCAGGATGATGGATGGTGACTCTAGCTGCAGGCCATTAGATGTTGACAGCTTGTGCAAGGGAAGCAGGCCGAAATCTGTGGTCTGTAATTCTGTCTCATTACCACACCAGTGTGCACTTCCTTCCCGGACCCTTAATTTATCTCTTATAGTTTGCCTATCATTGGTTTTTGTTTTATTGTTAAGTAACTTGCAGTATTGCTTGATTTATGGCAGCAGTTGAGTGCCTACCAATCAGAGAATATTTTCATTGATTACCTCAAATTGTCTGCTCTGTTCTCAATTGTTGGCCTCTGATTGAGTGATATTTACTGATTTTCTCTACCTAACATAAAAGTCAATCAGCAGACATAATCAGAATGGTTAGATGCACCCAGGCCAAGACAGCTGCTTCTCTTCCATCAAATAATCTCTGAGGCATCAAACCCATTCTAATCCTTGACAAATTTTTTGCATTCCTTATATTTTATATACAGCACTACATACAGGTTTCCTTTATATGGAAGAGGATTAGGGCCACCCATGAGAAAAAAAAAATTAGAGGAGGTAGTTTTTTTTTTCAGGCGAAATGTCAAGAATAAAGTCGAAATACAATGTCGAGAATAAAGTCGACATAAAATGTCAAGAATAAAGTCGAAATACAATATTGAGAATAAAGTCGAAATATAATGTCGAGAATAAAGTCGACCTTTTGAGACTGTAATAACCACCGCATGTGACTGCTTCTACGAAATGCCATGCAGGCATTTAGATGACTTGGTAAAATTGTACTTTGGACTCAGCTTTAGTAACAAAGAATACTTCCTTTTTTAGCTCACATTGCATTTCAACGTTATTCTCAACATTTCGACTTTATTCTTGACATTTCACCTTTTTTCTCGACGTGCGTGATGAAAAAAAACTACCTCCTCTCATTTTTTTTTCTCATGGGTGGCCCTAATCCTCTTCTGTATCTTTTTCTCAAGGTGTATGATGAAAAAAAAAACTACCTCCTCTAATTTTCTTTTTGCATGGGTGGCCCTAATCCTCTTCCATACCTTTATTCTCACCATTACATTATCTTTTTTTATTTAATTTAAATTAAATGAGTTGAATGTTAACTTTCTTTTAGTACTAAAATAATCTAACCTTGGTTTCATGATTTCTATATTTAAAAAAATAGAAATCAACCTATTTAGGAAATAAGAAAATATGTTGTTTTTTTAACAGTAGCTCTGAAATTCATTTTGGAATTTTATTTAGGCAAAATTTAAATAAAATTTAGGTAAAACATCTTCCTCTAATGACAGGATGTAGTAAGTGAGGATGCAATACAGATATTATATAAATGGAAGGTCAGCAGACATGAAGACACACACTTCACACACACACACACTAAATGGAAGGCCGAAAAACTGTAGCAGCAATATTTAATTCTTGTTTAACTCCTTTACAGCTGCTTTAGCTCCTCTTGCTATCAGAGTCATTTTCCTGACAGTGACCCTGGTTTTCACTTGCACTTTTGACACAAGCTGACTTCTTGATAATTATAGAATGCATTCAGGACAGCAGAGGTGTGCTGCTGTCCAGGCTGAATCTAATGCAGTCACATCTGCTTAACTTCACCACACAGCTGCACCTACAGGTCCGGCGTGAAGGAAACAAAGCAAGAGAGGAAGAGAAAGAGAGAAAACCAGGGCGACAGTGCCGGTGAGACTGGACAGGTTTACCGTTGTGCCCACTGGCGCCTCTGATCAGAGGAGAATCTGCCCGTCGGTAGAGGGGACGTGGGATCAGTTCATGTGATATGAGTTGGTGATGACAAGTGCTGATTTATATTGAGGTGGACGCGGATGTACAGAAGCCTGAGGGCGGTTCACCTACTCACACATTACCGTCACTGTCAGGAGGGGGACAATGAAACAGAGGGAGTAAAAGAGAAGAATAGGGGGAGTTTTATTCATCCACGGGGGAAGATCCACATGGAAAGAACACGTCAGACTTAAGAAGTAATCAGCGAATGTCAATGAGATCTTCTTCCTCCACTTCATGTTGTTTTATCATGTTAGGTTCAAAACACATAGCCAAGACGGTTAGAGCCCACGTTTACCTATCTGTGTGATTGCTAGCAAAATACCTCAAAAAGTTATGAGCGGATTCCAACAAACTTTTCTGAAAATGTTGATAATAGGGCAAAGAACAGATGATTAAATCTGGTGATGTTCCAGATTCCGGGGGGGCCTTGACCCTTGATCTTCCAAGGAGCAAGACCACAGAAAGCAATCTACTTTGTTACGTAACCTTGTATTACTTGTGTCTATACTTAATATATAATACTTGTACTGGTTCATTTATACCAGGGATGTCCAAACTATTCCACAAAGGGCCGTGTGGCTGCAGGCTTTTTTTTTTTTTTTTTTCCAACTAAGCAATAGCACACCAGACTTGACTCATTTAATCATCTGATCTGAGTCTTCAGACAGCTGTGTCAAACTGTGTGCGCTTGATTGGGATTGTGGAATAATTTGAGTATCCCTGACTTATAGTTATTTTTAAGTTGAACAGCCTCCATTAAAGGAAGACAACTCAGATCTCTCTCTCTCACTCCAAGTGCCTAATGGCAATTCTAGTCTATAATCTGCCACTCTCGAATACATGACGAGCAATATATGGTGGCAGACAAACTCATTAAAGGTATTCCAATTAATTGGGGTATTAGTTTTGGGTGTAAGTCACAATATGTGGGCTGCTTGTCGGAGTTCTACACTCTCCGAAGGCTTTTCTAGTTATTATTATTGTTGTTGTTGTTGTTTATGAAGGTTTCACATGTTATCACAATATTCATATTGCATGTTATGTAATTTAATAAGCAAACAATAAAACAATAAAACAGCTAGCCTTCAAAAGAAGAAAGCAAGCAAGGACAACCCAGCATTGTTGGCAGTAAACACATTTTCTACTTCTTTTAAAAAGTTCCTTTAAAATGCTACTACTGGGGCATTGAGACTTTCAGTAGAGCTCTGTGTAAGGTTGCAGTTTCATGAATAAAATCCAGCTGCAGCAGTTTTTTTTTTTTTTTTTTTTTTTTTTTTTACAGCCACCGATACCGGAAAGTAACTGCAAAAAATATGAAGAACGTAGTAGTATGTGTGTGTGTGTGTGTGTGTGTGTGTGTGTGTGGGGAGATGGCATGAGAAGAATTACCCACAGTAATTTAAATCTGCGACATACTTATATTGTAACTTCAGTTTAAAACTGCCATCCTGAAATGGGAATATTTAAGCTCTGCCCTTAAAATATAAGAATTCAAATAACTTTCTTGATTGAAAATTTTATAGATTCCACATTACAAATGACCTTAAAGAGAAATAATAAAAAAAAGATGCCAATGAATAGGAGCTTGCCAGGATAGAGTTACAGTGGACTCTGAAACAGTGGATAAAAGGTCTGGAGCAGTTTCAATATTAAGTGAAAGGTGCTTACTTGGTCATCAGATGCATCACATGGTTGAAATAAAGCTGTGGTTAGGAGGAACTACAATTACCCAGCACTACAATTACGGCAATCAAAAGATCCTCTTGTCTGTATCTTAAGGCAAATGACATTATTCCAAATTTTCTCTGATGATATCACAGCCTGTGATCGTTCAAAGGAACACAAAAACAGTATCAAGCAGAACTGTTCCATTGTAATCAACTCTTGATGAGTTAGCCATCTTTGACTGATTAAAACCTCCAACATACATTTTTATCACAGAACTTCCTGTTTGGTCTGCCCAACATCCCCATCTCTCCGCTACATTATTAGCCTCTCAGATATTTTCGGTGCTCCTTTTAATAACTGCATTTCCCTCAGAGTTTCTCTCTCTGTTCATACGCAGAGTTTTTATTTTTTGCTTTCGTGCTTAAGACGATAACAAAATATAAACATCCGCCAGCTTTAACCTTCTGTCATGTGCATTGTCTCTGACAATTAGCTCTGAGAAATGGAGTCCATAGTGACAGGGCTGGCCTTTATTGTATGCTGACAGACAATTCCCTTTGGGGTCACAACTCTGAAGCCACACAGACACAATACAAAGACAATGGAAAACACACAGATATGAGCTAAAAGAAGCAGTATGCTTTCTAACTCCTCTAAGGGGAATTGCCCCCTCCAACATGCACAGGCAGGTAAAATGAGCCTCATCCACTGTCCGCCCAGCTTGAGTGGCGATCTGACATTCTCTCCTCATATCAGATTGGCTCTTCCACCATGCAGCTTGCTGCCTATCCGCCCCCTCCCCCCCCCACACACACACCCACACAAACACCCACCCACCCACACAAACACTTTCAGTCATCTACCATTGACAATAAATCCATCTGGGAGATCAATGCCACAGCGAATCGCTAAAAGTTATCAGCGGAAGGCCTGCTAAATCAGCAAAAAAAAAATCACTATGTAAATCCAACGTTACTTCTTCACAAAGATGAGTTCACTGTGACTGTGAGAGAACAGAGCAAAATAAATAAATAAATAAAGGAAAATTTATCATTTTCTTTAACGTGAGGCTTCTGAAAACTGTAGGCATACAGAATACAGATTCTTACTCTCATTCTTACTCTACCTTAACCAAGTCCCATTGTCTCTCACAGGAAAAAGAGAGAACAGAATAAAATACTTTACTTATCATGTAATTATCAAAGTATAAGGCTTCTTTTTAAGTCTGTTTGATTTAAATAAAAGAATCAGCTATTTTGTGTGTGTTTATGTTTACCATAAAGTTGCCATGGGCTAATCATTGATATGCTTAGATTAAGCTCTGATGGCGACATCTGTGCCGTCAATCAGGACATCGCTGTCCCCTGAACTTCCCCCTGCCTTCCCCCCCACTTGCCCACGGCGAGGGGGGGAAGGCAGGGGGGGAGTTTCAGTCTCCCCATCTCTCACCCCCTCCTTTAGACAGCTTGGTCACCTAGGTCTGCTGGGGAGGGTCTCACTGTGATGAAATAGAGGTAGGCAGTTGTTCTTTCAGCCCCAGGGTCATTATTTAAAAAGTGACAAAGACTCCATTGAGTGAACGCAAGGGAGCCGAGGAAGGAGGGAGAAGTGGGAGAGTGGAAAGGCTGGAAGGAGAAGGAGAAGAGCGTGATGCAGGGTAGTGGTCTCCGCCGTGCAGGTGTATTGTCCAGTGGAGGGAGAGGGTGCTGGGAGACAAATGAATCCAGCAGGCATTTGGTACACACCGGAGATTGCTTATCGATCCAGAGTGCAGTATTCAGGCTGGCCTGACAGAGGGCTGAGAATTTTCTGAGGGAGTTAATAACCTGGCAGCTCAGCTGTCTTGTCCAATTCACCGAAGGCAGAGGCCTAATCAGGACTGGATTCCTTTTTCTGTCTGAGGAGGGGGCTCCTGCCCTCCACCTTCTCTTTCAGCTTCTCTCTCTGTCTCCATTTCTGCCAGCCTCCCTATGCTCACAGCCCCTCACTTCCACTCCATCGGAGCTTTGAAAGTGATTGAAATGACAGCCTATAGAAAAAGGCTAATCAAATTGTTTATTATCAGTCTGAATCAATATGTATGGATTGTTAAAACATCAAAGTCAGCCCTTGGAAAAGTAATAGTCCACGGCCAGCAGCAGCTGCTCAGCCAAGGCTGGGTCCCTGGGAGCCTCACTCCATTTAAAGCGACTTTCACTCTTACTTAAGTCCTGATGACCCAGCGAGGTCAGCTGGCTGAAGGGGATGTACACGGATGTGCTGCTGTGCTGCTTGAATAAAACCCCTCTAAACTTCCCTCCAGCTACTCACATCGGCATCATCTTGGACTGACTGATAAACAATCCATCACCTAAATAAATGAGCCACCGTGGTACTCTGATAAAGCCCATTGCTCACCTGTAGTGCTCCTAGCAATATTTTGGACTAGTGGTTCTCTTAAATTCAATATTTTGCACTCATTCTCTCCTTGGAATCCAGCTCTCCTCTCTTCACAAAACCTGCCCAGATTGCAAATGAGCTCAGGCTGATGAATGAGTCAGCTGAATGGATCAAATTGCTTTGAGATGGACACTGGGGTTGGGTTTACGTCGTGAGACAAGCTGGCATGGAAGATTGATGGATAGCCATTGTCCATTTATTGGCACTGAGTGTGACACCTGATGTTTGGACGGGGCTTTCCTTCCACCTCTGACACCCCACAAACATGAGGCTTGATAGAATGATTAGACACTGAATGATATCTTCTTCTACAGCTCTCCATCTTGTCTGCTGTGCTGTTAGCAAGCATTAAAATGGATCACAATGTGAATAGCAACCAGGTCAAATGTAAGAGGGTTAGAGTTTCCTGTTTCACACCGGTTTTGGAAATACAAGAAAACTGGGAAATACAGTGATTTTTCTACCAGGACTTTAGCTACAATTAGGTGGTTTTGGTATAGCAGGTACAACTACAGTGTCATTTCATTGCCCTTATCTTTCTCCCTGTCATCTTACTTTCTCACTCATGTGAGTAAAGTCACAGTCAGGTCATCATTTCAAAGAACACATGTATCTACAGTATATTAATATAAGAGAATCTTATATATAGATAGGGATATATATTTATATATACAGATAGATAGGCCTCTATATTTTATAGAGGCCTTTTTGGAAGTCCGCTTAGCTTGTTATCATCAGTTACATTACACAAGCCCTGTAAAGACACCATCATCCATCATACAGCAAATTTGTTCTGTCATCTTCCATTTGGATAGAAGATAAGGGCCAGGGGCCTGTATTGATTTTATTAAAAAAAAAAAAAAAAAGAAAAACACGCTGACACTCTGAAGGTGGATTATTTCCCTGTTATCAATAATTGCTTTAATAGCCATGACAGGGAAGCATCTCAGTGGAGTAGATAATTAATGAACTGTGAAAGACCATATTCTGATGTTTTGCTTTCTACATGTTCAGTGTTTTAATAAATATAATCTAACTTTATCCATAGTGTTGGAAAATTTGCTCATAAATAATATACATAATGGACACAGACAGCGTAGATAATATGTGTTTTGTTGACATGAATTAGCCTTCAGCAGGGATGGAGACCAGTCTGCAGAAGCATTTTTAGCTTTTATATATATATATATATATATATATATATATATATATATATATATATTTATTTATTTATTTATTTATTTATCTTTTGATAAATAAATGTAATTTCTCTTGTCAGTGATACTTGAGTGTAACATTCTACTACTTCACTTATAATCAATGAATAATATCAATAATCAATGAAATATATTGTGCACATAACATTGGTAAACTATAAATTGAGAGGTAAATCAACTTGCAGTCGGAGCCAGCTATGAGCAATAATTGTTGGCATGGTCTCAACAGAGTTTTTGCCAAACACATTATAACAAGGTAAACAGCCTGTGCTCCTGCATTTGACATGAAAGGGGTCTCTAATTAAAGTGTACAAGACACCCTGAGTAAAGGCTCTCTCTATCAGGCCTACACCCACATTTAAGTCTTCCATGGGATCCAAAAGGCTGCATTGTTGATAGAGCAGAACATTTGATTAGAAACTCTTTACAAATGTCCAGAGCAGCCAGACCACTGTCATTAATGCCACTTAAATCAAATCAAAACACACGAGAGGGCGAAACGTTTTCAAGGAAACCTTTCAGTCCAGTTGACACAGAGAGATCTACTTTGGATAACCATGACCTGGATGAGTGAGAATCTACACAGAGTCAGACATGCTTCTTAGTGGATGTGGAGGGTAAAGGGAGATGTTGCAACTGGGCTGTGTCCTTGCTGCATATATTAGCTTCTGTTAGCATGTGCTGCAGGATTCCCGGCAACATAGAAAACAACAGTTTCGCTAGAACTTATGTTCTTGTGTCAAAGTTGTACTCAGTGAGGTCAAACAGTATTATTAGTCGACAGTCAGTCAGCTGTAACTTTGACTGCCTGTGCAATACATCATATCAAATCAGAAGCCCTAACATGATGATATTGATGTTGCTATTGATGTTAAGATGTAATTTTTAATTAAAGTGTACAGCAACGCACTCTAACCTGTATTTTAAAATTTAACATGCACACCTCTCCTCATTACACTTTTTGTCCATTGCTTGAACACTACAGACACATGCTTAAACCAAAGTATAACAACTTATACTTTAAACAAAGTATAACTAAACCTTAAACAAAAGTGCTGCTTTACATGTTAGTTGCAATTCTCTAACACACTTTCTCCTTTCCCCAGTGAAGCCATTTTGAGAACTTTGCAAGCATGGAGGCAGTGAAAGCTAGAGGCAGAGGAAGAGAAAGAGAGAGAGAGAGGGAGAGGAGGACGTGGTCAAAGAGGCCGTGCAAGAACCAATATTTTGGATGACACAAGAGCAACTATGGTGGATCGTGTCATCGACCATTGCCTTACTTTGAGGGAAGCTGAGCAGAGAGCCTGGATGGAGTCAAGATCACATACTTGAAGACTGACAAGTATTCAACAGCATACAGTAAATGGAGTCAGCATCACCACTATCAGACGCATCTTTGTGAAGCACAACATGACCATGAAGCAGGCGTAAAGGGTCCCATCAGAAGAACTCCATCGGCCTGCTCTGGTCCTGGACTGATTCACCAGCCATGATCAGTTTTGAAGTTTTGTACCTGCCCTCTTACTTGGTATTTCTAAATCCTATAGAGGATTTTTTCCCACTTACTAAAGATGGCACATATATGACCGCCAACCACATTTTTCCTGATGCTGAGCCAAAGAAGATGTGTGTTTGTGATGTTGATGAGATCCTCTGGTCAGACCCCAACAGACGGCAGGATCTATAAGCTGACTGTGCACAATTGTGTTTTTCTGTTTACAGTTGTGTATTGTTTGTAATATTTTTGCTTCAACTTGTACCATAAAATACACGACTGTAATGTAATGATTTCAAATTGAGTGTTTCCTTTTTTAGTTGATTTGCAAATTTTGAAAAAAGAAAAAGAGTGCAGTGTTTTATAGTATGTGCAAGTGTGTTGCTGCTGATCTGAAAGTGTATTCAAATGCTGCCAGTGGGAATCATTTTGTCGCGAAAGTGGCATTTTGACAAAGGATTGTTGTGTTTTGATAGCAGAGTTTCAATTTGACATAGATGTGTTGTGTCTTATTTGCCTGTGTGTAAAGTTTTGACACACTGAGTCAAGTTTTACAAAACGCGTTGAAGCAACGGGCAAAAAACTACAAATTGACTGGCACTGCTTAACAGTGCTGGACGCTTGTATTCACGTGGGAGGGAGTTTCTGAAAAAGGCTACCGGATCCATAGTTTTGCTTTGCGTATAAACTTGTGCTCTCGTGTGTTTATCGGAGCATAGAGGGAATACTGCAGATTCGTTTGCTTCAACTGTGCAATAGGTCTAATTAATACACACTCAAGGGTTGATAACATTGTGGCTGAAAGTAGATCTCCTTAAGAGATACTTAATCCAGCCAAAGATTGCTAAAGGTGTTGGGTTCGTCTCTAGTGGACTCATTAGCACATTTTTCAATGGTGGGGTCTCGGATCAGGTGCAGGATCCCCCTACTCCCCCAAGAAATGCACACATAAACATTAAATCAATCAGAAGTGCTTGTATTATTATGAAACCCCTGGACACCTTATCATGTGTGCGTTGCTATGTGTATGTGTGTGTGTGTGTGTGTATGTATGTATGTGTGTGTGTGTGTGTGTGTGTGTGTGTGTGTATGTATGTGTGTGTGTGTGTGTGTGTATGTGCATGGTGACCTGTCAGATTCAGGGTCAGATTTAAGGGAAAATAGTAATTGATGCTAATAAATCTTTTGAATTTTTCTTCCATCTATAAGTTGTCAAATATATAGAAAGTCTGTGTGGTGTTTTATTTATTTTGTTAAAGTCATGCATTATCAGTATATCTGTCCTGGTACCTGATCTGAATTCATAATGCAGCAGGTTAGTAGTGGACACAGGTTAAAGAGTGCTGAGCCATGTTAAACCACTGCAACACAGGAGCATGCATCATGTCCATGCATTAATAAAAGGCAACTATGCTATCATTATAAGCACCATACGTGCCCAGACTCCACTTCCTGGCTTCTCTAATAGCTTACTGGTCAAGGGTGATTTATCTGATAAACTGCTTTTGTGTTCCACAAGCCTGAGAGATGGTTTAGTTTAGCCTAGTCTGCCATAATGCGCTTTATAAATACAAAAACAAATGGTTGCCTAGGGAGGAGGAAAGATGTAGCTTGTATATTTGTGTTGGGTGGGGTGGGTGTAGGTCAAATTGTATCCTCTCGTGCTACTGGGAGAGACAGGAAAAGCCAGAGTTATAATTCTTCCATCACCTGCCTTCTGCCACCTGTGCATTACTCAGGATATTGCAGCCGGCATCCATTAGTTCTTTTCAGGGTTAATATTGATGTAGATATCATTCCTATCTGCTGTGTCATTTATTTGAAATACTATGTGCGAGGAGTAGCCGCGGTAGTGAATCAAATGAATTGATAGAGCAGTTAGCCTTGCAGCCTGGGCTGCTTGCGAGCTGCCGAGTGAGCATGAAATATTATGGAGATTGTTCTTTAAAGTGATCTCTTCATCATCATTTGTCTGCAGCCTGACGATCCTATCCCCCACTGCTGAGCTCCTCTTGGGCACCGGCTGTCATAACTAAATCAGCCGGATAATGCGGTCTTATGCAAACTTCACCCCCCAACCCCCTCCCGGGTGCATCAGCCGGATAATGCGGTCTTATGCACACACATCCCCCCGCCCCCACCGCCCCCCCCTCCCAGGTGTTTGCAGCCGGGAGGAGGGTGGGGGGGTGAAATGTGCATAAGGCCACATTTTCCGGCTGTCATAACTTAATCAGCCGGATAATGCGGTCTTATGCACACTTCACCCCCCACCCCCCTTGCAAACACCTGACAAACCCAGCTCCCTCAACCGCCACACCCGCTATCCCCTATTACAGCCACACATGTCAGGGATCATCCAGAGAGGCGCTCATCATCGCCACTGATGGCTCCCCTCTCTGTTGTTTATGTCACTTCCTATGTGGGGAGTTGCAAGTTCATGTCAGCCCAGTGTTGCTCGCTGAGCACACCTGCTGTTTTACTTCATGTTTGGCTGCTCAGGATGGGCAAAGACGCCCTGCACAGCTCAGTGGCACGTCCCCCCGGATGTTACACACTCCAGTGGAGCTGCCAGTTCGCACGCTGCTGTAAGTGAATATGATGGAGACAGTTTTTATGGCACTCTTCACAGCCTGTTCACGTGAGACTGGATGACTGTTTTTACTGCCCATAAATGAAGCGGTGTGAATATTTCAGGAGACATACTCGAAAGGAGATGCACGCCACTTGGGCTGGGCTGTTTACTGTTCTAAGAAACCACATCTCAGAGCCTCCTGAAGTGATGTAAAGTCCACGTTGCAGAAGATTTCCACATATCATGAGATATGACTTGAGAGGGTATCTTGAGTGATACAGGTTACATTACCTCACTGGGGAAAAGCTGTATTGATCAAAACTAGGAAACTCAAATTCAGGGCCAGTCCTACCAGTTTGGCAGGAACCTACTGTTATTACAGTTAAACTGCACCAAACTCTACTCACTTTGTATCTTTCAAAATAAATAAGAAAAAACATTAATTTACAATTTTAACACTGATACTGATAGTAGAGATTTTTCTTCATTTAAAGACAATAAATTTACTACATTTAATTTAATGAGAATAATTTAATGACATACATCACAGCTACAGCAAAGTCTGAATATTATTATCTGGTATAATAGAATCAAGTCATACATTTATACCCATTATGTGCCGACAAAATAGGCATCTATATTGCTGAAAGAATGATGTCAGACTACAGCCGGTTACATTTATATTTTCTAAACAGGCTAGTGGTCAGCCTGGTCAAGGCGGTGACATCTTCAAGCGTCTTCGTCACAGGAACAATAAGGGCTCTTAGCAGAGAACAGAACCGCTATTTATCACTGATAAAATTCATACACACATTGTACGGGTCTGAAAATGGATGTTAAAGCCATTAATCAGAGCCAGAGGAATTATGTCTTCTGTTGCATACTCAGATATAAAATGTGCAAAAGGTTCAGGGACATGTACAAGCAGACACATGTGTTTGTGCATGGCAATACCCACATGAATAATGATCACCAACAGCCAAAAATATTGATCAGGAGAGCCCAAAGAAGAACACATAATAGACACATGCACAACAACTGAACCAGCAGACCAGTTATGGCACTGATGAGGGTAAAGCACAAAGGGACTATAATTTAAACATATTTTTTATTTTATTTTATTTTTTTGTCATGCAAAAGTAAATTATAAACATGCCTAAAAGAGTGGTAGTGTGAGTGAGCAAAAAACCATGCACTTAAAGCAAACCTAAGCAGGAAAGAAAGATGGAGAAGGGTAAAAAGAATGCCAAGCTTAATAAAAGTAACGGTTTAGAATACCACTGAGACCACCCATGCTAAAAATGTAAGCTATGCCCTCACGCCACTGTAAAATACCATTGGCATGTGTTATGCAGATGTAACCCTTGGTGAAGAGCAGCATCTCAGGACCAGCAAAACGTGCAAGATGTTTGGTGAAAATAGAATAATTCTGGCTTACAAAAACCAAAGAAGCCAGATGAAGGACAAGTGCAGAGCCACCTATGTCAGATTGTAGAAACATCTTATTTCTTCTAAAATGTATATAAAAAAGAAAGGTTTAGATGTTTGTTGAATAATGCCGTGTAATTACACCAGGCTACCAGAATTCTATGGGTTGCTCCTCCCACTCATGGTTTCACAGCACTAATTAGTCAGCTAAATGAAAACGAGTTTGTGCTTCACTCTACAATTTTCCACAGATTCAGCAGGAGTCATTTTATAGTATATTTTCTTCTCTCACTGGTCCAAACTGTGTCTTCTCTCTATAACATACATACACATGGCTCCGGTTTGGTTTGGCAAAGGTCAGTAATAATTGTACAGATATTGTTCTGGCGGGGACTCAAAGAGGGGCCATTAGATAGCTTTGGAAGTTCATCTGACTTGAGATGCTGAGGTTTAATTTCAGCTTTTTACTTTAATAACTCTTCACATGGTCCAAGTGGTATTCTGCTGTGTCTCTGTCATCTGTGCAGCGCAAGGACATGCAGGGCTTGGAAAAGAGCTGGCTGGAATAGTGGAGAGCTGATCTAGGACAGCCGCTCGTGGCTCCCTGTGGGCAGATCTTTGCAGACTACATGACAAATTACACAGCGAGTTGCTGTTTACCCAGAGCCAGAGTAAACAACAACACCATTTCCCTTCTATGACTCAAACTGAACTTATACAACCCGTACATCCCCCTTTTATGACGTATCTACATGGTGTTTAGCCCTGAGCGACACTCCTCTCTCCTCCCCCCACCCCCCCGCTGACTTCATTCATGAAATCTCCTCCTCCCCACTGTCACACCATACAGTTGTTTCATTTTAGAAACCAGGGACCCTGCTCTGCAGCCACCAGACTCTTGTTGGAGTCAGAACCCACAGCCAAGACTTGTCCGAAGTGCTCTGGCAGCATTCAATGTGGAGCCCCTCAGCTGCTGTAAGAGATTTAATAAATTCTTCCTTCAAAGTTTGCATAATGCTCTTGGTTTAAAAGACCAAAGTTCCCGTGCTTGTTATTTCCCAGGCCTATTTGTTGATCTCTCATTGTAAGAATATAGCATTTCAGTAATGGTCTGCTGCAAACCAGCTGATGTGTTTAATAAACTTTACTGAGCCTCAGTCTGGGAGCTACCTCCCACTTTGTTACAAGCATTTGATAGCTGCAGGCCACAGCAGAGAATGATTCACAAATACTGTTAATTCAGCAAATAAGAATCAATGTATATTGTGCAACTTTTATCAAAGAATCAAGAAACCATAACTAACCATGTTTAACTTAATTTAAAATGCTGATGTATAACTTTGATCATAGAGTAGAGAGCATACAGGAAATTTCAACCTAAGACCACATACTTTTTTAATTTTAACAAAAGCATAGTTGTAAATATGAAGTGTTAAAAAACACAGAAACAAATAAAGAAGTATTCTGTGTAGATTTTTTTAAGAAATGTCCATATGCAACCTGCAGTGAAGAGCATGCCTGTGCTCTCCTGTAATGCACAGCAAATCTTATGAGCAGTATTTTCTGTAAAGTAATCTGGTTCAACCGAGCCGTCTGATTGGTCCAAGATGTGTTGCGCAGTTATGTATCGGTTGTCATGCCAACCCATGTGGTAAATAGAAAAATGTTGTAATTGCTTTTTTTTTTTCACCAATAAAGCCGAAAAAAAAGAAAAAAAAAAAGCTTACAAGCAGCTACAGGTTAAAGAACAGAACTGCCCTGACCCTTAATATACAAAAAATAGTTACAGTTTAAATGATCATAACAAATCATTTAATTAATATATTTCATTTCATATTGTGTTCATGGGATTAATGTGGAGACAGATTTCTTATATGCACAATAAAGATGACTATATTACACAGTTTATTGTTAATTCTTGTTTATTTCGTTTAATTCTTTCTGCTTTATTGCGGCTTTTAGCACCTGAATAAGTGCTACATCAAATCAAAATCAAATTATATCAAATTTATTTTGAGCCCAAAATGACAAACATTGTTTACCTTGCTTCACGATCTGCACATTTGTGACAGCTTCAAATCTTAGCCCCTCGAACCGGGTCAGGAAAACCTTAAAAAGTCCTTTCAGGTTAAAGAAGAAACCTGAAAGAGAGCCACATATGAGGGTTCCGTCTCCCAGGGGCAGGCAGATGTGGCATAGATGCCACACATACAGAGAACATCAACAACATCAGCATCAGCAATCTAACTACGTTCATTATACCTCATTGGAAAATAGGAGTTATTAAATGATTAATCAAAAATATTTATGAACATTTTAGAAAGTCTTCAAATTTGTAGGGCAGTACACACATAGTAGTCTAATTGGCAGAGATTTTCACCAATATGTGGACCAGACCTGGGCCTGGCAGTGTGCTGTGCCTCAGACAGAGGGGGCTCTTTGGTAAGGGCCTGTGTCACGCCACCAGGATGTATGGCAGTGTTCTGTGGGTCCTGAGAAAAAGGGCTCGAAGCGCCGTATTATCAGCTGAGTTGATAACAGCATGGAAAAACTGAGGCCAACAGGAAAGACACGCATGGATCCTTCCCAGACCTGGTGGCCACTGTTCTCTTTTTACTGCCAATAACCCTGAAGCGGATGGAGTCGGGAGAATTGCTATGCTCTGATTAAACGTAAAAAAAACCAAAACAAAACATCAGAATAACTAACAAACTGCCTACCCAGCTAAAGTGGACAGACACGAGAACTTACATACTGTTTATTACTTGTTAACTCTAAAACAGTAATGTAATAAATTATGATTGAAATGATTGTATAGATGGTAGGAATTTCATTATATTTCAGGAAAGTAGAAGTTATAATTCAAATAATTCCTTCTGTAAGTGAGCAAAGATGAAAAGCATTACTTCCCTTTTTTATTCATGTGTTTACTCTCAAAACTGCACAGTAGTTGCAAACAGCAGTAGCCTGGGAAATAATGACTGATCATCATGAGGGACTTTTATTAATATTATAACTTTCGGTATGTTCTCACAGTAACTGAAAAAAACATTGACCATGGTTGTGTATAATGGTTTAAAAATATGTTGTGTCCTTTTATATATTTTAACTAGCATATATTATAGGGTTAAGCATTCATCTCCTCTTGTAACATCTGCCTGTTTCCTGATTAAAAAGAAGCTTTTGTTAGGGTCGGGGGATTATTAGGAAGTGCTCGCTTGCCACGTGGAAAAACACCTCTGTCCTCTCATCATGTTGTGCACACATGATTTTACTTCCATATGTAAACACGTAGCCAGAGCAGCCATGTTAACACAGGGACATAATTAATACCACGTACAATTTCTTCCTTTCCCACACCAAACATTCCCCAGTTCCACATCAAGAAGAGCTGAACAAAAAGGCCCTCTCCCCTCCCATCTCACCCTTCTTGGAGGGGAAGAGGGCAGATGTGAGGAGGGTCAAATAAATAGCTGTGATTCAGCTGCAATTCCACTCTGACATCCACTTACCCTCAGGTTCCCTCTACCAGCAGCCACCTGTTGTGCTCTTTAAACACTGCCTGCTGAAGAGGAAGTCTTCTCATGTTGGACCCCTCCCCCCCCTTCCCCTCCCGCCCCATTCCCAGGAACTGTAATGGCCAAAATAAGACTGGTGAAAATCTACACGATCTGTTACAAGATTATCAAAAGCAAAAAGAGGTATTGAGAAAAAGAAAGAGAGGGGGAGGTGAGAGCAAGATAGAGAGAGATTCAGCTTTATGGCCAGATGCTGAGACCATCAGGTCTGTCTGTCAACAGAGCTCATTGGAGCTGGATATAAGGTAAGACCAAACACAAACTCTGGCAAGGTCTGACTCAAAAAAATTAGTAAATAAAACTGAAACAATTGATACAGTAAAATCCACCAAGAAACAGTACATTGCATCATTATGAATTTAGAAGCACCTGTTTGGTTTTTTTTTTCCCAGATCCTGATCCTAACTCCATACTGTGAATTGTCACCCTATGATTTCTACTGCAGCTTCATTGATTTGGTCCTTCAGAGGAATATTCTATTTCGCTTTTATTTCCTTCATTAAAATGTAAAATGTTTCTTAAACATCAGTGTTAACCTCAGGTAACTTTATTACCATGATTAGCTATTGAAAAATAAAATTATTGCATTTAATAATTATATTTATATTTGCTATGCCAATTTGCTATATAAAATAATACAATGGCTACATTTGTCTCTCTCTGTTCGATGCATTCAAATGACCCGCCTGGGCGCTCAAGGCCTCAGGTGGCAGGCTCCTCTGCCAAAGTGCATCCTAATGATTAAGGTTATTATTCACGTCAGAGTGTGAATAGACGGACAATGACTTCAGGGAACTTTCCACCGGTAACTTCAAATTACTTAAAACACTCTATTAATGAAAACTAATTAAACACAGGCAATTAACAGAGTGATATTAGCGACATTTAAATGCATCCATTTAGCTGATTAAAATTCTCAGTGATGAAACCATAGGTCTAGATGGTGAGTGTTTTTACAAAAAAAGAAAGAACATAGGTAAATAAATGAAGAGCGATGACCATGTCACATCCTCCTGATTGAGCTTCACTGGGTATCATGTAAGATTGTTGTGTGTTCACAGTGCAGATGTGCGAGGACTTGGGTTACAAAACAGAGAAATCCTATGAGGCTCTGTTACTAATCAAGAAGTGCCTGGCACAGGTAAACATAGAAGTGTCCAGATTTTTGCAGCTCAAATGTGTCATCTTATATGCAATGCGAGGTGAAAAAGGCTAATCATGATCCCATTAGCAGCTGCCCCGTTGAACCCGTTGAACTGGATATCTTAGGAAGTGTCCTTTGTGCTAACCAGTAACTGGGCAAAAGAAGTTGAGGGAATCAAGTCAGAGTGATCCTCCTGATGCTGCTAACATGAACTGCTGTTAATTCCTTAGTGGAATAGGTTCACAAGTTTAATTAGTCTTATTCAATACAAGCATTACATATTTACATTCATGCAGTCTCATGCTCATATTTGACAGAGCAACACTTAGCAACCAACCTTACTAATTAGTTTAAACTGACCCATTTCTTGTCCTCCATACTAGCCTCTTCCTTTGCTCTTTTCAGGCCTTGATATGAATAATGAGGCAAGGGGTTAACTGCAGGTCATGCGGCGCTCCCTATCTGCCATGTTATTTATTCAGTGCAATGAGAAATTGATCACATTATTGTGTTAGAGGGACCTGATTTGTTATAATCAGCCTGGTATTGGCAGACTGGGCCCGTGGGCCTCGCTATTGCATTAGACATGCTCAGGCAACCATAGGTCACCCCCGCTTAGGCCATTTTACAACTTCACGTTGCCTCCTCAACCGTTTGATGAGCACTGACAGAGACAAAAGAAAAACGGGTGATGACGGTGCAATGCTAGCTGCTAGTTGGACAACATTAATCTTCACTGCATGTGCTACATGTCAAAAGAAGCTGGGCGATGATGTCCCATGTGCTGCGTGTGTGTGTATGTGTGTGTGTGTGTATGTACACTACACTATATAAAAAAAAAAAAAATCTAAGAAGGCATCAGAGGTCAATCAGAGGTCAATTTAAAACAATTACAGTACATTTAAGAGTAACAGTCACGTTTCAATGTTGTTCTTTTATTTTTCCTCCATCACAACACTTTCTAAATGGAAAACTGTGTAAATGACCAGGTGCACTAACCTATTCGCCCCCCCCACCCCACCCCCCTTGGTTACATTAGAGTGGCTTATTAATCAAATGAATCCTGCTTTGTTTGCTCAAGGCCTGAACATATTGGTTAGTGCTTGTTGATTTAAGGGCAACACTTCGACAAATCAAACCAGCTTTGGATCTTTTTGAGTTTAATCATCAACAAAACTCATTTTTCATTTTAGTAGCTGCAGCTACCAAAAAATTGTATCCTTATAAAGGTTAATATTTGATAGTTCAGAGGTTTGCAGGTTTCAGCAGTTTTGACCTTTTATGTACTGTAGAACAATCAAACAGTGTAAAAAGTTTTTTTTTTTCTTCTTTATTAAATAAGAAGACTCATCCTTGATAAACATTCTTTATTCCTAAGGTTTTATTCTTGTAATTCTGGATGAATTGTGCTTTTTTTTTTGTTTTGTTTTTTAAATAGTCTTTAATATCGACATCCAGTATGATTTCCTTCATGAGACTTTTAGTGAAACAACAAAAATATTTCAGTCTGCTTTAACACTCCGAGTCCTCCGGACTCTTCTGTCTCCTTTCAACCCCCACTCTACATCCACACACACCAACAAACACACACACACACACCCAACACAACACACACACACCACCCTCCAATTACTAAAAAAAAAAAAAAAAAAAAAATCTGCATTGAAATTATTCAGCTTCCCGAGGCTTGAATAAAATCAAGCCTCCACAAAAACAACAACAGGAAGAGGGGAATTTTTACAATAGTGTTTAAAGATGTGCGAGACGTTGGCCTCTGAGCGGCGAGATACATTGTCAGCAGGCGCTGGTGTAAAACAGAAGTCTGTTTACACATTAGCATACTTCAGGAGCATAATAACAATGTCTGTCTTAAACATGTTTGGTTTCCCTCCGCAAAAAAGTGTTGATAAATTTAAGGCACAAAAGACATTTCAGTTTCAGTGAAACATAATTTTGTTTCTTATACTTCTTTTTGTGCAATATATACTGTATATATATATATATATATATATATATATATATATATATATATCTGTCTCTTATACACTTTTTTTTTTTTTTTTTTTGCCCCTGCATGTCTGAGTGGACTTCCATTCTGCACATAGACACATAAAACTGGTCAATCATTAGCCACTAGCAGCATCTGCTTCACCTAAGGCACTTTAGCAGCTTCAGGTTGTCCTAAGAATTTGCTTCCCTTCATGAAGGAGAAATGAAGGAAAAACATTCATGTCAAAGAATACCACAACCTGTCAATTTTCACTGAAAACTTTCCTTTAAATGGGTGAAGCATGAAAAAGGATTTTTCAAAAGAAGAAAGAGAAGAAAACTTTTCATGTTATTATATTTATAATTGAGATTGTTTTCCACTTTAATGGTCACTGTGAGCCAGTGACTGATGAGAAGAAATAGCAACCTCTTTTTATCTTATTCTAAAATCCACAACAAAAAAGCTTAATGCCTCCAGAAAAATATATCTTGTTTTTGCCATTTCTGATGTACATTGATGAGCATTCATTTATCTTCAGGAAATTTAACTTCAGAGATGAGACCGTGACATGGAAAAAGCTGCAGGTAACTGGTGTAAATAATCCCCGTCAGTTTCCACGCCGCTTTAAACTTGTTTAAAAATGTCTCAGCGTCACCCAGAAATGTTTACACAAGCAACCGTGCACACATAATTAATCTGAGGGGCTTACAATTAAGACATTGAGGAATTTCCATCGACATGAGATGAGGCTGGCAACCTCATTCTCCTCTACCAGGAGCCTCAAGAAAATGTGTGTACATAAACATCCCGTGGCTACTCAAACATTGTAAATTGTGTAACTAAAGCTTAGACCTCATTCATAAGCTGTTTACCTTGTCAATAAATCACGATCTCCCTCCAGCGACATGTAATGACAGGAGGCTTAGCTGCAACCGGAAACCTGGATACTTCAGAGTTAGAGGCAACAAACAGGAATGATCTGTTCAAATAATGACTTAAAGACAATGGTTGAAAAACAGGTGTAGCTCCTGCTGCTGGGAATCATGAGAGTGTCTCCATCAAATACAGGATTCAAGTATTTATTTGACTTTTTTTTTTTTTTTTAAATACATGTTCAGCAACTCAACTTTTGTCTTTTCTGAAAATAAACATATACAAATAAAACATTTCCACAACACCTACAACACCTTTAGAACACCTTTAAAACACACTAGAAAACTTCCAACAGTATGAAAAACACACATTCATAAAACCAAAACAGTGAGGACCTTAAAATATGCTGAAATTTGGAACTGTTTGACATGAGAATGTTAACACACACACACACACACACACACACACACACACACACACAGTTGTGTTATGTTCATACAGTGATCTACTACACTCTTCCACACACATACCACACTACAACATTCCTCATAATTGCGATGATGATGTCTGCTTCAAAAGACGCACCTTGGCCACGCGGCACTCCAATGATGAATGGTCTCAAACATTTTAAATGCACTCAGATGTTTGCAAGTCACTTCCTAAATCTGAACAGAGCTGTATTCGTGTGTGTGTGTGTGTGTGTCTGTGTGTATGTGTGTGTGTGTGTGTGTGTGTGTGTGTGTGTGTGTGTGTGTGTGTGTCTGTGTGTGGTGTCAGAAAGCTGTATGTTCTGCACCTCTGCTTTATGAACCTTGCAGGGAGATAAATACATGTGTGCACTGATGGTGAAAAGTATCATATCTCTGTGTGGGGCTCAGTTTAACCTCTGAGAAGAGACACCTGCTGCCAGGTCATGACACTTGTTTCAGATCCAGGGTATCTCACACGTCAGCTTGGTTTGTCTGCCATCACCTTTATCAGCACTGTTTCATTATAAATGCTTGTTAAAATAAATTTCTGTCCTTATTTCCTAAAATCACCAATGAATTATTATTATTATTATTATTATTATTATTATTATTATTATTATTATTATTATTATTTTAGAAACAGCTCCATAAATTATTTACAGTGATGAAGATACATAGTCTATAATATATAAAAAGTTCTCTATCCCACAGTCCTATCTTTCTGCAGTGCTCAGATCAATAAACTTCAGTACATTATAAGTATTAATAAATATGGCTGATATATTCAATAAAACACTGTTTAAAATGAAAGTCATTTTGGTATTTATGTTTCACGTTTGTAACAAACTGATAATGTGTGACAGTCAATCAAAAATTCAAATGCAGATCAATACAGACTAATTCATTTGTTACTGACAGCACAGAATAAAACATGTCTGACTCCACATCTGTATCATCAGCCTTTGTTTTTACAGTCGCTAATCTACGACTCAAACTAGCTTTCATGAAATACAAGTGTAAAGCTGTTTCCATGGATATAAAAAGAGATAAAACTGTGTTCAGCCACCCAGGTTTCAGACTTTTACCAGCAGATGTGGCAGAGCTGCCGCCATATGTCTTTTATGCGGGCAGTAATATTGTTTTCACCTGGTAGGATCACCCTGCAGCCCAGTCTGCCCAGTCTGAAACACCGGACACCCAGGCGGTCCCATTTACGACAGTTCAGCACAGTAAAGCTGGAGTCAGTCTGCAAGTGAAGGGTGGAATAAAAGAGTTTCTCAGGTTTAGGAGGCCCAGCTGAAAGCACTGAGACCCTGTCACACTGAGATCCAGACCCCTGTAAGGCACATTCATGCTGCCCATTTCCACCTTAAAATTAGTGACAACACACATCTGCCCTGAAAATGTAATTCAACACTTCACATGAATAAAACCAGGGGGTAAAAAAAAGTATGTTTCAGCATTCATTTTTGACGCATTCAACCATTCCGGTTATTGTTTACCCATAAACGCACATGTGGGATCACAGGGATTAGTTAACAAGCAAAAGTGCTTACAGACACGCTTTCATTATGGATGATATCACAGAGAAAGTATGTAAGTGGAAACGACTAGTTTTACATTTTTGGTCATGGAACCGTGTGGTGGCACATGGCCCCTTTGTCAGAGTGGGATTATCATCAGGCCGGCGCTCACAAAAGGAAATGCTTGTGGAGCTACAGTAACAGAAGGATAAAATCAGCCGTGTGATGATTGGGGTGACACATTTGTTTGGCTGTAATGAAAATAAGCCCATTGATGGTGCATTCAGTCATCGGCCAGAGCTCCGTCACCCAGCCCGCTCCACATCCTGTCTCTTTATCCTACACACAAATGGCAGACAGATAGCAGCTCGGGGATTGCGTGTGTGTGTGTGTGTGTGTGTGTGTGTGCGCGCATGCCTGCGCAGATGTGTCAGCCTGTCACTTTTCATAATACTGCTGATGTGTATATCAAAACTACCTAAACACCAGCTAATTAATATTAATAAAGACTTTTTCTGCATGTTAGTGAATGATATGAGGCTCATCAAAATAAAAATATTATTCATTTATAATCGGCCTTTATGCATTTTTATTTGCTTCCTTAATTGTGGTTTTGTGCAGTACGGTTACAAATATTGTTTGAGTATATAAATAAACAAAAAACACTGAATATGAAAAAATGTTAGAGTCGAAGCAAAGTAAAAGTGAAGCGGTGCTGTCCAGTTTTTCTCGCTCGCTGTATCATTAAGCCATGGCAGATGACCGCAGAGCTGATGAAACATCAGGTCTGCTGGTGAACTCAGAGCCTGCTCTACTGACTCCACTCTGAGTGTGTGTGTTTCAGCCAGTGAGTGCATGAAAACACACAATCATGGTGCGAAAATCCCTGCCGGAAAATAACGTCTGCAGAGTTCAGACCTGCTGTGTCTACCAGAAATTCACCTCTGTCCACTACAAACCTACACAACACCAAGATCTGGGTGAATGAAGAGCGTCCTGACGCTGAAATATCGGCTGGTTGTGTTAAACATGTTTTTAATGGACTGGAGGCTTATTAAAATACTCTTAGAAGCTGTGGTATTATTCACTATTTGTACTGTAATATAATTAACTTATGCCCACCCCAACTCTGACCCTGACCCAATGGACAAGAAATTACTGTCATTAGATTAGAAAAGTTGAAGAATATAAAAGGAAGGATAAAAGTTTGGATCCTTGACAGCTGAGTGTGTCATACATGTGCAGAAATGAAGACTAGTGAGTGTCCTCTGCTTTTAAAAAAATCTTCCAGAATTATATGTCTGCTGTAATTTGCCTTAGAAGAGTCCAGCTAGCTCTCCATTAGACCTCAATGGATGACACATAAATATATGAAAATGTCTCTGATAGCAGCAGCAAATGAGAAACACAGAAGACCGTATGGTCCATCTTTCTTTACAGGAACAAGGAGTGATTATAGTTCTCAGAGCCCATTTTGGTAGGTGAATTTTGCTTCTACTTCAGGGGCTAAACTGCAACAATAACAGACTAATTGTTCACTAGTTGGTCAAACATGTGACATGTCTGCCATTGGTTAAGGGTGCTGAAAATTTACACTCAGCCACAAACATGTAAATAAAGCAGAATAGTGATAAAAGGAACAATGCAAAAAATGCAATGCAAAAGTCTGGACAACAAATACTGTATATACAATGCAGCTGAAGGAACCAGGTAAAATACAAAAATGTATGCACAGCTAGAGCATTGCAAATGACGTGCTTCTACAAAACATCACATACAACACCAGGAGGCCCATTTGGCCTCTTTCAACTTCGTGGTGCAACAGTGACTAGTAAAATCCGACCCCAGTTCCAGACCAGCAGCGCCCACCTGCTCTGACACAGTGCTGGTGGTATTAGGTGTTACACAGGGGTGCATTTCCCTCCCAGTTGTCTGGGGAAACACACTCGCTGCGACAGGAACCTCCCTCAGCTCAACGTGAGACAATAATTTTACACAGCCGGGGCCCTCGGTCCCAGAGGTGGGCTATTAAAGTTCAGGTGAGGTTAATTACAGAGAATTGTTCAACTGGCTGCTGTGCACTGGATGGGTGGGAGGGGTTTTGACGCCTCCAGTGATGATTTCTGTGTGACATGACCTCACGGCCTCCATGGGTGTTCAGCGGCAAATTTACACACAACACCTACAGGCGCCAATCATTCACTGAAACAGCTTGAAATTAAAGCCCACAGCACACCCTCTCAGCTTGTTATTAGCCTTGATGCATGTGCATGTAATTGTCCACATGCGAAACGCTGACCTGAACTACCTTAACATAGAAAGCTGAAATTAGGTAAATGATTTTTAAAATACAGAAGGCTAATTCCTCCCAAGAGGTTTGTTTTCAACCGTGGGACAAGCTAGCCGCGGGAGCTGGAAAACAAGCAGAAAAAGAGTGACGCATTCCGGTGTGTTTGAGTAAGGATGAGATTATATTGGATTAAAGGGGATTTTTGCAATGCAAATGAATGCACCTTAAATCAATAAGGCCTGTTCTACTCAATATACAAACTAATTAAGAGGTAATACAATCAAACCTGAATAAAATAGATTGTCCGGCTTCCTAAGAAAGAAATCCAATCAAACCTTTTTATGTGAAAAGATAAAATCTAAAGCGATCTTTCTTTGTACGAATAATGACCTCGGCTTTGTGTCCATTTAATAAGGAAAACTTGTCTTAAGAGGTTACACTCAATGTGCATATTCTAATCAATATGAATTACATAGGGTTTTATCTATGTTATCTGCTCCAGACTGCTAAGCTAATTAATGTTTTATCGAGTGTTTTAACTCAATTATTTCGCAAAGTCAAAGAGGTTCAATGCAATTTTCTATGAGCAGCAGGAACATCTTCAGTGTGGGGAAGGTGGTCGAGTTCTTGAGCATTTAACTCACATGCAATAAATTGGAGCATGTTCAAACATTTGATTTGAAGAAACTCTGTGAAGGGAAAAATCTTAGTTTTGTTGAAGGGGACTATTTTGATTTTGGTTTATGTTGGGTGCACTTTCTTTCATGCTCGTACATTTTTGATTGTCATTCCAAAAGTTTGGATGCCCACCATCTCCACCCCACCCCCCACCCCCCACTGCATTTCATTCCAGCTGATTGCTCATTTTCTAATGCTAATGGTTCTAGTCTTGGGCTAGGGTTTCTCCCCTGTCAGCTGGCCACTGGGTCTGTGGGACGGATCTAATGGGCTCTGACAGGAGGGAACTGATCTCATTCAAAGGGGATTTGATATGCGGCATGAATGTGGTGACCCTCAATGGACATATTAATGACCGTTATCATTCACAGACTTTGTGCCATTCATAAAGCGTCTTTCGGCTGAATGCACTGTTGCCATGACTTATGGATGAGCTGGCCATATATTGTTTTCACTGCCTTTTAGGTAACATGTCAAAATGACTCAGCGCTCAGGCGGAAGCAGGTCAATTAGTTTGAGCAACATAGCACAGTAAATAATAACATGGTGGGTGTTGTTTACAATTCAATTACGACCACATGCTAGCAGAGACACAGACAAAGGCCTGCAGTCACCGGAGACATTGGTATGGAGTTGCACAGTCAATATTTAACTTTGCTTCCACTTTTTTTTTTAATGGTTTCTCTTGATGCACTAAAAATATGTTTGTGTTCACTTTTCATTATTAGGTCTCAGAGGGGTTTTGTGGCAAAGCATGGCAGTTTGATCAAGTTAAGCATCAAAAGCTAAGAAATGCATCCAAAATTATCTAAATGACTCTGTCATCTATCACAAAATGTTTTATACACGCCTTCAAAACACATCCATGCCAGAGGAAGGAAAAATTCAGAGTTACAATCAGCATGTGGATGCTTTTCCATAAACAAGTCTTTAAAAGGCAGTGCGCCGCATGTGCACAAAATGAAACAGCCACAATTAAATGTTTCTGGCCGGATGTTCATCAGAGTGGTTTTCTAAAAAATCCTAAACAAATCTAACTGTGCTATAAGTGGGAGAACCGGCAAGAGGAAATCATATTCAACAATGCGTTCGGTGAGAAAAAAAAGGGGTGAGTCACACTGTATTTATGTTATGCAGCGGTAGCTGCTGTACCAGCACATGTGGGTTGAGTGGCAGCAAACTGAGCTCTGCAACCTGGCACATAGTTATGATGTCTGTCAGTTCACTTAATGCAGTCTGTAATAATCAACAAGAGAAAACGGTAACACTTTATTTTGGGGAACACATATTAACCATTAATTTTTGCTATGAATAATAGTCCTTACTCCTGCTAGTTTGGAGGCAGTTCATGGTGAATTTGTGTTCCCTAATCTAAAGTGTTACCAAGAAAATATATTCATCACTTGTCACATGAAATATCACATTAATGTTTTACATATAGCCAAAGAAAATAAAATAAAATTAAAGTTTGGTTTGTAATTAAAATGTGCATGTGTTTGCATGTGCATGTGTGCGCGTGAGTGTGTGTGTGTGTATACATTCTGAACAATGGTTGCTATTACAAAACTGTATCATTAAGCTCAGATTTCAGGGTTGCTGTGATTAATTATGAGCCTGTTCCAACAGTTTCCCTCTGACTTTGCCTGCATGCTCTATTAGTAACGCTGAGGTGCAGATAGCAGCACAGCGTCAGCTGAGAAGTGTTGGTTAGCAGCTGTGGAGGAAGTTATGTCTGTCTGTGTGCGGAGGTGTCACCAGCAGTCTTTCAACATTTCCAGTTTTATCCTCAGATTTTTGTCTTATGTGTCACTTCATATTTAAAGATGTGCCTGGTTGTGTCTGCTGCCTTCTGATAACACCCTGTTTGCCAACAAAGAAACACATTTGACTGCACTCTGCATCTTTGTTCTGTTTTATTTTCAGTAGGTTTCAAAATGAAGATTAAGTTTGGTGCAGTCAAAAAGTTTTAGTGCAGCCTTTGAATGAATCAGTCCTTAAAAGCATGGAAATGCCTGCCTCATGGCCATTCACAAACACAGGGCATGTGCCAGCCAGCATAAACAGGAAGATGACCATTAGGGCTATTTTGGATGAAATAAAACAAAACAAAAAAAAGGAGAAAAAAAAAACAAAAAAAAAACAACAGACCAAATTTCCCAAGATGTCTTCCTTTTTAACATGGAAAAAAGTACAGCCGCACTTACGCATTAATAAAATAAACATGAATTAAAAAAAGAAGTTCCACATAAACTGAAAGTGTTTTATATGTCTGCTCTAATTTGCCTAAATTCTAGATTAATGCAGATTGCACAGAAACTTAGCAAAAGTTGCATTTTAAAATGAAAACATGTTGTTGTGGATGTAGCCACGGGGCCATCTTAAAGTAGTTTTAATAACATCCCTGCAGCTGAATAGAGTAATAAGTACTTCCACATTTATTTTTTCTGAGAACTGAAAGATTATTTCCATAAAAACAGTCCAAGGAAAGTCCAGCTGGTCTATTGCAACGTTGAACATCCAGTGTGCAGCAATCACTGATTAAACGTCCTGAAGCAGATCCAACAAAACAGCAAAGTGAGTGCCATCATTATTACCAAAGTGCTGCTCTTCCCTCTGAGGCCGAGGCAAAGGGACATTTTTGCCCAGCTTCCTCCGCAGCCCATTCCTCCCCACATTACTAACCATTGTGAGAGCAACTTTGCTTTCACAGTCCAAAGATCAAAACAGCAGCCATGTTTCCAGGGAACAAATGTCTTACCATCTGGGCTGGTGTGAACACAGATATAATGCTGACAGGAAGCTGAAGCAGTCACTTGGAGAGCCAATTATGGGCTGAGCCGTGGGGGCAGGTTTACAAACAGCGTTTTTTTTTTTTTTTTTTTTTTTGTCGCACTACTCTGAGGTGTATTATTAACTTCCTCGCCAACAGTACCCAGGCAGCCAGTCTACCCTCTTTGTAGGTGGCAGAGCGGGTGAGTCGTGGCATGGTCCTCAACTAACAGTCAAAATAACAGGACAGGAGAATTAATTTAATTTATTATTTTTTTTTTTTATGTAATTTTTTTTAGTTTAATTTAATATATATATATTTTTTATTTAATTATTTTTTCTTTCAAACTGTCTGTACTTCCACATTCTTCAGCTTTTAATGGTCCTCCTTTAGCATATGTTTATGTGTTTGGTTACATTTTATAGTGTCGCCATCACAGGGAGAAAGCAGTTATTAGACTCTCCTGAAGCCACAGAGTCTGCGTCGTCTCCTGTGGAGTCGGGAAGAATTCAGACCGACCCATCTCGCATAAAATACCTTTTTTTGCCTTTTACATCTTGAGAACTAATTACAGACCTTTTGAATAGAATTAACCAGCATCCAGATCATATAGCATTATTTTGATTTTTCATCTCAAAATCAAAATTTTTCTCATAAAAAAAAAGACAAATAGAGAAGTAATTCCCTAGTGTTAGGTCTTTTAAAGGGGTGTCCATAGTTTATTTCCCCTCAAATGTGGAACTGTGCAGAGCAAGGTTATTGTCAAATAACCATCTTTTAACGGTCCTTACTCCATGCTGAATTCAGAAAGTGCCTTTCACCACATCTGCCCCATTTGTGCTGCCTTTTTTTACCTGGCTTGCTTTATCTTGAAGGTCACTACATTCATCTGGCCAACAAACAGAAGTGAATATAAGTGTCCCTAATCTTTCTCGCAGAATTCATGCTTCACTTACCCCGAATAGAGAAGGTCCCTGCCAATGAGAAGAAGGAGCTCCATAGGGGCAGCTCTACAGAAAAGACTCCCTGTATGGCAAAGGGAGTCCCCCCCACCCCCGCTTTACAAGTCTACATTTCCATTTAATGACACCCTACATATTAACCCTGGTCAGCATCCAGTTACAGAGAGTAAGTGAATTTCAAAATGTTTTTCATCAGTCGAGCCTTTATTAAAGTTCAAACTTGTGACTTATTTCAAATCCATTAACTCTAAATACAGGTGGTTCGTAACCCCCTTCATGCACAAGACCACTGAGATTCCCTGTCATGGGGTGTTATAGAGGGTGTAGAATGACACCAAAACAACTGATTTGATGAGCCTTCCTCCCCAGGCCGGCACTCAACCAAACAAACTGGCCAGGCAACCAACAGCGCTCCATTCATATTTAATTATACCCTGCTAACAGCCCTAGAGGATAACGTTACACTCGGCAAAAATGGTGGGAAGCACTGCAGATAGATAAAAAAAAAAAAACAGGGCTGAGTAGTCCCTGTGATGCCTTGTAGATTTGTATTTTAGAATGCAAAAAAGACTTCACATTTTTTTTTCTCATATCACGCAGATAAAGTGTCCGTCAGCAGCAATCACTCAATAAATGCCATGTAAATAACACCAGATGCTGAATATTAAGTATCAAACACAGCAGTCTGCTTCACATGACCCATCTCTGTGGGTGCGATGTCACTGCTGACCTCCCAGGTGTGTGATCTTGTATTTGCTACATACTGAGTACCAATATACTCATTCTAACTATCAAGATGAGGACATTTTTGGGAAGTGAAGACATTTTGTCTGTCCCTCACAATTTCTGAGGCCTCTTTGAGCGTTAAGACTTAGTTTTAAGGTTGGGGTTCAAATTGGATTTAGGTTAGGCTTAGGGTCTGGGGGTTGGTAGAGATGGTTAGGGCTAAAGTAAGGAGCGGGAGAATACAAAGATAGATAGATAGATGCATGTGTATGTGTGTGTGTGTATGTGTATACACACAGAACAGTTAAAAGAGATGACTAGCAATAAGGAGCCCAGCCACACTATGGGTAACCTTGATGTCAACCACGAGTGTTGTTGAGGGGAAAAGTTCCCATGAGGTTTTGCTGGGCTTTTATAAACACGGTGATGTCTGAGTGTATATTTGCAAAAAACAACAGACGAAAAATTGATATGACGACCTGTTTCTAATGTAAACAACAAATCAAACAAAAAGAAAAAAAAAAAAAATCAAATAAAAAGTTTTTAGCTTCACTGTAATCTAAACTGATAGGAGAATATAACATTTATTTTCCAGGGAGCCTGTCACCTTTCCCACTCTAGGTTCTTCTACATGACTGTTAAGGAAATCATCAAACTAAAGGAATTTGGAAATAAAACAGTGTCTTAGCATAGTGCCTTTCGTTTTCAGTGACCGGATTCATTTTTTTTAATTTTTAATTTGTCGCATATCACATATCGCATCGTTTGGTTGATTTGACTCCAAATTGTCCATTGATGTGAGTGTGTGAGTGAATGGTATATGATGAACTGGTGACTGGTGTATTCCTAGTCCAGGAGTCCAGGACCCACCGGCCCTGTTCAGGAATAAGCATTGACTAAGCTAAAATGGATTAAAATGTCTTTTTCAGACATTAAACTTAAAATTTTCATCAATATCTTCATTACTGTCAGGTCAGTCTACACCAGGGGTGCCCAATACGTCGATCGCGATCGACTGATCGATCGCAAAGGGAGTGCAAGTAGATCGCATAACATCCATCTGCACAATGACGTTTGTCTTTCGATTGACATACAGGACCTCCAATCTGACGTCTGATCTTTCACCGCGCTAAATTCTGCTAAACTCTTGCAAGCTACGGAACCGGCGCCATGGGCGGGCATTGGGGAGCCGTGCCCGCCCACGGAGTCAGCTGTCCCCGTCCTGGACTTAAAGCAAAGTTCTCTGTTAATTTTATTTGGGTTTTATTTTTTTCCATCAGAATAGCCATCTTCTATTAATAACATCTATCCTGAGCTATCAATCCATCAATCAATCCAACCGAACGAAGGCAACGTGTTAGCCAATTAGCGCGGCGTTGGAGGTACACAGACTGGTCCGCAACGTTACAATGGAAATTCGATATAATTTCGGCAAAAAAAGGACGATTGACGGTGCGGACAGGAGCGAGCAGGGAGAAGCGCAGCGCCACACAGCATCACTTTGATGAAAATTTAAGGACCGAAGGCAACAGTAACGCTGGATTTAGCAGTGCAGATGCTAACTCCAGGGTTTATTTGACATCAGCTTATGTTTCTAATAGAAGTGGAGCTGTTCTCTGAACACCTCAGCCCCCTTGAGTGAGTTGTAAGTTTAATAAATGAACACAGCACTACAGTACTGTATTTTGTTTTTCTATTATATATACATATTTAAGAATGAACTCCCTTGTTAGTGAGAGAAAATATGAAATTCAAATTCAATTAAAAACATACTTTATCCTAAAAGAAGGAAAAGAGGGAATATGCAATAATAGTAATAATTAAAATAAAAAATATATATATATTATAAATAAATATGTGTTTTGCGTTTTTATTGTAGGTAGATCATTTTGACTTGGACATCTTATAAGTAGCTCGCAAGCTGAAAAAGTGTGGGCATACCGGTCTACACCAAAGGAAGATGACAACATTCATGTAGCGAAATGCTAATGTCTGACACACACACACACACACACACACACACACTGTCTCTCACACAGTGTCACTGCCTGTTGGTGCTGGCGCCTGTCACTCAGTAGGGTCCTGGGATATGCACCGGGGCCATCGACAGGCGTCTGCGTCAATGTCTGACAAACCTCAAGGCACCAGGCTATAATTGAAATGACTGGCTTAATCCTCAGATCAAGACAGACTCATTGACAGCCTAAGCGGGTGGCAATCCCAACAGTGCCTTATTAGTGAAGCTGGCCTCTTCGCTGGGAGCACTGATGTCATCACTTTAAATCAGAAGAAGTGTGGCCCAGACAGGGCTACAGAGACACACAAGAGTTTTTGTGCTGTAAATTAGTTATATGGATGTTAGTTGTCTGTGTAGGTTCTCATTCTGGAACCAGTGCTTGACAATATAGCCTTGTGAAACCAATAGCATGCTAATGATCTGGGTTGTCACCTCAGATGACCTCATCTATTGTCTTCAAGAGCCTAACCAAGTCCAGATGCTCATAGAAATCAATCCTTGGATATGGATGTTACATGTCTGCCCTACACGACCTGAAGAGTAGTTTACCAATGCAAGCATGCAGGTAGTTTGATTATACAAACCCTTTTAACTGAAAAGAACAGTTTAATGCAGTAAATTTATGATATATGATGTTCACTTGTTCCTTTTTGGGGGTTATTTAAAAGCACAAGAACTTCACTATTTTCTTCTTGTTTTTTTTTTTTTTTTTGGTTAATGAAGAGTGTCTTTTTTCTTCTTTCACTTCTGAAAAAAGTAAAGTTTCAGCTGTGTAAGAATAATCTACCCAGACAGATGTCCTTCAGACTAAGGTAGAAATATCCACCATGTTGGCTCCCAGTCTCACTCTTTTTAAATCCAAGATGGTGACAACCTTCCACACCGTGCGCTTGTTTGTGGTTTCTCTGACTGCGTGTACTTTCCTGTCAAAGTGCAGGGGAGAATGTACTGTACATACGCGATGTCTCAATGAAAGTTTAGGCTGGAAACTACAGTTAACAAACAGCACACACAAGGACAATGCACCTGCAGAGATTAAATATCCTCATACAAATCTGTGCTTGACATCAAAACAGGTGCAGAAATGTTCACGCTATACTGAAATTAGTGCAACTCAGTGTGTATTTCTTTCAATTGCTAAGTAGCTTTGGCAGAGCTTGAAAGCTATCAGTTTCATGCAGAGCGTGACATGAGTGTTTGTGTTTGTGTGTGCGTGTGTGTAGATATGTGTGTGTGTGTGTGTGTGTGTGCGTGTGTGTGTGTGTGAGCAGTTCCTGGCTTTTGTAAAGGCACTGGGAAGTGTGAGCTGTCCACTCAGGCATGCCTGTGCAGTGTAAGCGAGGCTGACCTCAGACTGTGTGGGCCCTTCACCAGAAGATGAAGGCGCTTTTTCACTGATGCAGGAACAGGACGTATCGCCTTCCTTTTGCAGCAGCACTCATTCATGCCAGACACAATGTGTTATTATTGGTTTTGAATTGAAATGTAAATTTTGGGAACTGAGGAACTGGGTCCTCGTTACCCTTGCATTTCTCATTTTTCACATGGTTGAGGTGGAGCACTAACCCTCACCTCTCCTTGTGTTACCACACCTTGGAAACTTAAGTGCAGACCTCTGTCACACGAGAGGTGAAAGGTTAGCGGTGGAACCTCGGAGGCGCCGGTCCTTACCTGGGGAGTTCTTCCCATTGATCCAAAGAACAGAGGCAAAGCCAACACTTTCAGGGCGGTTAGTGTGTGCAGCCTCACAGAAATGAATGTGACAGCAGACCTCACAGATCCATATGACAGGAATTTAACAGCATAATCAAATTGTTTGTGCAACTGTTTAGCATCCCATTCCCTTCCTGTCCTGGGCCAAACTGACCACTAGAGACTGACCATCAACATCAGTAACAAGGTAGAGACATAACTAACTGTGATTAAAGGAATATTGATGTCCTGTGACATGAAACATCCTACAAAAAAAAAAAAAAGCTATTTGCTCAAACAATAATAAAATAAAATATTTAAGGGTCAGTCAGTTTTATCTGCTGCTTTTATTTTGGCTGTTTTTTTTTTTTTTTTTTTTTAATGTTTTTGGGAAATTGGCTAAGCCTAAGAGAGCATTATTGCTGAGTGGGGTCCTGATTTTGTAGATCAACTGCTCATGGGGGGGGCTCACAAAGTGGCAGCGGGTGAGTAACAAATATTGCTACTAATACAAATCTTGTTTCAACAGGACATGAGTATTCTATATTCTGAAAAATGCTATCAATCTTTTCACCGTATAACACGATGTTTTGGTTAAAAATAAAGCAGTCCATTTTGAGCCTTCTCCTCTTCCTTTCTGCTAGTTGATTGCTTAAACATTAACCTGTTGGATCATGGGATATTTCTTATTAATCACAGGTGGCACGAGTTTAACGGCGGATGAGGGAGGCATGCAGAAAAGGATCACACTGCGGTACCCACCAGTACATGAAGTGAAGAAATAACAAGGTGAGAGATGTGTGGAGGCTTTTGTTTGGTTAGCGATTTTAAACCTGGAACCCTTGCAGTGAGTTATATACACACATATGCACTTAAGTCTCCATATCAACAGGCACATTGTGGGAATTGCCATGACCTAATTGCCTTCCTTATCTTACATTTGATTACAATTTCACAGAGGAAACGGTTTGCTGGACATATCCAATGAGAAACACCAACCTTGTCTACAGAGGCGAGTATTTAGTGAGTGGGTGGAAGATCGGTGATCTCGACCTGGAAGATACACATTACAAAAGCCCCCAAACTCATGAAAGACAGAACAGTCTCTATCAGACCCTCCTGATTTTCCCACAGTCTATGTGTATTTGAACTTATCACATTCGAATGACATCACTGAATATTCGCTACTATAGCTGGCCACCGCTTTGATCCACCACGGATGTGGGTGGTCAGAGCTGCTAGAGTCTTCAGTGTGTCTTTGACAGAAGGTGAGACCTGCCCCTGAAATAACTACATTCTCATCGTGTAACTACGGGTAACTTTTCAGAGGCTTTTATGAGAAAATTGACAAAGTAAATATCCTTTGAGCTGTTTTCGTGACGAATAATCTACACAGAGGGTGATGGACTACTTTCAAAAAAAAAAAAAAAAAATCAACAGCTTCAGGGTTGTCCCTGCATATCAGTTGTCATTGTGTGATGTGGGTGGTGATCCTGGCGTGAGAGGCTTACGGCAGCGCACAGGTGCCCTTTTCACTCCCAGGCCGAAAATGACAAATTCAATAAACTCCAGACACCTCTCCAGAGCACCTATGGATCCCAACATACCTGACAAGCGGCTGAAGGGCTTCTTCCTAGTCGCCCTGACATCCGATGTTGACATTCAATATCAATATCTTGGTAGCTGCAGAATAACTTTCCATCTCACTAGCATGGTTTGTCACTGTGGAAAGGAATAAGAATATGTGTCAGAGGTGGTGGGACTGGAGGTGAGGCTGGGATGCTGTGACAAGGAAACCGAATCTCTGAGATGACATTAGCAGAGAGAGTCCCTGACTCTGTTTGTGCTCAAGCCCTCCAGCAGAAGAGCCTGGCTAAGGTTACCAACCGTAATTCGGATGGTAAAAAGGGGCCACAATCAGTCTACTTAATCTTAAAGCTGTTCTTTAAAACCCAGGAAAGATGAGCTGTCTCCATTCTACTGTATATAACAGGGAAAAATGTGATTAAATGGAAAATGGAAATAGACATCAAATTAAATTTGCCCTAGGGGGCAATAAGGATGATGTTTGACTGCGGTTTCTTGCAAGATAACAAAAATAGTGTTGTTTTTTTTTTTTTTCAGAAGACTTTTTCCCATGAATCCATTCTAACCTGAAAGAAACCACCTTAGACATCACATTTTAAGTAATTACCATGACAATGGCTTAAATGTTCCCCTTTTCAAAAGGCCTCACGGTTTTGATGGTGATAATAAACAGTCAGATGCACACACACACAGGAGCACTGTGCAGCGGACCAAACCTCACCGTATGTTCGTTAGCATCCCTCTAGGTTCCTTTCTGATGAGGAAAACAGTGGTGGATTATGCCAGATGACCTTGGGAGCTTCAGGTTTGGCGTGTCTGGTCCACGGGGAGCTCACATCAGGCCTGCCACCTGTTTGTCTGGGTGCTTGTTTGACACAATAGCTCATGAAATGCAATATGGGTCTGGGCCTTTCTTTCTCGCCGCACAAAAGCCAAGGAATGGATGGATCGCAAGATAAATGACATTCACATTTGGATAGTCTGCATTGCTGCACCATAAAAATAAACCAGACAAAGACAATCGCATAAGAGCAAAGTACAACTTCAAAGCAGAAAAAAAAAACAGGAGAATTAATAAAAATAGAACATGCCTGCTTTCAAGTAGGATGGATATTTCCTAGAAGGCTTGTTTGCTTGACTGCGAGAGCAAGTCATGGCAAATGAAAATGAGGCCTATGCATGAAATACACAAATGATGTATTTTGTACTTTAAAAATAAAATCAGAGACAAAAGTTAGGAAGTCAAAATGATCAATGAAATTTACTTCTAAGATTAGGTGAGAAAAATCTGAAACAACTATAAACCATTTTTTTAAACACATTTTGAGGTAAATACCCAAAAGAAAGGAAAAGGCTTTTGAGCCACTTTGTCACCTGAAAGTGACTGACAGTGATGGGCAGGTGTGGCCGTGTATCTGGGGGAAAGTGAACCGTGGATGGCTAAATGAGGCTCACTATTGTTCTCTGCAGGACTTTGATCTCCCAGTGGTGGGCCGGATCATCTGTGGGGAGTCCAGGCTGGACCCCAGGCTATGATTTGTATTGACTCCAGAAGGCTGACAGTGGCAGGCAGAAGTGGGAGGGGCCTTCAGCCTCTTTGAATTCATCAGAACCTGACCTGAACACTAGAGGAACAGAGAAACGATGTCACTCGAGAATGAAAGTGTACTTCCGTCTTTGTTTTTACTGTTTTCTTGTTTTTATTTCAAAAATGTTTGTAAACACTGTACACACAAATGTAAAAATGAAACAGTATAGTTTGTCTAGTTCTAAAACATGAACAAAATAAGCAGGAAATGGATGATATATTTTTTTTTTTCAAATGTGGGAGCAATTCTTCTAATCTTTACTTGAGGGCAAGCCTTTCATGGACCTTTGAATGTACAGTAAGTAGAGTTTATAACTAAATTAAGTTTCTTAGCTGATGACTCCCATCCTCTCTGGACTGTGCAGCAATCTGCCATCAATCAATTTCGCTCAGATGAGACAAAAATACTCAGCAATAATGTAAGAATAAAGCAAAAAACCTGATAGAATGTTTGAGGGCAGACACACCAAATCTCCTGCGAGTGTGTTTAAAATATAAGGTGTGCGCTCTGAAAACACACTGTCAATGCGGCTGCAGAACGCTGTCAACACGAGATCTGCAGTACTACAACAAATCGTGACAGCAGACACGACAGACTACGGACAGCGCCTCGATTGTGTTTCAGTGTGTTCCCCGGGCTCTTCCTGTAGTGTTGTGGAGCACAGAGCCATGCAGTGCTGAAAGCCACAGTGGAAGAGATCAATTGTATAAATTCCTGCCACCTGAGATTCAAGTGTTTCTGTAATGCTACACTGCCTAATCGATACCTTCAGCGAAGAGTCAGGAGAGAAGAGCCAGGCCATGGTCACACAATGATGGAACATGGATTTAAACACACAGACATTAATCTGCAATGTATTTCTTTGGTTTTACATTAAAAAATATAGTAATAGTTTATTTACTTATTTGCAGTAGCTGAATATTTATATCATTCAAACGTTTCAATACAAATTATTATTATTAATGTGTTTTTTTTTTTTAAGTGTACTGAATTTGAATGCAAATACAATCTATTTAAATGAATGAATTAAATGAATCTATATATATATATATATATATATATATATATATATATATATTTATTTCTGCCAAAACGTGTTTGTGCAAAGTATAGGCACGCGTACAAGGATCATTTAGCACCGAAATATAAAACCTAAATATTGCGGATTACATCAGGCTTTTGAGAAGGGGAGGGGAGCTCTGCGACGATGCCAAACAGAAAGGAACAGATCCTGTATTGCAGGATGTGCAACGATGTGTTAAATTAAATGCAGCTGTTGAAATACAAAAGAGGACAAATGGAACAAAAAGAAAAAGAAAATGCTGGACAAATCCGTCAAAGGGTTTTATTCGTATAACCATGATGGTTTTGACGACTTCCTTTAAAGTGTCCTGACAATTAATTATGCTGGATCGTCGCGCTCTTAATGAAACCTGCTTTTCATGTGCGTCATTTCGGGCCCACACCTTTCAAGTGTTAATACCAAATTTAGCCTGGTTTAACTGAGATGAACATGCCCAATTACAAAAGACATTTTTTTTTTTCATTGCAGTCTGGTGAAGATGTAAAAAAGGAGGGAAACTTTTCTTTGTGCCTAAAAATGCAGTATAGTGGATTCTTGGGTTCTAAAACTGCAATTATTTCAATTAAAGGTCAGAGAAGCTTAGCATCCACTCCACTCGTTCGACTTCTGAAAACAAATTTCATTGAATATTATTTTCATTACTCTGGTTATTTTGAATTATTCTGGTTATTTTTTTAATTATTTCTGCTCAATTTCTAAACATAAAGTAAATAATGGATTTTGATGACATTATGGAGAAATTTTAAGAGGGAATAATGCAGACAAACACAATAACTCATTTGGAAAACTGATGTATTTGATTAATATAGTAAAGAATTACAGTATCTTAGTTGTTAGTAAAGTGTAGAGAAACTGGACCCATAAAGATCTTCCAACTTTCCAAGAAAGTGCATGTAACAGTCCGAAGGTTTTCAAACCCTATATATATTTATATTTATAAAAACACTATCAGTTTGTCTCCTGGCCATTATGGAATTCTCTTGTGGAAGGAACATGTACATTTACTTCCAAAGGAGTTTGTATTTCCACATGTGAATGTATTTACAGAAGCTTCAACACATAACGTTATACTTTAATGTCAATAAAAATGCTGGGAGATAGCAGCAATGTGGAAATCCAGCAGAACAACTAAAGGAGATTCCTGCTCATCTGATTGGCTGTTTCAGTTCAAAGAAAACAGGAAATAGGCCAGGCCAAGTGTTCCCTTCTGTCTTACTTTCAATAACACCACGGTATGAGCAAAAATAAAAGTGGTAGGAGGTCAGGAAGGAATAATATGAAAGTAAGCATCGAAAAACTTCATATACAGAAACAGTAACAACATGTTTTAACACTAAAGAAGATCTTAGAAATGTAGCAAACCTCAATTATTTTGTCTTAAATAAAATAAAAGGTAAATGGGAATGGAAAGAAAGGAACTACCACAAAAAGTCTCTCTTAAACTGTTTTTGTTTCAATGAATGTAGAAGGGTGCAAACACAGATGTTAGACCACCTACTAAAGATCAGTGTACATTATTTACAACACATCTGTTTGCTTATTACAGGGTTAACGCATCACATGAACATCAACAGTTTGGTTATAGTTACTACAGACAGAAAATAACTTAATGCCAAAGTAAGGTTATCTACCCAGTTTCTGTTTCAAAAGCACGTTTTTAAGCACCCATACATACCCACTGTGGCTTTTAAACCAACAAAAATCTAACTGTTAATGCTTCAACTTGGTTTCAAGCAAAGTTATACTCACTAATAAATAAGCTCCTTAGAACTATAACATGTACATTGTACAAAAAAGCCATTTGTCTTCACACATAAGTCCGTAAAGATTTTAAGACGAGCAAAGCAGTTCATGTGACATTGTGCCTGTCTTGTTCAAAGTCTCTCTTTTCTTTTGTGTGTGTCTCTACATACAGTTTGTTTTTAACATGCCATCAGGCATCTTCATTAGTCAGAGCACAACGGGGCACATGTGCTTTAACTGGTGACAATTTCTTTGTTGTCTTCCATGAAACGTGTGAAGCGGAAGTGGGCCCCATTGTCTGAGTTGGCCATTTTCTCCAAACCAGCTAGGGCGGCATTGGGTTCCATGCTGTGAAGCTTGTCTAGGCTGCCGGTGAGGCCACCAATGGGAGAGCTTCCTCCGTTTCCCACACTGCCAGAGATGGGTGGCATGCCTCCGTTCTGGATGACAGAGATTTCATTTGTCTTCATTGCCAGGCCATTGGGGAAAGCTGCACCATACTGGTTCCAGAAACTGGCTGGGTCCCCATTGCTTGCTCTCGATGCTAGGTCCTTGTGGAAGATCTCAGGAAATTTGACTGGGTTGGTGCCCAGGAAGGCCATTGGTCCATCTACGGACAGCCTGCGGCCACGTCTGGCAGGGGCACTGTTCCACATGTGTGTGCCCATGTGAACCTACAATGAGAGAGGGAGGGAGAAAAGAGGAGGAGGGACAAAGCAAAGAGAGGGGTAAAAATTGGTGGTGTTTACAAAGTTGCCCACAAGAGCGGCACATGAGATGATGCAATGGAAGAAATAATAATAATGCTTGACTCCAAATTAAAATAGCTTCACACCCTAAATTCTACACAACAGTAAGCCTGTACTGTGAGAACTACCAGCATGGTATAAACATTCCATTTTGGCAGGGCTGACACACAGTGTTTAATCTAAACCTTAATTTGCTCATCTGACAAGAGGAGCACAACACTCTGGATAAAATTGCACTGTCCACTTTCATTCAGCAGGATGCTAAGACATTTTCCAAGATTTCTTTCCCATGCTAAAAGTTGAAAATATTTTCACATACGTTTTTTAAGTTATTTCAGAGACTTTTCTATACTTGAGACTTCTAAGATACAGTACTGCTGTATCAAGCAAGCCTATAAATTAAAAAAAAACATAAAAAAGTAAGAAATTATAATTCTTTTTGCAAAAATTCAGTTTTTTTTTTTTTGATTATTAACTTAACCCACAATAATCTTGCGTGATTTTACCTCTCATTCTAAAGGTTCTTTTCACCTGGATAGCATTAATGAATACAGAGTCGCCCAGAGACTCGTTTTCTCATGTGTCAGTTTTCCAATGTTACAATTACCTTGAGGTTTCCTTTGGTAGTGAAAGCCCGACCACAGATACTGCAGGCAAAGGGTTTTTCTCCCGTGTGGGTTCTCTCATGGATCTGTAGGGCACTGGCAGATGAGAAACACTTCCCACAGGCATTGCAGAAGTGCTGCTTCGGTGTCCTGCGTGGTGGAGCAGCTGAGAGTACTGGGGATGTGGAGGCAGATGAAGTGACCAGGCTTGGAGGTGTGTCTTTGATCTCTTGGTGGGAGGCATGGAGGAAGCCGTTTATCTCTGATTTGTTGAGAGAGCCCACTGAGAGCAAGGAAGGTGCAGGACTAGAGGACAGGCTTGTGTTTGAGGGCTCAAAAAGCTGGGAGGGCAGATCTCTCATTTGATGGGTCAGCATGTGCTGCTTTAGGTTGCCCTTTGTGGAGAAACCTCTATTGCAGGCCGTGCAAATAAACGGTCGTTCTTTGGTATGGCTTCGATAATGAATATCCAAGGCACTCTGACAAGCAAAAGTCTTCCCACAGATTTCGCATGATGTGTTCTTGATGGTGCTTCGCTCACGGAATGGGAATAATGTGCCCATGGGTTCTTTAGAGGGATTGACAGATGTCAGGTCCAGGGCTCCGATGCTGGAAGGGTGAGAGTGCAACAGGCTTGCACTGGTGTGCTCAAACGACAAGGCCATCTGGTGCCTTTCTTCAAGGGTAGGGGATTTATGTGGTTGTGATAGCAAGTTGACGGGGGATGGCGCCTGCATGGAGGAGGTAGATTCTGACACAGCTGGACTCCCGGCGCTTTGGCTTTCAACATCCCCTCCAAGAGACGAGGAATCATTGGTGAGGCAATCACCTTCGATCAAACCATTCACCATGGCCTTCACTTGCAGCTCCCGTGTCTCGTAAACGCTTGCAATTTCTTGGTCACTTTTCTCTTGTCCCTCCTGGCAAACTATTCCAGCAGGAGACGGTGAGTTACACAGACTGTCATGAGAAGCATCAGCTGATCTGGGTGTGTCAGGCACACTACTATCTGGACCCTCATCCATTCCTTCAATGTTGTCATCAGACAAGTTCTCCAGATCGTCAAAGTTTCTGTCCTCAAATGAGCCAGTGTCAGAAGTCATGGATTCTGGATAACTGTCTGGCAGAGGGGTGTTGGGGATCTGTCCACCCATGTGCATGCGGATGTGTTGCTGCAAAACAACAGCATTTGTGAACTTCTTTTGACAAATAGGGCAGGAGTGTTGGACTCTAAGAGGAGGCATTGCCCTGTGCACACTGTAGTGAGTCTTGAGATTTCCCTTAGTGGTGAACGCCCTGCCACAGATTTTACATTTAAATGGCCTCTCCCCTGTGTGAGTACGATAGTGCATTTTCAAAGCACTTTGGCAGCTCAGCACTCGGTGACAAATGACACATTCATTTGGGTCTGCCACCTTCCTGTCAATGTTCTCTACAAGCTGCTGAAGTTTGGATGTTTCTGACCCTTGGAGAGGATCCAGGATGCCTCCAAAGGGAAATTTAGCCTTGAATTGATCAGACATAAGCGGCATTAGTGGATTGGTCATCATGGGCGGGCTGTTAGATGTTGTGTATTCAGCAATTCTCTCTGAGGCAGAGCTCACATTTGTCACTAAACTTGAGGACTGGCTACCTTCTTCAGTTCTCCAATTCGAGGTAGGCAGAGTGGCACCCTCACCCTCTTCAGACACGCCTTCACTACCTTTACTTGAAGCCCCGGCAGCAGCAGAGTCACTCTTCGCAGTGACTGAAGGGTTTGTTATTGCTACTGAATGGTCTTCCTTTTTGATGAAATGTGGCAGGCTTGGCATCGTTGGTGGTAACAACATGCCGACCGAAGAGGTCAAAGTGGGCAAAACTGGTTTGCTGTCCAGCCAACTGGTGACAGGTTTCTCAGGGGGCACAGACATGCCATATGGAATGCCAGTGCTTGTTGGTATGTTGTCCAAATGCTCAGGAACTGGGTAGGGATTCATCTGGATATGTGGATATTTTTCTTTATGACGCTGGAAATGCACCTTCAGGTTACCGCGAGTGGAGAAGCGGTTACCACAGATATTACACTTGTACGGTCTTTCACCAGTGTGAGAGCGCAGGTGGATTTGCAAGGCACTGTCACTTCCAAAAACCTTGCCACAAAACCTGCACTTATGTTTGAAGAATGCATCATCAGAGCTGCTCTTATGTTCAAATGATGTAACATTTGGTGGCTTGCTTTTTGTCCGCTGGGTCAATGCTGCTAAAGAGTTGAGGTCCTCTACGGTGGTGCCAACGCTGGGCAGAGAGCTGGAAAACATAGAGTTTCCAGGTGGGGGCTGAGGTAGAAGGGGATTCACGGCAGAGCTTAACAAGCTACGCATTTCAAATGCAGGCGTGGATGATTTAGCTAGCGAGGAGCTGCTGAGCTGAGAGTGTAAGCTACTCATATGATTGGGCCTCTTGTCAGACTGGGCATTGACTGTCGATGGCACCAGTGTGCTAATGCTCTGAGATGTCTCACTGCTGTTTGAGTTGGACTGAGGTAGCTGTGCTGCTGCAGCCAGCTGCTTTAGGCTGCTAATACTTGCTGACTGGCTAGCGAGGTTCTGTGCTAGGCCTGCGGCGGCAGCCAGCTGTTGGGAGAGATGTGAACTGAGTGTGGCCAGTGGGCTAGCTGCAGGCCCCATTGTGCCTGGAGCAGAATTTGGGGGTACCTGGATTTCTGGGGACTGGGAAGCCATTAGCAGTATTTGATGACGGATTTGCTCAATAAGTTGCAACTGATGGATCTGCTGCTGTTGAAGGGCTAGAAGCTGCTCCATCAGAGCTGGAACTGCCACTCTGGTGCCCCCAGTGGAACGGGCCTCTTGGGAGAACTGGGCCACAGCCACTTTGGTGCTCTGAAGATTTTCAATTATGACATTGCTGTTAATCATGGAGAAATTTCCCAGTTCAGCTAGGCTGCTCAGCTGAGGTAGAGGGACAGAGACAGCTGAGGTACCTACTGCAGGGCCGATGCTCCTGCCGCCGTGACCACTGGAGGTATTAATGGGGCTCCCACTTTCTATATGGCTACTTTCCTCTTCATGACCACTACTCATTCCAGAAACATCCACATCCATGGATTCTTCTTTTTCAAGAGTGTTTTGTTCCAAAAGATCACTACACTCTGTTTGATCAACGTTATTAACCGTGTTATTTATCACGTCATCGGGATTATGAGGAGGAGACCCGGGTGAAAAAGTTCCAGTTGGGGAAACAGGATTTTCATTCACGATAAGAACTAACTGATTCTTAGTGCAATTCTTCTGATGCTCCTCAAGATCTGACAGTTCAAAGAATTCAGCGCAACATCTGCTACAGACATGAGCATCGGACTCCTTGCAAGGGGGGTTCTCAGAGCAAAGGTCTGCATCCCCTAAAAAGAGAGGAAACAGGGGATTAGTGATTAGAAATGTTTTGTAGCTAAAGAAAAAGCCTTATCTCCACAAATTCCACTGTTTTTAATCTTAAATTAATCAGTTTTACACTTATCCCCCCTGATGCGTTCACAAAAACAATGATTGAACAACAAAACGCTAGCAAAAATGAGAAAAGGCCTCATTCAGTTCTGTTGCCTCTGATACAAGATAAGAGAGGAAACAAAATCAATAGGAACTACTCAAATATTGCTTAAAAGTGATCTTTGAAGATGCACATCTGGGTTTCATCAACACAACCAAAGGTAATCATTTTCTTCAGATAATCCATCATAATATAGAACAGAGCCGAGCTTGGACACTGGGCCTTAATGAAATTTCATAGAAAGGCATTGATTTCCTATATTCCATGCCTTTCAAAGTCTACTTGTCCACTTGGCGCAAACCAGGCATTTGAAGGACTTATTAGACTTTCAATTTGCTGTCAACTTTGCTCATTTTCAGCTGAATATGGACATCGTGGACAGGTTATCCATGTCACTTAAGTCATTTGTATCCACAGAAGCTGCAGTCACAGTGAAACATAAGCACTGCGGCCTTCAGAATGCTTTTAAATGTGCGGTAAAAGCAACTTGTATATCAGAAAAGCTAATAAATAAATAATCATTAACAAAAAGAAAACAAGAAATGTCAAGTGGAAATTATCAAAAATAAATAGAAAGTTTTCTTACATAATTTTGAGAAATGAGTGAATAAAAAATGCTTTTACCAAGAAATATGGTGTAGTATCTATCTATTAAAATTAATGATTAATGATCAGTAAATTATTTAAAGCAGAGTTTTATGATTTTACACAACAATTCACACATCACAAAGTTGTAAAATTGTTTTACACTAACTCACGGAGAATCCAATACTGATACAACTTTCTTTAAAAAATTGAAACCGCTTATTTATTGGTTTAGTTATTTGTTTAAATTCAGCAGTTTGGTAAACTGGACGAGTAAGGTGGAAAGGTATGAACAAACTGTGGCCCCCCAGAACCACTGCTGGCTCTGAACTTTCTGAATTCTTTCTCTTTGTCTAACTGAAATCTGACTGTTTTACAAGTTGGTTTACAAATTGCATTTTTCTATTAATGTGTTTCATTGTGGCTCTGGCCCTTCAACACTTTCATCATGGCCAAGAATTCATTTGCAAATGAAACCCGGAGAAGGGCAGCCCTGCCCCATAGAGAGACAGGATGCCTTCCCATTGTTCCCGCAGCATGGGAGCGGCGGGGATCGTCGGCGCAGCCTGGCCCAGCTCATCTCATTCGACTCAAAGCGGATCCTGTTTAATTCAGGGATTATCTCCCTCAATGTTTCTCTGCTCAGAGACATCAGATAACACAAAGTTGCCATGACAGTAAACCCTGGCCCTCACACCACCAAACCATGCAAACAGGGAAGCTTCAACTTTAATGATAACTTTTCATGTTAAACTCCCCTTTCTACCCACCCATCTCCTGAAAGCTCTAATTTCTTTTTTTTTTTTTTTTTTTTTTTGGGTGGGGGGGTATTTGATTCAGTGTGTGAGAAATGTGTGGATTAAATAAACACATTTAACATGGAAAGGACTGAAGAAAATTCAAAAACCTGTGTTAAATTAATAAAAGGGAAAAATGGGTGAACGATGGGTGAACATGTATGTGTCTATGCCCCTGTCAGAGGATACGGAAACATATTCATAATGTATTTTTTTATCCTGAATTTTAAAAAATAGAAAAAGTGTTCCTTTTTGGTAAATTGTTTCCAAAGAAATAAGGCAGAGATTCAAAATAAATTATATATAATGAACAAAACAAAATACAATTTTAAGCTATTCCCATCTTGTGATGATTATGGAGATTTAAAAAAATATATCTGAATAAAAACATGCAGTTCAAAACTCGTTTGTCTTTTCTTCATTAACTCTTACATTTGGAAAAAAAAAAATTCCTGACAACTGGAAAATATGGCGATTAACAGTGACCAATGACTCCATGTTACTCCACGTTTGCTGTTTTAAACCATACAAAAGTACATTTTATGTAAAACACGATTTTTTAAAAAAAGGATAAAATCATTACATGACCTCGAATCCACTGTCCATATAAGACTGGTACAAGAAACTATGCAGATCGCAGTATGAGGATTAATTCCCAAAATGGCAAGTATTAATTCTGAATAAAAATTAAGTTGAAGTCAAGCAGGAATAAAGATGGAGTCCCTAAAACATCCATCTTTAATAAAAGCACATTGTAAGCGATGCACAAGGTTAGAGGGCACCAGGAGAGACAAAGAGCAGCGGACCAAAGTCTGAATAAGAGAGACAAGAAAGTGAGGATTAATCAAAAAAAAAGTTGAGAGAGGTTTGATAGATCCTACATTATTTTTTGCAGGGGATTTCTGTTAGCCTCTTGACACTTGTAACTTCAGGAGTGTTTCTGCTCTCATCGTCTCCAGCCCTCAGGTTTCATCCCACTGAGCACTAGATGGGTTTCCACTAACATGCCTTGGTCCAGAACAAAAGTGCAGTTTAAGAAGCTCGGCCCTGGTGACATGCTTAAAGCTTAAGGGGAGGGCAGAAAAAGCCAAAACAAGTCCTTCAGGCTACACCTTGACTCACAACACACAAACACTGGCAACATGACAAGCAACCACACTTATTTGCAGAGGAACAACAGGACAAAAGGGTGCTGCTCTGCCAACATGCCCTCTAGGGGGGCCGTGCAGATTGAGAAAAGGGGATGGACAGAACATTGATAAGGCCCTCACGCTCACACTTAAATAAAAAAGCGAAGGCCTTGCTGGGTCGTCTGCAGCTCTGATCACTAGGGTCATTGGCGAGGCAGAGGGAAACACACTGAGCCCTGAACTCTCTTCACCTCCACTCAGAGGGACACTTGCTAAGGTTAAAACAGCTCAACATCCCACCCTCTGGGGCTCTTACTCCGACCTCCCAAGGAACCACAGCCCCCTACATGTCCAATTTGCAAACAACAAATACGACCCTTTTTTTCACATCCAGCTACCACAGATCTATCACACCGTCTCCGCTAAAGAAACATCTTTCAGACTCAGAAAACGACACACAAGCCATGCACATTCTGAGGCTGCTGCATGATGGAGAAACTTTGTCCTTTGCAGGCTAGCGCTGCTGAAAAAGTATCTTTTCATCTACAGATTTATGAAAAATAGAGGAAAAGAAAAACTCACTAGAGATTAATTACATTTTGCATGAAATTGGTTTTTAAAATCATATGAATCTCACCACATTCTTGTCAGATAAGTAAATGTTTATTTGAAATTACCTGCATATTTATTTATTTTCGTGCAGTAGGCTAACAAACACAACGTGGCTTTAAGAAGATTGAATATATTAAATTTAGAGGCCTTGTTCAACAGGTCAGACCAATGCAAAATAATAAAAATACATATAAATACTTAGTTTTAGTTATTGATGGATTAAAATATTTAAACATTAGAGTTAAATTCAATCATACTGCAGGTCCAAAGATAAGCATAATTTAAATTAAGCTCTTTTATTTAATGTTTCAGGAAAAATAAACACACGCTATTTTTCCCCCCTGGTATTGAGTAATGTGTTGGGAAGTCCAAAAGTCGTCATTAAGAAAATACACGTAACACGCAAAGTCCTTCTAAAATCAACATTTACGTTTTCATGTGCTTCAGTTTTTTTTTCTGTTTGTTTGTTTTTTTTTTGTTTTTGTTTTTTTGTGGTAAATAGATCATTCATTAAAACAATGTTACATCAGAATTAAATTCAGCTGGAGTGGTCTGTGAAATCTTTTCACTTCGGGAAGATTTGTATTAATACTAACAAAATGATGGCAATAACGACAACAGCATATTTCTTATTTATTAATGAAGATTTTACTAAAACGTTTTTGGGAATGTGAGCGGTTTCTAAAGTATAACTAAGAGCGAACTGTGTTATTTTAAAATATATTTGAGAAATTAAAAAGGCAATTTCGCAATTTTAAAAACTTGAGCGTATTTGAGAGTATATGTGAGTCAGCGAGAGTTCTTTTTTTTTTTTTTTTTTTTTTTGTGCTAGCGATTCAACAGAGTCGACGGCGAGCAGCCAAGGCAGAGAGGATGTGTTCGGGATATGGGAGGGATGGAGGATCGTTACATTAGTTTGTCTTTCTTTCATTCAACTTTTCCCACTAAGAATGAAAGCTGGTTTCCAAACTGAGGGACGGTTGTTCAGACTAATATTATTGGAGGAAAAGAAAAATATGAACAATTTACAAAACTGGGCATGAACGCGTCTACGTTTGACCTGTGTCCGGCACCGAGGCAGAGTTAAGAGTCCCGGCAGGGTGATCCATCTAAGCGCACCGAGCTCGACCGGAGGGCGCAGAGAAGGACGGAAAATTACGCGAGTCTTTCGCTTAAAAGAAACGAAAAAAAAAGTTTTAAACAACACCTGAATCCAAGATTTTAAAAAGTTTTAAAAGTTTTAAAACACACTAATAATGAGACAAGTAGCCTATTCAATCTACCAAAGCTTCCAATTTTAGTAGTTTACGCATTTACGCAATATAGTGGGGAAAAAAATGAAAAAGTTTTAAATTCTATCAGGCAGAAATTTAAGCAGCGTTTGGTTCTGTGAAAAGTTGCAAAACTGTATCACCGACACACCGTAATTAGAAAAGAAACTTTTGAAATAAAGTCCAAATCAGACTGTTAGTTGGTGCTGTTTGCTCCGGACACGGAAGCGACAAAACAGCCCAAAACGTCTGATATTCGGGGCTTCTTGGTAAACAAGAGATCGGTTTGACTTACCATTGTGCTCCGATAAGGGCAGATGAGGGTCGGATTGAAAGTGTTGCGGCTTCGCTTGTTTCCTCCGCGACATGCTGGCTGGCACATCAGCAGGCAAAGAATAAAAAAATGACTACACAACCTTCTCAAAAATTACGTAAATCGAGCCCATCCACCGCGCATGTGCCCCGTTATGATTATCAATAATGCTCTGTGATTAATCATACGAGGGTGGTGGTGGGGGGAGTGGGAGGGGGGGGGGGGGGTTCTTTGAAAGGCGATTGGCAATTCGCCAGCCCCCCTCCTATTCAAACGAAGTCTCTTTAATCAATTAGCTCCTGATTTGCTGGGGACTCTTGTCTCTCTCTCAGCTCCCACCCAATGAGTTGATCCGTATGGCAAGAAAGGCTGGGTTTTCCAAACTCCCTTTAGATATGGTTTAACCCCTTCTGTTTGTCAAGTCACAGTTTATCTTGACTACAGGGGAATGTCAACGGCTGCGACACTATAGTTCAATCTTTCACACTGATCAAGCAAGCGCTGGCGGGTTTCCTCAGCTTTAATTTCCCTCCAACATAGATGTTAAGTGACCGGACGATTGCATCTCAAACCTCCGCGATCTCCAACAACTTTCTCTTCTCTCCACCAGCAGTCTGTCCTCCGCTCTTGTATTAGGACCGCTGTAATTTGGCTCTTGTTGCGCCGATCACGGACACCTATTCTCTCTGGAGTTTGACTCGCAGCTCCCGGTGCGCCAGATCGCAGTCTAACGTGAGCATGTCCCGTGCGTAAATGGCACGGCGACGCGTCCCAAAAAGTCCACAGAGTGCTCGTACGTCCCAAACTGTTTCATTTGATTATTACTAGTCGAATAGGGGGATTACTTACTAACACGTTTTCATCACACACAGCATTCCACGAATAAACAAACTTTGAGGGCCCGTGCTGCGGTGGGACGAACGCGGAGCCCGGCCCATCGACCATCTGATTGGACACAGGGCTATTCAGTCAGGCTGCCATTTATCCCCACCTCCTCCCTCGATTTATCGTAATCTCTCTCTCTCTCTCTCTCTCTCTCTCTCTCTCCTTTCTGGTTGAGCGCAGCAGACCCAAACGCTTTGTCCGCGCTGGGATGATCACTGCTATAGACAACAGAAACAAGTCTGTTCATCCGGACCAGGGAAAAATGCATCTTTTAATTTATTTTGATTCAAACGCCTGCTCATACTCGCCTCCACTTATTAACATGTCAGCATCAATTTCCCTAAGTTTTGGGACGTCCTAATAACTGCGTTCGCCACGTCATTCGGTTGACTTTTGCACGTTATCTATTGTGAAGGTGCTTACTTGTATGGTAATCCATTTAGTGGATCATTATTTAAATCAGAGAGCGAATTGAAAAATAAAATGCTTCAAAGAAAACAAGAAAACGTAACTATGTTGGTATAATAATAATAACAATAATAATAATAATAATAATAATAATATAATAATCATCATCATAATAATAATCATTATTAAGATGATTATTATTATACATTTTACAGGAGGCACCTTCAGTGTGGGGATGTTTTAGAGGGCAAGAGGTCCCATGGGAGTTTCATCTGCGCTTAGTCGAGCGGATTTATTACTGAAAAAGATAAACGAAGCCTCAGTCGAGCTGATTTGAGAAATGAAGATAATAACGTTACTATATGCGCAGATGCTTCAGATGCCATTATTTTTCACTGAATATTTAAAGAGCTGCCAGGCTAGATGGATCCGCCCTCTCTTGTGTCAGCTATCTTTAGTTTCGACTAGCCTTACTCATTTACTTCTATTCATGAAAAAGAGAAAGAACTGGGGAAATCAAACATTACTGGTGACTGCAGTGATCAACCGTGATAATGACTTTTTGTCAAATATGTAAACAAAACAAAACAAACCAAAAAACAGTAAAACCCGGGACATGGTTGCAATGGTCGATAACTAAATGTGCTTTTCAGGTAAATATCATTGTGAAATTAGCAACTGACTTTTAATAGGAGGAAGTAAAGCTGGAGGGACGGCTGAAAAGCTGGAGAAATGATGTGGACTAAACCTGAAACTGCTAGGTGTGGGGATGGGGGTGGGGGAGGTCGGCACATTGTAATGTCCCGGGCAGGAAAATCATTAGGGCAAAGTTAATTGATGTGAGTGCAGAGATTTAAACAGGCTGATTTGCAGTCCAGTTTGAGCAGAGACATTTTAAATGGGATTCAATTCGGACGCAAGGATACAGTAACAATCATCATGGCTAAATGACACACAACCACTACAAATGTTAGGATGACAAGTTTGGTAACTCTGTCGTCGTTAGAAGTATAAAATATATAAGATTTGGACAATGTGTTATTGCATATAGAATAGAATTGCAGTACTGAATATTAATTACCGTTCGAGGCAAATGTTTATTATAAAATATTTCATCTATTTTAAAATAATAACAAATAATAATAATAACTAAGAGTAAATGTATTCATTGTGTAAATTCTTGTTATCCATCAATTTACCTTATGAGAATGAGCGAATTTAACCTGCAGCAGATGATAAAAAAAAGTGCGCTGCCGTTCGCGCAATCGATGTGGTGCGCAACACACGACCGGAGGTCCGACGCGGGTGTCATCATTCACTATTATCACTAGCACATGATTGATCCTATTGCTCAGGAATCACTTGGGCGCATAATGATAGTTACTGCGGCCGTAACCCCAAATGCTCACAAACTGTTTGAAAAGCGAGCCAGACCAACACGTGGTGCCTTTCAAATGACACCGCCCGCTGTTCCACGCTTAAGCCAAAAGAATTTCAACTGGTCAGGCTGTGCCGCGCGTGTGTGTCCAGTCCGCGCGTGTCTGTGTATGATAATCCCAGCTGATCGCCAGCAACTATCAGCACACGCCTTTCCTAAAAACATATGATTTATTAAAAAAAAAAAAAAACAACTCAAAACTTTAGGTATAGTTTCAAAATAAAATGCGCTACAACAAATCCTGCAAATTAAATAATCATGAGATATCTATGTAAAAGTTATTTATCATTACCCATTCAAAGGATGAAATTAAGTGGTAGAAAATTTCACGACACCGAAAATATCATTGTATGTGAACAGTGTCAGCCAGACAGTAATCAACTCTTTGAACACAAATATCAAGAAGCTCAACGCTTATTAATGGCACACTGAGGTCTTTCAAAAGGATTAGAGCTTGAGTGGAAGTACTTGTTTCTAAGATGGCCTCATCCTCACAGAAATAAATATTTCCCGAGTTCAAGCATCTCTCAGACAGGTACATAAGATGCTTTAATCAAGCTGTTACAAGTATGACAAGAAGCCAAAGTATATATAATATTCAGCGACATACAAAGACAATCCGTTATTCAAAAGTGGAATTTTATATTGAGATCATATGCTTGTATCAGAATTCTAGCAAAATGATCAATGGATTTTTGAATTACTGCCTAGAGGAAGTAATCATTTTTTGGTAGGAGGCATCTGAATGCAACATTTAGAGCTCTGTTTTGCCACAGAAGAAGCCAATTTGAAAAAATGGCCTGCATTAAAATTCAGTACCTGCAGCAGCAAATCGCCCCTTAATTAAGAGATCAAACCTGCCTATTGTCCTGCAGCAGCCTACCAACCAATTGTCCACCCCCCCCCCGCCCCCCCCCCCCAGCCTCCACCACCCCCAGCTTCCTCCGGAATCGCAGATATCAAAGGGCCTCGTTTGTTTTTACATTATCTCAGCTGCAGTTACAGACGAACCCTTTCAGTGTTCTCCTGTCTGTGGTGCAACAAGCACACAGTTGAAAGTGTCAGAGAGGTGATGGGGGTCATCGGCCCTGCCACACACGTAGACACACACACACACATACACGTGCGTGTGTGTGTGTGTGTGTATCAGCTCTGGTCTAGACATGACAGGACAGTGCTCACCCTAATAACTCTGATAGAGAGACTAAAGGATCCCGAACACATCCTCTTCAAGGAAACCTTACAGTCCAGTTGCACACAGAGAGATCTAACTTTGGATAACTATGACCTGGATGAGTGAGAATCTACACAGACGTCCTGAACACGTCTAGATGCACGTATGTGTGTAGTTTATGTAGTGTGACCTTAAGTTAGTGTGTCAACAATGTTTGCAGTAGAGGCAAATGCAAACCCTCAGACACACACACACACACACACACACACACATAGCCCACACATGCACCTCAAACATTAAAACTTGATATCACTTTGATGATCTTTGTTCACTTGATGATCTGAATCTACATTTATAAAATATTCATATATACATTTTAATAAAAGAATGATTTTTTTTAATTGAAAAGGTAAATGTTCACATGACAAATAAGCACACAAATATAAATCAGAATTCTGCAAATCAATCAAATGGAATCATTCTGTTACACTGCATGCGTGTGTTGTTGTTTTTTTAATTTACACATTTAACTGGTTAAACTGTCAAATCCATTTGATTGTATCTGATTAAATATGCTCATTCCAGTTGCATTAACAGGAAACACCACGGTATCTAAAGACCACCAAGGCTCCTCTTTTAGCTCTTTCCAACTCTTGCGAAACCCACTCTGCTTTCCTATGACATTGACAAATGTTATTTATCTTGTTAGATGTTTTACAAAAATGGAGCCGGACTGACTAGAGGTTACAGAGGAACCAAACACCCCAAACATCTTGAATAAATTAGAGACAGCATCCTGGGAAGCTGAGTGTTTATACATTTTTAGGAAGCTGGACATGAAACTAAAGATTAGACACTAAATTATCCTGAAACTACTTTTTTGGGCTCTTCACCACAGAACTTACATAGATTGACATGTCAGCATCTTCACCCACAAAGCCGCAGCATCATCACATGGCGACGTGGCGTGCAGGTAGATGATAGATATAAAAGAGATAAATTAAGATTAAATACAACACAAAGTTCAAACACATCAAGCACTTCATTCACTGCGATTCTGGGCACAAGTTGTTTATCAAGTGCAGTCAGACAGCTGTGCTGGTTGGCCGGCAGTTAACCGTGTCTCCGACAGGCCTTTATTACTATTGATAGTTAGCATCAGTGTCCCAGCTGAGAAATGGGACTGCTGTGGGCAAACCCAAGCTATTGATCTCCAGCTTGTCGGTGACCTGCCTTGAGCTACGGTGGAGGAATAGGAGTAGAGACCCGGGTGGAGCTTTCAGGACGCTCCCAGATTCCCTGTCTGGCACCAGAGCCTGGAAGAACATCTAGTGCTAACGGTATTCAAAAAGTACCAACACTTTTTATTTTTGATATATAATTCACACACCTTAAATTTCCTAACATCTTGACTGATTATCTAGTTATTTTACCGTAATATTTTGATACAAGTTGCTGATAGGCTCTTCATTTGTTTACTTCTTTTTTCCCCATACAGAAATCAACCCTAAATATATTGTTTTTCTGTACTTTATTGGTCTTTAAAACTCACACAAGCACACATTAGACTAACTTTGGTGGTTTTAAATCAACATTCTTTTGGAATGAACAGTGCTGCAGGCTCAATGTGAGGTCCTCTCATGTGTTCCCATGTATTCTTTAGTGACCACACAAGCTTTAAATGTGTGTCTGTGTGTCAAAGGGAGAGTATACATGGCCCCATAAGTTTTGGTGAACTGTGTTATTCTCTTACTCAGTGACCACACAGTAAAAGTTGGAGGTTAAAAAAAAAATCTATAAAAATGTGCACAAGTTTTAAAAGAGGGGATTAAACAGGAAACTGTTTTGTTCGGACTGTATTGTTGGGAAGAGAAAAGGAGTAAGACCTGCCCACAGGTGAAACAGGAGGAGAACAGGGGGTAATTTGGGCTTTGTCATTCTTTATTTATCCCACTTGTAGTCTAGTGGGACACAGAACATCAGAGACATCAGGGTCCCTGGTGACAAGCCAGAAGACTACCTTGGGCGGTTGAACTTGTGAAGTTGTACTGACACCACTTCCCCAAATGTACTTCTTGCACTCCACGTGTCTGTCCTGCCTTCTCTCTTCACAGCTCAGCCCCCGTGGTCTACTTCCCCTCCTCTTAAGCTCCAGGCCTTTTTTTTTTGCCTTTTCTTTTGCACATATGCATCCAAGCCAGACACTGCAGCGTCCACTTGTGTGTTTCTGTATATTCAGACTCTCTCTTAGCTCATGTAGGCAGCACATCAGAGAGAATGGCAATCAGACTCTCATCAAACTCCTGTGCCCTTTTACTTAACCTCCCACATGTTGTCTGATAAGTTGCTGCTGTTTAAACTCGTATCATAAAGGCTGGCCAATGGGAACACCACAATTTATCGTACATTATGCACTTTATCCTGTTGATGCTGCTCTCAGCAGATGCCACAATACAGTATTTTTCTGTCTGGATTTGATCTTTTTTTTTAATTTTCAATCTTGGAGTAGAATGAGTGTTTTTGTCTATTGCGTGATTCACTGAAACAAATTCCAATAGATTATTTCAACATGCAGTAAAGTAATAATGTTGAATCTGAACTTTCGCTGCACCCTGAGATCTGTGTATTAGGGATGATGATGTTACAGTATTAAATGTTTGCAGTCATTCATGCTGATACTTCTGTGAATGATCTTTCGTGCAGGTCGACCATATATACTCATCATTCAGTCAGACAGCTGCAAACACTGCTGTGCATACATATGGACACACACACACACACACACACACACACACATACACATATACACAGGACTCTTTTCAAAGAAGTTTGCTTTTTTATTACTTCCTTTTCCATTCAGTGGCCTCCACACATTTCCAGAGTGCCCAGGGTGTGCAGTGAAAGAGCTGTGCTTATTATGTGCTCCAATAGGTCTCTCTCTCTCTCTCCCCCTCCTTCTCTTTCTCTCTCTCTCTCTCTCTCTCTCTTTAATATTCACAGTAAGAGCCTTGGCTCTCACAAGACGGCTGTTTTTCCAGTTTTCCCCCTGTTAACAGCCAAATGTGGCCCCTGTGAGTATAAACACGCAGAAGGGAGGGACATCTCCTGACAAACATCTCCAAGGATGCGCCACCCTGCCCCATGTTGTTCATTGTCTACCTGGCACCGAAGCAAAACTGTTAACACTGGCGTGTGAGTGCCCAGACCCTGAAGGGCTGCCAGCGGCTGCGCATAGCTGCTCCACCTGGATCCCTACTTCCATCCGAGTTCCGTGCAAAACACAGATAAACTACAGTGGTTTCCGAAACTTCATATGTATATATTATAGTACATTTATAAAATACAGTGCTTAAAAAATGTATTAAACCACCACCCAAAGTACGGTCCTGTCCTAAAATAACAGCATTGGTAATTACTAAAATCATTTTATTATGTTTCTGCAATACACCAATGTGTAGAAGCTCTTTACCCGAAATTATATATTTAATGCTACAATATAGTTATTATTGTTATCCAGGAATTTCCAAATTAACCGATTTACAAAAAAAAAAATTGCAAAAATACTCAAGCACATTATTTCTTAATTAACATGTCAAATTATAGTTATTTACTTGCATTCCTGAACAGAAAAAAATAGTTAGTGGTTAAATGTTATGCTTGATTAATTTCTCCCTTGTCAGAGAAGCACAGTGAGCCAGGCAAAAATTTGAGTATAAAAAGGTGAATTTACTTTGAAATTCCTCATTCCTGATCCAAACCATTGACAGCTCACCTATGTTGGTAACAGTGGTGTCTTTTGGACATGTGAATATGTTTCAGTGTCCTTTTAACCTGCACTGATTGCACTCGGTGTTTGTGGCAATTTTCTTTGTTTAAACAGGTGGCTAAATAAAGAGAAACCTCTCCCTGAGTGACTTGCACCCGTGGGAGAAAACTGACATCACGCTGTAGTGCAGCATCTGCCAGCAGAACGACGTGAGCAAACAGAATAAATGCAGATGTGGAACCCCACTTTAAAGAGAGAAGATCAGTCCAAACATTGATAAGGCCATACACTAAGGCTGTCAGACCCCCAGTGATGTTAACAGCACTCTGCTATTATCGCAGGTGTGATTGTTCCTCAGCCCACCACCGCATTTACATCTTAATTACAAGCCTAATCAATGGTGTTGCACTTTGACTCCATTTGTGACATTCAGGAAACCTCATTTAGGATTTAAGAATAGGCCATCGTAACTATCTGTGATACGTGAAAAACGCCGAAAGACAATAGTTAACAAAAGGGATGAAAAGAGGAAATTTCACAAGTCCCCCTCCCCTTGACACATTGAACCCTGGGATATATTTATGATAATTGCATACCCCTCCAAAAATGACAAAACAAATCAGCGAGGGGTGCAGCGTATGACAGAAACCGGATGGCTTGCAGGACTTGATTTAAATGGCAAGTGATTGAACAACAAACTCACATTAAGACCGTATTGATGAGTTCAGTGTTTCATTTGGGATCAATAAGGTGATTGGTAGAGGCTGATGCCAATACACGCAGAAGGGAGAGGCTGCAGAGATGAGAGAATATTGAACTGCTTCACTATAGAACGAAGAAGGTGCTGTGATCTGTGGTGGAAGATACAGGCCGAGGAGCAGCAGAGTGATATGTCATCAGGCTGTGGGGTTTGATGTGTTTCACTATTTCCAGTAATCCTTTCTTTAATATTTCCTGATTACTGTGGATAACAGCAGCTGCTGCAGAGTAACAGCAGTGAATTAAATCACTGCCCATATCCAGCAGAGGAGCTACTCACATACCGATTCTGGAAAGGGACTGAGGAACAATTATATCTTCCTGTGAAATTTTGCTCCTATTTTCCTAGGGTTTTAAATGGTTCACACACATCATAAATCAAACAAACGGCACCAAAAAAAAAAACAAAAAGAAAAAAAAGATTGCCATCTTTGGTGCACAGACTACTTCCTGTAACTTTGCTTTACAATTTGATTTCTCATGAGACTTTCTTCACTTGGTTTCTAATGCTTGAATATGCCACATAAAAAGCATTTTTGTTGCCGTGTTTGGATGATTTGTAAGATGGTGGAAAAGAAAGCAGAAGGTAGCTAATGAGTCATGATTATTAATCCAGTTTTATTAAAGTGGGATGCTTGGGTAGCATGTCTGCAACTGTAAAGCTCATGCAAATCACAGCTGTGTCATCACTCTGCCCCACAGTGTGACAAATGATGTTAACAATGAACATTTCATCTTCAGCTGCACCGCGAGCTCTTCTGTGACAGAGATGAAGGATGCCGGATGAGATGAATTACTGCACGGGGTTTTATCATGACAGGCCAATAGGAAAAATCCAAATGAACAATTAGCAAATTTAGCTTTAATTAAGCACTCCCAGACAAGAGGAGCTTGTAGAGTGTGTAAGAACATGTTTTAAACCAGTCAAAGCACATGTCTGATCTTCATGCAGTTTGTAGAATATTAAGAGTGTTAATTAGGGTTAATTGAATAATTCACAACACTGTATGCTAATTACGCATGTCAGCCAGAGTGGCTATCTTGATTAAGTAGAATGCTCTGAATAGAGAATGTGCGCCTGAGGACCCACCAGCTGAAATTCCTGCACAACTCAAACAGAATTATACGTTTAGATTTAAAAGAAGTTAAATATTAAATAATGTTTGGTGACTGGGCAGGAGAGGATGACTGCATTCAGACTATTATGTATTTAATGTGAAATAAGGTGTCTCTGTGCTGCATTCGATTCTGTGGTGTTTGCGTGGTCTGAACCTTTTGAACATCACGTGTTTTGTTCACCATTTGAAAACAGGCTGTTTCCCAGACACATCTGCTCATAAGCACTAATGTCATTTAGAAGGCAGCACAATGCCATGTGTGACCTGAATACTCTCCTTGTCAATACTGGCTTAAGAATTAAGGCCCACAAGATCATCATTGTTAAGATACACCTACTGTACCTACACCCCCAGCTATCCACTCACTCTCACACACACTGCAGCAACCACAAATTAAGACATATCTTTTAATTCAATGTTAGCAAATTCAATTGCAAGAACTCAATTTGTCCAGATCCACTGAAATAATGATTGAGTAGATTTGTCTAGTTTGTCTAGTCTAATTGTAAATATTTTTAGAACTAGACGTTCTAAAAATATTAAGTGTTGCTAACTAAAGTATTTTCCTGTTTTGACATAATGTAAAAAAGTAGGAGTGCAGTAATGTGTGCCACTAATGCTGGTATAAGAATAGCATCTAAATTATACTACAGAGAGCACATAATTACTGTAGATAGGAACAGTATGCTTGGGCTTCATCTACTCAAAGACTGAAAGAATTACAGTGAAGAGAGAGAAATGTCATTTTCCTTTTACTATAGGAATGACTCTATATAATCATATATGGTGCTCAATCCATCTCTGTGTGTTTTTACTCAGAGTGTGTGGAAATGTGAGGAAAAATAGGATGATGCCATCATGCCGGGAGCTGGCAGCAAATATCTGCCTAACAAATGATTATGTGGCTACATGGACTCATAAGCCTATAAATCAGACTTTACCCCTACAAACTAATAGAGTTTGCAGCTGATGCTGATGGAGGAAACTCATTAATTATATTTGGCACATGACACTGGACTAATAAAAATTTGTGTATTCTAAATTTATAAAGAAATAACCAGTTAAAAATGTTCTGTTTGATTTTTTAATCCTAGCTGGAAACTGAGTAACTATGTTCTATTTAGATAATACATTTAATTATTATTTTTCATAGATTTTTTTTTTTTGATTGAGCATATATTTATCTATGCTGAGCTGCCTGAAACTCGTCCATATTAAATTACCAGAAACTGAGAACTGGTGGCACAGACTGACTGTGAACAGCTTTGTGATAAAGGTGAAAAAAGAAAAAAAGGAGGAAAAGGGATAAAAAAAAGATGGAAAAAACTAAAGAGAAAGTAAGTGGAGGGCGGGAGGAGGGCCACATACCAGGGTGTCAGTGCGGGGGGCTAATGGTAGTGGTGCCAGGGTTGCAAGCAATTTCTCTTTGTTATCAAGTGAAATGACTCTGCAAATATGACAATAAATCACAGTGGAAATCAATCTGAGAGGAGGCGACTGTGAGCCACTGATAATGCATCAATCAATATTTAATGTTTAGACTTTAATTAATCCACAGGCACCAAGCATTCTTTAAGTGACAAAGGGGGAGCACGGGGGTGGAGGAGGAAGGGGAGGCTCGAGCGGGGAGTGCCTTTGCATAGAATGGGTCTTATATCAAACAGTTGTGCTGCAGTTGATTTGCCACAGCTTCCCTTGTTGGTTTGTTCTCTTTTGTCTTGTGTGCAAGAAATTAGAAACAAAAGCAAGTGTCCCAAATGTTATTGTTTTTATTAATATTTTTATGGACAACGCCACCTTTTAAAGATCTTTAAGAAATTCTGAGAAGTCTAAAAATAACCTGATGTTGTCAAGTGTCAGGGCATAATATAGTGTAAAGTTAATCCTCCATGAGTAATCATAAACAAAAGGGATGTGAATGAGGATAATCAGCATTCAGGGGTTGGTACAAGTCTGAATGGTGGTGTCATTTTAATGAGATTTAAAGGTCTGCATGAATGTGACATTTTCTGTCTTTTGGTGTGTTGCAAAATACTGGTGCAGCCCCTGTCTAACACGAAGTCATGTAGACCTTCCTCTGCCGCACGTCTGATTTCAACATTTCAGAAAGCCCACTTCACCTGTTTTATTAACTGTGGGAATTCAATTGTTCAGACTGTGAGAAATCTAAGCCCTAACTCAATACATCCCCCCAGCCCTGTCCTCCATACCTGTGCACCACTGACATGGCTGTAACATCTGATCGAACAAAAAATCCCTGTCTGAGCAATCCAACTGAACAGAACCATTCCGAGGAACTCTGTGAGCCCTGTGATCACATTTCCCCCAGGTACTAATTAATGAGTCTACTTCACAGAGGAGTTTGTACGAGCAGGGACGTGGTAGATACTTGACATTTGGATGTGTGCTTCTAGATTTACTGGGATAATCTGGACACAACTGAAAGGGAGGTCTGCCGAGTCTTTTTTAGATGATAAAATGGCTTCAGGTAACTCCCTAAGTAAAGTACATCACCAAAAAACATGACCTCAGGAGGGCACAGAATGGGTCAGCACCAGAGGAGAACAGACTCACTGGTATTTTAAGTTTAAAAATATTTACAGCTGGTGGACAATTATGTGAAGAATTCCTTGCAATGCAGATAAAAGGCTTACCCTCGGAGATATTCTTGACCGAAAAATATAGCGTTTGATCCACGGCACCTTTGGCAGAGTTATCTTCAAAGAGGACACATCTGGAGCTCCCTGGCAAGTGCTACAATGTGTACCAGGAACATACCATCCTAGAAAAAAATAAAGAGCAGTAGAAAGGGCAAATCTGAGTTGAATGATAACATCTCTGGGTGCTTTTGCAGGTGTTTGCTTAATAATGACTACAAGCATATCACCATTCATGAACTGAACAGCTTTTACAACGGCACGTCTTAAGCACATAACACACATGATCAGAAAACAAGTGAGGAGTTGAACAGTATTTAACTGACTTTTATGACAGTTGTTAAGTCATTTCTTGCAGCAGTGGTTTATGCCTTTGCAATAACCTCCATGAATGATGTAATGAGAGATTATGATACTTCCTCAACGTTTATGATTTGTACCACTTTATGTCAACACATTTGTGTGTGTGTGTGTGTGTGTGTGTGTGTGTGTGTGTGGATAAGATCTGATTAAAGCAACAACAGACCAGTACTGTATTACATTTCCTTCCCTAATCAGATACGACAAATTGTCAAATAATGTCTCAAAAAATATAATCAATTTCCCTGATTACATTATACACCTAGAGATGTTAGAGGGAATCACATGAAACATATCAGACTGTCACACATGACTTAAGAAAAGAGGCCCACTTTTATTAGCTGTGTCTCATTCACAATGGCCCAGTGTATGAGACGAACAAGACAGTTGCCAACCGAACATATCCAATTTGTCATGGTTATTTCAGAAAAAGGAGTAAAACACGCTGCACCCAAAAAAAAAACAAAAAAACAAAAAAAAAACATACTCCACACGGGAGACGGTGCAGGAGCTACTGGCTGATGTATCAGTGTGAAACACAAAGCATGTAATGAGCTAATCTGCAGTGTGAAATGGATCGAGCCGTGGACAGGCAGGGCTGTAATTTGTCAGAGGCCAAGTATGACAGTGGCACAGGAAGGGCAGCAGTGCTACGGCTCAATTCCCTGTGACACATGTGAACATGTGAAACTATATAATCAAATCCCTTCAAATACCGCAGGCTGACATCTACATCCGAGACCGTGTCTGAGAAAAGATAGCAACAGTAGCCTCCTGTCATCTGTCACTCTTCAGATGTCAACAGACCACGGTACTTAAGATCTGACGGAACCAACCATTTTGGGCAGCGTAATCTGAGAAGATTTAGCTCTGCATTCACACCTGTCCTCATCTGTAGGAGACCACCACCACTGAAGGCAAAGAAGCCCATATTTATGATTTTCTGTCATTGAATGAGCCATCCCAGTGGTCATTTTAGCTGTAGCATTAGCATTGCAGAACACATATTTTCTATACAAGAAAATGTAACTGTTTTTATTTCTGCTTTCTTAAAGAAAATCCTAGGATGTATTGGAAGATGAAAGTCAGCAGCTGACTTGAGTTGCATTGATGAGCTCAAGTACTAATGCAGAGTGATGATGTCACTTTTTTCATAACTCCCTCTTATCAATTTAAAGCCCAAATTTTCTGCCACAGATTTCAGAATGCATCCAAGCAACATACAAGCTGATTGCACATAAAGCTGTGTGTGTGTGTGTGTGTGTGTGTGTGTGTGTGTGTAGATGTCTGAGTCAAGTAACTTTGGGAATGCACTGCCCTTTTGTGCAGACTTGCTCCTGCGCCAGTACGAGGGCCCTCTTTTTAATCCATACTGATTTGGTAAACAGTGACGTAAAGAATGCTGCATGCCAACATCTAATTCTGTTGTTTTCTCTGAAGAAAATGTGTATTTATTTGGAGATGTCTTGAGGCAGATGGAAATGGGGGTGGGGGTGTGGAGGGGTAAATTTAATCTGACTAAGACTCATGCTTTGATTGGAACCCAGATTAGGATTGCAGCCTAGTATTTCCAATAATTATTCCCTAGTTGAATTAAATGCATCTTCTTAACACGAAAAACATACGCTTGTCGTGCATGTCTACCCCAACATCTGTAGGATCACTGCGTTTAATCTGAAAATATTTATTGGGCAGAGGCAGAGTCAAGCAGGCGCAGATGGGATTAATTTTACAGTAGCTGCCTTTAGCCAGCGTGACCAAACCTGCTTGTTTAATCTGAGCTACATGTCATCATCCTACTTCTAAACTGTGACATTCAGTAATTTTGCATGCACATCTATTGCTTTTCCAGGGCTGAGGCGATGTCAGGCCAGTAAAAACCATGAAGGATTCTGCAGATGCAGCACAGAAAAAGGACAGAGAAGGCCTGTAGCATTTAAAATATGGACAACTTTACAGCTGTAAATGTTGCTTGACACTGAACTTTATCCAATTATTCAATTTGTCTACTTAAGAATTTTAATTTTATTTAGCAATTTCAGTGGACTGGTTAGATTCATTGTAAAAGTCTGGCTTTATTTAGATAAATTCAATGCATATTTTTTTATGCCCTGTCAATAATTTTACAGAATATGCTCTTGACATATGTTGACATATGTCCAAAAACAAGCTGTCTTCCTCTGTTCCCTGCTGTCACCTGGACTTGATCTTAAAAATGTCTCTTTTAGCACACGTCCCATCACTGTCCCATTTAAGACATGGATTGTGTTTTTCGTTTTTTGTCCCAGTGACAATGCAGTCACAAAGCTTGTTTGCTAATTGATGGCAAAGTGGCTGAATCATTTATCCTCAAACTCCTCTGTTTTTAGGCGTGGACCCTTTCTTCCTGTGGTGAATTAGGACCACTCACCCTGCACCCCATTGTTCCATTTTAATAAATCTTATGTAATCTCCCAGTACCGCCCAGAAGATACTCTTCAAGCCGTGTTTAAAGCGGTTACCTGCCACAACAATGGCCCATCTTATCTGAGGTGTATTGACAAAGAAAGCAGCTGTCCTATAAGGTCAAGCTGCCTGCCCCCACCACCATTCTTCGCTGCTTCTTCCAGTTAGGAGTAGAAGGAGGAGTATGGTAGGTGATCTTAGGCAGGCTGGAGGGTGTTTGCTGCATTTCCTTCCTCTGATTTTATCGGCACAGAAGAGGATCAGCTCATCTTATCATGGTAGAAATGACACTGTGTAAGTCTGTGGGTGTGTGCATGTGTGTGTGTACAAAATTTAATAAAGGGCAAAAAAAAAAAAAAGCTCAAAGCGGCAATGAAACAATGAAAAAAGAAAAGATTAAAAAAGCATATGTTTTAGAAGTCATTAAGAGGGACTCAGTAGAGCCTGCTGTGGACTTGATTTACACTGAGCAGTAAGCTGCTGGTGGGTGTAAATAATGTATTAATTTTTAAAGAGATTTTTTCCCCCCTCCTCTCTCTTCTTGAAATGATAAAAAAAAAAAAAATCTCCATCTGGTCAAGTGTGAAGTAGGACAGAGCTAGATTAGAGAATGTTCTGTGTTATCTTATCTGAGCATAGGCTTAATGTCTGCACAATCAATGCTCCTCCAACAAGTGGTTCATTAAAAACAGAATGACCATGTTTAATTCCATGTATTACAAATGTGCGCTGGCACAAAAACTGACAGGAGACGAAGCAGTGCCGAGTGGGATATGGATTTACAATGAGTGTAAGAGAAAATGTCCTGTTTAGGGTGACTCTGAGGGAGAAGAGGACATAGAAAAAAGAGATAGAACGCAGATACAAAGATGACTGACAAAACTATTTTGTTATTTTTGTGCAAATGTGCTTTTAGTATTTGTTTTAGTTTGCCGCCATTTTTTTCCTCAGAAAAAAAAGGAAAAACATTTTTTTTCTTTCTGTGAGTGTGAGTGAATGGTGTGTGTGTGTGAGTGTGTGTGTGTGTGTGTGTGTGTGTGTGTGCTTGTGTGTATATGCTCCCCCCAGTAGGGATAAAGGCTTTACACACTTCCTTTCACTGCTGTGATGTCTGTAATGGTGAATGTGCAACACATCTCATAACTCTGCCTGTGTAATCACATATTAAAAGAAGTCTCAGTTCTCCAGATGTGAAGGGAGTGAGACACCAGGGCCGACATATACAGGCGTCTTTTCCGATAATCTACCTAACGCTTTGTGTAATTGTTCATTTGCAAAAAGGGCCATAGTAACACACGTTTATCTCTCTATATGAGAGCCTCACGTTTTACAGGCAATGAACTGCAGTGACACAATGCCAATTTTATTCAGCATCATTAATAAGTGTGAGAACTCTATCCAGCCACGTCCTGTCACATTTGTCCTGTCACATTTGTCCATCACTCACATGGCCACAATCCCACTCATTCAGCCTCATATCTATAATTCATGAAGGTCCTCTGGCTTTTTCTCCTCACTGCTGCCATCCACAAAGGAGCACAGAGGCAGGGCCGCCTGCTGCCAGGAACCCGTCATGATCGGAATCGCAATGGCTTGATGGGGTCTTCATTCATGACATAGGCGAGACAAGTCCCACCATGATATTACCCAAATATTTTTAAAACTAGGATTCACCCACTCCCATAAATTAGGAGCAAATCAGCAGTGATGCCACCGCGTGAGGAGAATGCATAAGCTGCAGTAGCCAGGGAGTAATTATCCACTTCAAGAGGAAGCGTGGCTGAGCATTCAGCTATAAAACGAGTGGACACAACATGTAAAGAAAACGGGCCACAGCAGGAATGCGTGAGTGTGTAAAAGCCTCTGGAGTCCGCACCAAAATGGCTCATTCTGGTGACCAAAGATTAGCTTGTTTCAGTCAGTGAAATAGTAATATGCTTTAATTTTTCCCGAGAATAGCGTCAGATCCAGTTTAGAAAGAAAAAGAACAAAGAACCCCCAAATATATATATATATATATATATATATATATATATAAACATCATTCACTGCATCAGACCAACCTGGACGGGTAACTTTTACCGGAGACAGACAGGAAAACCAAACATCTGTTGCTAAATGCAAGCAGGCTGCAGTGTGACATGTTTGCAGTCTTGTCCTCTTCAGATGTTTGGCCTAAAGTGATCCACATCAAACACTTGGCCTGTGTGTTCTCTCTTTCTCTGGCTCAGACTCTTCCTCACTCACTTTTTTCTATCGTTCTTAGCCCCAGCTGAGCTGCACAGGCTGATACCCTCTTCTCCTTGACTCCTTCATTCCGCTATCCATGAGCTGTTTTCCCCCCAACTCTCTCTCTTATCCCTCTCCTGTGATTTCTCTCTGCCTTCTCTCAGTCACTGTCACTTCCAATCCCTTGTTCTACTTCCTCTATGTATTACCATTTCTAGACTTGCGTGCTTGGAGATGATTAGATTTGATCCCTCATGCTGGATGATCCTCACCTGATATCCCAAGTCAGGGAGATTCTTAAGCAGGTTAACCTTCCTGTCTTAAGAGGAAAGGACACACCACTCCATTTTTCGCCCTCTTGAATTCGGTGTGACATAAGCTGAGCTGGCATTAAAGTTGAGTAACGTGTCCCTTAAACAGCGCTAATCAACAGTCCGCCTCCCTGCAGTGTTAACAAATGGATTTTTGCCAAAACCATTGCGACAACAATGTGTGAAAAAATGGACAAAATAAAAAATGCTGAAAGCCCAAAAAGTTGAAAGTTGGGAAAGAGAGCTATGCGTGCTCTTCGATAAATTATGGGTGCCACATTTCTGTGCTGGGCGAGGTTGGTGAAGAACAGGCATGGCTAATGGATGGGAAATCTGCTAAACTGCAGGTGTTACTTCACTCCTCTCAGGAGAGTTAACAGATGACTTCACCCTGTAAGACAATGTTGTTTAAAGCTGGGCAACATCAGTAGATGTAACAGTCACGTAAAATTATGTTATTCCAAGTATACAGTATTAGAAGCCAGTGACCACATTTATCTTTAAATGTCTTATAGTATTCAAGCACTGTGCATTGAAAACTTAAAAAAAGCAAGAAAAAAATCTTATAATCTATAGCTTTGCCTGACTACAGGATTAGGATTCTGTAATGATGCTGGAATGAATTACACCAAAAAGCAAAACAAAATCATAAAAGGTTCTGGCCAACAGCTTCCGGGGGATGTATTATGTTGTAACAGAAACCAGAAGATATTTATGTTGACTTAATATCGTTTTGCTCCAATCAGGAATTCTTACCACATCAAGAGCTCTGTGGTACATTCTGATAGCTGACAGATTTGACACAACATGTGATCTGCTCATATATTGACTCACATCTCATGCCCAGACAAACAGATTTAATGCTCCGGTTGTGACTTCAGAGTAAAGACATCAACAGTGCTTACATGAGAGGGAACCTCAGTGCTGCTGCATTTGCCCACAAATGAAGACATTATTTCCTTTTTGCAAATACAGCTGGCAGCAAACTTAAAAGGGCCATTAGACTGCCCTTGTAATTGTTGAAAGATAAGAGAACAGAGAAGGGAGAAAAATGCAGCCAGGACAGAGATGTGATGGTGGAGCGGACGGGAGAGGGATCTGTGTGTGTGTGTGTGTGTGCGTGCGTGCGTGTGTGTGTGTGTGTGTGTGTGTGTGTGTGTGTGGAGGGGGGAAGATTGGTGGGGCATTCTTCAAAGCAATATCAGTTATGCCATTAATCCAATTCCTTCCTTGTATACACTAAAAAAAAACAAAACAAAAAAAAAACAAACTTAAGATGCTTCTCTTTACAGTGTGTCCAGATGTAAAGGAGCAGAAAAGATACAGATTGGGAGAGAAGTGGAGAGAAAGACAGACAGCGGAGAAGAAAGAGGGAGATCGTGCAGTTCAGCATCTCTGTGATTGCTATCTTGGGGCTACAGTGAGCAATTACTGGCTGAAACCTTTAAAGAAGCTGATTACAGGCAGTCACAGCAGACAGTGTGTCCAGCAGAGTGTCCAGCAGACAGACAGACCTGATCCCATTCAGCTGTCTCCGTGTACTACAGCCCATCATGGCCAGACTACATAATCGGTCTGTACAATTCAACAATTCTTCAAGGATTTATTAGGTGGCGGCGGGAAAAAAAAAACAAACAAAAAAAGTGCATACCTGAACTGGAGGCTCAGTTTAGTGAAAAAGTTGCTCCAGTGCAGTCTCTAAACCAAGCAGACCACACACACCAGACATGTTCCTGCTTTCAGCTATTCAGCTGCTCTTTCATTGTCTTGGACGCCAAAGGAGGTGGACAGAAATGTAAGGTGTTGGAAAGAGGGATGCGTGTAAAAAGGGTAGAGGAAGGAGCTGATCATTTGTTTCCAGTTTTCTCACAGCTCCAAGCCTGGCATTCATACTTCTGTTGATTTATGGCCTTTCTCAACATGACCACATCTGAGAGAGGAGTAATTAGAAGGCCCTAAAATAGTGTAGTTTAGGGTTGTTGTAATGAAATCTGCTGACCTGCAGTTGGGCGGAATCAGAACAAACAGGTAGATGGAGTGACGGGAAGGTAAGTGTCACCGGTTCACAGTGGTCATGGTAACAACAAAAAAAGGCAGATCCTGGTTTCCACAAACTCCGAAAGTGCAGGTTCAGAGAAATTTGCAGAGCCTTTACAAGATAATTTTATTTCTTGCAACTCCTTGTTATGGTGATTAAATACATCCCTTGTGTAAGGCATTAATTACCGGGCAGTGAAACACCACAAAGAGACCTGGCTGGGATCTGAGACTGAGGTCTGAGACTGGGAAACGGGCTTGCCTGCTTGGCCTGTCTGTTGGCTCGATGAATGCAGTGCTGGCTGCGATGTGAGGTTGAACTCCAGCAAACGTCAGTCCCCAGCTTAGTTCCAGAGGAGAGCTGAGAAGTGCTACAGGGCCTGGCTAAGGGCAGACCTGGCTGAGCGTGCAAGCAGCTGCCTCCCTCGCTTCAATCAATGACTGAGCTCAACAGGGGAAGCTACTGAAACCCACAGCAGTTTTTATTTTGTAATTCTTAAACTGGATTTAGGAGATACCCTGTAGATACAGCATTGATTGTGTTATGTCTGGAGTCAGAATTTAACATGCATCACAATAACAACACAACAACACAATGCAGTAATGAACATCAACAGCATCAAATGGGCTGCTGAGTTGTTGAGTTCAGTCGTTTCACCTCTGCATGAAATTAATTTCTTTGTGAAATCAATTAATTAATATGTATACAGCGAGTTGCCACAGTATTTTAAACAATGTTTGATTGTTGCAAATTGCTACAAACATTGGTCTGGGGGGTCATAGAGTTCATATAGAGGTAAGAGAAAAACTTATTCACTATTATTACTATTATTGGGATTACGTGTTATAAAATGGGTTCTAACTTCCCTATTAATAAATAAATTAAAGTTAAAAAAAAAAAAAAAAATTGTTAAATGTAACCTAACAAACCTAACCTGTAACGTAACCTAACAAATGAAGACTTTAATGTGGATTTTGTTGGGTACCCTGTCTGTTCAGTTTTCTGAAATTAGGTTATTTCACTTATTTATTTATTTTTTTTTAAAGATAGTGTCTGGCACTTTGAAACATCCAGGCACATATATTGCCTTAAACTCAGCACAGTGGGCTCAGGCAGCTGACCCCTGCCATAATCACCAGCGCACTTGGAATGGCAGCTATGCAGGTTGTCCTTCTTTAATGGCAACCCTTTATTTACTGCTCCTGGGGCATGCATCATTTCCACTGAAACTGGTGCTTATTGTTCACCTGTCACTTGACTCCTTCCGCCAATCTTGGGGCTGGAAGGCTTTTGATATGGTGTTTAACATAGAGGGCAAAGAGACAATCAGTCACCCTCAGCTGTCATTAGAATGTAAAAAAAAAAAAAAAACAACAACAAAAAAAAAAACGTATCTTACCACTGAACAATTGTATGTTTATGTAAAAAAAACAGGCATGATTTTGTTGACGACTAGCTATATCAAGGCATTTTAATGACACAGCCACCTCTGACTAATGCGTTTAGAGGAAATTTGAGAGTCCTGACTGAGGATGTGTGGAGACAGACTTAAGGACAGGAGGGACAGAGGTGTTTTATTCTTGCATGAGTATGAAGTCAACAAGAAAGAGTATTTTAATACTGAATGGTTGGCTGGTCTGTTAAAAGGGATTATGAGCTGGACTGATGGCATACAGTAAATATGATTCTGTTCACTGTTTTATGGAATAAGCGATGCATGGTACACTTCACTGGTGGGATTTCTGATGAGAACAGACTGACACGTCTCTCAGCAAGTCTACTCCATACAAGAGTGCAACACTTCAACGGACATGTCTGGACCCTTTTTCTGTACCCACCCAGCCTTTCCGTGCTCACTTTCAAATCAGGGAAGGGGAGGGTTAAGGGGCGGCTGGCCAAGAGGACTGAAGAATCTTATTGAGATGTAATCCCGTCCAAGTGGCACTGGCTCTTTCTTCTCTCTTGTTAGGGCTCCTTTGTGAAGCTCCAGAGCTTGGGGCCCGGGAGGGAGTGGAGGATATGCAATGGTTGTGGCAGCAAGGCCTGGGGAGAGGCGAGGGTGGGGGAGTCAGGAAGAAGCAACCCTGAAAAAACAACACCAAGAGAAAAGGTTTTAAATTGCTCCAGTAATTGAATTCAAAATATTGTGTTTGAAGTCAAACATGAGATCAGCACTATGGGACAAGGCATTAATAATTGATTATTATATTACTATTATTACTGTATTTTGATGCTTAAAAGCAGTATTTGTCACTTGACTTCACGTAGTCACGTTACATGAACACTGTTTTTAAATAAGAAAATCAAATAATGACTGTCTCACTTAAAATAAATAAATTCTTTATAAAAAACAGAACAAAGACATTTTTTTAAACTGAGATACTAAACTGTTAACATTGACAAAACACTTTTTAATTTACTATTAAATTGTTTCATGAACTCTAAACTTGTTGTTCAGCATTAGAGCAGCAAGGAGTGGTTTTACAAACAAACAGTAACAATAACACAAAACAGTACACATTCTTATTGAAGCAAGTACTCATATTAATGTGATGTTGTAGGCTACATTGTCAAAGGGCCCCCACCCCTTTCCTTGCTGGGGGCCCCCGGAATTTTCATACGCAGCAACGAAAAGTAGTTTATGGACGTTGAGTTTTTGGAGACAGGAGATAGGAGTTTTTTTAGATAATTTTTTTGTTACCACCAGCACAGAATGTACAGACAACTCTGATATTGTTATCTTTAGTGGAGAAAAACTCAAAATAGTGATTGTGTTTCTAGCTAGAAAATGGGTATCTCTCCTCTGTCTCCATTTCTGTCACACTGGCTTCTTGACACGTGAGTTGTCCGCGTGCTGAAAACGTGATTTAGTGCATATGTGATGTCACTCTAACAGACACAAGATGAAAGAGGACTTAACGATGGAAAAGGACTTATAAATAGTAACGCAAGATGACTCAGATAAGTAACTTTAATCTGACTACTGGTTTGGAAAAAAGTAATGGGTTAGATTACTCGTTACTGGAAAAAAGCAGTCAGATTAAAGTAACGCGTTACTTATTAACGCATTACTGGCATCACTGGATATCAGTGACATGAAAACAAGGGGTTGCCGTCTGGAAATAATTTAAAAACCAAGTAATGTATGAATGGGAAGATGCACAGTAAAAATAAATACTGGAACCTAAAATATATGCATTCAAAATATGTACAGTAGATGCCTTATCACTACACATCTGTCTCCGCAGGCATGAAAAAGTCCATGGACGGGGTTTTCTGTGAAAAGTATGTATCACACACATGAGTGAGTAGGCAATTTTTTGGTTGAAGACTGTTTGTATGACAGACATGTCACTGGACCATCTGTGCACCCTCTGAATGACAGTGACTGTCTTTCTGTTCCCCTGAAGTAAAGCTGCCTAGTTAGTCAGACAGTAAATGGGTGGAGAGAGGAGCTCAGTAGGAATGCAGTTCTGTGTGTATTGTTTGTAAAAATAAACCATCTGGTCAAAGATATCTGAAAAGAATTTATATTAAACAGCTGCAAAAGCAAGCTTCTGTGAGTGCGGACGGGTGATGCAATGAGACCACACCGTAAGTCTGAATCTGGTCATTTTCCAACTAAAGGAAATGAAATCAGAAGGATTTTAACTGTGGCTTAAACTGATGCCTTTCATTTTAAATTTCCATGGTGGCAAGAAAAGGAGAAGTATATATGAAGGGTTTCTCGAAGAGGTAGGTTGAAATGGGGAAAACGGTCTTCTGTAGCAGGACAAACAGGAAAAAGCCCAAAAGTTGAGACACTTACCCAGTAGCTGGCACATTGTAAGGAGCAGATGTGGAGAGCTAAGAAGGCGGCTGCATGCAAACGGCCATCTGGCCAAGCTAAATATTGCCCCAGTGCACCCCCATTCTATTTGCCTTTGGCACATTTGTATTGTCCATGGTCACAGATAGGTACACTCCAATCACTGCTGACAGGGTGGGGGATTTATGGAGGTGCCATCAGGGTGATTAGTTCCACTGGTAAACAATGGCCTACCCTTGTTGGATTTTACTCTGTGCACTCCACAGCAGGCGTGAATGGCACGCAGCAGAAGAGCACACCCACTTCTCAATGGTGTCTGTCTCTTTCTGCTAAAGTAACATCAAACAAACACTGCAAACAAGGTGGGGGGCACTAAACGGAGACACAGAATCAAAGGGCTGGTGTCTACACAGAAGGTCTGCATCACTTCACTTGTAGGCTGGGTGGCTCCCATTTCGGGACACAACAATAACAACCAAGCAAAGCGCAGTGAATAGTTGGGCCAGCTGTATCATACAGAAGGAAAATAATTGCCACTTGCTGCATGTGACTGCAGACATCTATAATGAAAAAGGTTTGGCACATACAGTATTGAGGTTTCTCTATTATTATCTAAATTACATGTCATCGCTCCTCCTGTACATGCATTCTTTGCACTGTTTGAATATGATTTCACAACACCTAATGTTACTAATGAAAGTTCAAAATAAAATTGTCCTCAAATCTTTATAAATAAGTAAAATAATAATATAAAATAAACGATTGGTAAGGTGACAGGAACTCTTGTTGCCTTTGTCTGTAATGGCAAAAGCCTTTATTGTGGGACTCAATCTTATTTCAAGATGTAAACGAGCATCTGTCATTAGTCTCACCTTGGTCTGTTTGCCTCACAGACCAGGCATTCCTCCTCTAATCATCTGTGGACCAATATCCTGCAATTAGTTCAGTTTCCACACAGTGCCCTCAGGTCCTGCTTCAGCCTGGGAAATGGGATCCAGTCCCCTCCTAAGCCTTGGCTTTGGAGCTGTGGAGCACGTCACAGACTCGCAGTGCTGCATGCCAGCCCATGATGTGGTTGTTATCTCATGTTTGCATGGGAACCACATGTCAGGTTGGCCCAAACAGGCTGATGGTTTCAGTGTCCTCTTTATGTGCAGTGTGGAATATTCCTAAATCCATAAAACAAAAAAATAATCTTACTTTAATGTATTTTTAATATATTTTACTTTTTATTTTGAGACATTTTCATTCATACATGCAGTTAAACAGACACAAATGTAATCTTCAGTCTGAAGACAGAGTCTGAAGACAGAGTTTACCTCTACATTACCTTTTATCACTAACTGGATTTATTTATAGCAGTTCACGTGATATACACACTGTAACACAGTTGATACGTGTGTGTTCTTTCCTGTTCACAGATGTACCCTGTTTATTCCATCACCCAGTTGGGATTGCAAGAATAGTGCTCCTTAGAATGTGCTTTTAATTGGTTTGTAAATTCTACCAATTATGCGGTGGCATTCCGCCTCAGGAGTCACCTTCACTAATCTTCTTCAAGCCTAAGTGGCATCAAACAGGCCGGTGTCATAGAGTTTAAAGCTGTTGCAGGAGAAGGGTGCAGACGGTAGGCATGTGTGCTTGTGTCTATCTATTTGCACACACACAGTGTACGTGTGTATGTATGTCGGAACAGACCTGTCCCATAGCCTGCTAGATCGTGTGAATACGGGAAGCCAATTGGATTAGCAGATTACCACAAGATTTGCCCTATGACCTTTGGAAGGCACTGCATGTGGTCAACTGACATTGGTGCTGGCTGTTGCTTCAGTATACAGTTCATATGGTGTGTCTGCATGCACGAGCATGTAAACACACACACACACACACACACACATCCATGTACTTCTATCTTTGTGAGGACTTTCATCGATGTAATGTCTTACCCTAACCCTAACCCCAACCTTAAAACCGTGTCCTAAACCTCAAACAGTCTTTTGAAGTTCTGAGGACCAGCTAAAATGTCCTCACTTCTAACAAATGTCGTCATGTTGCTGCTAGAATGCAGATTTTGGTACTCAGTACAAGAACACACACACACACACGCACACACACACACACACCAACCTTACAGTGTCTGCAAGGGCATAGATAACCAGGACACTATAAGTTAATGTTGCTGCTTCTGGGGGATTACAAGTATGAAGGAGATTAGCTACAATACTACAACAATAAGAAGGGTTAAACCAAGTATCCTTGAGTGCCAACCCTGTGCACTTCTCTTTGACCATGTGACGGTATTAGGACAGATAAATGGATCCTCTCTTCCGATTAGCTTTGTTTGAGGTGTTGGTTTTGATTAATTTTTGTTATAACCAGACCTCTGTGATGAAGATGTTTGAAGAAGCATTAATACAGAAGTTTGACAGAGCGTGTTTCCTCACTCAAGAATACATAAATAAAATACATTTACCTTTAGTAATTTTGATTTCATGCAAATGCATTCTTTGCAAACATTGACACAGTATTTTACTTTCACATGAGCAGTAATGAACTTTATAACAAAATGTCAGCTACTGTATTGATAGGCTGAGTGGTTGTCATCTAATATACTTGCACAACCTTATGATTTTCAGACATATATAGTAATAGTTTATATCTCTATTTTTAATTTATTAGATATAAATAAGTAATTAATCTTTGTCCACTTCCTAGATTTAATGTAATGTAATTTGTAATGACATAGTCATTACAGCTGACCCACTACATGGCCTTTAAATCCGAAGATAGCATGTGCTTTTAAAATAAGTTTAGCTACTTTACAATCTCCTTTATACTCTTCTCACGACAGCATAGAAGGACTGGCAGTTTGGAAGCACTGGGCTAGGTCATGCATGACTACCTGTGGTTTGAAGCTAACTTACCAAGGAGAATAAAGTGAACTTGTTTGGCTCCAGCAGCTATGAAGCGTAGACACATTTACGCCGAATTAGAGAGTTTGCCAGTGGCCCTCGTTATACCTGACGACCTTCAGATCACCCATACCCATGTTGATTTCCCATGTCTTGTGGCTGACTGACAAATAAGAGGCTATTTACACATGCTCCTGCTGGTGTTTCTGAATGTGTAATATGTCTGATATGCCCAGCTTTTCCAGTACCTGTTCTGCAAACAAGCTGAAAATACAGTATGTAGCACCACTGGTGCAAAAAGCCTTTGATCAAAATGACTTCCTTTTACATGCCATGGCTTTAATTACGTGTTAAAGGACATAAAAAAGTTTGGAAAATTTGTAATGGGAAATCATATTTCTACTGAAAGCGCTTAGGACATAACCATTGATTTATAAGAGGGATGTCATAATTATTTTTCTCTGCCAGGCCGAGGATCGAGTGTCAGCTAATGGCTGTTGAGTTGAAAGCACTAATTAGGTTTTGTAGTCGACTGACAACAGCACAGAGACAAAAGGTGCCACAATAAATAAGTTCTCACCGTGCAACTCTAAGCCTGTAATTTGAGTCAATGCTCCTGTATTAGCTTGTGGGAATTATAAACATGTCAACAAAATGCAGATAAATAATTGTAAGGCTGTCTCAGTATAGAATTGCTCTGGCATGTATGATTACTGGACTAAGATGGTATAAAGGCTTAATGTAGAGTGCTGTATGAAACTGAAAGATACAGAGGGTTCCTGTGTTAGTTTACCTGACCTGATCCCGTTGCTGAGATTGCCTGATCCTCTGTCTGCCTGTGAGTGGAGATTAAAAGAGGTTTTAATCTGCCAACTGTGTCGCACTTGGATCCTTAACGCCAAACCTGACAGAAGGAATGTTGTCTTTGGGGCTAATTTAGCTGTTATTTCCAACTTTTAAATATTACAATTGGAACTACCAGTGGTTTTACTGAAGGTGCATAGTTACTGGCTACATGAAACACTGGCACATTATTATTTATTTAGTTTTGAGATAGTGTAGAATATTTACAAATGGACATATTTCAGGAGGAAAACAACTACTATACAGTATAATACATTTAACAGTCTAGTTATAGTATTATTTTCACTTCACACTTTCTACTGGTGAAGTGAATGCGGGAAAATTCGGTGCTCCCCAGGTGTATCTTGTATTATGCTGAAATTGTGATACACTACTGTGTGTGGTTTTGCGGGATTTGGGCAGTAATGATATTGCTTGAATGTTTCTTGTGTCAGATAAGTTCCTTTAGAGCTCAGTCCAAACAATGCTGAACGGCACTTTAAAGACGGTCTGAATACATAACAAACACAGAGGCAAATAGGAAGCGATGACGTGGACCATGAACATCTGGATGATGAGTTCACCCATGGATAACACTTCCAGATCCTCCTTGGATGAAAAGCTGAGGTGGGGGGGCCGAGAGGGCTGAAGCAGCAATAGAAGCAATTAACTAATCCAGGATGTAAATGTGCAAAATATATAAATATTTCATTTCAATAATTGATTACTTTTTCTCTGACAGGTAACTTTCATTATAAAACTAAAAAGGAAAAGATCAAGTGAATGTTTTCTTAACCCTTGTGAGCAGGTCTGCTTTGACCTGTTTTAAGTGAAAATGTATATAATTTAACCAACCAAATACATTTTTTGGTTTATTAGGACAAGAACTCATGGTATCTACCACAACATCCATATAAACACTATAAATCAAGCTTATTAATAACACCCCCTTGCAATTAAAAAAAAAAAAACAAAAAAAAATGACAATGCAACGATATGTGGTATGACTCAGAGGGAAAATTAAACACATCACAATTTCTCCCTAATCCTTAATATAATGTATGTAAATAGTAAAGACAATGAATTCTTCAGCATTTTTGACATGCAAGTTTTACAAGATTGTACAGGTGATGCAGCTCTGCACACCTTCCCATACATGATTCCTTCCTGTTTCACCCAAGCTTCCCAAGCCCCTGTCATTCATTAGTTCACAAAAACAGGGTAGACATGAGGTCACTGTGATTCTTTGAAGATGGAAACACAGACAGTGTATTAGAGCATCTAACTGGGACCGAGGCAGAATACTTATTAACCCAGCCAATGAGTGTTGCAATTGTGTCTCTCCTCACTTTCCTGGCACAGAGGAGTCGCACTGAACAAGTTGTTGGGTGTATGAAAGGCCACGCAGGTCTCAAATCTTTCTCGTAACAGGTCGTGGAATGTCTCCCTGACATCATGAACACACACGGGCTGCAGATGTGCAAATATGACCACTGATCTCAAACAATTTGTACAACTTGGCATAAATGTTTGGGATCATATTTCGATATATGTAACTGTAAGCACTTGCGTGCCATTAGCGCACGCACAGAGACACACACACACACTCTCCATGGTTGGTTGCTGAGTCAGTGTGAGGTCGCTGGTGGATGAAATTAGGGGAGTACCATTCATTTCCTCCCCCAGCTTTTCCTGATCTGCCAACAGCAGCGTGTGTGTGCCTCCCACTTGGCTGTTTCAACATGTCAGTGTAGTGACTCAGAGCTAAGAGCGCAAACAGGAAGGATGTAAACTAAAGTTAAACACCCAAACACAGGTTCAGAAAATGGTACATTAAACAGGGTACATAAAAGAAGTTTACAGCAAAGAAAAGCGGACGTGTGAGAATTGCACACACATGCACAGACTCTCAAACAAACTGTCAAAGTTAGATAGGAAGAGTTCAAATGTGGCTGTGTGTGATGGCTGGTGAGACTTGTGGATGGATGGAGAAAGGATGACGATAAGAAAGACAGACAAAGAAGATGAGAGAGTAACGGTGATTTGGGAGAGTCGGTCAGTTGCCGTCACTCACTTTCATCCTCACCTGGAAACTTTGCTGTCACCTCATGCCATCACCTTGTCACCCTATGTCCGCAGCACCCCATCACCTCTCCCCTTAGCAACCGGGCCTGTCAGTCGGTTGTCATGCGGCCAGGGTCACCTCTGACCTTGTGTTTCTTTAATACACGCTACAGAGAAAAGAGCTGAGGCACAAGCGAGAGGGCAGTTGTGTCCGGACATGCCTATCTCCCTAGATCACAGACCACCACCACAAATGCTACAGGGGCTGTAGATTTATGACAGCGTGTAATATTGTGTGCAGAACCTGCAGTCCAAAGACATGTTGTTAGGTAAATTGATCAGTCTAAATTGACCATAAGTGTGAGTGTGAGTGTAAATGGTTGTCTGTCTTTGTGTTAGCCCTGCAATAGGCCGGCGACCTATCCAGGGTTTACCCCACATCTCGCCCCATGACAGCTGGGGATAGGCTCCAACAGACCCCTGCGACCCAAGTGTGGATAAAGCACGTACAGAAGATGGATGGAGAAATATGAGTCATCTTTTGCGAGACAAACACTGAGAACATTTTGTAACTGCTAATGAAAGTATGAAACACAGTGTGACACATGAGAAAAACACTCTTTTGAATTTATACATGGCTGAGTTGAACATAGGAGCCCAAAGAGCTGTGGAAATTGTGGTCACGGTGGTGGTTTTATAGTTGCGCTGGGCCGTGTCATATGTGACAGCAGAGGACTATGAAGTGTAATTCTACTGAAAACAAGCATTTAAAACACAGAGATATGAGTTCATATAGTGTTAAAATACAACACTTTTCCTATTGCAAAATTACCACATAAAGACAATCTAGATTACATTAACAGTCATTCCCTCAGTCACAGATTTTGCGCACTGTGGATATTTTCCAAAGCAGACGGTCTAATCATGGAAGGAGACAACTGAGCCATTTCAGAGATTGAGCCAGCCCCGGTGCATTTAGTCAACAATACAGCCATGAGGGCTTCCATCCAAGGAATGCATCATGAAAAACAGAGCACAGCGAGCCACACATGTCCAATCAGACACCACGGAACATTACCCATAATCCTCTCGACAAATACATGCATCTGGTACCATAACAACACAAGGAAGGGAGAGTGTGGGATGCATCCCTAGAAACACACCATAATTACAAAGAGAGCCAGGCCTGACTAAGTGTAGAAGATCTAGTCAGCACCCACCCCCCCACCCCACTCCCCTCTTCACAAGCTCCCACACTGATATTTAACAAAACATTAATCTTCTTGCCAGTGGCTCCAAAGAATACTGGTGATGTAGCTTCAGCGCAGAGGCTTGGGTAATAGTAATTCCATTGTTCTGTCCTTTTATTTATGCCTTGGCTCCACCGTGCAGATGAGGTAAGTCTCTTTTTTCATGTTATTATTCAAAAGTGGTGATACATAAAGCCAGATTACACAAATGTCTCTCTGTTTCACAGTGCTGCCACCTCACACCTCCCTCGCCAATGCTTAATGCGACCCCCTACACACACACACACACACACACACACACACACACACACACATCTCTCCCTACAATCACCCCCTTCCTCACCCCACTCCGCCTTTTGCCCATCCCACTGCTGGCTTTCAATAGCACATTTCCCCCACTCTCTCCCTCTTTTCTAAATCACCCTCACCATTTGCATGTGAATCGCTTGTATATCTTCTTTTATATGATGCACCGACAACACCGGTTTTCAAAAAAACAGAGAGAAAGGAGGGTAACTGCCTCAGCGTCTCCCATCCCTCCTGCCACCACATCCAACACAAACATCAAGAAAAATGCTTTAACTCCTCTCTCAGGATTGGTATAGCGGCAGATTCATTAAAAAAAAAAAAAAAAAGTAGGGGAACACTGCAGGTTTTATGATATAGAGACAAGTTCTTTTGTGCTCTCAAGAGACAACCACTGTGTCTGTCCATGTTACTGGGGCGATAATCCTTCTGGAATTTCTCCTAAGCACTTTTACTGACATTTTCAATTATCACCATGCCAGGGCCCAGTAAATGGCATTTAAGGGGCCCCGTCATCTAAATGTTCAATCATATTTATAAATCAGAGTTAGGTTTAGCGTTACCAATTGTAGACCCTTTAAAGAAATTAACATCGTCGTGTATGTGCACACTCAGTAAATGAACGCACAAGCAGAGGAACAAACACAGACACGCACACATGCTGACTGGCTCCGTGAACCGTGCCTGCTTTGTAATTTACGACGTCAGCATGGTCCATCCCCTTTTCAAATAGACCACATGGTTCAGACTCTGAAAACCAAACAGACACGCTGACCTCACCAGTGCACCCTGCACAGGGTCAGACTTGTTTTCTCTTCACCTCTGACTGGATCCATTTGCACAGACTCAAGAAGCACTCTACAAACGTGGCTAGGGTTTTTTTCTTTCTTACGTCCCTGTAATAATTCAGACATGTATCACAGAGGAAGTTCTTCCTCCTTTCTCTGCCCCCATGTTTGGTTTCAGAGGACTCCCCTTTTTTGTGAAACATTCATTGTTTGCTGTCATAACAGCTTGTTTCAGATCCGATCACTGAGATTTTTTTTTTTCTATTTTTTTTTCTTTGCTTTACAGTCTTTCCCTGTTTGATTAAACTGCAAACTGACAATAAAACCAGAAGCCTAACTAATAGAGCGAGGCTGTGCTGTTTGTCTCCTCAGTGTTTTACTCCTGCACTGGGTAACCATCTCCGGGTCAAATTTCAGATGTGGCATTTTCCTGCGTGATCCTGATCAACATGACAAACACATGACATGCTCAGCCTTCTGAAGACAATCTCAGAACAGCTGTTTACATGCCTCTGCACTCCCTCTCCTCCCCACAAAGTTGACATCATCCTGAGGATCCTGTCTCGCCTTCGGATGGGCGCTGTTATGACAAGTTAAATTAAGGGTTGTCAAGCCATAACATTTCTGTAAATATTAGACGTGCCAAGAGCATCAATAAGAGGAAATGGTCTGACTGTTTCAGAAGAACAGTGCATGTCTTTGTTAAGCTGGACACCAAGAGACAATCTGATATCAAATTTTTTTGTGTCATTATAAAACTGTATGTGGTGCAGACAGAACAGAAGCAATGCTAGCATCGTCTTTTATGTTTGTGAACCCAAAATCCTCCTCATTGATCCAGGCGATGACAACAGGGACTGTCAATGTTCATGTTATTCTAAAACCTTTCGCTGTTTTTAAAGAGCACCTGGTCCAGTGCATGCTGAAGTTTATTTTGGGTTTTGGGGGTGTTGATGGGGAGGTATGGAGATTCTAGAGGGGGAAAAAAACAACCCTTTAGTCATTAGTGAGGGCCTGAGCAATTTGTGTGTGAGTGTGTGTGTGCGCGTGTGTGTGAGAAAGAGAGAGACCTCCATTGTGCTTTTGGAGAGTGTGTTCCAGTAAGTGACATGGAGCCTTACTCACCTGGTGGAGAGGAGGAGGAGGAGAAGGCCGGGTGAGTCAGTATGAATCATCAGTCATGGCCAGAGGCACCAGCTAGCATTGGGGGGTATAAATGTGAAACAATTAAAAAAAACAAAAAAACGAAATTACCTTTAGAATAAACTTTAAATACGATGAGCTTTAACTTTTATAGCAGCACAAGCAATTGGAGTTTATGACTGGGGGGCCGTGAACTACGTGATTAAAAATATGCTTTCAGATTTCTTTTCCAGTCACTGCTAGTATATCAACCAGATATGAGTTGAATAAAACCAATATGATTATGAATACATGTTATATCAGTGTCTGGAGACCTGTTGGACAAAAAACTGTGACTGGCTCCTCTGAAGTGTCTCTCCGGCTATCTCCTGACCCAGGCAGTAAGCTCAGCGATTCCTCCCTGACTAATGGAGACATTTCGTTGTGCAGTTGACTTTCCATGAATTATCATGTTTTCCTGCCATTTGTATTCATTTTTCTCCTCTTTTCTATATTTCTGCCATTGCTTATTCTTTTTTTTTTTGCCACTGCACAAAACCCGCGTTTTCTTTTTTTTTTTTTAAATAGTGTTTTATGTTGGCAGTGTACTTCAATTATATTAAGGCACTGCATGACATTAATCATTAGCTCATGTTAGATCAAATAATCCTTGTTTTGTGATATTATTGTTATCCTGGACTGCATACTGCATTTAGAAGCATATGGTCAGCTAATAAGATTATGTTGGACAAAGAATTCAGCTCTTACAAATGTGAAAATGTATATGCGAAGGTGATGAATTTTGCGGTGGTGTGATTTGCTGGATGAATGGCAGTTGTAGCAGAAGGACAATTCTGCATCTCCCATACATCTTTGCCTGTTTTACCAGATCAAATCTTATTAGGTAAAAAACTTCACAAATTTTACAAAAAAAAAAAACAAAAAAAAAATACTCCCACATATCTTCCAATTTGGCCCACCGTGTTTTGTTTGCATTTTTTTGTACTGAGAATGTGTGGCATTGACAGCGAGCCGGCCAAGGAAAGTGCTAAGGGCAAGAGCCAGGAGGGACAGCAACTATTACAACAGGGAGGTTGAGGATGAACATTGTACACTGCTGGTCATGGTGCCTCTGGGCTGAGACACAGGGCATCATGACCTGTATCTGAAGCACAGTTACAACCAAAACTTTGACTCCTCACCCATAAAAAGGCAGGAAATACTTGTTGTGTTTATTGTGGAAGATTTTATTGAATTTTGCCGGAGGAAAAAAAAATCAGCATGCACAGTGACTTTTTATAGTTACTTAAAATTTGAACAAGACAGACAGTTCTAGAGTTCCAGTGTGTAACTTGACCCTAGCTGAGATAGAAAGCTCTTGGAGATGAATTGGACTTTGATCGGCCTCCAGCTCAGCTAGAGCCTTGTCCTGACTGACATCCATGAAAATCATAACAGAAATGACAGACCAAACCTCCCTGCCAGACAACCCAGGCAGTCATTTCAGTCAGCCTGCCAGCCAGTCGGCCTGCCGGTTCACCACACACAACAAGCTGCCCCACCCGTGGTTCCACCCTTGCGCCTCTGTGCACAGACAGACTGGGACAAATTGGGACAACCCCCCCCCCCCCCATTTCCACCCACTCCTCCTCACCACTACGTGCGCCAGCAGCCTGTGCTCAGGGGGCTAATTCCACGTTCAAATCACCATTTGTACTTATTATGCTGACATAATTAATCCCCTGTTGTGATCAGCGGGGGCATGAGGGCCTCTCCGCTCCATTGGCCTATCCCTAGTATAACACAACCCCCCCACCCCCGGCCCCCAACTACTGCTTCTCATAAAGATCTTGTCCTCACGCCCTCCCATGCCCATCCTGTCTGGTCTGAGAGGTCTTCTGTCTGTTCTGATATAATCTCCACACATCTGTCTGTGTTATTGTTTTCCCGTAGGAGCCAAAGAAATGTTAATAGTGCATAGATCTCATTGGAACAAAGTGCTTGGATTGGTGTTTCAGTGTAAAATGAGCACACTTGCAATGTGAGACAGTTACAAAATATTTGTCTGATCTTTGTTCTGTTTGTTCTGCATGACATCAGTCTTCTTTGAACATTCCAAAAATCTCCCCATTCTGGTCACCTGTTCATCACTGCTTTGGGCACTATGCAAAGAGTGGGGTTGTTTCTCCTGCTTCCTCTGAAACTAAAGTCAAAGCTAAGGGCAAGAAGGCCATGGGAGGGGGTAGGGCTGGGAAAATGAGGGAGGAGGGAGTAAGGAGGCATCAAGACACACCAGCTGGATTAATAAATCCAACCACTGACTGTGTCCACATCTTAAAGTGTTGGGCAGATTAAAACAGAAGTGTCTCAAGTCGTGAAACATATGTCAGCCAGGCTGAGCAAACACAGTCAGAATAACAACCGAGGAGACGAGTGCTGCTGCTGGTCCCAAATGAGTGCTTAGCAACTCTGACTGCTGTTTCCTGGAAATCACAATTCCCAGCTGCTGAACTTTGATTCCCTGTTATCTTTGTGAGGACAAAGCCCTGAGAAATCACCATCAGGTTCACCATCACCATTTTTTTGATTTGTTTTTCCCAAGTAATGAGTGAAAGAACAGGTGAATAACCAATTCTGGGAAATTCTTTTCCACTACTAAAGGCTTGGTAATTAATATGAGAGAAACACAAAGAACCAAAAACTGCTAAGTGATAAACACGCTTATTTAGGGTTGGAGTTGTAATTTAAGCTTGATATATCTTCCACTGCAGAGTGACTTAAAATTGCAGTACAGTGACGATATGCCGTAAGCAACCTTTAAATTGCAAATTTCTGAAATTTCAGTAACAGGATCACCCTCAGCGTCAACGGTTGGCACCAAAACAGACTGCACCTGCTAGGGTTGTTGTGGCCAGAGAAGAAAATGTACAGTCAACAGCACCACTGGAGGAATTTGTTGCAAATACCAAGAAACACATGAAAGAGAGAAAGTTTTGTGAATTCGACCATGTTTTTCACTTTTTTTTTTTCTTTTTTATCACGCCGAGGCTTCACATCATTGATGTCAGTTTCTTGGAACATTTACACTCGTCTCCTGCTCCCCCCTTCATCCCTCAAACCCTCCCCCATGCCTCCTTCAAACCCCCCCCCCCCACCAAATTTTACATAAAAGTTCAGGCTGCATATTAAAAGGAGCTAAAATATTCACACTGTCAAAGGTGGTCAAAGGCTTCTGCGTTCACACAGGAGCTGACAAAGAGGAGGCACCCAGTGCTTGGCCGAAAAGGAACTGTTGAAATAAATCAGCACATACAAAGACACTGAGAGATAATGGGGCTGGATCTGGGCCTGATCCAGAAACAGAAACACAGTGTGCACCAGAACACACACACACACACACACAGAGCTCTGCTGGGAACAAAGTCTGCACATAGATTAATATTTATTTTTTGGAACACACATTGTTCAAGACATACAGTATCAGAAGACAAAAAACCCATCATAACTTCCCACCTCCTGTGTGCAATCTTGCCATGAATTCCAGGCCTGAAATCAAACAAATACAAACACACATATACACACACACACACACACAAAACAAAAAAAGAACCACAGATGGTTTCACATGGGGGAGTGCAAAGGGGAACCAGGTCTCTCGGAAACATCTGCTGAAGCCTTCTGCAAAGGTGATAGTGTGCAGTAATGTGTCAGATCTGGGCATCTGCGTTTCACTGCTGTTCAACAAAAAGACAACACAATCTGTGGATTATGTTTTGTTACAGAGCCTGAACATTTTCAACTCTGCCCCACAGTTATTGGGCCTATCTAGTTAAATGTGTGAAATTTGATACAGTTATCAGATTGTATGACTCTAGAAAAATGCACTGTCTTCATTTGAACATAACTCACAGTCCTCCTTTCACAGCTAGGTGTGACTTCAGCGATTGATTTGTACTATTTAACTGGGTCCACGGATATAAAAATTGTCGAGGAAATATAATTAATACACACTTGGCTTGATCGGACTGGCTGTTCAGAGCAGGGCCACTATTTGCCACTATATCAACAGAAAGAGGAAACAGAGGCCTCCCTGAACTAATTTTACTCATGAACACTCAGTCATTTGTTGAGCGCCACACAGCAGGCCCTGCTGTTGGAGGCCCGAGGATTAGGGCTCAATATTTGTAAACCTCAGTTGGCTTCAGTGCTGAAATGGGGAGTGAAGAAGGAAAAAAAAAAATGGGAAGCCTTGGCAAACCAAAGTGTGAAAAACTATCAAATTGTCAGCCATGACAGAAACAGTTACACACACTGGCTTCTGGCTGACACAGAAACAATGCACAGTAAAAGCTGCCAAACACTATGGCCTTGTTTGGTTGAACGTGGGTGGGTGTGAATTTATGTGTTATTGGGTGCAGCAAAAACCAAACGTATACACTTAATAAATTTATCTACCATTTATGACATAACAAACTTGCTTTTATTTTGATGAATGCTCGCTTGCTTCTCAGAATAATAAGGTCTCTGCTTAAAGCTATTTACATGAAGGCCCTTAAACTTGACACTCCTCTTTTAACCTGTTCCAGGAATATTCTCCAATCATAAACACTACATGCCTGTCTTACAACAGGCTCAAAAACTCCTAAAAATTCCAAAACCCAACTTCCAGCTGTGACACACAACTCAGAACTTTTCAAGTACACGACTTTGTTGGAAAAGCCCCCTTCGGCTCGAGGCCCCAGCAGTAAATTCATAGAGCTAAGAAATTCATGTGCCTATCACGCTCTTTCATTATGAGCAAGAAAATGTGTTTAAACCTTTTTTTCTTTGTTATAAGGCAGATTGTACAAAGATAGTCACTGTTCTGCCGAACATCCTGAAACTTGTGAAGCAGTGCCATCATAACACATCTGTGTTCAATGGGGTCTGCACAACCTAAATGCTTTAACCTTCAGCACCTATAAAATGCACACATAATGCACATATGGAGACATACTGAACTAGTTAATTAAAACACTGAACTTTTCAGTACTGACAGGACAACATGAGTTCACTTGTGCTCCGTGTTCGAATGCTTGGCCACAGCCTTGATTGATGGTTGACGTTGAGAAAAGTAGGCAGATGTACGTTGTAGCTGTAAAGGCAATGTGAAGTGTACCTTGCTGGGTAATTGCACAAGCAGTGAACCATAGCATCATCAACCAGGCAGACTCTGGTAACATCAGGAGTGTGGCCGGCCGCTGTAAGGTGCAGCACCATGTTTAATTAGACCTGTCATGAGTTGTTGGTGCTCAGAACAGAAAAAGACTGCAGGGTGCCCCCTTTCTTCATTTCCATAAAGGAATGTTTAAAAAAAATAACCAAGATACGTAACATCAGGTTGATTGTACCACTCAGTGGTTCATGCTTGTGGCCCCAGGGACGGGTTCCAGTACCCTCCACAGTCGTGGGTTAAACACAGGATTATAATATTTTCTTGCACACATTGTTCTTATAAGTGAGTCTTAACATTACCAATTTGACTGACTTTACGATACAAAAAAAACAAAGCGATGTCAAGCTGTTGTCTACCCTAGAGCATGACGTGAGTCATTTTACCTTTAATAGACTCTTCACGCAGACATTGGATTGACCACATTTGTACATGTTTAATGGTTGCGTCGAAATCGACACTACTGTTAAAATTCAAATTTGAATTACACATTTGTCGTTTCTGCTTTTTTGCGAATAACAAGTCATCCCTTAAACATATTTATTCATTTGAAATGTTGAGTCAAAGTCTTTACCTCTTAAATTTTTAGCAATATGTATAAGAATATGGAGCTGTTTCATTTCAAACATATTTTTTATACTTTGATTAAAGAGGAAGATATATAGGCTTTAATTCAACTGGTTTTGTATGTGAATGTTGGTGTGGTGTGAGATCTAAGACCACTTGACTGCTTGGATGCTGCAACACTGGCTTCAGGGATCTTTTTAAGTGAAACAGTTAGTCCAAGTGACCCATGAGTGAACACACACATACACACACAAACTATTACACATCCACACATATACATGAACATAAACAAAGTCTCTTTTTTTCTCTGTGAATCACACTCCACTCCTTCTTAGACTGCTTTTCAAAGCACAATAGGCCTGCTGTGCTGACAACTCAACTGGAAGAGAGCTTAACCTCTGACTCCTGAGGTCATCTCATTAACACAAACACTCCTACCCGGGATGCAAATGATCAACATTATGAATAATATGATACACAGGCTTTATGGATGATTGATACACTAAATTAGCTGCTCAATTTTGAGTTTTTTGTTCTAGTATCAAAATAAGGATTGTTGTTGTTGTAAGGATACGTTTATAATGGCATATATATAGATTTCCTGGCACTGTAGCCAGTAATGACTGTCAGTCATTGTCTCGTGGTTCATGACTGATCTGTTCTACTGTCAGTAAACAGTAGATTTATATTTTAGTGCCATCTCAGCAGCTCATTAGCTGCACAGCAGTTACAGAACCTTATAATTTGAAGAGCTTTAAGTGTTGGTATAATGTAAAGTCAGTGTCAAGAATGAAAAGGAAGGTGGCCCTAATGTTTAGTTGCATGTAATTGGGCAGAAGTGTCCGGGGTAGGTGTACAGCCATTGTTCACTTTGATGGGATTATTTGCACCTCTCATGGCTAAAAGAACAGGTACCATCAGAAGGCAGTAACCTGACTTTACAAGGTCTGGATCTAGGGGTTTCTTTCTCTTTTTTTTCTTCCATCCAGGTTCTGTAATTACAACCGCTCTCTAATTGAGGGCAGGGACTTCAGGACCAAGGTGACTACTGTGGTTTATTCTCTTACAGTGATTGGGGGATGGGGAGCAAACACAAGAATCCTTTTGGCTCAGAAACAAATGAAATTCTGTTTTCCACCTCTGATAATTCAAATAAATTATGATGGTTGATGTTTATTAGATAGTTGTAAAAATGGGTCACTAATTTTCCACTGATTCCTGTGATAGCCTTTTAAACATTGGAAAGTGATAGTATCAACAAATGATGAAACAGAATGATTAGATTTACCATAAAGTTCAAACAATGATCAAATCACACACCATGAGGTCACTTTGAAACATAGACGGAGGTGGAGGAAGATGCAGCCTTAGACTCAGCAGTTTTTACATATTTCCATGACATCTCTGGAAATCCTCTTGAGGACATTCGGACATGAGCGAAATTTGACTAGAAATTTAACCATGAATCCTAACCCAAACCCACATCCGAGCAAGGATCTTCCCTCCATGAGGTGACGCGATAATGTCGAGGGCAGACGTGACAGCCTGTGGTGTCAGAGAAAGGAAGACAGAGTTTTTGTATCACAACATTGAAAAAAATAAATCAAATGAATAGAAATGGCGAGGAGGTTTATGTGCAACCTTCTACTTATATTTAAGAGTAAAGGCCTATTTTTCTGCTTTTGTTATACTGGTATAAAATTGTGTTTAATAATCGAAATGTCATCGTTATTAACATCCACACACTTGGGTCTGAACATTGTAGGGGTATTGCATTGGAAAAATGTACAATCAACTTCTTCACTTGCTCCTCACACGTCTGAATTTTCTTCCACGTAAATTTCATCCATCCACTCAATAAACTGGACTAAATACATAAATAATGTCACCAGTGTCACATCCTATCAATGTGGGCTAGTATTCGTGCCACCAACTTAGAAATGTTCATAGGAACACATGCTTTAGTCAGATTCCTTTACTGCTGACCTTCCCTGCCAACATGCTCTGCAGCTAAGCTGCAGGGATTTGCAGCAGCTCAACATTTACACCATATGGATGTTTATCACACAGTAATAATGTCTCGCCCTCTCGCTCGCTCCTCTAACTAGAAATTATCTGAAAAACCAAACAGCCTTTTGTGCAAGCAGGTGATTAGTAAGCGATTTCATAGAATTCTGCCAAGGAATGCTGAATCATATTTGAGCACAATTTGTGTACTTCAGATTCATAAAAATAAACACCGTTGAATTAATCACTCCAATTATAGTGAACTCTTAATAAACGCATCAAACAAAATAGACTGAACAAAATAGAATTTACTGATCTAGGAGAAAAAAAACTAAACAGACGAGTGATGAGCTCATCATATTTGAGAGAATTGCATGTCAATCCATTTCCTTGCCAATTTCTTCTGTGTTAGAAATAGCAATAATTGGATTTATATTGAAATGAGGGCTTATTGATGGTGGCTACTGCATTTTAGCAGTGAATAATCAATAAAGTAAATTCACTGCATATTAAACTAGGATAAGCTGGGATGACCTTTTTTTTTTTTTTTTTAAGACAATGAGTGCTAAAGTCATTATTTTTCAGGGTAATGCATTAGTCCTTTAGGAACCATATTAATATGTTATTGATGAAAGTAAGTCAAAGCACAGCAGTTGCCTCAGTTTGGTTTGTAAATGTTTGTAAATGTATAAACTCACAACCATGTGCATCCTAAATTTTTCATGAAATAGTGCCTAACCAAATCATTGTGCAGTTCCTGTCATTGAACGTCAAATCCTAATTAATGCTGGTCATTTTTTCACCTTTTTCTCCATGTTGTTTAAAGTTTATGGTTGCAAAAGAGGACTAACTCGCTTATCATAAGAATTGACTTAAAATCTTTAGGGGAAAAGAAAAGCCAAATTTGAAGGAAAACAAGTATTTAGTTAAGTAATGTTGGGCTAAATTACAGCTGGCGTTTTCTTTTTTCAGCCTCTTTGAAAATCAGCCTCAAGCAATTAATTGTAAGGGGTTAATTTGCAAATGAATGCAGTTTCAGTTGAACATATAACTGCTGGGTTAATTCAAGACATCAGAGCAAACGGGTCAGGAAGAGAAGAAAGGGAAGATCTTAATTTATTAGCAATCTCCAACATTTTTCACTTGGATGCCAGGGCAACTGCACTGTCCAGACTAAAATTAAATTAGCACTCTTTTTGAACAAGAGAGACAAAAGCATCCTCCCCCAAAAAAACAAGTGAGGTCCTGGTCTGGCACAGTTAGGTCGGCGAGCCAAGGTCTACAGCCAACTCGGAGCTGAGCTGTAATGCTGTGTGCAAATCAGGTGCTTTTCTCCCATTTAATTTCTCATGCGCAGCGTTTGAGCTCCTTTTCATGAATGTAGGGCCCTATCTTTGGCCCTCCCCTCTGAAAGGGCCTTCCCGGTGACGAAGGTGACCTGCCACTGAGAAAAAGAAGGACCTGCCATGAACTGAGTGTCAGCCATTAAATATGATTTCGCCCCTGAATGGCACACAAACACATTCAACCACTGAAACTCATTAAGTCTGCATAATCTCTCTTTTCTTAAGCATAACAATGATTTCAGCTGGGAAGTGCGATGGTTTTGGGCAACTGAGCCATTGATTTGAGTTGCATTCAATGTAATAAATCAAGTCCAACTTCACATCCTGAGCCCATTTGCCTAATTCGTGCCTCTCACCATACTGGTCAATTAGTTTAGAGTGAATATATTCAATACAGAGCACAATTCACTAACATGGCATAATAAATCCTGTGGCTTGGACACTGTCCCAAATAACCTTTTGCTGCTATTCAGGTTCTTTGTTAACACAATAAAGGTTCCAAAAAGAGACATTTGGGGATAAATTACAACAGTACCTACCACATTTTGCACCACTTTACCTCTAGTTCAAGAATAGAAATGACTGTTTTAGTCCTTTACTCATCTTCATTGTCAATCCATAGTTTAAACTACCAGACTACTTGATCCTCTTTATGCATTTTTCTTAATTATTATTATTTTCCTCCCTCTTAACAAAGTTTTAGACTAATTTCCTATTGACTTTGTTTCAAAGCCTGCGGCAGGGAGTGGACATCCCAGTCTGCTGAATTACAGCAGTGTGATTTGGGAGAGGTGGGAGCAGCTGTAGTGGTGGTGGGGGTCGGGGGTTGGGGTTTTTGGGTTGGGGCAGACTATTGAAACCCGCACAACCATACTGCAAGGCATCAGGCTTAAACTGGTTTGGTACCAATGGGAAAATATCCACAACTGTTTTTGACCAAAGATGATTCACACGCATTGTGTTTTTGAAGAGAAGGTTCACTAAAGAGGGGAAAGGCTTGTTTTTTAAATGTATTTATTTATTTGGTTAGGACAGCAGACTGAAGAGAGTTCAAACAATATTTATAAGAGACACACATTTTCTGCAGGTGCAACACAAAGAGGAAGACACGGAAAATGATGTGTATTTGGTAATAATTGCTTTAATTTGTACCCAAGTCATGTCAACAGGAAGCATGCATAATATTCTCAGTAATGCTGACCAGATTATGTGCTTCCTGGAAGGTGTGTGCTGGAATAGTCTGGCAAAGCACATCCTAAGATGATCTGCCTTCTACTGTGAGAGAAGCAGGAGTGATGTTCAAACAGTTCACAAACACTGCATCCTTTCATTTAATGAAGTCTATGGGTTTGTATTTAGTTTGTGGACAGGACTGATCAGAGGAAGGCTAAAAAATGTTTTTAAAAAATTAACACAAGTTTTCATTGAATACGTGACTTCTCACAGTGATTGAAATTGTGAACTAATCACATGAACCTCTCGGATAGTAAAAATAAAACCATGTGTCTTGGCAAATGTTTGCTGGGATCAGCCTTAGAGCTGTTGAGAACAGATCTAACGGGCGCTGTCGTGCATCAGTTATATAGATCTGTCTGAGTCTGCAGAGGAACAACAGAAAGCTGAATGGAGGTGTCTGTCTCCCCAGGCTGACACCCTGTCCAGTCCCCTCCACATACACCTCACAGACTGTGATGAATGCGTGCACGCCCCTCTCTCCCCACATTGTTCCTGATGTTATTAACATAATATAAAAGTGTCAAAGCACTTGTTCTGAGCGCAGCCGTTGTGATTTATTCCTGCCACGCGGAAAAGTAAGAGCGCCATTAAAATCACAGGTGCTACTTGGACTTCATGACTCATCAGGCACGCTCGATCATTAATGCCGTTCTTTTACATGGCTCATTTTGAGGCAGCAACAGCATCATGTGCCATTAGCCAAGCCTTGATCTATGGAAAGCTCGCTTTCTGCGTAGCTCGAAAGCTATGGCCATGCATAGATACAAGCTAACAAGTTGCATGCACATGCATGCTCGTCTATTCCAAAACATACAGACACACACACACACACCAATGTATTACCTAATCCCTTACCCTAACCCTAACATCCCAACTAACCCCCTGACCCTAATCCTTATCCTAACTGACCTTAACTCAACTCTTACCCCAACCTTAAAAGCAAGTCTTAACTCTCAAACAGGCCTTTGAAGGTGAGGACCAGCCAAAATGTCATAATGTCCCAAAACTCCTCACTTTGCTGGCAGAATGAGTATTTTGGTACTCAGTATGTTGCAAGTACAAGAACACACACACCCATACACACACACACACACACACACACACACACACACACACACTATCTCTCTGTCACAGAGATATTGTTTACAGTGTTCTAATTTCGTGTTCTCGCATATCAATGAGCTAATGTAGGAGATAATGTACTTTAAATGGCAACAGCTGCTCTGATTGATACATGCACTTAGAACAATTACTAAGAAACTAGAAAAAGAAACTTTGAGCTACTTACCATAAGGTCAGTCGTGGTGGCCGAGGAAAGTGATTTGTTAGTGTTTGTTGAGCGTGTTCCCAAGGCTATAAAGTAACAGGCAGCAAATAAGGACTAATGTTCCTGTTGCAAATGAATACTTATCACAAGCTGTAAAGATTGCGCTTTCTGTCCTCTCATGATTACACAAAGGGTCAACAAATGATTTCATGACTGGGTAAAGCCATCTGTCTCTCATTTGCTCTTTATGAAATCCATAAAATAATGGAATTATTCACTTTATTTATTCACAGAAATAGCAGCAATAGGCTAACGACTAAATAATATTAATATTAGAAATAATACAGGAATGATTTAAATGCGTGTAATAATGTAGTGTTTTTCAATTATGTTATTAAATTTAATGAAAGACATTAAAGCTTGATAAATCTAATTCTCATGGGTCATTTTACGAATGGATAAACATGTTTTGTGGTCCATGCTAATTATAAATATATTCATAGAGGTATGCAAAACGCTTTAGAAAAGTAGAAAGATCATTGTTTCACAGAAATTTCAATAAATGAAACCAGAGATTATGAAAGCAAGGATGAGGTAACAAATACTTAACAGGCCTGTCCTCGAGACACACTTCAACAACAAAGTAAGAAACAAGAAGCCCATTAGGTAAATGAAATATGGTGTTTATCCTAAAGCAAATGTGTTTATGACTTTACACTGAGCGTACCTCTTCTAACATTTTTAAGTTCAAAAATGTGCAAAAAAAGTGTCATTTAAATATAACCCTGTTTTCTGTTTTGCCTCATTCATTGCTCTCTCTTAGCTCCCTTTCATTCGCTCTAAATTCAGTTGCCATGAAAATGAACTATTAATCTGTTTCCCAAAGGAATTCCTGACGCCTTGCAGGCCTGACAGCCGCACACGACAGTTGCTGAGTGGTCAACAAACAATTTTCCTGGGCCACTGGCTTCAGCTGCACTTTTTCATCCGGCCCTGATCATGGAAAATGTCGTTGTCAAAGGTTTCTCCGCTTTTATTCTCGCACAAAGATGTCAGATGGAGAGAGTTAGAATTTGCAAACATGTTAATCCACATAAGCGTAAACTCAGCCCCTTCCTCCACAGTCCTTGAGAGTTCATTCAGTGTGTTGAAAATTTCCTGTGCTTGAGCAACACAAGTGTGCCTTTGACAATATGTCTTTTTAACTGAAGGAATGTAGACTTATGCAATTCATGCTTGAACAACTGAAAACTTGAATGTGTGTCTGAAATGCTAAATGATTGACAGTTGAGTTGAGAAAAATTCAGAATAATTTTATAATGACAACTGACAGATGTGGGACAGATCCACAATAAGTTCATTTCATCACATAAACTGGCTTTCCTGCCCTAAGCCAAACCCCATCAATAAAACTACCTCTTACCAGGCTCGTATGTAAAAAGGCAGGCTGCCTCCACAGCCACTAATGCACACCTCTTCCTGTCTGCGCTTCCAACGTCCATCATTCCACCACCGTGCTCCAGGACTCCCGCCTTTCATCAGTGACCTGTCCTGTCATCACACGCATGACAACCTGTCACATTCTCGTCTGATTGATGAGGCCACTTTTGATAATAGCATCAGGTGCTTGGGTGTCTGCCTTGTCATTAGATGCTACACAGATCCTCTTATTAGAGTGAGACGCCAAGCAGACACAGACGGCTTCCCACACCATGCACATACGACAGAAGATAAGTGTGATGATGTGCTCTAGTCTAACATACACCTGTGAAATAATCCATCAGATATGTCAAAGTTCACCCAGCTCCCTCAGGCGGGCAGAATCAAAACAGCAGAACACTGATTTTTGTGTCTCTGTTTCTTAGATTCCAGATTTCAGGTGAACTAATCGTGTTTTAGAACGTGACTTGTAAGTTTAACCATCTTCCAAAAAAAAAAAAAAGTAGCAGAAGTTATTTAAGAAGCGTGATTTACACTTATTTACCTATGAGTTACCAAACAGTACTTATGTGAATGACTGAGGTTTTTGTTAGATGCTAACCAGGCAACGCTTCCAGTTTAACAAACAGAGACTGCAATCATCTTCTTGTTTGTTATACTGTATATTCTCTATTATTTAGAAAGAAAAAAAAAATCACATTATACAGGTAAATGATGAACAACTCAGTGTGAGGCTTCTCTACAAGACATCTGAAGCAACAGGTCTGTGCCACAGTAATACAAGGGTAGTGACAGAACACTCAGCACAATAAGCAACCAATGAGTTATAATGGTTTGCTTTTTCAGGTTAGCATGGTGGCAGCTCTGTCGCCTCACAGTAAGAAGGTTTGGGGTTGGAATCTCGGCTCTGGCTTTTCTGTGTGGAGTTTGCATGTTCTTCCTGTGCATTCATGGGTTTTCTCCGGGCACTCAGTTTCCCATAGCCAAAAACATGTTGTTAGGTGAATTGATCAGTTTAAATTGACCGTAGGAGTGTGGGTGTGGATGGTTAATTGTGTCTATGTTAACGCAATAGCCATGCACTATTCATGGTGTACCCCACCTCTCGCTCTTGACAGCTGGGATAGGCTCCAGCAGACCCCTCGCACCAAGTGTGGATAAAGCAGGTTCAGAAAATGGATGGATGGAATGGGTTTGGTTGTTATCTGCAGTGTCTCTTCCTCAAGATAAAAGTAGGCTTCGATCAAAAGACGGTAGTGAGTGATGTGTGTAGTGCTGGGATAAGAACCACACAGCAGAAGTCACAAAAGAAGTTTAAGGACTGCCATTGGAGGAATAACTATGGTTTGAATTATGGAAAATATGAACGCATGTGTGCAGATGGCTGCACACATGAGAATCCTAAGGCCTATATAACTGTATTGCTAATAAGGAGTAAAGCTAATTAGGCATTTAAGTGTGCTGTAATTACTAGGATGGGGGTGGCATGTAGGCCAAAGGACAAATGAATGCCTCCCCTATTTCTCTCCCACACTGACAACCATTATTAGACAATCTGTGTGTATGCCACTGCAACGTCTCCACTACCGTCTCCATTGGGGGAGGAAACATTTCATGTATTTTCACTGCCTCTCTGACCTGGCTCATTTACTTCTATGTTGTCCAATAGGTGATGTCAATGCTCCATAGCAACAATAATAACATAGCACAGAGAGATTGTGAGAAATGAGCTAAGTTCTTTTTTTCATAATATTTGGTCAAAGAAGACTCCCAGGAATGATGTTTTAACTCTATGAGAATTTCACCAAAACTACAATAAACGTGAGAATAGCATCTCCATTTCATTTAAATGTTTGCAGGGTTCTTTTTTTTTTTTTTCGTGAGTATTCAGCCCAACACGGAAAGCCTATTCATTTTCCCCAGACATCAGAATTTGTAACAAGACTAAGCTATTGTATGGCTGGTTTCACTGCTATTCATTCGATGGTAATGATCTGGCTGCAAATTAATCAGTGAGTATATTTGTATTCATCCATGACAGATAAGCACTCTTCAACTTGTGTGTTTGGACACATTGACAGAGAGTGAGACACATTTGTAAAGACGTAATAAAGTTTACCACCTGCAACATTTTTCTGATACATGCACGCTATTATAGCCATAACATCAATCAACCTCTGCTTTAAAATGAATGTCAAGATATTTCAGTAGGGTGTCTTGGGTTTACCTATTGTGTCACTGAAAACAACATTATGGTTTAATGAAATGCAAACTTAAAATGAATAAGAGCTTTGTGATCATCGCAAAACACCATTTTTCATCATACATATAGATTTGTTATTAAAATATGCAGCAAAGTTTGTTAGTAGGTGGTCAAGAATCATTGAGGTTCCTCTGCTGCTCACAAAAGCTGATTTTCACTTATTTTGAAAGAACAGACATGTTGATTGCAGAGTGCCAGTAGGAAATATTATTGACCAGAGCTCTTAAAACATTGCTCTGCCAGATCTTTAAATAGACCCGCACATCCTGGAATGATACACAAAGGAAATGACTTTAACATAAGTGTGAAGGACAGAAGTAGATAAGGTAAATCCACCTTCATGTGCTGTCTAATGAGTGGGAGGGGTTTACTTCAACGGCACAGACAAGCTATAAATGTTCAGACGAGCTGTCTGTCACAAATATTTGTTTGCCAGATTACATTCCTTTCGTCACGTTAGAGTGCAGTAAACGGGTGAAATTTCCAATTCTTCTTGGCTCCAAAAACTGCAATATGTCTGCAGTTTTTATCTGTTGTAGCGTGTTTTAAAAGAGTGACTGTGTGAGAGTATAGGTCAAAATGAGTGTGTACGTAGGTTGGAGTACTGTTAGGTCTTGCACAAACAAATTGTTGTACCACCTGGTACAATGACAATGAAGAGTTCTGATCTCACTTAGTTAAATGTGTTTAGGGGTTGGATTGTCAAAACAATGTCCAATTTTCTATGTTCTGGAACTTTTTTAGACTTCAGCAGGCCAGGAGGACAAAGGACTTGGGGCGTCTATGAGTGCTATCACCACATTTAAACAGGGCATGCATTTTTCATAAAATACCCCCAAAAGCAAAGCGAGCATTGGGGGCGTGGAGGGGGGCGGGGGGGATGCTTGATCAAGAAATAAAGGAAACCTTAGTTATGAACCATTGAATGAAAAGGAGATCGGGAGGGGAAAAAAAGAATTGGGCAAAGGGGGAAAGAGAAAAAAAACCACTGAAAGAAAAGGTCATGAGTGGCAGTTGATTTGAGGAGTTTCTGCGACCCCACAAAGGGCCATGACATCATCAGGTATTGAAGAGAGAGAAGAGAGAAGGGGCTCTTTAAAAAGCTTGCCGCTTCCCCAGTCCGTAATTACATTTGTGCTAAACATGCCCAAGTGCTCCTGTGCTGCGGGAAGAATCATTTTCCCGGGTTGGGGGCTGGAGGTATGAATTAATCAGCTCTGTTTGCTGTGGGGAGTCTTTACAGCAAAAAAAAAAATAAAAAAAAAAATAAAAAAATCTTTCTCTCACCGAATGCTCATGTTCCAAAAATAACATGTCCTACATTATAAAGCATTTATTTCCAAGTCACTTTGTTGTTTTTGTTTTCTTTTTTTAAATCACAACTGTAAATGCAAATGCAACAAGAAAAATCTTATTGTCACCATTAAAAATCATGCTTTAGCAGTGCCTTTTATTTATTTATTTTTTTCTGAAAGAAAAGAGCAAACCAAGTGTACAGTATGTCAGTCTTTAGTTCTGCCAGGACTGCTGTCACTCAAGTTCAGTCCCTCCAACAACTGAATGTGAGCCCAATCTCATGTCAGGTTTTAGAACTTTAGGCTTACAATATACAATGTTTCCACTGTGTGTCGATAGGCGTGTCAGTTTCAACGCCAGACAAGTAAATGCTCACGCTGAAGCAGATTGACAGAATTATTTTAAAATGCGGTTTTAACTACACACAGATGGAAGAAAATAAATCAAATTATAGAAGTTGTGGTGATGGCGTAATACAAGGGTGACAAATTCATCGGCTGTATGATATTTGTGGGCTGGGGGCTTTTCCCCCCGCTGCTGCTGACACACCACAGTCCAGCATGATGTGTAATCACTGCCCTGACAGACCCACAGTGGCTGTTCAGCAGCGCACTCAGCCCAGCAAATCCAATTAGCTTTCCCACGATGACACGGCCCTGCTGCCGGGATGACACACTGTAATATGATGGAATTACACACAAATGCTTCTTATTTAACTGGAGCCCTTAGGGACATCCATGCCAAGAATCATACAGCAACAAACTAATTCAGTGATGACAGTTTAGTCACTGGGAATATTTAAACAGGGATTGTTCTTTAAACCATTTAAACCATCAAAATATAGACGGGTGCATTTACTATTATTTAAACATCTATTTATTTATTTATTTATTTTAAGTCATTACATAAAATGATTAACATGACTTAATAAAACTGAACATGGCATCTTTGTAAATACATGAATGCATCCATGCTAAAAGTACAGTCTCTGCACAGCTCTTCTCTCTAAAGCCATATTAACATTCCCACAATGAGTGGGCTTCATAGCAGCAAGTAAGCGTTCTTCACTCAATAGTTTGTGTCTTATAGCCTCGAGCTCTTATCCAGTTTCTCCCTGCAGTGATCTATTTTATGGATGTTCCTCCATGATGGCCACATGTTGCCATCGACGGTTTTCTCTCTTTATTTCTCTGAGGACCAGAAACACCTGTCTGCTTTAATCACTAAGTCCTTCCCAGCAGGAATGCCATTGCTGAATGGACACCAAGCTGCTATCTGACATTGATAGAAACAACATGGTATGGATCCACACTCTTCAACAACAAAGAACTTATCATATATCAACAAGGCGATCGGTCTTATCTTCTGGTAATGAAGGGTCTCAGTGCTTTTTTTTTTTTTTTTGGGGCCTGATGACTCACTATAACAGAAGAACAGCTGGATAGTTTGAGGAATGACTCATTTAATAAATGAAAGACACAGATGAAAATATGATTTTATGGGTCACTTCATGGATGAGGTCATTCTCATGCTGAGGATGACACAGCCAGGATTTTCCCAGAAACAGAATTGGTCACTAACCAGTCTAAATCCACAAAAGCACCACATGTGCTTCTTCCAGCATAACATGCCCTGCATAACATGCCCTACTGGAATAAACTAGGTCTCAGTAGAATAACACTTTTGTGCTGCTTTGAAGAATTTCATGAATTTATCTGGTATAGCATCATTGCAGGAAGCGGCTCCAGTCACTGTGGGAACTGACCCTCAGTGTACGACAGCTGTTTTTTGCTCTGCTGGGTAGCCTTGGAAGCTATGAAATAATCTACCAGTAAGGTTAACAAACTACCTTGCTGCCAGCTAGGACAAATAGAACTGCTCTCTCAGTAAGATGTCCCCTTCAATGGAATTTTTCTGAATGCAAATAATGACTAAAGTTTACTAAGTGATGAAATGATCGTTTTATCAGTTTTCATGGAAAACAATTTGTCCTTGAAATGCACGACGCTTGTACCTATGAAAGGACCCATTTACTATTTCACATGAAACCTCCACCTCCCCTTGATGTGAGATAAACACAGAAGATTAATCAATAAGTAACCGTACACATAGACATGGTGGTTTTACTGTTATCAGAACTCTCACAGTGAAACATTTTCAGTTTTGATTCCAAGGTCCCCACTCACCAAATTGTTTTTCACGAACAATCTGTGAGATATCTGTGTCAAAGTTCACATATTTGTTTATGTGATGCAGTTGCAATAGAGTCATTTCCACCGAGGTATAAAATTCACGCTTAAATAACCTTATCAGAAAGTCATTTAAACATATAAATGTGCTAACATTTCTCTGACACATCTATCATCAAATGGCTTTTGACATAATTTCCATTTGTGCAGATTTTTATTATTATTGCTGTTTTGAATTATTTTCCTTTTTTTTACTATTATAAGAAGAACCAACCCTACAGTTTGAATGGCCATTCCCTCTGACAGATGGGTATTATGCCAAGGTCATGTGTATTTTTATCTGACACTCATAATGACAGTCACTCACAACACTCATGATAGTCTGCAAGCCTTAATATTACATTATCAAATATTAGCACACCTTAAAGTTAAGGCACACAAATATTAATTATGCTAAGATGCGGTGTAGCAGAGTAGCTGAGCAATGTCCAGCGAAGTTTAGCTTCCTCTGAGAAAAGAATTGGGTTTCATTAGGTTTCAAAAAGATTAGTATATCTTAGAAAACCTCATTTTACAAATAGAGAAATTTAAGAGGCCACCAGTTTATTTTACAGCTGTTGATGCTGGACCTAACTGTGTTTGTCCTGTAAACAGGACCCTTTACTTATGGCCCGGTCGCTCTGGCCACTGGTCACTTCTGCCTCCAAATCTGCTTATAGATTTCCTTTGCTGTGTCGCCTGAAACAGGTCAGGAGGTCAGCATTTTGCATGGCATTCAGGGAGTGATTGTTCTCCAAAGGCCATTGGGTGTGGAATCTATCATCATTAATGCACCAGTCCGCTCTTGTTAACTGGCTTCTGAAACATTATGAAGAATAAATGGCGGTCCTATGTATTGGCTGCTCCTGAAAGGAGATCAAATTTGTTATTTCATCTAATAATTTGGCCACATAGGAATATACCAAACAGGTCAAAAGGTCAGTGACAAATAATGCAAATAATAACTCTTGTCATTATAACAACTAAGTTAATAAAAAAAAATGTAAAAAACCCTGAAACATAAAGTTGTTTTATTCAAGTGATAGATCTACACTAACTTGCAAGACTCAGCCTTCATATTCATTGCACCAGTCAAAAATCACCAGTGTAAGGTTCATCTTATTACCAGTTTAAACGACAGCAGCTTTGAATTTTCTCATTGGCGATTAAGGTTAAACGTATGCATCTTCCCTAATGTTTACTTGAAGCTTTTTTTAGTCTCCTGCTATTAAAACTGTCCAAATGATATAGGTGAGAGGAACCAGCTGCTGATGTTAGAGAGAGGTTCCCCCCTCCCCACCCGCCTGTGATCCAAAACAAACGTTTCCCCCATTTTATCATTGTTTCAGTTAACCTTTAACCCCCACATGGGAACCTAAATAATGAATTCCATATTTCCCTATGGTGGACGGCAAGATTGGCTGTTAGTGACCATCAGTCAAAGCCAGCAGAGCTGAATGGCCACATGACTGACCAGTGAGTCACAGTGTCCACTGTCAAATAAAGAAGATAATTAGGAGAAATATGGGTGAATAAACCACAGAAGAGGGTGTATACATCCTATATACTATCAATGTGTTAAACGTTGCATGTTTGCATCCTAATGTGCAGAAAAATGTATGTACCTACTATTTCTTGTGAATAGAAAGCACCAGTTGTTGGAAAAAGGAATTGAATTATCAGGGCATGTTTTCTACATAGAAATGATACAGAATGAAGCCAAAACTGTAGAAAAAGGCACGGAATGGTGGAGTATAAGACCTGTTTATGAGGCAGGGTGAGAAGAAATTGCAGGTGTATGCAATGCATCTGAAATGACAACACTTTCATTAGCAGGAAAACTTTCGAAAAGTTGATAAGAACCGTGTGAAAAATCGATGGAGGAGCTCAGTTGTCAGTATGACGATATGCTGACTAACTCTCAGAGGAGCGAAGCAGAGTGGGAAGAGGGTTTTAAGGACGCCCACTGCAGATAAGAGACCATTCACATGGGAACAGCAGTAGCACTTTTTATTTAATTAATTTATTTTTTTTTTTATATATATATAAAGTCACCAAATCTTTAAAGAGACAGAGTTGAGTATCCTAGTATAGACTGAGACTGGGCTGACAGCTCAGGGTAGGACGCGGCACCTTGTCGACAGTGGGAAAAAGGGAAACAGGACGAGTGGAATAATCTCTTCTTAAGCCGTGTTTATTTATCATGGAGGTAATGATAAGAATCAGATTTAGAGGTGAACCCTGAGATGGGTCAGAGCCTCACACAGGCAGTAATGTGATCTGCAGGAGAGCTCTGATAACCTGAAACAATACGGGGGGGATGCCTGTCAGATAAATAAAACAAACGGCAAAGAGCTATAAAAGGGGAACCACGTGGCATCCGCCTTGCAGAACAAACGCATCATCTTTTAGAACAGGAAGAGAGTGATGATTTGAAAGAGAGGAATGTTTGGGAAGAGATAAAGAAGCAGGAGAGGTGACATATTTCAGAGGGAGCTAAGAGACGCAGGCACTTCCAGGGTGGTGAATGACACAGACATTACTGAAGTTCAGGGTCAGGAAGGGTTCACATTCCCATATGATGTTCTGCAATTAAGCAAAATGAAAATCAGATTTTGCAAATGATTCATTTCATAAGGGCATTGGCTTCAAGAATTGTCAAGGCAGGCCTGAATGAGATTGGAGACCAGTTAATCTGCATTTCCTACAAGATACTGTATATGTTCCTAAGTGTTTATGAAAGATGAACTCAAATTGCTGCTGATGCTTTCTTTCAGATATGTAGGTACATAAATAGTTATCCCTTCCCATGAGCACCCTATAATATAGTCTCTACTAGTGCATGAACATACGTATGACCTGTTGTTAAATTCTTTATAAAATAAGAATTTTTACTATTGAGACATTTACAAATGGAATTAACAAAGTGATTCACAAATGAAATAAAAATAAATGAGATTAGACTCAGAAATCAACAGTATTTTCTCATTTAAAGCCATGGTGTCTTATTGCACTTGCTGTTGTATTGGAATGAAAGCCTGCAGCAGGCTGCATTCTGTATTAAATACTGCTGTTGTGTCCGTCGTCAAGCCACTGCGTTAGCGCTGGGCCGCTGTTGGACTGTCTTGAGCAGATTGCCCTCTGCTCGATATGTTGCATGCTGAGGTCACTCAATGGCCTCAGGGACCATCGAGCACTTCCCCTCTCAGGATCAACAGTGCTTTGACCTCTGAGATTCTTCCCTCTCTGCGTGTATGAGGTCATGTTTTCCAGACCGTGCGTATGGTCTTGTGTTTTTTTGTTCAGACTGTGTCAACACAACTTTATAGTTATGGAAATATAGCAAGGCATACAGCTGCATATCCAGTGCCATCTAGCAAGCAATTGGGGGAGAAAAAAAAGCCATATCAATGATGCTACACAGGTTGGTCAGGTGTAAGACAGAATACAATGTGTGGGTTGTGTTTCTTACTCATAAAAAGTCAATAAGACGGAAAGGTGGACAGGTAACTCCCACACACTAAATTAACGGCTAGAGCTGCTGAACATAGATGATTGATGACTTCTGCTTTGGAGGCCTATTGCCACTGTCACTGTGGAGTCTCCTGTGGGTCTGAGTCACTGGATCATGTCATCTAGCACCACAGGATCACTGTTGTGCTTTAGGAGATAAAAGTGACGCTTTGCAGACATGTTTCAGTGTATCATGTATCAGTGTTTGGATGACAAAAAACAAAAAAAGAAAAACAGACTCTAAATAAAACACCTGCAACAGTACAATTAATTGACTGTAAAGAAAAATCACCTTTCAGATACATACATGCATTTAAAAACAGATGAGGAATCCTACCAAAAGCTCTCTTCCCACTGCAATTGGCGTGTTTTACTTTTCTCCCACCTCAAGTTAATTAAACTGCTGTATACATTTCTGCAAAGGATGTGAACCATAAAATGACTATTTCCTGCTGTTGACAACAGATTTTTGAAGTTTCCACATCCTCTGTGGCCTACTGCAGCTCATCATGAAATTATTCATATTCTCAAGGCAATTAATGTGTCATGAGTGAATGATAGAATATAATCATCTATTAAAATAAAATCTATCTGTCTATGCATCTTAAACTCATTTAAAAGGAATCAAGCACTTTATTTGTGAAATATAATTGATGCAAACAAAGGTTAAATGGTTGTTTTTGAACTTTTTTTTAGATAGATGGTGAAAACATCTAGCTAAGAGGGGAGGGGTAGAGGCTGACAACTTGCTGTTAAGTAACAACAACAGTAAACAGATTCACACCAGCCCCCCATCCCCAACCCACTCCCTCCTTACATTCCACAAGTTTTGATTACCATGTGTTCTCAGGTTGCCGTATGCGTGTGCACACGTGCGCACACACACACACACAGACACGCACACGCAAGTGCGCATAGTGTTAAAACATGCACAATTTTCCTAGCAGTGTGCCGCCCTTCTTATTTTGTGTCAGCAAAGTTTTATCCCCCCCTCTTTTCCCCCCCTCCACGGTAGTGAGAGATCCCTTTCATATAGCATCAGGACTTTACTTTTTGTTCTCCATTCCAACTTTCTCTTTTCTTTTAATTCCTCTTTCTTTGACTCCATCTCTTGTATGCTCATGTCTGCAGCTGTATTTTTAATCGAGTGAAGGATCCATAGAGAAATGGACATTTCTTTCAGAGCATTACACTCTTCCCCCTCCTGTCTGTGCTCATGGATCACTGGTTAGCTTAGAAATACAGCCAGCACAAAAGCAGCAGCTGACATGTGGGGCTTAATGGTAATAATGGCCATTTTTAAGCCCAATCAATCACGTTTAGTGGACATCTCCATTTTTTGCCCTTGAAAAGGTATAAATAATAATAATGATGACGATAAAAGGAAACACTGAAGAAAATGTGGTTAGTGGGAGAAGAAAAAAAACACCTCGGTAAATATTTTAACTGCTTATTAAGATTTGGAGCGCACCACAAAAGGAGCATCTGTGCTCCACAGAGCCAAGTGAAAGAAGAGACCCAGATGGTTCCTGGAACTAAACTGTGAAAACTGATCCATGGGCAAAATAAAGCCCATTTATTTAACAATTTGTTTACTGTGTATGTGTTTGTGTGGGCCTACCCGCTCATGTGCAGATGTCAGTTCCTGCACACAGAGGAGGATTGTATGTGTGCTTTTGTTGCTGCAAATTGATCTAGAGCACTCAAAAGTCCTGAGAGGACAAAATTCTTTGGGCAGCCTATAAAATGTGCTGTGAATACTTCAGTTTGTTTATCTTTGCAAGGTTCAGATATTTCAATGTCTCCTCGTCTCTACTTTTATGAGTCTCAGGAACTGTGGTGCGATTCTGACACACGCAAACACACTGGGAAAAGGCAGTCGGGCTGTCTTTGTAGAACATTGTGCTATTTGTCCAACTAAGAGAAACAAGAGAAATAATAAAAAAAAACACGTGAATTAGATCCAGTTCTAATTCACTTGTGAAAGTTTAAATTCTTTCGTCTTTGGCTCCGTCCTTCTGAATAATTAAGGTAAATATAATAAGAGAGAGGTATTAACAAGATAATATGGAAAATTTTACAGCTTACATCCTATCCTAATCCTCCCTGCATTTTTATCTTGTTCACTTTTTATTGGCTGTGCGGCTCCTGGGAACTTTAGCCCAATAAAAAACAATCTTGTGGAATTTTCCACTGAATATATGCAGTATGCAAAAAGATAGTTATGGCAGACTTTTCTTTTCTTTGTCATCCGTAAACAACGGCAATGGTCGAGGGTGGCCAGCACTTTTAAAAATAATAATAATAACCCCTTTGTGGAAAACACAAGTCTTTTGCACATTATTCAACCGGTGCACTCACATCATTGTGCATCTGTCTAAAATTCCATCTGCACTCCCCTGTTCAATTTCAAATCCAACTCATAAAAGCATCATAGAGGCAGTAACTGGAGAGAGCCCCTTGTACAAATTTACATATTAATCCAATGTTAAAAATTCTCCTCTATTAAAACATTTATAGGCAGAAATAAAAGGAAAATTTAAATTGGAAAAAGCTCCATGACTAAATGACTCTGTCCTCTGCCAAGTCTGGTTTGTGGAAGCTGCACTTATATCAACATAAATCCAAAGGAAACATGTCCCAGTCCGCAGAACTCAACTGTCATTCTGTCCCGCTGCTGACCATTGTTGCCTGGGGGAAAATATCTACTGCTGTAAAGACAATCACTTACACTTCTGAAGGGTCAGTTTGAGTTACAAATCAGCAGCAAAGACAAACTGAATTCAGCATGGAAGCTGAAAACAAAAGTAATTAACAAAGCACAAATCCACAGATATCTGAAGGCCATACATGCTATTTCAACACAAAACTTTCATGAAAAGGGGGGAAAAAACGGGAAATTTAAATAGATTTATGCAAATACTGAGCCTGCACCGCAATTGTGTGTGTAGATATCATAAATAACAACAGCCAAAATAAATGATGACCTACCAATTTACAACAATTACGCAGAATAAAAGCCTCAGGACACACAACCGTAAATGCTGTGTTTCAGCAGTGTTGATGTGGTTAGCTCTGGATAACCAGCACAACATAATGATATTGACTGCAGGTCAAAACCCAAAAGGCCTGAGAGCAGAAGTCCATGGCCCACCTGGGGTGAGGACGGTCAGACCCCATGTGCCTCTGTGTGGTGAAAATAATCCAATTATAGCTGCTCAGCATCATCTTGATGTGAAACTGATTCATTCATCATGTGAGCTGACAGGCATGCTGCTACTACCTAGTTCACCCATTTCTCCATTTTTCTCCAAAGACACACCCACGATGTTTCTGACAAGTTGGGGGAGGTGGGGGGAGGAGGAGGAAACGTGTGGAGCCCATCTGCTGTGCCTGCTTATTGATTAGCTGACCAAACCAAGGCTTGAAAAAGACCCCTTTGTCAAAAACATAAATCTGTTGAATCTGTCAATTGGGTATAAAGGTTTATCTCCTATTACCCAAATTTGCTAGACAAGAATATATCTGTCAGTTTCAGTATATTCCCAATTGTACTCTACAATTTTTCTAAAAATAATCCCAACAATAGACTGTGTCTGATGTTATCAATTTGTAATGCGACATAGCAGCTGGTGGCATTAAGGCATCAATAATTTATTTTTTGAATGACAGTAAATCTCAAAGAAGAGGAGGACAGGAGTAAAGCAGCAACCACAATGACCTTTAAATAAATTCTGTATTTGTTTTTAGTATTTGGGGATAAAACAGGTTCTCTGGATAGAACAACAAGGTAAGGACAGGTTTAGAATTTAAGAACAACAAAACAGCGTCTCAAACCATGGCTAATGCTAAGGCACATTCATGTCAGCTGTTAATTAAAATCAACCCTGCATGGGAAGGAGCCTTACAAAGGCTGTGTTGACAAATGCATTTGAATCTTCTCTTCCAGAGTAAAATGATTGTGCCCTTTTAGTGTTTTCACTGCAGTCTGTTGGATTTCATTTGCATAAGCCTTAGCCTAGTTGCTTTGCACCACAACCCTAACACAAAAGACAAACTAAAAACCTAATCCCACTCCTCCTTATCTCCACAAGTACCACACCATCGTCGCATTACATTTTTCTGCAATGCAAACGGAAAAATTGTTGTATCTTCATTAGGTCAGCATGCTGTTTTCAATGTCGTGAAGAAGAAAACTCAAAGATTTATAAACTTTACTATTCTACAAAACATAGAGAGACACATATACTGACATTTATTCACAATAATCATACTGTTCAATGATATCAGCACCAAGACAATGTGAAGACTTCTATATAAGCTCAAATACAAGGAAAAAACATGACTGACTTTGTGTCTGTAGGCATGTACCTGACTGTGATAATGAAGCGGAAACTCAGCCCTAAGGGAATCTTTCCATTTACCAGTTGATTTGTGGTCTGAACATTAGCCATTGTGTAGTGACCCTAAAGGATGAGAACATGGAGCTTGTGGGGGTGGATAAAATTATTGGTTCATGTATCCAGAAGGAGCTGGTGTGTGAACTGGAAGGTTGATCAGACTGAGGTAGAATAAGGGTTATAAAGGCACTGGTCAACTTTTGTTTTTTTTCATACTGTTTTGAATACATGTATTATACATTACATATCAATGACAAATGCTGCAGTTCTGCTGTCTGCCTGGGCATCTTTGTGTAATCCTGACTTGGAGACTCCAGGAGCTACTTTTACATAAAATATACCATCATTAGGCACCAGTGTTGCCACAGTTACATGGAAAAAATAATAAGACTATTGATTAGTGATTACTCCTCTAAAAAGTAGTTCAGTTACTTTACTGATTACTTGATTTTAAAAGTAACTAAGTTAGTAAAAGTAACTATTAATTACATTCAGTAGCTGTCGACAACAACCACCTGCTGCCTCCACTTAAAAATGACAACCAGTTTTGCCAACACTCACTTTATTGGAAGTGCTTGGAAATAATGTCAACAATGTATGTCTTTACATTTTAAGTTTAACTAAAAAAACTATTTCCTAAAAAAAAAAAAAAAAAATGCATTTTATAAAAAAATCAAATAATGATCACTAATCACTTAGTCACGTTACATAAATACTGTTTTTAAATAAAAAATAAATAAATTTATGACTGTCTTTCACCTAAAATGAATAATTGTTTTTATAAAAAAACAAAATAAACACACTCTACTTAACTGTTAACACTATTTTTAATCTACTATTGTTGTACTATTGTGTAATGATGGCACGAAACGAGGGCGAATCAACCGTATTTAAGGGCAGCATTTCCTCCACAACATACCGTCCAATACCAACCAGTCTCCTCAGTTCTTCCCTATTAATGGGTTTTGGATTTTGCGCCGCCACAAGTCCATCTTGTGTTTTTTTGCTGGTGGTGGACCTCCTTCATGTGTCACTGATGCTGCTTGCTGCTTCACTTTTTCCACAAATTTTGTTACCACCAGCTCAGAGTGTACAGAGAACTCTTATACTGTTGTCTTTAGCAGATAGTGATTGTATTTCCAGCTAGAATCCTCTTTCATGTCTCCATTTCTGTCACACCAGCTTCTTGACACGTGAGTTGTCCGCGTGCTAAAAATGTGACTTAGCACATACGTGACGTCATTCCAAGAAACACGAGAAGAAAGACATTTACATGTTTTTACGATGGAAAAGGACTTATACATAATAACAAACGGTGACTCAGATAAGTAACTTTAATCTGACTACTGGTTTGGAAAGAGTAATATGTTAGATTACTCATTACTGGAGAAAAGTATTCAGATGAGAGTAGTGCGTTACTTAGAAACATGTTACCGTCATCACTGGTAGGCACAGCAACAGACATATTACTCAAATTAGATAATCCTCTTTGAAACCATGACCCAAAAAAAGCTCAACAAATGCAGTCTTTGAAAGTTTTTTGTGTTAACGCACAGACTTTCCTGAAGTTTACACAAACTTTAACCCAGTTTGCACATGTTGGTTTCGTATTTATGAATGTAGAACAGGACTGCTGACTATCTTGGATTTGATTAGCTCTGTTCAATCGCTATTTAAAGAATTAATCTTAGCACACCTCAGGTTTGATTATTTCCTAGGCAGATGTCTGTAGCCTCTGAAACTGCTGTTTCTACCATTGAGGATCACTACGCTAAACTCGATAGAGGAAAGCAGCAAAACGATCATGTTCATACTTAATCAAGTTTGGCATTATCAAATAAAATTGCAGGATAAACTCCAGGGCCGTACGTGGTGTGTGACAGGCCAACAAAGGGAGGCCAAAAACAAAAAAAAAGAGGGAGAAACATTTGGTTAGTAACACTGGTTTCCACAGAGTGACTTCTACATTACACTCAAACCCCTCGCAAACATATATCTGCTGTGGGACTGGAGCGAGTAATGAGAACCAAAATAAAGGGGCACTTAGTGTGGCCCCAGCTCCTACAAAGACTTCCTCAGTGTGGCGCGTAAATGGGTGACCGTGTAAACCCCCCCACCACCCCAGACCAACTCCACATCTGTGTTATAATATAACAGGGTATTTCATGGACTCTCATTTAACCCAAACATTTAACTATAGGCAGCCGTGTTCAACAGATTAGCTGGTCAGAAGATATATATCAAGAAACGCCTCAAACCATCCATTTAGAACAATAGCATCATGACTGAATGCTTTACTTCCTTAAGAAGAGCATGGGGAACAGTTGTATCTCTGCTCTGACAGAAATGAAATCCCGTTGTCCTGCCGCTGTTAGCACGCTATGGAGGCTATTGCCACTCCTTGTCATATTTCTGGATCTGACATCACTGTCGGGGTCTTATAAATCCTGTCGCTTAAAGTGTCAACGAATATATGGGCTTGAAGACGGAGGTGAAAGGAATAAGGGCACTGAGGCCTGTGGCTTCTCAGAGATATTGCCTCCCAATGCCTCATGGGCCATTAACTGCCTATCAAAGGGCCAACAGGTTCCCCTGTGATCTATTTTCTGGGTAATGGGACACATTCAATTACACAAAATTCTCTGAACAAACAAAAGTGTTCAGTATTAGTTTCACATAGATGTGTAGCTCCAAGCTACAATTCCTCATTTTCATCTCATGTAAAATTTAGATGTGGTTATATGTATTTATTTATAGATTTTATTACAAATTGGTATTGAGGTGATAGAACTCTATTTTGACTAGCAGATGTGTTTTTTTAAACAGTTTCATAAGTTTCATAAATTGCATTTGTTGTTCTCAAACTACAAGATGAAAAGGCAGTCTAATATTTGATCCAGAATGCTGCCTTTGATATAATTATCATGTTTATTGGATTTTTATTTCCACGGTGACAAAAGAGCCATCTGCCTCTGCAACTGATTTCTATCATCAGCTGTGAAACAAACTGGGAATGGATCAGCTAAGTCACTCCCCCCACTGTGCTCCCAGCAGAATGTCTGCAATCCAGGTCCAGCTATACAACCAATTTTGCATATTTCTCATTAATTATTCGCAAATTGTTTTTTTCTGAGTGGAAAGCTACCATAAAATCCACCGACCGAATGACTAAACATCCAGAACAGACTTACTTTGAAAAACTTAGAAAACAATTTCTCCACATATATAGTTTTTCCAAAGTACTTGTTTTCTCTCCTCAATAAAAGATAAATATTAGACCATCTGGGCCACAGAACAAGAACCTCTATTTACCACAAATAGCCCTGGCTGGGTAAGGAATGATGATAGAAATCTCAGATGCATTGTTTACCCAGTAGGTAGTATGGCACCTTATCAATTGTTCCATTACCTCACAGGCAATGTTGTGGATAACAGTATTTTAACACTAATTTCTGCTTTGATCTGTTTGGCAATCAAAAGACAAAACCCAATTGTGAGGACACTTCAAAGTTTGTTCGAAATACCAGAAAATCTCAGTCAATTTCAAGTTGCAGGTATATGTTTTATCCCACTCTGAGGATAGATGGGGATTAATAAAAAAAATTAAAAAAACAGAGACTGTCTGGAATGTTTGTAACCACAAAAAGCTTAAAGTCTGACAGTTGACCTCAGAAGAGAAACAAGTGATGTTGCAGTGATGTTATCCATCATATTTGTCCGTGTCCATACTAAACAAATAAACAAGAATAAATAATTAAAATAATTAAAATTATGAAATGTCTTCATTGTAAAAAATCTACCCGTCCTCTGATATCTCTCTGATGCGCTTCATTTTGCTTTAATATATTTTGTAACTTAAAGACCAAAGAGAGAGAGGGTGAATATGTTTCCAAATACTTATATTTGTACTGTTGTAACTGCTCATTAAAGAATTAGAAATTATAACAGATAACCACAAATTGATTGAACTTATTTTCCGAAACCTCAGTTATTCATTCCAAAAAATGCACAACGCAAAGAAATAATGCCAAAAACACAAGAGTATGCAAATGAATAACATAATACTCACAACAATGATGAGTAATGTAAATGGTCATGAGTGTCCCTCGCCCAGACACGGGTCACCAGGGCCCCCTCCTGGAGCCAGGCCTGGGGGTGGGGCACAATGGCGAGTGCCTAGTGGTCTGCCCTTTGCCCATGGAGTCCGGCCGGGCACAGCACGAAGAGGCAACGTGGGACTCCCCTCCCGTGGGCTTACCACCTGCATGAGGGGCCAAAGGAGTCGGGAGCATTGTGTGTTGGGTGGCAGCCAAAGGCAGTGACCTTGGCGGCCTGATCCCCGGCTGCAGAAGGTAGCTCTAGGAATGTGGAATGTCATGATGGGGAAGGAGCCTGAGCTGGTGCACGAGGCTGAGAAGTTCCAATTAGATATAGATATAGACCTTACCTAGACACATAGCAGGGGCTCCAGAACCAGCTTTCTCGGGAGGGGTTGGACACGCTTCCACTCTGGTGTTACCAATGGTGAGCAGCGACGGGCATGGGTGGCAATACTTGTTGCCCCCCTGGCTCAGTGCCTGTACATTCGGGTTTACTCCAGGGGACGAGAGGGTAGCCTCCCTCTGCCTTCGAGTTGGGGGACGGATCCTGACTGTTGCTTGTGTCCATGGCCCAAACAGCAGTTCAGCCCTTAGGGGGAGTACTACAGAGTGCTCTTCCTGGGGGTTCCCTCGTCCTCATGGGTGACTTTAATGCTCACGTTGGCAGCGACAGTGAGACCTGGAGGGGCGTGATCGGGAAGAATGGCCCCCCTGATCTGAACCCGAGTGGTGTTCTGTTGTTGGACTTCTGTGCTTGTTACAAATTGTCCATAACGAGGAGGGGGAAGCAGTGCGCTGTCAACACTTTGTATGGTAGGGATGGTGTGCTGCTGACCTTGACTCTGGACGTTGTGGATCGGTGGAAGGAATACTTCGAAGACCTCCTCAATCCCACCAACATGCCTTCCGATTAGAAGCAGGGCCTGGAAACTCAGGGGCGGGCTCTCATATCTCCTTAAGGCCCTGGATGTTGTGGGGCTATTGTGACTCGGACTCCAAAACATGCCATGGATATTGCAGTGCCGCTGGATTGGCAGACCAGGGTGGTGGTCGCACTGTTTAAGAAGGGGGACCGGAGGGTGTGTTTCAACTATCAGGAGATCAAACTTCTCAGCCTCTCTGTTAAGGTCCACCTGATAGTCGAACCTCGGATTCAGGAGGAGCAATGCAGTTTTTGTCTTGGACATGGAACTGGGGACCAACGCTACATCCTCAGCAAGGTCCTTGAGGGTGCATGGGAGTTTGCCCAACCAGTCCGGGTTCTCCGGGAGTATGGGGTGTCAGGCCCCCTAATACGGGCCGTCCGCTCCCTGTATGGCCGGTGTCAGAGCTTAGTCCGCATTGCTGGCAATAAGTCGGACTCGATTCCAGTGAGGGTTGGACTCCGCCAGGGCTGCCCTTTGTCACCGATTCTGTTCATAAGTTTTATGGACAGTATTTCTAGGCACAGCCACGGTGTTGAGGGGGTTTGATTTTGTGACCTCAGGATTAAGTCTCTGCTCTTTGCAGATGATGTGGTCCTGTTGGCTTCATCAGTCCGTGACCTCCCACTCTCGCTGGATCGTTTCGCAGCCGAGTGCGAAGTAGCCGGGATGAGAATCAGCACCTCCAAATCTGAGGCCATGGTTCTCAGCCAGAAAAAGGTGGAGTGTCTTCTCTGGGTCAAGGAGGAGATCCTGCCCCAAGTGGAGCAGTTCAAGTACCTCGAGGTCTTGTTCACGAGTGGGGGAAGGATGGAGTGGGAGGTTGACAAGCGGATCGGTGCAGCGTCTGCAGTAATGCGGACTCTGCACTGATCCATTGTGGTGAAGAGAGTGCTGAGCCAAAAGGCTAACCTCTCGATTTACGGGTCGATCTTCGTTCCTACCCTCACCGATTGTCATGAGCTTTGGGTAGTGACCGAAAGAACAAGATCATGGGTACAAGCGGCCAAAATGAGCTTCCTCCGTAGGGTGGGCTGGGCTCTCCCTTACAGATAGGGTGAGAAGCTCTGTCATCCGGGAGGAGCTTGGAGTAGAGCCACTGCTCCTCCTCCTTGAGAAGAGCCAGATGAGATGGCACGGGTACCTAGTTGGGATGCCTCCCGGACACCTCCCTGGTGAGGTGTTCCGGGTATGTAACTTCGATAGGAGGCCCCGGGGAAAACCTAGGACATGCTGTCTCTTCACTGGCCTGGAAACGCCTCAGGATCCCCCAGGAAGAGCTGGACGAAGTAGGTGGGGAGAGGGAAGTCGGGGCATCCCTGCTTAGGCTGCTGCCTCCGAAACCCAACCCCGATAAGGGGTTTAAGATGGATGGATACTCACAACAGCCTGGACTGCATGCAGGCCAACACACAATTATAAATCCACAAACCATTAATTTATTATTAAATCCCCATTAGCTGCTGGAACCACAGCTACTCTTCCTAGGGTCTTGACAATATTATCAACCCAAGAAATGCAGTGAGCATAAAATAAATTTACATACAGTTGCAATAATGCACATTTGTGCATACACATGCAATTAAATTTACTGAGTTAATATAATACAAAAATAAATAAATGAATAGCTCAATTTGACACCCTCCAACCACATACATAGTCAGCAGGTAGCAGTAATTTTTTAATATAATTCATAATATAATTTTGGGTGCTTCCCCTTTGTCTGCTGAGTCACATGGTGACGAGTCACCAGGTTTCGTGAAATAGTGTGAACTTTTGGATTGTTCACAGAAAGAGACGAGGACTGCATTGTATGTGAGTGATACAAAGTGCCCTAGTCCTCCACCTCTGTTTAAGGACGGTTTTTCCAACTTGATGTGGATGGCTTCCTTGACACCCCTCTCAAACCAGCGATCTTCTCTGGCCAATACATGTCCTCAAAGGAGTGTTCACTTTCTTTTAGGTGTAGGTGTAGCGCTGAGTCCTGTCCTGAAGAGATGGCACATCTGTATTGGGCCATTCATTTACGGAGGTGCTGTTTAGTTTCCCCAGTGTATAGTTACTTGCATTCCTCCTGGCACTGTACAGCATAGACAACATTGCTTTGTTTGTGTCTTAGTGTCTTTTCCTTTGGCTGTACCAGTTTTTGTATGAGTGTGTTGGAGGGTTTGAACTGTACTGGACTGTCATGTTTTTGGAGGATTCTCCTGAGTTTTTCTGAAACTCCAGACAGGTAGGGGATAGAAATGCTGTGGCCATTATTTCTCTCTTCTGTGCTGGGGCCTCTCTTTTTGGAGGTCTTTGTGAAGGCCCAGTCTGGGTAACCACATGTTTTGAGTGCTGCTTTAAGATCTTCCTGTTCTTTCTTCTTCCCTTGGGTTGTGGTGGGTATTTCTTTGGCCCTCTGTTGTAGGGTTTTGATTACACCCAACTTGTGTTCCAGTGGGTGGTGTGAGTCAAACAGCAGGCACTGATCTGTGTGTAGGTTTTCTGTAGACCTCAATGCTGAGGTTTCTGTGCTCCTCGATCTTAACTGCACAGTCCAAAAAGGCCAAACTGTCTTCTTTTACATCTTCTCTGGTGAATTTGACATAATCATCTGTATTGTTGAGGTGGGTTGAGAACACTTCCTTTTCTTTTGTTTGAATCTTGACCCAGGTGTCATCCACATATCTAAACCAGTGGCTTGGCTTGGCTTACGATCGAGTAGGGCAGAAACCTCAGCAATGAGGTTGAGTTGAATTGAATTGAAACGAACTGAACTGAATTGGATTGAATTGAATTGAATTTTCTGTCAGTCAGATAACTTTTGAGCCACACAACAGCAGATTTATATATACTTACATTTATATTAAGATTAACACCACTCCAAGGCTGCTAAAATGTCATTGTCTTTCTTGTACAATGACAATGAAGGCTTCTAATTTTAATTCTAATTCTAATTGTTCAAAGCCATAATACTGCATCTTATTTAAAAAGATATGCTAATCAAGAACATCACGTCAGTTTCTGCCAGTGAGTGGAAACTTCAGTCAGCAGCATTATAATGATAACTGATTTTCTTGTTATTATTTGACTAAAAATGTTAAAATAGCTAACAATAGCATAGCAGTAACATGATTATGTGTGTGTGTGTGTGTGTGTGTGTTTGTATGTGTGAGTGTATGTGTATAGGTAATACCAAAATTCATAATTCTACTGACAAAGTGAGGACATTTGGGTAGTGAGGACATTTTGGCCTTGAAGATTTCATTTCTGGTTTTAAGATTGGGGTTAGAATTGGGCTGGGGTTAGGGTTAGCGGGTTAGTTTGGATGGTTAGGTATGTTCTGTAATACATTATTCCTATGAAAGTCCTCACAAAGATAGAAATACAAGGGTGTGTGTGCATGTGTGTGTTTAATTGCAATACATCTGGATTAGTCACAGGAGATGTAACTAATTCCGGATTTTTACAAATGCACAAATATCACTTCCCTTGTACCGTTCTTCTCATCTATCTCACGGTGTTTCTGTGAATACTAAGAGGTGAGAGACCTGTTGAAAGACACTCTACTGGGGACTCTACATATTACCTCTTCCCCCCTTTACTGGGATTGTATTTCTGAGGGTTATCAAGCGGCTTATTTAAACGGAGGCTGGTCACAGCAGGAACCAGCTGAACAAAGTTACTATTACCAGCATCTCTCCTGCGTTGCTCTCACTCTCCTTTAATTGGGTTTGACAGTATTTGTTTAATTCCACATTGGAAGAAAAAGAAAGGAACCTGGAGGTGTTGCCGTGAAACTGAAGTGTGGCCATTACCCAGACATGGTGGTATTTTGTTAAAAAAAAAAAAAAAAAAAAAACAGGCCACCACTCAGAGAAATGTTGGGGTTATGATATTTGTAAGTCACAGAGCAGGCTAAAGCAATCCGATACTGGACTCTGCTTCTCCATGCATTATCACCTTTGGTGGTCCAGCTCATTTCCCCGGTCAGCCGGGGTACTGAGAAGCAGTGGTGCATGGACGACCACTTAGCCATGTTACATGTACAGAAAAGCTTATTTGTAACCACTCCCACAGTAACCAAGCAACATGTTATGTACTGACCTTCACAGGACATGTTGTTTGTAGTATTTGAAGAGTATTTAAAGTGTACATCCACTGCTAAAAAGGACAACAATCGACCATCTCTCACACCCTGCAAAGTCAGATGATGCAGACAACCAATTCCTAACTGAGAACAACGCTGTTCAAATGCTGTTTAAATGTCAACCATCCTTCTTCACGCAACCAAAGACAAATGATAACTTTAATGGCCTGCTACATTTCCTTGCTTTTTTTTTTCTCATGACCACACGTTTGCTTCGCATTGTGCTAAGAAGGGATTCCTTGTAAATTTTATTGCAGCAGTGTCAAAAAGACTCCCATCGAAGAAGCAGTAAATATTCTAGCGGTGTCTAGATGCAAGGCCACTCCTGCTGGCTCCAGGCACTGAACTAGGCCAGCCTGTTTCTAGTTAGACAGTCATTAAAGAGATCTTACACCCATGGCAAATGGTTTCCTGTCCTGAGTGCTTAACTCCTGTAGTAGGAAATGTCCTGGGCCGTAAAGGGTGAACCAAACTTCCTGAACATTTTTTAAAGTGACCACGGAGGGCACGCGGCGTGTTCTAAAAATTTGATGTGGCCAATCAAAACGGACCTCGCCGGACCCTGACACGGTAGTGGCCATTTAAACAGGTGGCATGTGTGTTTAATATGGGAATGAGAGGCGTATTCACTGGCTGGGAAAATACTTCACCTGGTATGAAAAGAATAACACTGAGAATGAAGGAGAATAAACAACTGCAGCTTCATTGCTTAGAAAATACCATCCATCAAAAGCAGAGATTGGCATTTCTTTATGGTTCGGGAGTACTGTTGCAGGCTGTAAAACTAAATTTCACTGAATTGGTATTGTCCTTTATTTCTAGATTTATTTATTTATTTATTTATTTGCTTGGAAAATCCTACCTACCAGCCTTTGTGGACGCTGTAGAATCACTGTCAAGACGGTGAAGGTGTTAAGACCTTAGAGGCAGAACACCTACTGACTGTACTGGTCAGGTGACTCCATGTTACTATAAGCTTACAAAAACAAAAAGGATGGAGTTCCAATTCCCAGTGCACTGTCTGGTCTTTAACTACAGGAAAACCTGACCTGGCAGACAGCATGCATCATCTATTAGTCATGTGGAAACACATTCACATTCAGCTTGGATGTACAATGCAACACAAAGACAGGGTTTATGGCACTTTAATTTGTTGCTTTATGCACGTCTCCATGCCCGAGGCACAGACCTGAGACAAAGAGGGGAAAAAAATGATATTAGAGTATCAGGAGGCAGGGTGACTAATATCCTGGGAGATGATTACTTACATGAATGTTATGAATCAATGCACTCAAGAGTCGATAAAAGTACTGTAAATGTCAAGTTAATAGCTAGCTGCTGTGGGCATATGAGTTTTAAAAGGAAAAGATGAACAATACCATGTTGTAAAAGAAGTGGGGTTATTGGTAGGTCAGATTCTTTGAGTCCATTAGAGATCCTTATTAAAGTGCTTGAGACAAGTTGCTTCAGAGAGTATAAATGTGTGCTTTGCTGATTCATGCAAAAAACTGGAGTCCAAATCAAAGACAGATAAAATGGAAAACTAAAAGACATACATACACACATAAATATGCAAGTAATCACGCGCAGTATGAGCAGAGCTGCTCTGTGTGAACCCAGGCAGATATGTAAGTTTGGCGTATTGGTAATGATGTTGTCCAGTCATTAATCACTGGCTCCAGTGAAAACAGAGGGTTCACTCATGGCAGAATCAGCCTGGCCCTGGGATGGAGATTAGAGGCCTAATGAAAGCAAAACAAAGCTGGACATGTAAAATTTATTGGCACATTTATAAAAGCAGCCCCAGAAGGACACTGCCACCAATAATCATTTCAGAATCCCAGTCAAGTGCTGTTTCCTCAGTCAGACACAATCTGGAGAAGGAATATTTGTAGAGTGGCTGAACAAACAGAGATTTGCTGGTATCTTCATCTTTCCCAGCAGCTGGGAAGGCCGAGTCGCTTGCGTTCTGTGCTCGATGCCCCGCCTCACTTCAGTTGACTTCTGGGAACAACACTCTCTGTCCTCCTGGCTCCTCCTAAAAACAGACACAGAAGTTAAAAGCAGCTGACTGCCTGTCACCTCCTTCCAGCACCACCTTCTTCTCCCTTTGAATTCCATTGGCAACATCCGCAAAAAAATTAGCTTGTAAATTACTGCCAACCTGTCATATTTCTTAAATAAAATAACACTTTTGCTGGTGATTTATTGTGATATTTAATGGAACATTTTTACATTCATATATGATTCTTAACAACTTTCAACATATTTGCTGATTTTTTTTTATGAATTTCTAGAAAGAAACCTGTCCTTTAGTAAAATGTTATTATCAATCTGTTTGAAAGAAAGGGCACAAGTCAAGACAGAAATAAAGATTTGTGGCTTGATGCCAAGTTGCTTAATGCGTACCACATGCAGCAGGCTCGGAGGAAGAGGAAATGGTACTCAAAATGGCCATTGTTCTAATTCATAGCCAATCTGGAGATAATGACACCAAACATCAATAGCAGGCGGTCGATTCACGGATAACATCTTTTTCCCCCCCTTTCTACTCAGCTGTGATCATCAGCCCCGGGATTAAGCATTTGATACCGAGTTTATGACCTCAATACTGTGATTGTTTATATCAGTCCTTGAAAAAAATGCACACTAAACATCTATTTTTCTTTATAATTCAGAAGAACCATACAAAGATGAAAACAATGCAACAATATAAAACAGCATTACCTCATAATGAAATGAAGAACTGGATCTGCACATAAATTCATTCTTTTATAAGTCTGCAACTTTATCAGTCTGATGTTTTGGATTTTTTTTTTTGCTCTCTCCATGTGAGATCAGTCTTTGGACCATTATCCATGTTGGAATTGTTTTTCTTACATACTCACAGTTAATTATCTTCCTGACACTTTCTGTGTGTCGTATGTGTATGTTGTGCTTGGTGATGATTTCTGCATTTGTGCCACCACTCTCCATGGTTACTGTTCATTAAGGATAATTCATGTGCAATTTGCCCTTGGAAATTTACTATTTTCCATTGTCCTTGTGTTGTAATTCTACACCGCCCATCACAGCAGAGTTTAAATAATTCATCCCTCTAAAACGGCCGCAGGGTGTGTAAAGTCTGCCTGACCTCTAACCTGAATAGTTGGAGTCCTTTTGCAGAGTTTTTTATAATGGCAGATATTTGGTGTTTTGTTTTTCAAGATGGAAAAAGTACAATGCTTTATACTACTATTTTATTTATTTACATTCAATGTAAATAATTAAAAACAACAAACTAATCCCATGGTTGCTCTTTTACATAAATCACATTTTCTAAAAGTTAAGGAAGCTTTTTTCCTGTAATAAAACTACTTAGATAGCTATATTTAACTCTTTAAATACCTAACATTTTGCATTGCATGAGGGACCAACATCACAGGGCACTCACAAAAGGTCAGACATTAGTTTTTTAATATTTTCTTTAACTATATTAACTAAGCTACACCATTTCTGAAGCTGTTTGGTACAGTTAAGAACATACAACATCTGATTATTCGCCCCAAGACTACAATTGCAGTTAAAGATAATAGGAATGTCATTAAATTACTGTATACAGATGAAACCACTTACGTATATTTATCAGTCTTTCTGTGGCTGGAATCTGACTGGTCCCTGCTGGGATCTTTGTGTCTTTGCGGCTGTACCAAAATCCACAGTGATCAAGTAGAGAAAGAGCAGCAGGCTAGGCATTTGCACCTGAATTCACGCATTTTTGCATCATTGGTTCTGTGCTCCATCTGATGTGGGTGTGTGTTCTTGGCAAAGACAGACTTGGAAGACAGTCTTCTGAGGTTTTTTTGGCATATCTGGGAGAGGACTATGTTCAGATTGCTCTTCCACTTCTTCTGGCAGAGATTTGACAAATTCATCGCTGGGGATGTTCCAAACGTGCTTTGTTCCATGCTGTCATTTGCCATTTCCGAGGCCATTGCTAATGTATAACAGGTTGCTGCTGGTTGTATATTCAGTGATGATGCATGTTATAATTGGACATCAAACAGAAACAACTCACTTCTGTAAAAATGATAAAACACAGCAACAAAAATCCAAACTTTATCCAGACCCTAGACAATGAGTATGGACGTTCCAATCCGAGTTCAAGTTCCTTAAGTATCGTAATTAATTAAATGTTGTGTTTTATTAATTATGATACATTAATTACAATAAAAGTGTCAAGCTCCTGACCTTCAGTGATCATATACATCTGCTGTATAAAAAAACAACAAAATACAATCAGCGCCCATCTCCTCAGAAAAGGAAGGAAAAGGAAATTACATAAAACAGACATGTGTCATTCTGGTTGTGCACAATTTGTGGATTACTGCTTTGATTAATCGCGCTTTAATCTGAAGAGTGAATTTATGTCCTCTAGTTCAGAGAAATAAGATTATTCCACTCTAGGAAAGGGATACAATTCTTTCTTTCTTCTCCCTGAGCTATTTTTCCATTGCTCGAGGATTGCAACTCAATTATCTGCGTGTCAGACGATTATCTCGGGATTTAATTTAATCTTCATTAACCGCACTCATATTTCAATTACGCGCAATATCATTGCATTAACACATACTGTACTTAAACCTATTACTTCTCCAGTTAACACTGTGCAAAGAGCTTCACTGGAGGGTAACAGATGTCATAATTATGCACTCACTAAACATATTTCACACTTGACTGTGCTGTCGGTATTAGGAAATCTCAGAGTGCAGCAGTGTTAATCTGATGGTAATATGCTTTAGTTGTGATCTATAACATTGCCACAGTCTGCTTTGGTCTCTGCTTAATTATGACGCACAGCTGGATTTAGATGGTTCAAGCATATTTACATTACTCAGCATCACACCTCTGCAATTTATGTGATGCTGCTGCTATATGAAGCAAATAGTTACGATCAAGCAGTATTAGACCACTTATGGTATCGGTCTATTACAGATAGCTGAATAGGGGTCAGTCCATGGCACCAATCTATACCAGTCAGTCCCATTGCTTCTCTTGGTCAAAATATACAACTGATCATTTGCTTTTCCTCTAGTTTAAAGTCAAGAATGCAGCTTGTCCTCAGGACAACCTTTAAGTTTCAGGTAGATGATGATCTTTAGATCATCTATGTATTAATTTCATGTACAGTATGACAGGTTCGCTCAGCTGGTTAACACTATCAAACAATAGGGGGATCAAAAATGAGTCACCACATAATGTTAGTATTCACTGTGTGTAGCATGTCAGTTACAGATAAAATGATTATTATTTAAAATTTTACACAGAATTTCAACCCATTCAGACAAGGTAAAGACCTATGGTCTGGTGGCAATTTATCCTATTATAAATGATTACAATAATTTATTAAATGTACTAATTACTTGAAAAGCAATATATATATGTAGTGTTTTATTGTTTATTTAATTTTGTTTATTTATCAAAGTTATATTATTTTTCCTTCAACTAATTCTATGTCCTTTTCCTCAAGATGTTTTTTTATTCTATAAAAGCAGCTTGCATTCGCACTATTTTTAATGTGAACACTGTCATCCTCACGGATGTGTAGCATAGCTTATGTATAACAAAACTGTGAAATCGAGGATTGATTTAAATACGTTGTATGCTCTTATTTGATTATAAATATATATAAAATTATATATATATATATATATATATATATATATATATATATATATATATATATATATATGATTATAAATTCAACATCTAAAGGAAATAAAATATAGTATCAAAGCAGGTCATCATTGAAAAGAAGAATAATGTGTTCTTAACTGACTTGCCTGTATAAATAAAGGTTTGTTTATTGTTATTATATTATTAAATTTAATTTCTGCAACGTAGAAAAGTATGCCTCCATATCTTACCCAGCATAATGCTCTAACCCTGTTGCCAGTTCACTGAATCCAGATCATGGCTGCTTGAGTTTCCACCCTCTAAGAAGAGAGAATAGATTACCAATAGCTCTGGCAGAGAGGCAAACAAACATACAAATAAGTTGCACTGAATCAGAGCACGCCTTGCAATTAAAGTAAAATGCTTTTGATGCCCACCAAATAGGAAACGTGTGGGACAAGAACCAAATGTGCAGAGCAGACCTGCCAGCCAGCCCACACTGAGCAGAGCGGAAGAGCTCCAGGGCAGGCTGTCAGACATGTAGGAAACATCGTGCAAAAAAAGAGAAGTTACAATCTTGAAATAGTTCAACAAAAAACAACGATCACCGTGAAAGCTTTTCATTGAAATTACTGCCGAAAATATTATCGGATATATCTATGAATAAACTACACAAGCTTTGGCCATGCTTGGAGAGGGAAGTATCAAAAGCGAAGCAAAAGCAAGACACTTGGGTTCTCTGAGCAAAACACCACCTCTGATTGTTGCCCTGAAACTACGTTCTATTAACAGATGCCGTCTGATGGCCTCAGTAAATCTGGGAAGTATTTGAAGTTGATCTTGATAATCTCTTCAATCTCAAAGGGATATCCTGGAGACTAATTTTTTAGAATCAACAATAATATGAATAATATGCGTGTGAGCCTTTGGGACATGTTGGGCCTTCCTCTGAAAACTGTGTGGAGGTCAACACTGAGAGGGATGACCACATGTCTGCAAGCACAACTACACGTGCAGGTGGCTGAGAGGAAAAGCAGCCATTTGCAGTTCCTGATCGCAACAAGGCCATGGGACAAAAGGATGGTTTTGCTCGACCGTTTAAGGCACTACAATGACAATGTTTGTGTTTATTTGTTGAGATTTTGTATTTGTTTCCATAAGAGTAGGGGAGAGAATGGTGGGGGAGTAAGTGAGAGGAGGATTGTAAGGAGCAGAGGCAATCAGGGATTATTGTTACTGACAGAGCTGCACCTTGATGGCCACGCACTGCATTGTTTGTCACCTAACCAACCTCAATCAATCAATCATCTCCCTCAGTCTGCATCACAAATCAATCAAGTCAGCAGTGCACCCAGTTTGTGCCTTCCTGGATCAGGTTACACCAGCCAATCAAGTGTCACAGGCCGACGCAAAAGCCCATATCAGAGCACTTCGGAACAACACTCAATATTCAAGTACAGGCTGATAAATCTTAATGAACTCAGCCTAAAAAAACAATTTCAAGGAATCTTTCATATTCATGTAATTTTACTTGTGTGACGGTTAAATAATGCAGACACAGGTGGAGTGCAGCAGGAAATCCACACCAAGGGCAAGCAATAACAACTGCACTTACACAAGATTCTTGTTTATGTGCTCTTTGAAAAAAAAAAATGTCTCAGATTTCTTTCTCCATTGCAACTTAAATGCATTTTTAGTGCATATTTCCGTGTTAGTTCCCAACACATGTCCTGTACGTCTGAGACATTATTGCAATACACATTTTTGGGATTTTTTTGGGAGAAACCAGAACTTGTGTATGATGGACTCAGAGCTTAGCATGAGCATAGGGATTGACTGGCAAATGATCAGTAGCATACTTGTTTGCATTTTTTTTTTTTCTACATATAACGAATCTCAATGTATTGAATGACCATTTTCCACCAGCCATGTCTATTGAGCTCCTTCATGTCATGCAGAGGGTATTCTTCATTTATAAGGACTATCCCCCACCGAGCCTCAACTGAGGCTGATGTTTCTTTTTTCAGCACATTAGGTTGCAGCCTTAGGGGTGCTTTGACCACTGGATCAATGGCTCTTGCGCTCTTGTCACCATTCATTTGGAGTGAGCAAACGCTGCAGTCCCCGTCTGCCGCTGGATATCCTTTTACCTGGCTTCTCTTCTCTCTCTCTCTGAGTTCCCCTGACAGCTGGCTGCCACAACCAGCAGCAGCTAGACGACAAGACCTTGGGCTTCAAAAGCATACAAGCCCTCCACAAACACATCTCTGCGACTATGATGCACCTGGATCCTAATGCCATGCACCCACTTTTTTTTTCTCTCTTTTGGCTCATTCTGCCCCCTCCTCTCCTCTCTGTCTCAGCCACTCTGATTCTCTGTTTGGGGTTTTCAGCCTCTTCCTCTGGTCTCTGGAGTCTGGAATGAGCAGATCATTTATTTGGAGGGGAACCAGCTGTGGACCAGAAAGTCTCTGACGTCAGTTACCACCCGGGATCCAACATATAATCACTTCTGCTGTTGCTCTGATGCAGTCTGTCGCCGGCATTCCGGGTACAACAGGAAGCACAAACCAGTATCAAAAGAAGTATGACCACATTAAATGTAAAATTAGTCAATGCAAGATGGTATTCCAACTAGATCAAAGTTGTTTTTTTGTTTGTTTTTTTTTTTACTGCAGCATTAAAACTGTTTACTATTCAGGAACAACAACCTCTCCTAAATATACCCACAAGTTATTGTGCCCTTGTGATACAGAACATATTGCACTGTATGTAAAAATGAACAAACATCAGCTGGATGTCAGCCATCGACGAGGAGGCTTCTTTTATCGCCTGTACTTTATTACAGTTTGCCATCTGTACAGAGGTATGTTAATAGCTAGCTGTGACTATTTACACATATGAAAAAGTACATCCATCTGCCATGTTCCTCCAGTCTCACATGAATCAGTCCCGCCTCCCCCGTCAAACAACGGCTGTTTATTCACAAGGTGACAGGCAGCACCCAAAGCCTGGCGACACCTACACCTTACATCCTGCCGTCTGACATATGTGAAGTTCACACAAACACAGGCATAAACACAGAAACATCTCACATCTCAGCTTGCCACACTCTAACCATACCCTACTCTTTCTAAGGTTACAATAGACAACTATAGCGCCCCTCGTCCACCCCCCCCCCACGCCCACACACACACACACACAAAAGAAAACACACCAAAAGACCTTTGTATTTGCCACTTGGTTGTGAGAGTGAGACCATTCATATGGGGGAGGCACTTATGTCAATTAACTAAGAACTTATCAATTCCAATCAGTCAAAAAGGGATTACCAGGCTAATTACTAATATAGTCTTTAGGTTAATGCCCTAGCCAGGACTTAACGGTCTACCAGGTGACAAAGTGTGGCTGAGTACACAGGGCCATTTGAGGGAACCGTAAGATCCATAGCAATTACTATGTTCCAAAAATACTGTATACACATCCTTTAAAGAGACAGAGAATGCCTTGAGGAAAGATTAAGATGCTTTTAACAGCTGCAATAATCAAATAATATATGGTTATGCATAATATCCTCTACTCTGCATTAAATTACAGCTCCATTTTTCTTGGTACACATCAGTGCACTCTATTGGATAAAAAAATAAATATCCACATAAAGCAAATATCAATGGGAAAAGTGAAAGATAAATCTTTATTACACGCACCAACATTGAGCTGCGCGGCGTGCGAGAAAACATTATGCCAAGCGTGTGGGGTAAATCACCCTCTGTGAGAATGCACAGCCTGCATCAGTCAACAATAATCTCACTAATCGGTAGTTTCTGCTGCAATACCAACACAAAATGGATTCAAAGGCAACTAGACAATGAGCTGGACTGTTTTCTCCTCCAATCATATTTCTATCAACAGTTTGTTTCGCCACCATTTCTGTAAGTCCAACATGTGGCAGTTACTGTAACAGAAGCCAGGTAGAGTACAATACGCCATGACGAAGGTGAGGGAACATTAAGCATTAATCCCCACCTGACACTAATACGTGAGGTATGATTGACCCTGAAGCAGGACATGCACATTACAATCTGGGCCATATGGCAAGACATTAGCCCTTCAACCCTCCAGCAGGATAAGCTCTCCATTCTGGCAATGCTTTTTCTTCGCAGATTTCTTTGCAGATTAATTGCATGAAAGTATTAACGTATCGGGACAGATTTAGCACACCCTGTGTCAACCTGAGGGAGGAGAAGCTTCTTCCAGAAGAAATAAGAGAAAATAAATCTTAAATCAAGAAAAGTGATGCATATGATATTTAAGGTGGTTGTTTACTGAAATGAAATCAAAGACAAAAGGTGAATTTACAGCCACAATAATGATGTGATATCTTTAAAAAAAAAAAAAAAAAAAAAAAAAAAAGCATACAATTATCTTACGATTATCCTGTCGAGTCCTGATCCACCTCTGGTCAGCTTCCTGCTAATAGACCTCCCTGAGCTGACCTCCAACATTAATGGCTCTAAACCAACCACATGTCTCCTGGACCCCATCCCAACTTTCAACGATGTCTTTCCTCTGATCAGGGCCTCAGTATTAGATCAGATCATTTTTTCTTTGACAACAGGTTATGTAGCTCAGGCGTTTAAAACTGCTATTAGACCTTTACTTAAAAAACCTTCACTTGACCCAGGCATTTTAGCAAAATATAAACAAATATCCAACCTCCCATTCATCTCTAAGATACTTGACAGGCTGGTTGTGAATCAATCTGTTTCAATCTGGTTTTAGAGCTCATCATAGCACAGAAACAGCACTGGATGAAGTCACTAATGACCTCCTCATGGCATCAGACCGTGGATTTGTCTCCATACTTGTTTTTCTGAATCTCAGTGCTGCCTTTGATACTGTAGACCACAGCATTTTAGTACAAACTACAAACATTCTTCAAACTACAACATGAGATTAGGATCATAGGGACAGCTCTAGACTGGTTTAAATCTTATTTATCAGATAGATTTCATTTTGCTCATGTTGATGAAAGTTCATCATGATGTTCCACAGGGTTCAGTGCTGTTCACTCTTTACATGCCCCCTCTAGGAAATATTATTCAGAGACACGGCATAAATTTTCATTGCTATGCCGATGATACGCAGCTGTATTTATCCATGAAACCTGAAGAAAGAGAGCCGTTAGCCAGACTCCAGGCATGTCTCAAAGACATAAAAGACTGGATGACCTCCAATTTCGTACTATTAAACTCAGACAAAACTGAAGTCATTGTTCTTGGACTTAAACATCTGAAGACTAGATTATCTGACAGCATTCTCTCTTTGGATGGCATTACTTTGTCCTCCAATATGACTGCGAGGAACCTGGGAGTTAACTTTGACCAATACATGTCATTTCTCCCTCATATTAAACAGGTTTCTAGGACCACCTTCTTTCACCTCCGTAACATTGCCAAGATCAGGAGCATCCTGTCTCAGAGTGATGCTGAAAAACACATCCATACCTTTGTTACTTCTAGACTGGACTACTGCAACTCATTACTGTCAGGATGTCCAAATGATTCCATTAATAACCTGCATCCGATCCAGAACGCCGCAGTCAGAGTTCTGACAGGAATCAGCAAAAGGGATCATATCTCTCCGGCTTTAGCTTCTCTTCACTGGCTTCCAGTAAAATTTAGAATAGACTTTAAGATTCTCCTACTAACATATACAGGTCTCAATGGACTATCACCATCATAAGTGCAGGATCTCATAGTTCTGTATAATCCTAAGAGAATACTCAGATCACAGAGTGCAGGTACTTGTAGTTCCTAGAATTCATAAAAGTAGAATGGGAGGACAAGACTTTAACTATTAGGAAGTTTTACTATGGAACCAGTTACTAACCTGGGTCCGAGAGGCAGACACCACGTCTGCCTTTAAGATCAAACTTAAAACCTTTCTGGACAGTAAAGTGTACAGTTAGCCTCAAACAAAGTGTGTAGGGCTGGTAGGTCTAGTTACAGTCAGTTCTCACAGCTACAGGTAGAATAGGGTCATCAAACTTTTATTCTTCAATCTTTAGCATAGCTATGCTGCTATAGGCCTACCCTACTAGGGACACAAACATGATCCACTGAGCAGTTCCCAACTTCCTCAACACCGACCACCATCTCTACTCCCTCACCTCCTCTCCTCCTTTTATTCTCACTGGGATTATCACTGTGTGTCCAGTCTTCCTTGCTGTTTTGTGTCTCTCTCCCCCTCTTCTCTCTCTTTCTTTGTGTCTTTCTGCAGATCCCCCGTCTCCAGACCTTCATGCTGCGCAGATCCCAGCCTCTGACAAACCCAGTGTCCACTGTCAGCACCTGCCTATGCTGTTCCCTTTTGTATAACAACCTGCCTATGCTGTATTATGTATACATGTTTTATGTAGATTATGTTTATGTTTGTATATGTTTCTCTCTCTCTCTCTCTCTCTCTTTTATTCTCTCTGTCCTGTCTCCTTTTTCTTCTCCTCCTTTACCCAACAGGATGGTTCCTCCTTGTAAGCCTGGTTGTGCACAAGGTTTCTTCCTGTTAAAAGGGAGTTTTTCCTTGCTACTGTGCTTACCTGGGGGTTCATGCTCTAGGTTTCTGCCTCTGTAAAGCACCTAGAGACAATTATATTGTAAAAGGCACTATATAACTAAACTGAATTGACATTGAATCTTTGATAGTAGTTCAGCAGCGAACAGCAGCAGATTTCTTATTATTGTCAAAAAGCAATGAACAACTTCTTTTTCATAGTACCTTCTGCTTTATAACAATTTAACCAGCCACTGAAGGATATGTTGGATTTATGGTTGTATTTATGTTCTTTGGTTTTTAAGAACTACATCAGACGGTACCTTCTGCTCTTCCTGCTGTCCACTATCCTGAAGATGGTAAAATTGGGAACAAATGTTGTTTTTGTTTTTGTTTTTTTAACAACATACATGAAAAGTATGCAGCATAATGAGCATTTTGTCATAATCACCACTCTGCCTGCGCCACACCCACCAATCAGCTGTACCTGCTTGGTAACGATGACCTGTTTCCCTCTTTTTCCGGCAACCACACCCACCAATCAGCCGCACCTGCATCTCATCAACTAATCTGCACCTGCATATAAGATCTGGACTTTGACTCTGGCAGATTGTGCTCTGCAACATGCAAGACTATCCATTGTTATTTTCCTGCCTGCCTGCGATTGACTCTGCCTGTTCCTGCCTTCAAAGCCTGTTTCCCCCAGATTACCTGCCTGCTCTTGACAAACTCTTTCCGCCTGTTTCCTGGACAACCAAACAATCCGACACCGACTACAAGACTACGAGACTGTGTGTGCCTCTGTTCTGTTGCCATTTTTACCTGCTCCTGTCTACAAGCGCGGGCGCACGCTCCCAGATCAGAGTGTCTGGAACGCTGCCTGCCTGTGGCCTGCTACTGGTTATTAGCTTAGTGAAGCTAAGCAACAACTAAGTCTGTTGTAACGAACAATAAAGCCGAGTTCATATCATCCAGTTGTGCGCACTTGGGTCCTTCCGCGAACCGTGACACATTTTATGCTCTCCTATCTTAGATCTTAGCGCAGATGTTTTCTGATGTTGCAATAGTTTTTCTTGGCGAGTTCCAAATCTATTTCAATTTTCATATCAAACTGAGCAGCACATTCCAGCTGGCCCGTCCGTGCCCATGTATCACCTCAATCACTGGGCTGAAGTATTACACACACCCTGACACACCCACTATCGCTGCGCGTGTGCACTCATTACCAGCATCCACCTCATCCACCCACTCAAACCCGTAGTCCTGGTACGCCCGCTTCTAGCAGTGAGGAGCAGGGGTGAACCTCTATTCTCTCCCCTCAAAACCTGGCTAGTAATGAACAAATTCACTGCACATTACTCTGGACTTGATCTATTGCAAAATAGTGCTGGAACAAACAATTTAGTTTGTCAACACCTTTCACTGGACTCCTCCATCAATGTCACTGGTCCAAATTTAAACAGCAAACTGCATTTGACTGCAGGACCCTGAGCTGATTAGACTTCCCAGCTGAGCGAATTGTTCTAGACAGGACAGCAGCTCTGATTGCTAACCCAGCTTGAAAATAGTCTCTGCTGCCTGGGATTAACATGAATATTTTGATATAGATCGATATCCAATCTCCACTCCATAAGAAATGCCAGCAGCCTTCAATTGGCTGATCAAAGGTTCATCAGCGGCCGGGGACAGCCGGCTATTGTTTTTTAGTTCGAGCTCTGTTGAGGTAGCAAATCCATGGGAGGGGTCGGAAAGCACGGCTACCCTACTTTTTCCACCTAATCGTGGAAGCAATCACTGCTTCACAGGATCCCATCTCCCAGGGATGAACCCTCTCATATGAGAAAGGCAGATCGCCTGATCATTTGGGGACACAGCTCATTGCTGATGTATTCTCGAAGCTCTTGGGCACAACCTGTTACTGACCCGGAAGAAAAGGCACGGTTTGCAATCTATGTGTTTACCTTTGCTGCGCCTTAACACATTTCAGCAGATTTAAGAGGTCAAGGTTCATAACTTTAAGCCACACTTATTCATTCTTAACATCAACATATATTTGGTGAAATTAAAAAAAAGTTTTTTTTAAGGACATGCAATATCCTTTCATCATCAGTCTGTCTGCTGACACAGAACAAATACTCAGTGTGTATTGTGAATGAGCTTAACAGCAGGGTCGACTGGACTCAGTACCCCCCATCCTCCACGACTTGAATTTGCCAGACCCCATAAAAGGGCACAGGTGTGACCCAAGCATTTAGCAGTTAACTAGTTTGGAGTGAGACCACACGCCACTGACAGGCTGGGAGCTCCCACATGGGACCAATACAAGAGGAAGGAAAGGGAGGGAACGGAGCAGCAACTGTAAATTGCAAATTTAATTCATTAGGAAGTGTCACTTTATTCTGGGGCAGCCTGAGCAGGCCAATTATAAAGCCATTATTAAGATTAATTAGGAGAATATATATGTGAAGATCAGTAGGGCTGTCCCTTCACTACATTACTATTAGCATCTCTGTTCCTATTGAGATGTCAGCTCTGCTGCCCTCATTTTCACATTCTTCTCTGCTCTCTCTTCCGCTCTCTCTCTCTCTACATATATGTACATATTAAATTCATTTTATGTATTTAAAAGCTGAGTAAAACTGCCACTTCAACTGCTGTGGGATGAACACCAGAAAGACACAGCAGATGTATAATAACAAACAAGTCCAGTAACAATCGCTGGATGCTATCACAAACTTTGGTCAGGCTCTCTCTGGTCAAATTTATAACAGAAATGTTCCAAACTGCCAGTTTTATCACAGTGTTTATATTATTACTTCAACATGTTTCAGTTAACATAACCTTGAATCGCTACAGTTCAAGTGCAATGATGGCCTGTTTTGCTTGCGATGCAGCTCCATTGAGCAGATGACGCATGCCCTGTTCCCTGGCATGGGTTCAGAGCCAATATTTCATCCTGCCTTCTCCTCCATTGCACTTGAAGTGGCCCTAGACATAGAGGTGCACCTTTAAAGTTAATAATCACCTATAGTATTTTTTTGTTTTTTTTTTTTGCATGATTTAATGATTAAAAAACTGTGTCTGTGTAAATCTACAGTGATAAGACTTGTTTTTGGTTTTGGACTGTCATGTGACCTCCACTGACAGTGAAACTTGTAAAATGCTCCTCTTTGCAGTAACACGATGTCAAGAACGCTAAACATACGTGCTGTTAGAGCTGAAATCAGGAGACCACACAAGCTACAGAAGCATGGTATACACTACAGCAACATTTACAACTAAAATTCATACACCATGTGTGTTACGGGAATATAGACCAGCAGGACAAGACTCTGACTGAACAAGTCAGGAAGTGTGTATCGGATTTGATCAACAGGGATACATTATAAGCAGTTGAGATATTTCCTCTTCATCCAGTACTTACAAACACAGTTTACTTCACTGCACAATTTAATGATTTTTGTGGATCTGAAAACAGGTTTGGCGAAGCTGAGGACTTAAATAATAGCAGGAGTGGTATCGAACCTCTCCGAAGAAGATCAAATGCAGCTTTCATTAGTTTAGTACAGCACCAGGCCTCATTGATGACTTGTCAGACAGCCTTCCCTTCAATACACAGCGAGAGGCTCTAAAAATCATCCTTTTACTGAGCCCTCTCGGCTGTAAATTCAGCTCAGCTCAATACTGCCCTCCTACCTCCCCCCCTCCAAACCTCCATTATTTCTTACCACGAATTAACCCTATGCTCCTGATCATAAGGAAGCTTCTCCGTGTATCTGCTCTGGCCTAGACCCACCCGTCCATTAGCCACTCATAAAGAAATCTTCATCTTATTATTATGAAAAAATCCATTGTTTGTCCACAGGTACCATATTTAGTGGGAGAGCATGATCTTCCATAGGATTAAGGAAATGCTTTGGGGGGTTTTGCTGCTCTTCAGAAGGAAGGAGGAGGTGGGTGATGAGGCAGAGGAAGGGGAGGGGTGAGATTAGTTCACAAAATCAGGGGTCTTATGCACCTTTTGTGGGGTGAGACTGTTTCCAATTAAGACAGCATGAGCCGCACAATATCACATTGTCACGCAGTAAACAGAGCTCTGCTTCCCACAGAAACAGGACTGTATCCCCCTTCAGGGCCTAATGAGTGTAGCAATGTCCTATTTTTCCCTCACTGTCTGCACAGTTTAATAGACATAACCTGAAAGAGCCTCAAAGTGCGCACAGCTAGCACAAGATATTGATCATATTTAGCTGCTGCGCTTGACTACACTTCTTACTCATTCTCGTTGCATTAGCCTGCCCTTGCATTTGAAGTGTACTTACAGTAAATATGATACATACACCAGAGCTAAAAGCTTTACATAAAACTGTCTTCAAAGAGCATATTAACCCATCTTTGTTTACAAGAGATGAGAAAGAGAAAAAGACAATTTGGCACAATGGTCATAAAATGCTGTGCTCCCCTCCACCTCGGTGACTCAGACAGACACATGCGAGCGCAGGCACACATTCTACAGACATAATGCAGACACGAGGATAAATCACTTGGGACGGGAGCATTTAAGATGGAGTGTCACATTTCTGTGTAATAAATAGCAGAGATTGATTTGACCTCCGAGCCAGGGCCTTCAGTTTACTTATACAGAACTAAAAAAAAAAAAAAAAAAATAGAAGCTTATTCTCTCGGGGGATCTCTTGGAAGGAAATTGGATAGCCTGTTGTGGGTTTAAGCGGTCCAGCCATGTCAATATGGTCAACTTTATACCAGCTCCTACAGCAAGATGAGAGGATGACAGAGACGAACAAAACAATACCAAACTATTCGCTAAGATCTGGGTGCAGCAACGGGCAACCGAAGGGAGAGAAAGGTCAAAGCATTTTTGTTGTTGTTTTCCTGGAATGCTCTTTTGTGTTATTCTTAGTAATCACTGGTCTCATATCAAAAGTTTCACCAAAATTTTCCAAGAAATAAGAGGCCAGTGAACCAGCGTCGCTCATCAGTGGATAAGCTGCCAAAATAACAAAGTAAAGAGCAAAAGGAAGAAAAGTATCCTGTGAATTTGCCAAAATTCAATTCTTTACTCAAGATGCCCGAAGCTGCCCACAGGGTGGGAAATGAGAATTGATACCAGCAGGTGTATAGTAAGATGCCAATTTGAACACTTTGCCAGAAGGCATGCGGCTTCTTCCTTCGCTCCAGTACATGTTAGCAACTTTGAACACTGGACGGTGTCTCTGTAAGCATTTACGCAGACGTGAGGGGAGGAAATTACTTGAGACAAAGGGCAAAAATATATGTACGTCTGGTCCACAGCTGTGTGGACAAATTCAAAAAGCACAAATACACACACCTGTGCCTCAGTTCTCTTATGAAAAAGCTCGCAGGTAAAGCGCATAGGAGGGAGTCACGACAAAAGAAAGTGGTGTATCTCAGCAAGCGCACGGATACATGGCAACATGTGTTGCCCATAAAGACCACATCCTATTTAGAGTTATTATATTGCTACAGCCACATGAATTATCATTGACGCAAGATGTGGTGACATCTTAAAAATATGTCAGCCACAACAACTGAGAGCTACCACTTCAGTTTCCACTGCAGATTTAGTGAGAGCTGTAACAAATATGGAATAAGAAGAACTAATGTAATTGAAAATACACCAAAACACTTCTGTCCTAAGTCAACTTGCTGTCAGATCACTACGAAAACATTCAATAGAAATCCTACATGTTTGCATTAGGGTATGTGTTAAATTGAGGCCTGGTATTGCTGCTGGATCCAGAACCCTTTCCATGGCCCTGCATGGATCCTGCTGCTTCTACTCAAAGTTCTCTCTATCCTCCCTGTCTCTACTCTCCCCCTCTCCTTTTTCTCTCTATCTCCCCCCTCCTCTGTCTTTCTTACCATCTTCCCGTCTCTTCTCTCCCCCTCTCCCTCTCAGGCGGTTGTAGCAGATGGCCGTCTACACTGAGTCTGGTTCTGCTCGAGGTTTCTGCCTATTAAAGGGAAGTTTTTCCTCACCACTGTCGCCAGTGGCTTACTCAGTGTAAAGTTTTGCCTTGGGACCTGTTTCTCGTTTTTTTTTTTTTTTTTTTTTTTTTAATGTATAAAGTGTCTTGAGATAACATTGTTATGAATTGGCACTTTAAATAAAATTAAATTGAATTTAATTGAATTAAATTGCTGATGTTGTAAAGATAGTATGAGAGCTCAGTTTCTTTGTGATACAAAAAGTATGCAACCTCATTTTTGCGTGAAATAAGTGACTCCTCGGCTCACAAACTGTTAATGCTGCATGATGTGCTTGGGTGCTGTGAAAACACAGGATACTATCGATGAGCCAGCTCGCTTTCCCTAGGCTCTGCAGAAAGGAGGAGAAGCAGCCAGTGATGAACGGTGGCAGCACAGTCAATGAAAAATCAACTGGGAAGCACAAAGCTCTTAATGCTCAGCCATATTGGCTGCTGACGGGAGCAAATAACATCACTATGGCTCTTACGGAGACCAATCATACATTTCCAGCAGCAACGACACAGTTTCTGGACCGCAATAAATTCTGCGCCCTGATTAAACAGTAAATTCAGCATGCCTATCACGGTCCCATTAAGTGGGGAGCTGTTTTCAAAAACACCATTAATCAAACGAGAGATATGGTGAGAAATATCAGTCATCGATTCTAACTGCTTATGACAGTTTACACAGCTTTATATCTGCAGGGAGTGCTTGCTAATCTATCAATTACCAGCAGCCTATGCTGCATGCTAATTGTGCATTTTCTCCTCTAACGCATTTGCACTGTTATCTTATAGGCTAATGAAACCAAACAAATCAATAAATATAAATTATACATGCAAAGATGTACTGCAGTGAACATAAAGCCTCTAATTAATTGCACTTGATTAATTTATATACTTTAATTATCTCTTCAAGCTGCAGATGGCATAAATATCTGGACAATCTGCTTATTGCTATGTCCGTCATAAAATAGCAGATGCAGGGAAACTATTAGGTGAGGCTTTGTCACTGAAAAAAGCAGTTGCTGACATAAAAATGCCTTGCATCTGAATAATTTAAAGAGAGCAAATTGCCAGACAATATACAGCTCTGGGCAGTAATTTCTGCGTGTCTTTGGTTTGGAGAGTAGTTCGTCCATTTTACACGAGCAGAGCCAAATGTTCCCTACATTTTTAGTTATCATTCTTTATGTCCCGCTTCTAAATATTTGGGTTTGTGCACATTTAAGTTTTTTTTTTTTTTTTCCCAGTATACAAATTTCTGCAGAACATTGGTGGAATAAAGTCATAACTGCCAGCTGAACAATGTATACGGAATTGTGTTTTATACAACTGTGCCGTACATTCAAATTACATTTCTGAATCAATAAAAATGTACTACGTTTTGAGTTTACGAGAATTTTCCATCTCCATTATGCATGCATGTGAGCGCTTCTTATGTCTAAAACCTTTAGTTAATTAGTGAACAGGCTGTGAGCATCCTTTTTTAAGCTAATTGCAATGCAGAGCTACATGCTAATAACCTTTACAGACAATCTGAGTTCAAACCCAACAGATGGCATATTGTAGGAAATAAACTTAATAAAACACTGATTCTATTCACATGCACTTAATAAGCTGTCATGAACACACACTTTCCTGATCACTTAACTTTAATAAATGTTTTAATTGCATGTTAGAGGAGCTTGCATGCTGATCATAGCTGAATCACTAATTAAATTCCATGATCAGTGTTACATCATGAGGGACTTGGGAACGAGAAATAATGGTAAAATTTATGAGCATTAGGGTACAGAAAAACATCACTTTTTATTATGTTCCAGTGATATTAAAAACTCCTCGAATACACTCGTTTTCTACAGCTAGCAGAAAGTTGAAGTGAAGTTGAAAGAAGTTGTCTTCCACGGGTGCACAGGGGAAAATATATCGAGGCTTCTGGGTCTTTCCATCTTGATGCTGCTAATGAGGGTGTTTTTAGTATAATTACCCCAGCAGGGTGTCTGGCAGTATAATTACCAGTCAGACATTACAGAGGAACATTTGTGAGTCCAGGTACAGTAAAGATCTGTCAAGATCTGAAGTGGCGAGGTCTGGCCCCTTTCTAAGGCTGAATCTTTCATAAACAGGCGATTCCTTTTACCAAACAATACTAAAAACTTTGAAATAAAGAACTGCAAATGGCTTGCAGCCAAGAGGAAGGAGGATATTAATCAGTAATCAGTCCAGCCAACAATCAGTTTTTCATGGTTCAGAGTCAAAAATTTATTTTATTTAAAAGTGAATCAGATCTTGAGACGCTCAGTTATTCTGTTCAGCGTATATTTTGCCCCCAAATTTAATTCATGTTACCAACTTTCTTTTGAAACTGATTGTGATCTGTCATAATCTTCATAATAAAGCAGTTTTACCTGACAGAATGTGAATGTGGTTTCTCAATCAGGTTTCCTGCGGCTACAAGAGCTGACTTCGACGTCACAGTATGATTTAGTCACTTTTAAACAATAACAATCATGGACGGAGCGTCATTTGGGAGGAGGTGATCAATCAGAGGCTCATTCAGCTTTAATTCATGTAGATGCAGACCTAATACTCATTACAAAGATACAATTTCCAGCCAGTCAGTGCAGATTAATAGGGAGCCATCTCTGCAAGTGTTTCTTTGCTCAGTGCCTTGCCTCCAGCAGGATGGATGACTTTCATGCAGACAGGACTCATCCACAGGCACACTTATTTCATAAGCGTGCACTGCTTGGGTGAAATTATGGTCAACAGACAATGATCAAAGCAAGTCAGCTGATTTTTATCCTCCTGTTTCAATTTTGAATCCTAAAGTTCTAACAAAAATGTAAAGCAAAAAATATACCTCTTGATTCATCTTGGCATTTTAGAACTATAAATATATTCTAAAATGTTTTTTTTTATTATTTTCAGCATTTTGTTACTGATTTTTATAAATTACGGAATATTAAAAAATATTTTATTTTGTGATTTTTACTTGATGATACTTGAGTTTTATTTTCATTCTTTTCATTTATTATAATTTAATTGATACATTTAACAGTTGCACATTAGGTGTAATATACAGCACACATGAGTACAATAAGTTTTAAAGTGAACTGAGAAACATTAATATAGGTTTGCTTGAGTGCCATGCAAGACTGCAGAACAGGATCATTTTAAATAATTTGGTTTTAAAATTCTTCTTATTTACCTACTACTGTATATTAATCATATCTGTTTATTTCCTTATACAGCAGGTATACTGTATTTAAGGGAGCACTTTGAATACTTGAAACTGTTGATGAAGGATGTAGACTTTAAATATTTCTCCTCCACAAGATATTTTCTGGTTTAATATGATGAGTTATACTGGAGATGAATGCATGAATTTGTCATGAAGACAATCTTTGTTGGTAAATGTCCCATGGAGCTCCAGGCGGACGAACGCTCTGCCCCGGACTGTCATTAGCCGTGGGCTGCGCCATTATCCCCGCCCACTCCCCTCCTCCCTTTCCTTTTTTCCTTCCTTCATACCAATATCCTCCTTCTTCCTCCTCCCTCTTCCTCAGCATGCCCAGCCATCCATCCTGCATTAATTGGGTTTGGTACCGGAATCTCCATCTCACAGCACACACTCTTGCATCTCACCAGCAGACATGAAGACGAGCATGTTTAGCACAACAATTATGATAATTGCTGTAGAGCACTCAGCTAAAGAAATAAGTAAATCTGATTAAGAGGCCTTCTGCATGATCAAATATTAATCTGATGTGTCTTCACTCTGACCTGGCTTGGAACATAAGAAGCTCTTATAGTCTTATGCATTAACAGATTTGCACAGGCTGAACTCATAGCAACTAATAATATTGGACATGCACTTCGGAGCAGAGCTGAATCCACTTACCCTGAAACTAAATAAAAATAGCACGGACAACACTGGACTAAGCTTTATGATGGCTCTCAATTATTGTAAATTAGAGATGACAGTAAATATCAATTAAGAGAGAATTCTCATGTACATGTTGAGCTGTACGGAATGCAAAGATGTCTTAAAGTTAGGCTAATCTGAAATTCTGCTCTGGGAAACACACACACACACACACACACACACACACACACAGGCAGAATAAAGGACATCTGTTTTATTTGCTGCATATCATAAAGCAGACTCATTCAAGATTAAAACCAAGGTTTACTGGTTAATTACAGTAGAATAATTTTGCAAATATCAGATAAAGTGCTTAAAGATACAGAAAAACAGATTTTGTTTTAAAGTTATGAATAATGTTATAGAAAGCTAAACAAATTTAGAATCATATGCAACTGTGAGATTTCATTGGCCGGGCAGTAGAGTGCAAGAGATGATGTAGATGGTCACGAACCAGACAGCCACTGGCAGTTTAAAGCAGATTACAGTGATATTAAATCAACACAAAGTCCCAGTATTTAAAAACACAAAACAGCTTGTGAGAATCATTGGATTATGAATCTGGATTACATCTCGATATCCTCAGTCTCCGCAGGGAGAGGAGGAGCAGGGAGGCAGCAGATGACCTACAGTAATCTACTTACAAAGCATATTTAACTCGCTATGATTTATCAATTAGATAAGGCTTATTTCGAGGTCAAATCTTAATTCAAAACATATTGTTTACTCTGTGGAGCATCAGTGCAGCAGATGTCATGGTGTCCACTGCTCCTCCTCAGATAAAATAAGTTTTGAATAAAAATAAAACTGTGAGCCCATGTGTGTGTGTGTGTGTGTGCGTGCGTGCATGTGTAAAACTGAATAACACAAACCATAGGACACACCAAATGGCATTAAATTGGAAGTATGGTACAGTGTAGACCCTTCACAGGACTAGCGGGTCCATACAGAATGACCTACAAAATGTAAAAACAGCAGAGAAATTAAAATGTCTTACTGGACATCAATTAAGTAAGCAAACTCTAAACCTGAGGATACATACCTGTCGTTCTAAATATTTAATTTTCATGTATTCACTTGACGGTTTCATTAGAAACTCATCTGTTTTTAACCACATTAATCTTTTATAAACTGGAAATTAATTTATGATTTAATCCCTCAAGTGATACACTATAATCCAGAGACAACATGGATTTAATCTAGAATTCTGTGAAACAAGAACGAAGGCTGCTTGTGAGAATGATCCTTCTTAACTAATATGAGATTAACCCAGATGCTGTGCAGAGCAAATAAAAACAAACGCGCACTGATACTGACATGCACATACACAATTATATATTCTGTCAGACATGCCTTAAATTGCACAAATTAGGGGAAATTAGCGAGCATCTACTTTTGATGATGACCAGAAACATCTTTTTGTCCATTGGAATGATGAAAAGGTAACAGAATCACATAACTATCAATGTGCTACTCTGAAAATTTGTCTTTTAAAAAAAAAAACAAAAAAAAGAATTTGAATGAAGAGACTCAGTTCTGTACATTGCAGATGGAGACTTTTACAATCCTCGTGTTGTGCAGTGGCAGCAGTGTCTCGACTTCAACTCAACCAACAGCCAGCCCAAAAACTGTAGATCTGAAATGAGCTCGGGATGCTCCCTGCAGTGACAAAAATATTTCCAACTCGGTTCTCACGCTATATTTTCGATATCGCCCCAGGAAATCTAGATGAATTTTCAATTAAAATGTTTTTCTTTCAGCTAAATGAAACAGTTCGAGGACTATTGGAGCTGATTATTTTCATGAGATCCAGGACGGTTATTTGACTGTAACTGTATTAAGAAAACTGATGCTTTCAAAATGTTAATGGTTAAACTCACTTACAATTTAACACAGTTTTGGTAGTGATCACATTAGACAAAACCAGTAAAAACATTTAGTGTTTTTTTTTTTTTTGTATGTGCATTTACAAGGTTAAGTAATCAAGTCATGTTCTGAGGAATTTTAAAGAAAAACAAAAACACTCAGTAGTAAAGATATGAAGTGGAAGTGTATAGAGAACCGATTACAAACATCGAACCTGAGGAGCATACTTGGTAGTTAAATAATTTATTTTTTTTGTTGTCTGTGTCCAGCAGGCCTCTTACATTTCGGATGCTAACTTTGGGTCACAGTCTGCAGCGATCCAGAGTCAGAAAGCCCACAGCTCATCAGGGTCTATAATCCTTCCTGGACGCTCAAGCACAAGTGCCAGAATATGCCGTTTGAACATCATGTGAGTATTTGTGAACAGAAGAGTGCTTTTTCAGCTACCTACGCAGGTCTCTGTCCTCTCGCACAATTGGATTATACCAGGACCCTTCCACTTCTAAACAGCTCGCACAGATTTAATATGCCACTGGAATTTGATATATGACTTAATTTAGATAGAAACCTCATGACATGCAACTTGTGACCTCCTGTTTAAACACTTGTTAACTCTGTGTGAACAAAATTCTGCTTTTTGACGTCTGCATTCACAGATGTTTAAAACAGCATATATATATATATATATATATATATATATATATATAAATAAATAACATCAGTTCAAAACAAAATAAATATTAGTACATTATTTAATATCATATTTCAGTACGTCCTCCTTCTCTGTCAAAGCTAAACTTGACATTAACATAACACAACAAACCAAAAAATAAATAGTAAATTGGGAAAGAGAGAACACAAAACAAGACAACTATTTTTAATATTGTAAATATTCTATATTTACTTCTAGCTATCTATACAGCTAGGATTATATCTAGAATTACATCTAATTTTGCAATAAGTGGAATTGCTACCGGTTGCTGAGGTTTATTTTCACTTTGGTGCACATAGAACACGGGCAGGTGCATACAGCCCACCGTGGGGTATCAGGTATCCCTTGGCCAAGGCCTCTCCCATTTGTCATGGTGAATGAGTGGTCTGCCTGACTGCACTTTCTCATTCCATTTCCTCTAGGGCTGCACTGAGGCCCTACCACCCACTGTACACTGTCATTTGTTTAACCCTTTTTTCCATTCACATGAAGTGTGAGCAATAATGCTCTTTCACATTCCTCTTTTCAATAGCTTACACACTTACGACCCCCACCACCACCACCACCCCATGCACATACCTTTCATCTCCTGGTCAACATTCATCTCTCATCATTGTGTAAAAAGCAAATTAGATATTTCCAACATGTCTCTGGTGACTCACGAGACAATCAATAACAATTAAGCACATAACTGACAGTTTACATTGAAAGGATAGTTCATGTATTTTGACTAAAAATTGCTGATGAAGAAGGATTAAAAAGAAAAATATATGCACAAAAAGAGAGAAAAAATGCACTGCTCACTGTTGTTCCACTTCCAAATGAAGATGTTCAGATGTCACCTCCTGCTGTCCATGCTTGTAGAGCTACTTGGCCCAGACATCCTTACCCACCATGTTCCACAACAATAAAATCCCAACACTGAGCCCACCGACACCCTCTCAGCAACTGTAACAGAACACTACAATGGAAAACAATGTCTGTTTCTGTTCAGTGAGGGGAAACCAGCGCAGGAGCACAAGTAAGGGTAATTGCAGAACACCCCAAGCTCATCCTATAAAGACACTCAGCTTTTTTTCTTTTTTTTTTTTTTTACACTTTTTTGTCCCGCTGAAAGAAAATCAGAAAATGTCCATTTATTTCAAACATTTGCCCCAATTCAGGAACTAATGAAGACTTCTCCCCCCCTTAATAGTGTAAAACACATGGCTGTGGGAGACCAGGACGGCATATGTTGTTAAGTTCCACTGTGGTTTATGTAAAGAGGCTGCAGCACCATCTACTGGCAAAGAAAAGAAACAAAAAAGCAGAAAAAGTTTGAATACGTTGGCACAGAGATGCGTTTAAAGTATTTTTCCAATTGTGCTGCCATTCATGCTGCTCATCTTGCATGTATTCATTTGTTGGCATAAAAACACATGTGGTATGTGACTGAACGGAAGACCCAGACAGCCCTGAATGTCGGCATCATGCTTCAACTTCAAATCACTTCCATAAAGAGGTAAAAGTTCAAGCAGGCCTCTTCCTAACATCACATTCATAACTTTGACCAGGGGACATATAAACAACCTCTTTTCTCTCTTGCCCTCATTTCCTTCAGTGGATCCTGTGGACAACTAATAAGGACTTAATCAGCCTGATTGCACATTCATCACTGTGATCTGTTTCTTTTTTGCAGCTGACGAAGAGAAGCGTGTTTTACTTGGGAAATGAAATATTTCGTGATCTGTTGCTTTTGCCCTTCCACTGGAGGCAGAGACCCCACAGCTGAGTAAACAGCAGGGTTGTGTATGAGGCAGGTAACAACTCTCCTTAACACTGACCAATAATGTTGAGATAAACTATAGCATTTTATCGACCAAAAAGTATACTCTTCCGCTTTTAATGCAGTCTCATTAAGAAAATAAAGAATACAAGTGATCCAAAGCCAGCTCCAGGGCTGAAAATAAACAGTTACCTTGCAATTTCTTTGTGCGTGTCATTCTAATTAAAGAAGAAAAAAGTTGAAACAATTGTTGAAAGTGTTTGATGCCGGAGTAGAACCAAAAAACCTGCAGCCAGAAATTACCTACTTCTCAAATACCCCAGCTAAAGAACTATGAGGAGAATCTTTACCTCATGTCTAAAGGTCAAAAACTGAGACCGAAAGACTTAGATAATTGTCATGATAATAGTATTTCTGTGGAAGAAGGGCTTCTCAAATATACAGTATTAAGGCATTAAGGTCTGAACTTACTGAACATATAAATACATATAGAGTAGTACACACAAAGACTCAGAATCATGTCAGCACACAGTTGAAACACAAAGTTTATTAAACAAAAATCAATGGAAGTAAAATTACTTGCTTAGAAACACAATATGGTCAATCAGTTATCATGGTCTTGAACCTTTGTGTGCAGTTAGAAGTTAAGAATTGAAGAAGGCGTATTGCATTTTGTCTGCTCAGGGTCTATTGAATTATGTCCTCCCAGCGATCCTCAAACGACCAGTCAGCACTAAAGCATCCATATTGTGTCTATAAGTGTGAATTGATTAATATTACTGCAAAGCATTCCCAAGACAATGAAAGACCACCACTGAAACCCAATACCTATGTTTTCTTCCAGGGGAGATGGTCACTCAGTACACTGGATCAATGCTAATTTCAAAAGGTCAAAGCAATACGTTTCTGCTGAAAAGTTAGTGCGCCATCAAGCAGCTTAGCTCCAAACAACTAACCTTCTCCTGACTGTAAATGACGTAGGATAACGATGGGCACAGAGCTGTACTTCACTTTGCATTCATTTATTCTTTTTTTGTCGAAGTGCACCAACTACCAGATGCTTTTTGCTCTCCTATTGTGATACAGTACGCGTGTGACAGACTTCTGTCTAACAGTCGAAAGGTGACTCATCACCTTTGAGTGGACAAGAACTTACACTGTACTGTAAATAGACTGTAAGTGAATAATACTAAAAACTTCAAAAAAGAGCTTACTTATTAGCACCCAAAAGGAAGGCTTCATAAAGAGGTGGTAACATAAGGCATCACACACAAACACACACACACACACACACACATTGAGCACTGTAATCTTCCCCACACACGCAGAGACTATCGATATTCATATGCAAATCTAATTAAAGCCGATATTAATTGCCTTGGCTTAAATGACCCCAGTGAAACCAACACCTGGCAGACTTGCAGAGAGCATTTCCTTATGCAAACATGACTTATAGATTGTTGCTTCCCCCCTACCTTTTACTGCTCAGACCTCTGAGGACCTTTTGAATCCATATTAATTTCCTCTCTGGTGGTTATGTGAGCAGGGTTTGAACTGTGCTATTTCACTTTTAATCTGTCAGTAATTTAGTAATGTGTAAACTAATCATGCAACTATATAAATGTAATTGCTTCTGGGAGCTGTTCAGAAAAATCAATGCCTTCACAGAGAATGCCGTAAATTTCATCGGGTTATTATAATCATGTGTCAAGAGCTGATTATGTTATGAAACTAAAAAGTAGATGTCAGCCACAGGTCAATACAGTCTAGTTCCATATAATCTATGCCTCTCCATTAATGTGAAAGGACTCTGAACAGCACTTCTTCCCCTTGCCTGTCAATACACCTTCTAAATACTAAAACGCAGAATTTGACGCAGTAAGAGTTCATTTTTAAGTGCTGTACTGGCAAAAATATTGAATGCAAATGCTGTTCGCATGCAAATTTACAAGCGCTGTCAACATCAAATACCAGACAACACAGTCTGATGAGACAAATGAAGAAAGAATAATGAAGATTTGGCAAAATGACATGGGAAAACAAGTCTGAAGTTCATCTTCTACCAGTCTGTTGTTGCCAGTGCACTGTTCTATGCTGTGGCCTGCTGGGGAGGCAGCATCGGAGCCAGCAACACCAACAGACTGAACAAGCTGATCAGAAAGGCTGTCTCCGTGATTGGTTGCAAACTGGACACCATGGAAGCTGTGGTGGAGAGGAGGATGCTGAACAAACTGTTAGCTATTCTGGAAAACCTGGACCACCCTCTCCACCCACTCCTGGACAGGCAGCGGAGCTCCTTCTCAAACAGACTGATTCAGCTCCGCTGCCACAAAGACAGATACAGGAAATCTTTCCTGCCCAGTGCAATAACCCTGTTCAATAAGTCCATCTGATTGAGACTCACAGCCCTTGTGCTGTGATGTGCTCCATCAGTACTTTCATGTGGCACATTGTCATAATTATTTATTGCATTGCACAGTCATATCCTCATATTGCACTGATATTGCACACTATTATACTGTAAATATGTTGTAAATATGTTAATACTGACGATGCTGCTGGGACAAGTTAATTTCCCATGTCTGGGATCAATAAAGTACTTCTATTCTATTCTATTCTTTGATGGATGATCAGAGATTGATCATCAACTTGAATCATATTCACACTCACAGAGAGTAAAAAGTTCAAGATGAAAAAAAAAGATGACTTTCAGAACTCACCATTTCACTGAGTCGTAAAGTCTACCCCACTTTGGAAAGTGGCTGTAATGAATAGATAACAGATCAAAGGTTTACAAAAATGAAAACACACTTAATCACAATGCTTCTCTGATGAGACCAAAACAGCCAAGGACCAAAGCAGGTTCTTAATATAGCAGTGATGCCGAATGGCCATTTCTGGTAGTAATTACAGACGCCAGAGATTATGATTGATAGTCTTTGTTTACAGTAAGTTAAAGGGGGAGACAGATTTCAAAACATCATTCTCTTGGACACGTAAATAAAGCGCGCGGAGAAAATCGTGAATAAAGATGTTTGGAACAGCAGCAAAAGCTTCAGTAATCAAACAGCAATAACATTTCCCCATATTTACCATGAAATTATGTCCGCATTATGTACCCGCACATACATCTTAACTTGACAGTTTTCAGCCAACTGTTAAAGTTACTGGAGGTAAATACAGTGCTTATGTCAAGCAGTACTCATCAAGGGAGCAGTCTGGACCTCTCTCTCTCTCTCTCTCTCTCTCTCTCTCTCTCTCTCTCTCTCTCCTGAAAATGATAAAAGCTGAACAGCCTAAAAATTGAGCTCCTGTATTTGAGCTGCCTTGCAACACGATGTCCAACTTTTAAGAAAAACAAACACATAGATGGAAAGTGTCATGGAAAACTGATGACACACCATGAGTCAGTTTCTTGTGAAAAAGATGTTTAGAAAGAGAGAGAGAGAAGGTTCCATTTTTCAAACAAGCTGTTTTAACATGTGACAGGTCATACTGTACATATATATATATATATATATATATATATATATATATATATATATCTTCTACAGTTCCGTTATCTTCCCACAGCAAAAGCGATGTCTTTTAACTTTTTTGTCTTGTTGTGGAGGATTCAGTGGTTCTTTCTGGTCCTGAGTGGATCAGATCCAGGTTAGCCTGGACTATACTGAAGCATCATTTCACTCACTTGCACCAAATCACTCTAAACCTCTTTCCTGTTGAACAAATTGCTTGAACCAAAGATTTTGATGTGTGTTGATCAAGCTTTGAAGTTTGCAGGTCAGTGTAAGGCCAACTTCTGAAGGTAGTGGTGTAGCTGGGCTGGTTTTAGTTTCATGCCACACAAGCAAATATACCACATCAGTGTAATTTCTAATGAGAATGATCAACTTTTACAGATGATGGTTGAATTTATTTGTTCAGTAACACAGGGAAGGAGAATGAGAGAGATAGAGAGGAACTGATTTAAGATTAAGAATGTCAATGATTTGACATTACCTGAAAAAACCTTTTTTTGTTTTCTAGGTGTTAATTAAAACTACAATAATTTGACCGCCACATTCTGACTTTAGTAAGCATGCTTAAATCTTTAAGACTTCACTTCCTGGTTATATCTGCCATTTGCTGCAGCTCCACTGGGCTCTGGGATGCCTCAAGGCTTCCCTTTAGGCCCCATCTTTTATTCTTGGTGTGTATTACTCAGGGCATCATTTTTGTCAGTGTTTTTTAATTTGACAGGCAAATCTGTTCTGTTGTCATAGAAATCTTCCTTCAACTGAGATTCGTGGCTCAACTGAAATTATATTAGCTAAGCAAGAAATTTGAAAGTTATTTCACATCTTTATCACATCTCGTTTGAACAGCTGTAACTATTTGTACAGCATATTTCGTTGGTTTTGTGACTTTTTTTTTTTTAAGTTTTACTCCACATCGGGCAATCAGATGGTCCTCAATTATGTTTAGAACTTATTCCTGGTCTCCAATGTGCTGTTTAGCCCGCAAGGCTCTCTGACATCGGCCACCTGTACTTGAGGTCCCATGAAGCAGTTATTCCTCTATGCAGCAGAGAAAAAGTTGATCCATCACACTGGAAAGTTTTACTTCTGCTTCTAACTTAGACAGCATCAGTCTTCACTCCATAGGATTAGTTTCCCAGGTTTCCAGCACAGAGTACTTGTGCTGTCAAAATTTATTCATTTGGAGATGGTCCTTAGTAGGTTGGAGAAACATAATAGAAAATTCAGAAAAAAACAATGTTATTGACTTTTTTCAGTTGTAAAATGTGTCACACCTTGTCAATAAAGTTACTGCAACCTAAATGAACATATATTATTAAATTCATTTCTGTGAAAAAAAAAAAAAACCTCTAAAGACCATTTTCTTTAACCTTGTTGGCAAGATTCAAAGGCCAGTTGACAGGCTGTCAAGCAAGTCACCCAATAAAACATTTCTACAAACAGTCACAAAAATCCCAGTAATGCTAATGTGACTTCAGCGCTGCTAACATGTGTCTAAACAATCAAGGTTTGATTTTAGATCACAGCCTGTTGAACAGTTTGTAAATCAGCCTAACACATTTGCAAAGTGTTACAAGACATCTGTTACAAGACAGATGTACTTGATCTCTCCTCCAAAACCTAAATAGCATCCTGTCAACATTAAGCCAAATTTAATAATAATTTCAATAATGACTAAACTTAATTTTCTTAGTAACCAATTACTTGGCTCCAACTAAAATACTATTGAGAGAAGCTGCTGATTCACATTTTCTGATAAATGTCTGACACAAGCAGGATCACTTATGGAGCGAGCATGCATTTTGCGTTTGTGGGCCTTCGCACACAACAAAATTCTTTCATATGTCACATGCAGAAATTTGCTGCTGCCACCTAGCAAAGGTTGTCCAAACCATTTACTCTCTCACTCACTGGTGAGCATGAGAAGCTCAGTCCCCATGTAAATGATTTGCTTATGGAAGTGCTGGTCAATCACTGAATGATTCGTGAGAGCTGAGGTCACTGGCAGATGATGAGGCTAATTAATCTTCCTTTGCACTCTAGTTGCTAATTATTTTCTTCCGCAATTACAGCCCTTATACAAACTACCCTCCTGGAGTGATAGAGGCCACCAGGACCTCCCAGTCATAAAAAAAAAGCCATGCATTTGAATTTAGGATGACAAGATAAATAAATATGAGAAGATGATAACATTTTTACGACCGAGCTACATACCGTCCGCCAGCCAGGCTGCATGAGCCAAGCAACTACAGCAGTTAACAGCAGCATCAGATGGCAACGGTGTCTCAGTACCCCATCAAAGAAAAATGAGACAGAGAGAACAGACGCACGACTGAGGGATAAGGATGCTGGAGCAGCAGAAGAAGGCATGTTGAAGACCCCAGGGCTCAAAAAGAGCTAGATTTACCCTATATGTGTTATTTTGGAGGAGCCTCGGTCATTGATCGAGGCTGGAAAGCAATGGAAGCTGCCATTAGGGCTGGAGCAATACAAGTGTGTTGGTATTGATTGATGAGGTTGGTCCTGTTAATATTATTTATGGCGGCGGGGGGGGGGGGGGGGGCTCCACAGCTAGATGGCAGAGTGATCCCCCCTATAATAAGTGGTAATTGATGGCACAGAGGGGCCAAGGCCTACTCACTGACCCCAGTCTTGTGGAAGTCAGATGGATTGCCTCTAACACAGTTATGATTGATATTATCAGATTACATAACCCTCTACAGAAGCCTTGTGGGCTCGCTCAAGAGGGCACATTGATTTTTGATTAGGACGCCACTCAACACATCTAGGAAGGAACTGGGAAAATATAACCTCCAGCTTCTCAGCATTTCAAGATATTCTCCCTTTTATCTTTGGGCCTTCACTCCATACAGTGTGAGGCACAGATGGTGCTTTGTAGTTCGACAAGAGTGAAGTATTAGTTACTGAAAAAAAAAAAAAAGTCTTAAAGTTAGTATGAAATGATAAAAAAATTATGCTGCAATTTGATCAGTTGTGACAGATGAAGGACACAGGAAAGGGGAACTGAGGTCGACACACCTTCTGCCATCCATACTGTTGTGAATATTTCTGAATTATTATTTATTTTTTTCATTCATTATGATTAAGTGGTGGAGTCCTGGCAGTCCTGCATCCCTTTTATTTACTGAATAAATTTGAGGAACTCTTGCTTGGCCTGTTTTACATTTGCCAATAAATTTCAAGATGAATTAGAACAGACTTGTAAATATGATAGTAAAAAATTGTTCCTCTTGTGCACTTCCCACATTGTTTTATTGCACGTGTGGGCAATCTAGCAGATAGAGTTTAATTGATCTGTGTAACGATCTTCAATCTGTCCAACGCTTCCCCCTCTTTCTCTAACAGCCTGCATCTAACCCCTTAGCATCTAATGCCCTAACCCCCTGCCTCTTTATCCACCCTCACCCTCATCAGCAAAGAGTAAAGCTGTGAATATAAACATTATGAGCTTTGGGTTCAAAACATAATGGTTCACAAATCAACCGCTATGGATTTTCTGCTACTCCAATCAATAGCTGCTGGAAGGGGTCATGATTTCCAGCTTTCAAATATACTCCTACTGTTATTTCATATCCTGGAGGTAAAGCTGCCACTGGAAGGTGGGAACATTTTATGTAAAAGACAAAACAGTTAAGCACCTGGCTGTTTTTATAAGTTGACACTGCACAATAGTTGAAGTGCATTTCACACTAAATTACTTTGTTGAAGAGATTAAGCTCAAACCAAAGAATAGGCTTAGGATAAAGGTTTTCCAACATGGAAAACTAAAATGAAGAGCAGATGGTCATTTATGCCAAATCCAGCAAAAACAACAAATATTGTTGAAACAAGACATAATTAATAAATCTGCAAGTGTAGCCAGCTATTAAGACTTTATTATAATGCTACCCATAGCAAGAATTAAGATTACTCAACTATGTACTTTTGGTTGTGTTTACGAGGATGACCAAACTTTTCCCGACTTGGATCTCTTGTCAAGACCAAAGGTTTCTACACAATGACCAAAACACAATCCCGTTCACTACAGGACAGCCTTGAATGATTAATGACCTCCAATTAGTGCCTTGATGGCAGGTTTCATGGATTCCTACAGCCCACGCTGCCCCCTGACCAACGATAATCTTTCTTAGGCACTCCTCAAAAGCTCAAACCCCTTATATCAACAACATCCTGAACTGGAACAAGACCCAGGCACATTTTCTTTACGGATAATGTAGTTTATTGTGGTTTGGAAGAGCTGCTCTACGTGTCATGTTTGTTCCATTTCCTAATGTAACATTGTAATAAGATGATACAGAATTAGTCCTGATCCACATTTGTCTACTGTTGCTGTTTTCTGAAATGATCAGCATTTGCAAAGTTGGCGTATAATTTAAGAGATCAAGAATGTCATCATTATTTCCTTGTTGTATTTCTTTGGAAGCTTAACTGCACTGCAGGTATCTTCAATGAGAAGATTTAATTTTTAAACAAAATACAGCAATATTAATGTTTATATGTTTTAATTGTTTAATTGTACACTAACTGTTTAAATCTTATTATACCATTTACGTCACAAGAGTGCAGTAAATGGAGACAGTTGCTGGCAACAGTAAACGTATGTCTGCATAGAAAAAATGGTCCGTGCTTTAAATTCACACATCCGCGTGTTTTAATGAGCGTTGCATTTTGATCCATGATTAGCCTTTTGGACGACACGCTGCTGGCTGGATGCTGTGCAGGCCTAAAAGAATTACTTCGGTTCATGGAGCTCTGACTCTGCTCCCAGAAACCACTCTATTATTAAGGCATGGAAGAGACTTCAATGGAAGGAGGGAAACGAATCTGTAAACAATTAAACGCAAACCGCACTTGTGTTTGGGAAGGACTGGCTGTTGTTTTCCAATCCCAGAGGAGCAGGAAGATGCCGCAGAAGTTGCATTAAAAAGAGAAAGGATGCGTGAACAGCTGTTTTTTGGGATGGCTCGCAGTGCTCGCCATGATTTCCCTCTCTAATACAGGATCTGGATCACCACAACCCTGGCACTGTGCTAACCTTTATCCTCATATGGCACACATATGAAAGAGCAGACATAGAGTATGCCATAGTCCTGTGAGCCACATGTATTAGAACATTAATGGATGGAGACCCAACGGCCATAAAATGTGTGTTTGTTTGCATGTGCAGTGTCGGATATATTAAAGAGAAGGATAAAACAGTATTCAGATATTGACAAACAGTTACATGTGGAGGGAGGTGTTCTTTTACAGAGAGAGAGAGCGAGAGAGAGAAAATGTGATTAAGTCTGTTTATGGAGTCCTATCACTGACACACAAGAGCTGGACCACCTGCAGTCTGGAAGTCATTACTCCAGGGTCACGGGATATCCTACATGTAAACTCTGAGTCACTTCACCTCAAATTGGGTGTAAAGATCCCATTTCCTCTCATCGACAAACCGAACCACCTGCAGGGGGACAGGATATGATCTCGTTGATATATCTGGCCTTTATTGATATTCTGCCATACCGCTTCAATGGTGTAGCCTGCCAGCAGGTTTTGACAAGCTGAAATGTTTTTTAGTCAAAAGGTATCAACCCCGTGTTGATCCGAAGCTTCTCCGCACATAACACCATTAGGTCGTCATCCCATTCTCCGTGTCTGTAAATGTTATGCACAGTGTGGTTGTGGACTAGCCAGACTGCCCAATTATTCCTCATTAACATTAAAATGTAGGTTATTCTGAAGAATTTGCCACTATAAAAAATGATTTCCATAAGTCTAATTTCACTTAATCTAATGATTAATTATTTTGTAGGTACAAGGTAATGATATGGGATAATATTTCCAGTGCAGTGTGTGTTCTAAGGTGTGTCAATAAAGAAAATACAGAGTAAGTCTCATGTTTGTTGTGTACCATCTTGTGACTGGAAGGCAGAGGAGATGTAGGTGCGTTGAATTAGATTGATGCAAGCCCTCTTACTGACAGTTCTGAATCATTGCTCTGGCTACACCCAACACCAGCAGCTCTGGAATGTCTGATAAAATGATATTAATTCTACACATTAATGAGATTAATGAATCAGCGCAGCTCAAAGTAGAGAAAGCAGCTTTTTTTTTTCTTTTGTCTGGCCCTGAAATAATAACACAAAGGTAATTATAGCGCATCCATCAATCTGCTGCCGGACAGTCTAATTATCTGGGCATTTCTGAAGTGCTCTCACTTCTTCGCATCCATTTGTATTGTGCGGTCGGTTATTTTTTTCATTAACGGTGAGCTCATCTGCAGCGCCGTGCGCATGTTACAGTGACTGCATGTCAGCAGCAGCAGGCGCTATGATGGAGAGGGACGCGTCTTTAGATTGAGAGATCCAAAATTTCCATGATGGATGAAGACGTCACACTGCTAAGAGGTCTATATCATCTGCTCATCATGCACCTTGACGAAGAATTCTTATCCTTCGAAGAGAATAATGAGGAGGCTGACAGCTCATCCACTATAATCAAAGGCTTTCAAATGAAGACCCAACTCTACTAATTGAACAAAGAAATACTCCGGGTATTTAGTCTTTACGGAGATGCTACAGTCTATTCATGAGCCTTTGTTGTTGTTTTTTCTTTTCCGGCTTGGATTATAAAATTAGAGTTTTTCACTAGTTTATAAATTTCAAGAATGGTAGATTATTTTTAAAATATTTCACGTACAGAGAACAATAAATGATGAAAATATGGGGTCAGTGCAACTGTATTGTACGTGCACAAATGGAAACACCTCCACAGAGCGGTTGCAAAGCATGCAAGCAAGACCTGGCTGGTCTGCAGCAGCGTTCAGCTCCATCATCTGGACTGTAATGAATTTCCAAAAACATAATAATTACAAGAGCTGACTGGAATAGAAACATGATGTGGCTCAGTCTGCCCTCCATTCTGACTAATTGAGAGGTAGAGTAAGAGTGGAGCTTCCTCATTAATAGTTACAGACGGGAAAATTGTCTGAGCAAATATAATGTCCTGCAGTTGTCCAAGTAACCTTATATATATATATATATATATATATATATATATTTCAACAACACAAAGATGTCAGAAAGTGTCCTTTCAGTGCTTCATAAACCGCAGCTGTTAGCTCCGGCCCACGTCCCACATTTCCACCACACCTGAACAAACTATTATACAAAGTTCATCTGTTAGACTGTTTTATATTTCTTTAACCCATTGTTTAAAGCTATTCAAGTTTCCATTAGCTCAAAAAAAAGAATTAATAAACGTCTTTAAATGTTCCACAAATCACATGACAGACATTGTTATGGTGAATCTAACTGCAGGGACAAGCTCAAGAGCAGAGTCACCCCATCTGATAAACACTCCCTTTTAGATCTCTAAAGCAATGTCCTGGTGGGAGTCAATAGCAGAACCAAGAGTCTGTACTTGGGTTATAGCTGTGGAGCCAGGAGACAGGTTAATATCATAGAGCAGCCTCAACTTGTATTACAATAAACTCATTCAAAATTGAAGCCAGTCATTCCACTTGATTCAAGTGGCTTGTAAATGGCTCATAAATGTCCGTTCATTTTTATAAACACTGCGGTCAATTACCCAGCAGGCCTGGCAGAGGGACACTTACTCAGAAGTGGTTCTTGTCTTTGTATTTGCATAGAGGCAACAAAGATGACAGTAAAATAAACGGAGGAGGACGTAAAACAGGACACAGACCTCGACCGGGGGACGTTAGCGAGGAACTCACGTGCACCTACACACCCACACAAGATGACCTATTTCTGGCTGCCTTCCTTTGTCTGAAGCAAATAAACTTTATTTTGCAGTGCACTACTATTTTAGAGAGTGCAGCCTAAGCAGTAATGGATGGTTTTATAACAACAAAGTAGAAGTCTGTTTGACATAGAAAACAGCTTACTCTTGTGTCTTTATGACAAATTGAAAAGGCAGTCATGCCTTTATATATAAATATATATTATATATAAATGTGTTCATTTATTGCAACTATGATATCTGTTTGTTTCTCCCCTCTTTTTGTTCTTCTCCCCCATGGAGGGAACCTGCTTACTTAACTTTTATATTAATTGCATTATATTGTGTACACCACGTGTAAAATATACATGTTTTGTACAATTAATTGAATATATGCTGCAAATCAGATTTGTTGAAAACCAGTTTTATTCTAGTCACAGCCACAATGCAAACTGATAAATAATATTATCATTTCATTTTCACTTGTCTCACTTTGTAAGTTGGGAGACACTTCAGTCCATGTGATAGGCCCAAAACGTCCCATGCGAGGTCTCGTCTGCTCTGTGACAAGTGCTTTGTGATTCCTTTGTTCAAAAGTGATGAGTCCAGATCATCTAACACCATGGCATGCTTAGGCTGAGTTATTTGCTGCAGCTTCTGATGGATGACCTTCTCGCAACGACCCGTGTGGTTTGAGGCGATTTCATTTTCCTACCTCTCCCAGAAGTTATCTAAATGGATTGTACAATAATCTGTTGTGCCCCGAAACCACATAGTAAATAATTATTCCGTGTTCGAATGTTTGACAGGAAAAATTAGTAACAATCACTGAGAGAAGGGTTTTTTTTCTCTTTTCTTCTCTTTCCTGACCCTCCTTGAGTGCCTGCAGCAGAAAAGGTTGTGTACAAGGCTAGTATTGATTCTAAAACCATTTGACAAAGAATAAATAAGACAGGAGAGGAGGGAGGCCTTAGCCATGAGCTTTTTGATCAATCAATATGTCACAGCTGGAACAAAACTCAATTCTTATTTACGTATCAAAATCCTCTGCCTGATTTAAATGCTATGCAGCAACGTTCCACAGCACCCTTAATAGTTCCCTAAGCAACAAGTATCAATTTCTAGCATGGATTTCATGACCGAAATACTTTGCTCTGAAATCTTGATCATGGGGTGAGAAATTCATTTGAATTGCATGAGTTTGTGTATTCAGGGAAGATGGGCCCGACTGCAATTTGTTTTTTATATATACTCCTCTCAGTGCCGGCACACGCAGGATAGTAAAATATGCAGTTATCACCGTGGAGGTGAATCATTCACTTGTATTACATAAACAATTATTACCTTTCATTGCAAATCTATTTTGAACCCTGTAATTTCCGCCAATCTCCATGTGTTCGTAGAGATGGATCACAGAGGTCAGGTTCAACCAGTGATTTCAAAACAATATAGTCTGATGAACGTCATGCAGCCAGAGCACTGTCGCTTCAAGCCTAGTGAACTCTATTTTGTTGCCACCAAGCAGTGATGTCAGATAAAAGCTTTCTTGACTTGCGCCATTACTGAGGTAACTAGAAAAGAGGTCAGGTCTTTACTGATGCTTAAAAATCCGCCCATTACGAACTTTTGCCCCAGCACGTTGCCACTGGCACTGGTCATTAGCTAAGGGCAGAGGATGTGGACTGACAGTGAAGGAAGGGGTGAAACAGGTCAAAAAATTAGTCACACATAGATAAAGGAGCTGTCTTCACACATTTAATATAAACAACTTCACAAATGATGGTGTCCTTATCTCTGCAGAGACTATTCAATAGAAGATACAAGTACAGAGTGTAATAACAAATATTTAAAAAAAAAAGTCAACAAAAAAAAAAATCTTTTAAACAGCAAACTTAATCAACTATTACTAGTTAACTTTTGTTGTTTGAGGTTGGAGGGATTTTTTTTTCCCCTCTAGTTTTTAACTATAAGATCTAACACTCAAAATTAGCTCTGGTAACTGATTATTCTAAGACTTTTTCATTTTCAACTATATGAGAGAGCACCTCATGTTTGTGAATCACATATGTTCAAACCTATTGTAGAACAGAAGAGATAATCCCTCTCCCAAAATGCTTAAAAAGAAATTAGAAAAGATGATGAAAAAAATCTGTAGCTACATATATCTTCTCCAGTAGCTTCAAGGCAGATTTTTTTTTTGTTTGATATAATGCGCTACAATCTGCAGCTCATCAGATGAAATGTCTGTGGCTGTCTCTGTAGTACCATTATAAAAGATTTGAGATCACCTGAAACTTACTAAAGCATTCATTTCCTATGACAGAAAGATATTGAGTTGATATTTTGGATTAAGTTTGTGTCGTAATATTTATCTTTAAAATTGATTTTGTTAATAACACCTCTCAGTTACAAAAGCGGGGCAAAAAAATAATCATTTGAGAGAAAACGTTGAGGTGAAAAATACGTATTGCCGCAGTGAAAATAATGAATGAAGGTTCGTTTGCTGAAAGTAAGTATAATCAATCTGAAATGCTTATGACAATTAACAGTGCAAGTGCAATAAGAGCAGGGTGTTTTGACAGCTTAGATTTGGATTAAACCTGCCTTAATAGGATAATTTTTCTCACCAAAGGTACTCTTTCAAACCGGGGCAATCAATTATTTTGAATTATACATGCATTGAATTAAGTGTCCAATGACATTAATATATCTCATTAGTTTGCATTGACTGCTGGAGATTTTCCCCTGTGTGACTCCTCCATCAAAAAGAGCACGGTGGGGGATGGCGGGGGGTGGGGGGTATATGGTAGCGGAGAATAACAGTATTTGCATTGAGCAGCAGTGCCATTGTGTCAGTGTTAAATGGAACAGTTGTGATGTCTCTCTCCTGCTAGAAAGCATGGGCTTTATACATTTTGAATATTTTCGGCCCGTGCATTAGTGTTGGGATGCATCGCTTTCATTTGTCAGAGGTGAGCAGGGGCTTGACTTTGCAGGTGGATGTGTAAATACAACAGAAAACACTTAACTATGAGATCATTAAGGCTGGGTTATCCATCTTGCCTTTTAAAGGCCTGTGTGGCCCAAGTCCAGCTCTGATCGGACTGGCCCAGTCAGACTCCGTTCAAAACCGTGTTCTCTATGAAAATAATATCCATTAGGGAGATTGATGTATTTGAGGGTTTCTCTGGAGGAAGTCCTGTTTGTGTGTGGGTACATTTACAAGGAGATGCTGTGTTTGGATGGGACACCATAGCTACTGACACCATGGGACACCATAGCTAATGATAAACATGGATTTATCTTGTCCTTGGACTGAGTCACTGCATTCTGCATCTATTTATCATAACCTAAACGTCCTCCTTTACGTCATATAGTTTTACACTCTCACATATGAACTCAAGTGGCAAGTACATTATTGTGTGTTATTGGTATGCCCAGTCATGTCTAACACAGAATGAGTCTGTGTCCGATTTATTCAAAGCACATCTCACAAACTCCAAACAGCCACGAAACGTGGCCCAATGTGTTTAAGTACAGAAAGCCTAGGTGAAAAACACGACACTAAAAAAACTGCTTCAAGAAGATCATTTACCAAATGTTATTTCCTGAATGTATTCTTAACAACTCTCTGTGGCCTTTCGCTACTACTCAATCACACGTCCACCATTCCTGGGTCCATACTAATTCACTGACTTGCACATATCTACTGACCTTTACAGTAACCCACAGACAAGATGGTGTCAATTTGACCAGTAACAAATCTGTCATGCAATGTTAAGAGATTAAATATTGCTGTCATCTAATCTGAGAGAACATGGGCAAATGACAAAAGCTATCAGAAGAGATATCAGATGTTCCCTAAGATTATCATATGGATTATCATAGGAACCCATACCCCTGTTGTATTCTATTTAGAGGTTTTATTCCAAAGACATGGAATTTATTAATCATGAGGGTTAATGGAGATTTAAGGGAGGGGCTACAGAAAGATGTTTGTTGAAATTAAAATATATATTCAGGAAACTAATGTCTCATCAAAACAATGGCAGAACTAGCTTTTGGGTGTAAAAACTGTCAGGATGAGGTTGTTATTCTGAAATGGAAATACGCTTCACAGCTTGACCCAACATCTGCCTGAAATTACTCTTGCTTGTTTTTGAGGGAGGCAGATGAATTCTGCCCTTATAACCAATGTCAGAGATTCGATTAAGCACGAAGAAAGCAAATGATCCCAATGAACTAATGATTAATCCGACAGGTCTATTTACTAATGTACCAGAATGCATTAGAGGCATAAGTTAATGGGGACAGGACATCAATTCAAATACAAATGAACCACATTTGCATTGGATGCTTATTGACTGGTGTAACAAAACAAATTACAAATAGCAATCTACTTATAAACGGTGGAGACGGATAAAACATGATTCCCTGCGTACTGTATCCATGGATTTGCCTCAAGAAATGACAGGATCTATGGAAACAAGCTTAAGTGGTCTTATGTCAAGACAAAATATCTTATCAAACTGAGTTCACTGTCACTTGGCAACAATGCTTCTTTGATTGGACAAGAATCAAAGAAACATTGCTTCTTTGATTCTTGAATTATTGAAAGAAAAATATTAAATAAATATTTTTCACGCTTTGATTAATGTTACATATCATTACTCACCACAAATCATGATTAGCAGCTATTATCTCCATCTGTGGGAGAATTTTTCCCACACTTATCTCTGCAAAGGCGCAGTGACAGTTGGGACTATGGTACAGCTGACATGGCTTCAGAGGAGTGAGGGCCAGTCCCTCAGGGTGAGTAAAGAAATAAAAGATACTCCTTCCCTTCTTCGGATCAAAGGCCCGAACTTAATCCTCGCTTTGTTGTTGTACATAGATGATCATGAAAGCCCTCTCCTGTGGATTGTTTCTTTCTGGGCCCTTGGACACAGTGCTGGACCCAGAAAATGGGCTTATCAATAATGCAGCAAATTTAACTATGGGCTGTAAATGTTGAAGAATATTTCACTTTTTGTCAGAAATGTATCTTCCCAGCAGTAATGACACTTTAGCTAGCTTGTTTAATACAATGTAGTAAGGGATTTTAAGGAAGGGGAGAAGGAGGTATAAAAAAAAAAAAAAGCAGCAGTTCTATTTGATGTTTCAGTCTGGGATTGATCTCAGAGGAAAGACTCAGATTCTGAAAGTAGGATTATTGGCTTCCCTGGTTCTCCTCAGATGTCAGAGATCTTTGAACAGCCTCGTAAAGTGCACCACTTCCAGGCGGCTGGTGAACTGCTTATGAACTCATCAAAAGAGTACCTGTCTACATATTAATAAGTTATTATGCACATGACAAGGGGCCCATTCCCACACATACCTGCACCCCTGAGAATCTGGCTCTTTTCCTGGAAAACATGAGGATCTTCACATTCCCTCCCAGATTCAGCTACTGTTTTCAAGTATTTGTACTAGTTGTTAACTCATATCACAGCTAAAACAACTGGAAGAAACATTCATAGAGGGCAGACCTTCACCAAGGCCAGTATAGCAGGTTGCTTTATGATCAAGGCCGCTTGGCTTTGATTTTAGGAACGTCAAATTCCCTCCAGAATCCAGAACATTGCCAAAATGTATACACCTATTTCTTATGGTCCGTTATGAACATATTTTATTAAAATCAATTACATTTTAGAGTTATTTTGCTAACAATCAAACACCAGTTGCCACATAACCTGCTCCCTTGGTGGAGGTAAATGTAAGAAAAGCCATTCCTTCACATACATATACAGTACACATAGATAGATAGATAGATAGATAGATAGATAGATAGATAGATAGATAGATAGATAGATAGATAGATATTACAGCCACATATTTTCAAGGTCAGCCAGTGTCACTATTTTGATTTTTTTACTGTTTCTTCCTGAGAAATTAAAACACAGGCTTGTATCACTGCTTTATAGTCCCAGCCTTAAGGCATTACATTTAATAACAATATCTAATCAAGTATTTTTTTAATTTGGGAGGACCATATTAGAACTGATATTAGGAAAGTTGTAAAGAGGGCATACAGGGTTATATATTTCTGTCTGTTCTTTGATGGTAAAGGGGGTAGCACTAATGCTAAAGTGTCATTGATAATGTAAAGGCAGATGGGAGTCTCCAGGGAGACAAAAAGAATCCAAGCAGATGGGCAAATTGCATCTTATTTATCTGGCGTAGAGGGCTCAGCCCCTTCCTCCTTGTGGTATGATGGATCATTAGAACGCCCTATGCATAAACATCAATATGTTTTTGAATCTAGATAGTAAAGCTGGAAAAAAAAGAAAATGGGTTGTTTCTCAAAATACCTTTTAAGAACGTTCCGAGCTGGTAAACAACCTGCAACACTGAAGCTTATTAAAAGAGGGTCCGTTTATAGTTCACTGTTCCCTACCCTGATCACAAATTAGGGAGCAAACAGCATAAACGGATATCTTTCCCACAGAGCAGAATCAGCGCATAATCAGTTCTGTTCATTAGAAAGGAGGAAATAATGCACACAGGCTTTCTTTTGTTAGCACTCTACATGTTTTGATGACAGACCCTGTCATTATGTTCGATCAGCTGTTGTGTGCACAGACACAGACAGATTGGTTAATATGTTTGAAACCCTTTTGATCCCACCCTTTCCCCTGGGTTAACTCCATTAACGTCACCCCAGACAACCAATTTCATATTTACTGAAACTGTTTCATCTCCCCATGCAGTAATTGGTCTCCTAATGTGAGAGCGCTGGTGTGAAGGCCATCCATCGGTCTGAAATTACCCAGCGTACTCTCACTTTTGCTCATAAAGACCCTTCAATACTAACAAGCTTTTCACTGTTGGATATTGTAGCTTTAAGCAACAGTTCTAAATCATTTGCGCAAAGCTGTCTTTTGTTGATTAAAAAATTGCTTTAATACAGCAAAAACATCCTCAAAAAAACGCAGCTGGGATAACTCACTGGCTTGTCGTTCTGCAAAAAGACATAACCTGCTTATAGTGTATGATTTATAACTTTAGTTGCTGTTAATTGGGGTGAATCCACAAGAGCTTAGAGCTAGTTTTGAGGGAGGAAAGAAAACACACACACAGATAGATTTTACGCACATAAGTTGATTAATTAAATCTCCTGCATCATCAGGATCTTATTTTAATGAGTGTTTCCGGTTTTTCACACATCTAAACTGATACACTCGAGGAGCCCAGATGGCAGTTTTGCAGCTTAAATCTAGAAAAATAGTGTTCCGTCGACTTGGTTTTGGCTGGCAGAGGTGCGAGCACAAGTTCAGCTAACGATGTTAACTGTGTTCCTCATTCGACACAGATGAATCACACAGGAACACACACACAACTCTGCTAAAACCCACACTGCGCCACATAAAAATAAAGCATTATAGAGTGTTTCAATGATTTACCTTTCCCCTGCATTCTTAAAGTATCGCATGATCATTATAATTCCCGAAAGGCTAGGAAATAATCATTGCTATTTACATGAATGAGTGAATTTCTATTCTTTATACCAGGTTACTGCATTTACTGGTCTCAGATAAATGTACAGTTGTGATTCTGACCTTAAAATATTGACCGGTGCAGGGGAGACGACTAGGTCATTAAGTGGGGAATGCTCAACGCCACCCAAAGCCTCCAGTCCTTTCACTTCCTAGAGTAATGCCGGGGAATATTAATATTTGCTTTTCATTTGAAGCAGCAGTAGTGCTCTGTTCGGAGGAGTCGAGGAGGGTGGGGGGGTGCGGACTGTGGTGAATACGGCCTTCAGACAGGATATTATAGAGTCCAAACATGTTTAAATGGCTTATGAAATAGAAGATTACTGTAACTGAACTTGGACATGTGTGAAAAGACACAATGTGAGATCTCATTAACGTTAAGCTAAGTGTGAGATAAAGGCTCTTTGTGCCTGTCGCAGTGATTGACACTAGTGCCGCCGACTGCGACTGTATGTCTTTGACTAGTTAAAGTGGTGGCGCTAAAGCGTTGAGGAGTGTCAGAATTCATGGCAAGGATCCAGGTGCAACACAATCAGTCTGAGTAAACCGCTTTATTAATTTCACCAATAAAAACAGGGCAAGACAGTCTCGTTGTCGGGGGCGGAAGCAGGTCAGTTTAGCGGGAGTTGAATGCAGCAGAATAGTCGGGAACAGGCAGGGTCCGTAACAAGCAGGCAGGCACAATAGTCCGTGATCAGAGAGAGAGTAATCCGTAACTCAGGCTTTTACCAGCAGGTCAGGAACAGGCGGGGTTGATCACAGGCAAGAAAACCACGCTTCAAAGTCTTGCATAACGTTGAAGACAATCTCAATCAAAAGACAAAGACAATCTCAGTAGGTGTGTCTCAGGTGGAGCAGTGAAGAGCGGAAAAACATCGGTGGTAGACCGGCAGCTGTGACAGAACCAACCCCCCTGCCCCAACAAGAGATGGCTGCTGACGTCCCAAATGAGGAGAATGAGCTGGCCAGGCAAAACAAGGGGATAAAACTCCTCCTCCCCAATCCACCTGGTACTGCAGTCCCCTCCTGCTTCAATCGGAGGGAATCAGGCGAGGACCGACGTACACCGGACCACTATCAATGAGCCGTGGAGGAGGCGGGGGAGGGTGGGCTGGGGCCAACGGGCTCACATGGACCGATTTCACCTTGGACACATGGAAGGTGGGATGGACCCGCATGGATCTCGGGAGATGGAGCCTCCTCGTCTTCTGCCGGTTCAGACCCCTCCTCAGGCTTTCTGGAGTGAACTTTGCCTTCGTTGCAGCTGCATCGTCCATCTCCAGTTCGGGTTCAGGCTCCGATCCAGACTGTTGTCCCGGTTAACATCCTGGTCCAGGCTGGTCCACAGGCTGCAGTCCACTTGTTCCTGGGTCAGCTTGGACTTCCGAAACTGGGTAAGGTTCAGCCAATGGTAGCTTTTCTGGGACAGATTCAGGTACTGGTGCTGGTTGTGGGGCAGATTCAGGTACTGGTTCTGGGACAGATACAGATGCTGGTACTGGTTCAGGTACTGGTTCTGGGACTGATACAGATGCTGCTGGCTGTGGTGGTAGCGATGGCGGAGTTGTAAGATCCCAGTTGTACGCATTCTGGAACGGTGCCTGCTGCGCCCGCAGGCTTGCACCCGCAGATCCACCTGGATGGCAAGTTCAATATCGCCATCTAGTGACGTGGGCCGCTCATATACCACCAACAGGTCCTTAATGTAATCCGCCAGTCCCTGCAGAAATGCGTCTGCAAGAGATGAAGCAGGCCAGACACTCCGGCTGGCCACAGTCTGAAATTCCACAGCATAATCTGCTACACTCCTCTGGCCTTAGCATACGGCCGGCGGTGTATCTGCTGTGGTGGGTCTGGAGGTGTCCTCAGCAAACACCTTGCGAGATTCCTCGGCAAACGTCTGGAACGAAGAACAGGCTGGCGTCTGTCGCTCCCATTCCAGGCGAGCATGATTGGTGAGGTGCGTGATGGCGTAGCACGTCTCAGGATCTCCCGAGGAGCATTCAGGTGTGCCGACGCGGGGCTCGGGACCATCGGCCAGGATCGCTGGAGACACCGCAGGGACAAGAGCAGGAGGTGGAAATCTTGAATCTAGTTTGGCAGTTAGCTGTTGGAGCTGCCAGGTAAGCGCTGTGAGGGCCTGTTAGCCTCCGCAGCCTGTCTAGCCTCCATTGCTGTGGACATTATTAAAGCCCCGCGGCACTGTAGAACTTCCTCAATTCTGCCAAGCTGAACTGCGGACGGAAGATTGTGCGCTGGATCCATTTCTGGCCAGATTGTACTGTCAGAATTCATGGCAAGGATCCAGGTGCAATACAATCAGTCTGAGTAAACCACTTTATTAATTTCACAGATAAAAATAGGGCAAGACAGTCTCATCGTCAGGGGCGGAAGCAGGTCAGTTTACTGGAAGTTGAATGTAGCAGTATAGTTGGGAACAGGCAGAGCCGGTAACGAGCAGGTGGGCACAATAGCCCATGATCAGAAAGAGAGTAAACCGTGTGTCAGGCTTTTACCGGCAGGTCAGGAACAGACAGGGTTGATCACGGGCAGGCAGGCAGGAAAATTACGCTTCAAAGTCTCGCATGACGACGATCTGGCACTGAATCAGTTAAATACTGGAGCTTAAATACCAGTGTGGATTGGCAAATGAGGTGCTGGTGCGGGTGATTAGTAGGCGTGGCGCAGGTGGAGTGGTGAGGAGCGGAAAAACACCGGTGATAGACCGGCAGCTGTGACAGAGGAGAGCTTATTTAACACCCAACATTACACCTCCAGTCACAAAGAGAATAATCACAGTGTGACAGAGTTGTTGCATAGTGGAAGCACTTTGGGTTCTAAATAGAGAGGTTAAATCTAAGTAATAGGGCCTGTTTGGAGCGCTGGGGATGTGCAAGACACTATCAAACGTCACATGGAAGTGAATCAATGGGTGAATTACACCAGTGGGTGCTTTTTTAAAGCAAAAGTTCCTGACCACAGTAGGCCATTCCTCTGTGTAAATTAGGACCAAGAATATGAAAATAAACACTTTTTTTAACTAAACTAGTCTGTAAGTAGGCCAATTTGTGACAATCAAGATTTTGATATTGACACATCCGATACAAATGCAACGACCGCGAAGCTGCCCTGAGACAGCAATTATGACAACAATTACAACATTTCTTGAAAATTTCACAAAAATCCGTTAATAATTTCCCGAGTTATTTTGGAAACAGTCAGACTGATAGACAGCGAAACACCAGCTGTCACATAACCTACTTGGCAGAGTAATAATGTGCATAGTGTTTCATGGTTTGGATAATATTTAAAGATATTACTAGAGAAGCCTCACGTTAAACTGTATTCCTTAGGCAAAAGTGACAGGAAGCAAAGATGAGTACAGCAGTGGAAGAAGTCCGATTATTTGAAATATTGGGCCATTTTCCATCCATCAGAACCCACTGCTTAACCTCCTGTGCAATAAAAGTGCAGAGAAGCAGCAATTTCACATATGTAACAAATAGGAAGTAGATGACTCGACAAGAAAGTGGGTCGTATTTCAGATTTAGCGCAGCGCCCACTCATTTTGCACTTCAAAGAGAAAAGTATGATTCTGTTAAAATAGTGTCAGTGTCTGTATTCCATTTTGGTAATAACTCGCTCCAAGAAAAAAAAAAGGGGGGGGAATCTGGAAGCAATTTGGGATAGTACAGAAAACCTTTCTTTCTCCTCTCACAACAGTTTTTCTAACTATTGACCTCTGCAGGGTTTGAATGGCATTTTCAAAAATTCTTGGATGCCATTGCTGCTCTCGAACGGAACTTTTCAATTCTGCATGTCAGTGTTGTTTCAGGCCTCGTCTCCTGGGTGAGGCACTTTAAACTATTGCTGTATCCTCCCTCCCACACACTTTTTAAACAGTGGACCGCTCTTATACAGCTGACTGAACCACTGCAAAACCAATCAGTTATCAGCAGAGTGGAGCCTGAATTTATTTATATTTTCTGAACTTTGAGGTGTCTTAAACGTGTTTACTGGCTGACTGTCACAGCAGAAAACTGCAACCATCAGACCAGACCCCCAAAATCTCGTCGCTTACTATACATTGAAACAGTCTGAGCTCTAGCTTTCGCACTGCTGCACCCTTGTGGTGCATCCAGATATGATTTGACAAAGACCTAAGGGGAATCAAGCGCAAACAGGAAAAATAAAAGATCTGGCCCCTAAAACAACTTTTAAAAGAGTTCAAAAAGAAACAAACAATGTATTCCTTGAATTTACCAGAAAACAAACATGAGTCCTAAGATATGGATGGATACTGGTTTGTACGTGTTCTTCACCTGCCGATCACAAATATTTATGTTGTAAATGGATATAACCTAGGAAGAAAAAGGAAATCACGTTCTGCACACTCACACCTACTTCATTAACAAGTACTTTTTCTCAGTCCTATTGCCCGAGCACCTCCAGCAATCAGGTAAATCCCACTTTAACTCCTGGGAAGCAGCCCATTAATATTTCACTTGTTTCCCAGCCTGTTTGTGCCATACATCAATGCCTGGACACTCCTTTCTAAGCCATACATTAAAACTATTTTCAAAATACTTCATTGTCAGCCCCGTGGCAGCTTCATTACTTATTAAGATAAGAGGAGAGATGTGCAGGAGCTGTTGGTGGCCCATCGCGCATTAGAGGCATCTTTCTACTGTTTCCACCTGCATTCTCCTTCCTTCACCTCCACGTAGGACTCTGTATGTACTGTTCTAATGCTGCCAAGTTGCTTAAAATAGTTTAAAGGGGGAAAAAGAGGCTGCTCAGCTACCACAGATAAGTAGCATTAAAGAAGAGTAGTGTATCTAACAAACAGTTGGATCATAAATCTCTTAAAAAGAGTATAAGGACAACACTCTCTTGATGACTACAGTGGTGTCTTAATCTAAGATTGATTAATGCAAATGGTGTTGACTTGATATGAAGTGTATTTGAATATATTCAAAATGTAATCACTAAAAACTGCTTCTTTGGAGTTTTCAGGACTGCAGATTTCTCAGATATTTAACAAAACATCTGTAGAAAATTTGTTTTGGTCTTTATAAGTTTTTTTGAAAAATGAAATTATCGTTATGATGATGATTCACACTTCCACTGATACAACTGACATGATACAATATACTGAAAAGTACTCATGAAGTTGTTTTTAATCAGGTGGTGGAGCCGGAAGAGACAACTTCAGCCATCACACTTGAAGCCTGTTCTTTTAAAGCTTACCAGCTGGAAGAGTTGCTTATCAAACTGCAGGAAGTTGATGAGGAACCAGACGTGACATCAATCCCAGTCACAGCAGAAGAAGCACCAAGATGGAATACAAACAAATTAAATGTGATTAATTCAATATAGGTACTTGGATGCTGTTGATTAGTTGGCGATGACACAGCAGGTTGTGTCTGAAACCAGGCGAAATGTCAAAAAAGAATCTCACAGTAAGAATATCGAACCTGTTAAAATGATTCTTATAACAATGTCCAAATCACATCTGTCAGGGCTTTACGCACAATTTGGATTTTCTGATTGTGTGAAAACATTTTTCTTTATCAGGCGCACTTTGCAAATCAGAAACAAGGAATATGACTTGGCACAGAAACGTGACCAACTGAGCTCACATTTTATATGTGTCTGACATTAATTTCCTCAAACTGACCCAGTAAACAGTCTGTTTTAGGAAAAAAAAAATCTGATGAAGTATTGTGACGTGTTGTCTGGCTAGCGCTATGGATACGACATAATACCCCTCTTGTTAGCATTATTTGTCAAAACTGAGAGTTGGCTCTGTCTTTGGGATTTTACGGTAACTGTTTCGATCTTTTCAAACTGACATTTTGAGTTGACTCATAGCAGAAAAAAAAAAAAAAATTGCAGGTGTGCTTAATGATGCTAATTATGACTGCTCCATTTTAGCCGCTGAGCAGCAGCAGGATCTGCTGTCAGCATTCATGTGATTAATTACACCTGCCTTCTTCATGCTACACATTTGTAATGACGCAGTGGTTAAATAATTCTACAGAAGGGCAGACGGTCAAAGTACAAGTTTCCTTTTATACAACTGTACAGAGCACATAGGATCGATAATATCTTACTGCATGATCTCAATTGTTGTCTAATAAGTGCAAACCCACCATGTCGAACTGAACGTCAGGGTATTGAATTATTTAGTAAAATGACAAGACTCAGTAACTGATTTTAATCAAAGTTAACTTAACCTGGAGTGGCCAACACATTCAGTCAGACCTGGAGCAGGAAGTCATTTGCTCAGCCAGTCTCCTCTTTTGTGAAGTTTATATAAAATCTTGAGATCTTGAAACTCTCCCTGGTGCTCTAGGCCTTCCTGATATTATGGACTATGATACTGGACTCGTTTAGACTTGTGGACTTTCACCCTGACATTTGTCCTTTTGCCTCCTCTTTGTGTGTGTCTTACGATCACTTGTCAGTTCATTGATTAAATATAAAGCAATGATTTCCCAAGTTGCAAAAACTTAAACTGGAAAGCAAACTTGCCTAAACTGGACATTTAAAGAAGAAAAAAAGTAAATAAAATAATACAAATAACATAATTTCATTCAATTATGTTATTTGCACAATACACTACATATACACAAACGATATTAACACTATTTAATTAGCCATTTATTACATTATTCAAAAAGAGCAATACAGCGGTGCAGTGGTTAGCACCAGGGACGTTTCTGTATGGAGTTTGCTTGTTCTGCCCGTGTCTCCTTGGGTTCTCGCTGTGGAACTCTGGCTTCCTCCCACAGTCCAAAGGTATACTTTTGAAGTGTTGACTTTAAATTGACCTTAGGTGTGAACATCTGTTGTGTGCTGCCTTTTCCAACCTTGTTAGTCTCCTGTTTTATCTTAATTTTTCTACCTTTTTAGCGCAGGCAGAGCTCTTACAACACTCGGTCATTGCTTATAAATGCTTCTCTTGTTTTGTGGAAACACCTAACCTTCTTCTCTCTGCAGTCCTGTCTCCAACTTTAGCTGACTCTTTCCTCGTGTAAGATGCAACTCATTGACATCAGCTGATCACATTCTTTATCACTTTCTTCAAGGTTAATGGATCTTGAGCCATAAGCAGCACCTCCTTTTCATTATAACTACCTACAATTAACTTTTTTTCATTTTCTTCCACTCGTCCTTTTATGCAAAGCATCTAATTTTGTTTCAGTTCAAACCTGAATATAAGTCCATTGTTATGAGAAGTGGGTGGTGGAGAGCTGAGGTAGTTACGAATAATATAGATGCTCATACTCATAGAGTTTTACAATGGCACGATTAAATAAAGAGTAAAAAAAAGAAAAAAGAAAAAAGAAAAGAAAAGAAAAGCTTACATTTTCATGAACCTGCTGGTAATTTGCAGACCTTTGCTCGATACTGATGATCAAGTCTTCCTCTGACCCTGCTGCACTGACAGCTCCTGTTCTGATAACCAACACACCTTAGTTCTTCTAATGATCAAAATCACACCTGATGGTCTTCCGATCAGGAGAATAACCCTTATTTACATCACTCCATGCATGCAAATCTTTACCCTTGCATCCAATAATAAATGTAAATGCGGAGTAGAGTACCGCAGCATGAACCACAGCTTGTGGTCATAATTATGTGATTAATGACTGGAGTAGAGCTATTTTTTTATTTATTTATTTTTTTTCCCAATCACATCAAAAAGCAGCTCCAGGGCAGCAGATACAGACACAGAGAGCATCTTCTGAGATTATTTACACTCAACCGCTGTCAGATAGTCCAACAGGCCGCCGGTCATGACACAGCACACAAAAAAGCCTCCGAAACGGAACACTTAGCGTTGATTGATGATGAACGGAGCAAATGTCCGTTGATCACGTGTCAGCCAGGCGGATTTAGGACCCTAAACTCTCATCTCTGAAAATCGTACAGTTTTCTGCTGAAGTTGCATCCAGACGGGGGGAGGGAGTTTCGTTGATTAAAAACAATATTAGAAAATTAAGTCCTAAAAGCATACTGAATGTAGTCTAGCATGAACATCACCACAGTCAAAATATAGCCTTTTAATAGGATGCTTTGGGGGGTATATTGATGCTTTAGCTTTCTTTACAAAGCACTTTTGGTGACCCTTTTCTATATGACCATATTCTCTATTTACTACAGCAGTTACTAAGAGTTACCAGCTATAACTTCCTAATTACTGCTTATGCACTATGAGGACAACTTACGCTACACATAGTCCCCATGTACTACCTGCTTATTAATGCTTCATTATTCATTACAAAATGTCTGTGGTAGCCTTATTCTGTATGGTAGATGATGGTGAAAAGGTGTTCCATAATCCAAAATCTTACCAATTCAAAATTTGAATTTTTCAGTCACCAATCTGTCATATTATACTTAAAAAAAGAGGATTTTTGGCTCGTGTTTATCTTTTCTCCACGGCAGCCAGCATGAAGGACTTCATGCCCTTGATTTGTGGCCGTGAAGCCAGTATGGAGGCTCTCAGCTTGGTGACGTCTGTTGGCTAATTTCTCTCAACCCATATTCAAACAAATGACCTCTGTGTGTGTGTGTGTGTGTGTGTGTGTGTGTGTGTGTGTGTGTGTGTGTGTGTGTGTGTGTGTGTGTGTGTGTGTTTGCTTTGGCAGGAACGTCCCTGTATTTCAGTGCAAGGCTCCCACGACAGCCTGGGGTGGCACATCCATCTGTGTCTTTTTGCCAAATTTGATTTTAAATATTTATCACACCATACATCCTGGCTGAAACAAATTGCTAGCAAAGTGCTATTGTCTGTGTAACATGTAGTAAGAAGAATGGATGCTTTAGAGAGAACATCAATGTTTCATTTGCTAAAATATATGACTGTCAAGTGTATGTGCAACTACAGCAGGTTTTTTTTATACTGAAGGATGATACAGAGCAAAAACTTTCTAAAGAACATTCTTCTCATTGAACAAACTCAGTGTTGAAACTGATATAAATTGACAACACATCATTACATCGTTATTTATAAAGCTTATTTGTGGTAAATTTGTGACAAACTTTCTTTTTTTTTTTCTCTTCTTTGCTAATTCCAGCGGTTACCAGATGTGAGGCAGGAATACACACCCTGGAGAGGTCACCAGTCCACAGAACACACACAGGCACACACACATGCCTGCAGGCAATGTGTAGTCTCCAGTGCGTGTTTTTGGACTGCGAAAGTAACACAGAACACGCAAACTACACACAGAGGCCTTGCGCTGGGATTTGAACCCAAAACATTATTTCTGAGAGGTGACAGTTGCTGCATGGCTGAACCAGTTTACATTTTTGGCTTGAATCTTTTGGTGAGATATAAGAAAAAAAATATAAAAAGTGATTTCTCAACCTGTGCAGTAGTTAGAAATTATAATGGTTGCATTATAACATTCATAAAAATGGTGGCAGATTCAGGTTTGGTCCTCATGTAGTTCTGTACAGGACTGACAGCACCTGCAGCGTACCAGCAGGATTTCAGCTGATAGTGTGCACTGCTACCTTCCTCTTTTCTGTGGCTACTTTTTATTTTTTTTAATAGAAAAATGTTGCCTGCTGCAAGCTTTTCTACTCTAGTGTTAACCATGTAGCATGCTGTCTTTGCCTTGCTCTAGGGCATTAAGGAGAGAGGTGTTCAGGCCGAAGAGAACAATTGCCATTCATTTTTATGTTCCTCTGTGCAGAGAAACCCAATATATGGGCCATACTGCTAGAATAACATTAGACTAAATTCAGAGTAATGATCGTGCACCCAGCAAACCGAAGATGATGTAGAGCCTACCTGGGGACAAGAAAGTTGCAGTGTGGCTATGCTGGATGATGTGAAGATGAGAGGCAGGCAGAGCGGCACATATATTGCTCTGCTGTTGTTACAGTACAGAGCAGTGCTTAAGGGAAGAGAACTAACACAGGTTTGATTTACTGCACTGCTTTCACTCAACACACACTTACTGTATATACTGCAATATATGACATTTTATTGTGAAGCTAAAACGCTGCTCCTGTTGCCAATTGCCAACTCGTTAATAACTGAGAAATGTCAGGAAAATGACTGCATAATAGTGTAACTATAGAACTGATTGGCATGTCCACCTAGATGATACTTCTATTCTATTCTATTCTATTCTATTCTATTCGCAAATGTTTTGTGCTGTACTCATATGTGACCACACGGTGGGGTTGTTGTGTCGTGTAAGAATCAAAATTATTTTACTCAGATGAGTTCCTCGTATGTGTATTCAAATGTGTCTGAATAAAGTTTTTTTTTTTCAAACGAAGTGATCAATTTGTTTAGTTGCATTTGCTTTCAACATACCCTAATTTAAATTCTCGGGTAAAGTTGGTATTTACTTTTTATAACTAAATATATTAGAGAAAGTCGAGAGTCGGCTGTCTTCTTTGAGAATCACGAATATACCGCTAGATGGCACTGTTGTAATTCCACTGCCCAGTTAACGTTGCCAATGTTAAAATTACTACCACTATTTTTACAAAGGACCGGCTGAACATACAACATTGATTAATTACCCATTAACAATCAACACACGGTGTTCTCCAGTTGAAAAGATGAACATAACTGATCAGAACAAATAAACACTGCACAAACGGAATGCCTCTGGAGTTTTAAAGGCCATTTGGACACACATCCTACCTATATTTTTCAGCACATAAATATGTATTACATCCACAGCTCAGTTAGACGTGGTGAATTCTGAGCTTTGGGGTAGAAACATGTGAACTTTTCTCAAACATTTCTCTGACGCACTGCTGAGACTGCACTGTTTGCTGACTTTTATCACCACCCCAGCAGTATAGAAAGCTTGTAATCTAGTATCCATGTTTGATATGCACTCACCGCAGGTTTAAAGACACCTGGCCATTGTCATAAAAGTGGATCAAGTTCTGCCAAATAGCATCATTACAGTTAGTGGTGTGGAGCAGGCTTATGCAAATACCACTGAAATCTAAATGGAGAACTGCAGCTTCATTAAATTCAGCAATAAAATATTTGCAATACCTCATTGGCTTGTAATGGCCATAATGAGGAGTATGACTGAATCCAATCACTGTGCGTTAGATTTAATTTGTTTGGCATTTCACAGATGGGAATGCATTTAGACCAGTGTGGAGAAATAAGAAGTCATTAGAAAACCAGTACACAGAGGAGAGCCTACCTTGTGGTGAGCCTGTGTCACCACAGAGTCACAAAAGGCCTGCACTCTCTCCAACGAGGATGCGTCAAGGAATGCTTTTATGGAATATGCTGAAGCCTACATACTGGAAATGCCAATGGTTGATTTTACCATATTGTGTTTCAACATATTAGGTTACTGAAACTTAATTAACGTGATTCCTTTCCCTGTAACTATCTGCAGCTGGCTTTTGTCCAAGCCTAGATAAGAATGGATGCTTCACTAGGAATTCCAGCTGAAGAAGATACCAGAAGAATAAACAATAAAAAAGCTTGTGCAATGACAAAAGAGGCAAATACAGAGAAACAGCCTGTCTCGTGCACTTTTGCAGTCTACAGGATTTGCATTTTATGGCTGAAACATCACACTGCAATTGATAACTGAGAAAAATCAAATAAAGGTACAGCAGGAGCTTTGGTCAGGCCAGCAGCTGATAAGAACACAGACGGAGTGATACTGATGGCCATCAATACAGCAACATCGAAGTGTATTACAACCTCAGGAGTGCATCTTCAAAAAAATAAATAAATAAATAAAATCACACCATTGAATATATTGGAAATGTAGTTTTATGGGTTATACAGTATAATCTGTAGGGACCTGCATGCAGCTGAAATAAGACAAGCATCTGACATCATGGATATAACACAGCAACATCAGTTGAAGATATGCTGCCGGCAAATAATCACAAGTTGAATAATAGCACATTTTATAGCTTGTTCTAACCATATCTGATGTTCTGGCTGTAATGCAATCCTAAGACATTATACTGTCGACTCTTTCACATTACAGAAAGCACTTTAATAGGGGATTGGCTTTTCTACAGCACATAGGATGCTATTCTCTTGCAATTTGTATGTTTGCGACATTCACAAATATGGCAGCCAAAAAGAATAGAAAGTTAGCTCCAGCAGAATCTACATAATAAAGACTCCATGAAGTGCAGAAACAATGAACCACACACAGCAAATGATTATATCCTGTCAGGGGAATAAGACTCAATTTGATCACATCTTCCCCTTTTCATAGCTTCACTGCAATCTATTCTACGTACACAAACTAGCTAATCAATTACAAGCCCCAGCTAATGTACAAGATGCTTTTTATACGCAGCCCCCTCACTGTGCGGTGCTAAGATAAATTGGTTGTGACCCAAGCATGACCCTGGCTGATGTCCATGAGACCATTAAATTTCCTGCAAAGAGGGTGCAGAGGGGCTCTGTGTTGATGTGAACACACATGCGTGTGTTTGTGTCTACATGGGGTGTCGAGTTATGAGAAAATGGTAGAAAAGATCTATCTATCTATCTATCTATCTATCTATCTATCTATCTATCTATCTATCTATCTATCTATCTATCTATATGTATATGAAGCAACGGCTTTTCTTATATTTACCCCCACCAAGGGAGGAGGTTATGTGACAGCTTATATTTGATTGTTAGCAAAATAACTCTATGAAAACCTATGAACAGATTTGAATAAAATCAGAAATTGTTCATAAAGGAAGGAATAAATGTTCAAATTTTGCCAGTGTTCTAGATTCCGGAGGGACTTTGATCTTTCTAAGATCAAAGCCAAGCAGTCTTGATCATAAAGCAACCTAATATACTGGCCTTGGTGGAGGTCATTGTCATTGCCCTCTTTGTATGCTTTTCTAGTTGATTTTGCTGCAACACTCAGTGTATGAGTTAACTAAGAGTACAAATACAGTGGTCCCTCATGTATCGTGGGGGGTTACGTTCTGAAAACAGCCCCGCGATAAACGAAATCCGCAAAATAGTGACCTTTTAATTTTTCACTATTCAAATACATGTTACGGCCTCATAATACCTCCTCGCACTCTTTATAAAGCCAAAAGTACACCCGCTCCAACAGGGTGGCGGGCTCCGATTGTTTTTTGACGTGTCACATCCTTTTGAGAAGCATAATATTAAAAAAAAGACTTGGCGTGCAAAGCAATTTCAAAAGCAAGAGGAGTGAATGGTTAATCACTGAAATTACTCAAATTAATGCTTACAGTGTTTGATGTGTTTTTCATCTACATAACTACAAAGTGGTAATATCATGCGGTCATACGTGATTTCGTTTTTAGCCTCCTGTCTGGCCACACAGCCCTGATGCAGCCGGTGTGCTTTACTGGACAGCAGAAACAGAGCGAAAGCTGGAGCTGCAACGCAAACGCATTCAGTGTATTTTCGGGGGGGTGGATTCTAAACCTGAGTCCCTTGTCCAATCAAGACATAAAGCACAGCGCTTGGATGTTTACTGACCCAATAGAATTTAGATATGCAGTACTTTATACAAAAAAAAAAATCCGCGAAACAGCAAGACCGCGGAAGGTGAACCGGGATATGGCGAGGGACCGCTGTACTTGAAAACAGTGTCTATCTATCTATTAAAAAACATATAATGTTTACAGCCAGGATATGCAGAGGAAAATGTTCCCACAGACACTCCATTAAAGTTCTTCAACTTTGAACGCTCGTCTGGTTGGTCTCTAAACACCTTGAACAGATCAGTGGTTATTCAGATTTTAATTACATTCATTCATCCATTTTCACATTCTGTCCACTAAATGAAGACAATTTAGTACAAACAATTTTAGTTCCCGTCCATCTAACGCTGTGCTGTCTGTATTGCAGAGCTCTGTTTCCACTAATGGATTACCACAGTGTCCGTGGATTCAAAGGTCGGCTCTTGCAGCTCTGGGATGTGACCTTGGTGTGCTGTACTTATCCCACAACGGTGAAACGCTTGCACTCCACTGTGCTCGCTCTCGCGGCAGCATGAAGATCTGGCGAGAGGGCCCCGCCGCGGCATTTTGTCACGTTAGCATAATCTAGAGTGATGTCTGGGTAATTTGTTTCTCTATTCTAAAAACTTCACATATAAATAGTTACCACCAAGATGTGTGCCATCCCACCTCTTGAGCCTCAGAGGAAATTAGCATTTGGATTTGTAATCATGTCTTCTTTTAAGTTGCATCACATGCGCAAGCAGGAATGAGGAGACAATTAACCTGCACCGCTAAATGGACAAGATAATCTGACAAAAATAGCTCAGAGGAAAATAAAGTCAGGTTATATTTCATGTGCTGTTCGTCAAGCTGACAGTGGATAAAGACTTTCCACTCAGCAGCACCAGTGGTAATATGATCATACGCAGTACATTCAATAAATACTCCGAATAAGCCTCTCTTCAGGGTTTATATACTAGTATTTTTTTTTCAAAAGTAAGCAACGATCCAGTACTAACTCATGTGCGTGATTCAACGTGCGCTGCGTGTATTAGTGTTTTGGATAATACGTGGAACATGCCTTTGACTTTGCCTTTGACTTAATGATAAACGAGCAAGGCAGACAGATAAAGATAGTCAACAGCTATCTCAAAAAAAGACAGCCCAGTGTCTCCAAATGCAGGGGCCTGGAGCTATCCTTGAACTAAAAGCAGAAGAGATTATCTGTCACACACCTGGGACAGTACATGATTGCTACTGCCACAACATTCCGTTAATAATGCTGCTTAATGTGTGAGGAAAGCGTCCCACTGGATGCTAATGCTGCTCCGTTATATGTCGTATATATCAGTCAGCTTTGCGTGTGCTGAGTGAAGCATCACGGGGAAACAATAATGGGTGAATTCGGTATAATGTATAACGGAAGCTCACTGCAACCTTGGTTTGTGATATTTACAATAGCCTTATGTTTACAAAACCTGAGATTTACAGTGTGTTTTTATTTTATTATATTGTAGAACTTCTATTTCTTCTAATCTCTTTGTGTCATAGTACAAATACAAACGAGTTAATATGAAAAGAAAAACTTTCTTCAAATAGCTTCAATTTCTGAGAACAAAAAAAAAAACACGTTTTCTTCCTTCTGTCCGACAGCGCCTTTGTTAGCCTATGGTTTTTGAAAAATTGCCTCCCAGATGAACATCCAGTCTTACTGAAGCCTGGAAGATTCAAAACAGCGTGCATGCTTTATTTTTTAAATTGCCTTTCTGTGATGCTGCAGTGAATTTCAAAATAAGCAGCTGTGCGCATCATATACATCATGTACCGTATGTGCTCTATAAAGAATGTTCCCAACCATATTTTTCTGACCGTATTTGCTCTGAAAGCAAGCAGGCTTTGTACGAATCTTCTCTTCTTCTGTACAAAGCTTCTGCAGTGGCTCAGAGGGACAGAAAGTCATGCTTATTATTAATAATTGGAGGAGAAAGAACATTACATTGGCAAGCTGACTCATGAGCCAGCCAATTGAGCTTGCAAGTACAGAAAGAGTAGAGAGAAAGGTCATTAAGACATCCCAGATGAAGGTAAGAAACCACATTTTTTAGAAAAAAGGCTTCTCTGCAAATTCCAGCAGGAGTGCCTGGCTGCAGTGAGAGAGATCAGGACCACTGAGAGGTCAAAGGGTCTCTTGAAATGTTAAAACTGCTTCTGCGAGTGAGAGTGCAGTTACAGAACGGCAGATAAAAGACAGACGATATTCTAGAGGAATGGTCCAGACAGGTCAGGTTTGAGTCCGTTTTCTAATATATTAATATATTAAGGCAAAATAACTATCAAGGTTTGTTTACCATCCCAACGTCATTGCTGAGCACTTTTAAACTTTAAAAACATGAAATGTGTCATAAATCACATGTCCTTTAAAAGAAAGTCACACGCTGGAATATATTTATGTATTTATTGAATGTTGAACCCATAAATTACTGTCAGTGTACTGACTCAGCAAACAGTAGTGGTCAGTACACAACTGACTCAATTCTGGTCACTGACCTGGTGTTCAGTTTTCATATCACAATAAGTGAATAATGTAGCCATGGTGATTACACTCTCTGCCTATGTGTCTGAGTTCTTTAGCATTAGTATGTAAAAAAAAAAAAACTTCAAAATAGAGGCTGAATGTCAACACAATACTGTGGTGCTGATTGCCAGTCTGGTTAAAATATTCCTCATCTGAATATTGACTCGGTAAAATCACCCATTTGACTCCTGCGTGACTATAAAATAAGTGACTGAGATCCGCTAGTGTTACTGTATCAACATTGTAGCTAAAGCACACTGCTTTTAGGGTATCTTAAAAAAAAAAAAAATCATAAAAGCAAGTTCTAACCAGTCAACAACTCTCTTTTCCAGCCCATCTGATATACAAATTGTGCCTAATGAACCTTGCAAAATCAATTACCTAAGTAATGCTTTGCATGCAAGAGAAACCAAACAGTGGAGCCATGATGAATACATAAACAGGCATTACTCACTGCAAATTGTTTTGCTCCATTTACATTTGCATTAGCACAGGAAACCACAGCATGACCAGTTTGTCGTCATGTTTGTTTTTATTAAAATAATCGTAGGTCTAGATGCACGGTCCATACTTCCACCTGAAGATTCAGGACCGTAACTTGATTAATGTTACGTCGCAGAGTGAACAAAATAAAAGCGCCTGTGTAGGAAACATCTACAGCAGCGGATAACATGGCAGTCGACTGCTGAATGATGGATGGCGGGACTTCTCTGTACTGATAAAGTTCTTTTTACATGGCTGGTTAGTGCCGACACTTTGACATGAAATAGTGTATCATCCACGGTTAAGATAAGATTCTTAATGTTCTATTTGACCAGAATGTAGTTCATATTCAGTGAACATAAAGACTGCTGCTAGGCTGCTTTTGATTTAGTAGCCAGACTTTATCTGACATCTTGTAGAAAGTCATTTCGAGAATAAGCATGCTTTCGAAAAAATGTTCTCAGTTGTAAAATATGAAGCATCAAAAATGACTTGTGCGGAAAAAAATAACTACAGGCATACAGTATATACATAAAAACATACATTTTAGACAATAGAAATGTTTTTGGATATTTATGTATAATATTTATTTATTGCTTTATTATTTTAATACCTATCTTTTTATATAATACCACATTCATTATTATTATTTTTCATTTATTTCTGTATTTCCCCATTTCTATGTATTTATTTCTGTGTCACTTTATGCTACTTTTGTGGGCGGTGCTAAGATCAACCTGAAGATTGGTTAATCCTCCATTGTGTGTGACTCCATTATTACTTCCTTTCACTGCTGAGGTACATAATACATTAATTGCACACGTCTAATTGCTATTCAACAGAGTGCACGTATTTATGTAATATATGTCTATATTCCTTCATTAGTGCTTTCATGCTTTCGTTATTTTTGGTCCTCCATAGTAAAACTCACATTTTCTCAATATATGTCACCTTTGAATACATGGTTCTTGTATTTACATATGTGAGTAACAGCACTTTGTCGCAGGTTGAACTGTACATCAGACTCACGGGGCTGCAGAGTAACACAGTGGAAGATTTTGAATACCTGCACAGTGAAGCACAAGTCTAAATCTGGCATTATGAATTATTAAAGCTCTCTTTATGGAGTTTTCTTCAGAGGAGAATATCCTGCTCAGTACAGTACAGGCTGGAGATCAAAGACAACAGACAAAAAAGAGGAAAATGTGATGCAGAGAGCAGTTCCAACTGTTTTGTTGGGAGAGGAACGGTCACATTAATATACTGTAGTTTGGCAAAGTTCAGCCTGTTCTTATTTCGGACTTGTTTTTATTGTGTTCGCATTTCAGAGATCAGCAATGATTTGAGTTATAAATATGAATTCTAAAGCCATACAGAAGACCTCTGCCCAGAAATGATGTTTCTTCCACCCAGTATTGAGCGTGGCACCTGCGTTTTATCCAACCGCCACAATGTACTAAAACTGAACAGAGAAACTGGTGCACTTTTGCAGGTCTGCAGGGTTACATGTCCATTAATGGCCGTTTTTAAACGTGAAGAAATGATTTCCTCTAAATATTCTGCTGACTTCTGAGGTAAAAAAAAAATATGTCTCTCATGAAGAAAATTGCGAAATAGTTGTTTGTCCACGACATAAAACATATCAGCCTCGCAATCAGGCTAAAATAAAAGCATTTTGACGATATTTCTAGCAAGAAATATACGTTCAATTTTACACTATTTGTTCAACTCTGCTGTGTGATCTTTAGTTTGTTTGATATTACGTTTCTAAGTTCACATCCTGGCATAAAACTGCGTCACTGGTTGCTAAGAGCATTACCACAGACAAACCAATTGGCATTTGGGGCAATTACATATATATTCTTCTTTGGAAGTCAGCACACCATCTTACAGTCCCTTTATTATTTGGCCATTTAATCTCTTCAGAATCTTCAGAAATGTGATCACATCAATCGGCGCTAAGTAATCATCAGAATAGTGTTTTCAGTTCTAAATGATCCAACCTGTACATTAGTCAGTGCGCTTACTGTCCTTAAATATGATCTCAATAATAGAACTCTTTATTCTCCATCACATCTAAAAAGACATACTGTACATGAAAAATAAAATTCAAGAAAATTAACTGGAATTCTAAGGGTCAATTACTGTCTGCTCATTCATTTATACGCAGGTCTTTAAATGAGACTTGTTTAACTCTAGTCTTCAACTTGTAGCCTCTCGTCCTTGAATTCTCACTTGATTTCCTAATTAACTCCTAAGAGTGAGATAAGTTTTTTTTTTTTTTTTTTGTCATCAAGGATGCAGTGTTTCTTTCATTTCACCTTTTCCTTCTCACTCAAAGTTGAGTTTTCATAGTTTTAATAATCGCATAATGCTGCAGGCCCCTTATCACTTTGGGCTCATAATTTAATGTAATGGAAGCATTTTCACTTAAAATACATTTAAAACTGAAATGCATGAAAGGATCTCGTGTAATATTAGTTACTGTATCTATACATAAATTACTGAACAATTACTTTATTATGACTTTATAACATGCTCAGTGCATCACTGACGGAATCTGATATATTTTGCTTGTATGAAAAGAATGATTATATTTAACCAAAACAAACAAAAAAAACCCCCGAATACCTAATTTCATATTCCCAATTGTAATGTACTTGGACATGGGAAATATGCCTTTCCTGTGGTTATTTTCACAGACTGCTGCAGATTGGTTCTATCTTATGCTCAACATTAGCATACTAGCTCAAAACCAGTCAGTAAAAGCATATCAGAACTATCTATAGTCTGTGCTAAAAGGTCTGTGCTCGGTATTATTTGTGTTGGTGCACATGTAAACAGCTGAAGAGCATTTATTTAAATTCAATTCAATTTAATTCTGTTTTATTTATATAGTGCCTTTTACAATAAAATTGTCTCTAGATGCTTTACAGAGGCAGAAACCCAGAGCCTGAATCCCCAGGTAAGCACAGTGGCAAGGAACAACTCCCTTTTAACAGGAAGAAACCTTGAGCAGGACCCGGCTTACAAGGAGGAACTATCTTGCTGAAAGTTGGCTAGGTAAAGGAGGAGAAGAGGGAGACTGGACAGAGAGAATAAAAGAGAGAGATAGATGGAGAGAGAGAAAAACAAATACAATCATAGAATCATAGAAATACAAACATAGCAGACATAATATACATAATACATACATAATACAGCATAGGCAGGTTTTTATAAAAAAGGGAACAGCATAGGCAGGTGTTGACAGTGGACACTACGTTTGTCAGAGGCCGAGATCCGTGCAGGATTAAGGTCTGGAGATGGGAGACCTGCAGAAAGATACAGAGAGACGGTGGGGAGGGTGGGGGGGAGGACACACACAAAACAGCAAGGAAGACTGGACACACTGATAATCCTGGTGAGAAGAAAAGAAGGAGATGAGGTGAGGGAGTAGAGATGGTGGTTGGTGTTGAGGAGGTGGGGAACTGCTCAGTGGATCATGTTTGTGTCCCCAGCAGCGTAGGCCTATAGCAGCATAGCTATGCTAAAAATTGAAGAATAAAAGTTTGATGACCCTATTCTACCTGTAGCTGTGAAAATTGACTGTAACTAGACCTATGAGCCCTACACACTTTGTTTGAGACTAACTGTATGCTTTACTGAAAAGAATTGGTTTTAAGGTTCTTAAAGGCAGGCATGGTGTCTGCCTCTCAGATCCAGGTTGGTAACTTTTTCCATAGTAAAGCTGCCTGATAGCTAAAGGCTCATCCTCCCAGTCTACTTTTATAAATTCTAGGAACTACAAGTAAACCTGCACTCTGTAATCTGAGTGTTCTTTTAGGAATATACTGAACTATGAGATCCTGCAGGTATGATGGAGATAGTCCATTGAGAGCTTTATATGTTAGTAGGAGAATCTTAAAGTCTACTCTAAATTTCACTGGAAGCCTGTGAAGAGAAGCTAAAACCAGAGAGATATGATCCCTTTTGCTGATTCCTGTCAGAACTCTGGCTGCAGCATTCTGGATCAGCTTTAGGTTATTAATGGAATAATTTGGACATCCTGACAGTAATGAGTTTTTCAGCATTGCGCTGAGACAGGATGCTCCTGATCTTGGCGGTGTTACGGAGATGAAAGAAGGCGGTCTTAGAAACCTGTTTAATATGAGGGATAAATGACATAAAAACAGTGCAATGCATAAAAACAGTATGATTCTGTAATGGACAATATAGTGACAGAAATATCCATCCGTCCTTCTGCTGCACTGAACCTGACTGACTTTAAGATCAGTAAAAATGAATCTAACATTTCACTGCTGGAAGAACAGAAGTGCAGCAGTCTTCATCTTTCTGCAGGAAGAAAATAATTCAGTGATGTTTATTCCGTTTAAATGCAGAATAAATTGGAAAAAGAAAGAAAAAGCTGATATATATATATATATATATATATATATATTTTTTTTTTTTTTTTTTTTTTTTTCCTGAGCAGAAATTCTCCACTTGACTGAATGTGTCTATAAAATTCCCAGAGAAAAGTAGGTTGCTAAAATGGACTTAATTTGGCATGATAGATTGAGTCCATGCTTCAGTGACTGTAATTGAATCTGTGACCTATTTCCTCAGAAGAAAATTGTCTCCTGGGTTATTTGTCACCATACATTTTAATGGAATTCAATACACTGACACTGAATTTATACATTTTTATCCAATTATTTGCACAGTAGGATCTGCGGGTTGTTTTAAATGTGACAATTTAAAACAGTAACAGCTTAGCCGTTAACAAAACAGACTCGTAATTTGTCAGTAAGAGTTTCCTTTAAAATCTCAGCTTTCATATGGGCACAAAGTTGCCACTAAATACTGAGACCAAGCTGACACGGAAAGGATATTCTTCTCTAACAAGAATACAAAGATAATTTTTACATCAGTTTGTGTATTAAATGTGATGACTGCTTGCTCCTCTCACCCACACGGATAATTTCAAACGAACATTTCAGCATCATTTCTCTCTTGTAGCCCATTTCATACCTTCATCATGACTTCTTCTCCATCATCCCATTAGAGGCTGATTTTCTTTACAGGTAAAAGCTGGAGACATGATGGTGCAGGCAGATAGCCTGCTTCGTGCATTGCAGGGTGCCTTGATATCACACAGAAATGACTTCTGCTGCCAAAAGAACACGCTAAATTGGAAAGACATTTCCTATCAAATGTTGAAACATTAAAGGTCCATGACATGCTGCTATTGGAGGATTTTATATAGGTCTTAGTGGTCCCCTAATACTGTATCTGAGGCATTTTTCCTGAGGAGGCGCCATTTTGGCATCTACAGCTTTAAATGCTAAAGAGGAGGAGAGAGGTGGGGCAGGGTGGAGTGCAGAGGTGTGGCCTTGATCAGCTGATATTCTCAGGGGCCAAAAAGCTTTGAGCAGGCACAGCAGAGATGAGGGGAGTGTGTTTGCACAGAGGAAAGTAGCCAACGCAAATTACCCCTGTCGTTAGGTCACGACAGGAGCTGAATCTGAATAGCCCGTAGGACCCCCGACCTTTTAAAAAAAAAAGCATTGTTCCTCATAAGGGCTAAAGGCTACACAGGATTCTGTGCTTCAGTCTCTCCAGGGTCAAACTGCACAGGTTTACTGATGTTCATCTGCCAAACACGTGATCAAGTCACGCTTTGATCAAAAACATCATCCTTTCAATCAAACAAGTTTCAGTTTGATCTCAGTGCTCTCCAACACTATGACTCCATTCACACCTTATTAAGACATAATTTGTCATCTGCTCCTGCTTCATGACATGCAAGTTCAGACATGCGCCAGATATCGAGACATGATGCCAGTTGTCTGCTAGTTTTACATTTTGGGGTCATACCACAACCACATGCTAGCTTCATTGATGTTAGCAGGCAACAATAAAAACATGGATTAATCCTCCCCCCCCACCCCCCACCCTTTGTCTGTTGTTGACAGGTTGGCACAACCTGCACACACAGGGAACCAATTACTATGGTTTCTGACAGCAGGAAAACACACAGTGCCGATAAATTACTGTCATTAGCATAATTTGCATGGAGGAGTTCTCACAAAGTTCTCATCATTATAACAGTGGTGCGCCGTCAGGGCCTGCAAGGCCTTCTCTGCTGGCCTAAACATACACAGAAAAGATTTTTTTTTGGTAAATATGTAAATAAAATGATTCTTCATAGTCAGTTGTTTATGTCATATTATATCCACTTTTGTGCTGCTTCGAGTGTTGTATATTATGGTAGCGTTTTTATCCAATCATATTTCAGCTAGCTTGTATTGTCAGATTCCCTGAAATCTGCCTAGCGCCTTCAGAATCAACAGAGCAGGCTTTTGAGCGCTGTAAGTGAACGGAGACAGTCGGTTGCGATAGCCCATCGGATCTCGAGACTGCAACACCAGTGCCTGCTAGAAGGCGTTATACTGAACTGGACATGTACGTGCCCTATGATTGGATAAGTGCCAGTGATGGGCGGTGAGGTTCGTGGCTGGCGAGGCACTGACGTCATCACATACAGATTTACAAACATATAACCCTACAGACTATCTTATCCAATATTTAATTGGCAGCAGTTAACGGGTTATGTTTAAAGTCTCATATCAGCATTCTTTACACATACAAACTGTAGCACAAAAAGCACATTTAATTAAATTTAATTGACTGCAGTATAGCAGTGTCCTCTCACTTTGCAGCCGCTGAATCATAACAAGAATCCTTGGGATCACGAGTGACCCCTAGCATGAGGCACCAGCACTGCGTGCCTCATCTAGTCCCTCTTTTCAGCCGCTTTATGATCGCTCAGCATAAGAAACGTGTTCCACACGTAGTTGTTGACAAAATACGCTACATTATATACAGAAGCTAAACTGTGAAAATTTACTTAGTATTGCGAGAAACAGCGATATGGTCTCACTACAGCATGTAGGCTGAGTAAACCGAGCGACTACGCAATCCACGGTGAGGTACAGCCGGCTCGTACCTCACTGCAGGTCTCGCCGGAGTAGTTGAACGCCGGTAAATATGAAAACTCTGCAATTTATTAACAAATAATCTAAAACTGGTGAGGTTAAATGAAAATGACTTTATGGTACAAATCACTATATAAATACAACATTTAATTTATTTTTTTCACTTCACATTTTTTTTCTTTTCACGATGACAGGTGAGGCCGTGCCTCACTTGCCTACCCTGACGGTTCGTTACTGATAAGCACACTCGTGAGGGCCGGCATATGGAACTAACTCTGAGCTAAACTTGGAGATCCAACTGCCGACAGCTATCGCTGTATTTTTTTAACCCAAGATGGCTGAAGGAGGAGAAGAGATGGATTTGGTTGCGGATATACTAGCCACGCCATTTTCAAGACGGACATTTCATGAAAAGCTGAATTTGTCTGAGAAGAGATCGGCCAACCGCTACGCTAGCTAGCTAGCTTTGTTTTCAAATAAGCAGGGGCTGTGGAGGAGAACCGTGTTGGTGAGTGCAAGCATTTTATTTTTAATATGTATTATGTCATTTTATTTCGTCAGTATTAAATCAGTGGTAACGAAATAAGTGGACAAAATAAAAAAAAAATCTAAACTTATGATCATCTGCCCAATTTATAATGTAAATAACGTTACGTGGCGCATTTGGCGAAGCTGTGATTGAAGTCATTTTAAGTCTTTCAACTTAAGATGTACAATGGTTTTGCTGTTGCATATCCTCAAAAACAAATGCAAATAATCGGTTTACTTTTATTTTCAATAAATAGTTTGTGTCATACATATATATATATATATATATATATATATATATATATACATATATATATATATATATATATAACACTGGTAAGTATGTGATGATGAAGCTTTCAAAGTTCACCAGCTTGACTCTTGATGGAAATGCTCTCATATCACGCTAACATTGAATATTTTTTTTAATTCTTTTTTATTAATTTTATTTGTTTAATTCTTCAAATTCCAGATAATTAACTGTTACAGCGACTGTTTTGGGTTTAGGAGAGTAAATTGGGCTAATCCAAAATAAATAAATCCAAAAAAAAAACCAACAAACTTTGCTGGTACTGACAAATGGATTTGGTCTCCCGCCGTCATTTGTTAAACAAAAACGCCTCAGCAGTCTGCTGATGAAAGCTAATATTTTCATTGGAAACTCTTTTGCATGAAAAAAATCATTTTGTTAAATGGTTTATTATTTTTACACGTGAGTGAAATGTAAAGCAGAGAGAGATGCCCCTGGCGGAGCTTTACAGTGCTGAGCTCCAAACAGCAGAGAGAAGTCATTGTGTGGAACACATGTTGTACGACACATTCACACTAATCAGAGTTTATCTAAAGTTTTTGCGTGGATGCCAGGGAGAGCAATGATAAGCATGTCACAAGATGTGATTAAAGAGGCATCTGGTCCAATTAAATCCAATAGTGATAAAACTACCGACTCAAATATTGGCAGATAATGACCTGGAGCTCATGTAGGATCTTTGCATTTGATATAAGATTATCCTATGTAGCTTCGGGTCGTCTGTTAGCTGAATATGTGTGAACTGTGTGTCAGCATCATTCATTGTTGAGATCTGTTGAGAAGTGTATATGTTTTATGCATTCACACACTGTAAAACCCAATAAGTTCAGTTAACTCAAAAATTTTGTTGAAATAGAGTCATAAGTTTTTTTGAGTATTCTCAGTGTAAAAAGTAGTATTTTTTGATTAACATTCACTTGAAATTTTAAGTTGCACTAAATTACTTTTTTACATGACATTTAAAAAACTTTACTCATTACGTAAATAGTACTAGTTATTTTATGTTTGTAGTAAAAAAACAAGTATGTGACTCAAATATTTTTATTGATTTAAAGTGAAAACATGCTTATATTTAACTTAAAATGCAAGGGAACTTGAATTATTTTTTTTTCCAAGCAGCTCTAATACAAATACAATACAAATACAAATCAAATACAAACAGAAACTCAGTTTTAATGGGTACACAGAAAAGATGACCCTACTGAATAGCACACATTGAACATGGAGCTGTGCAATTAACACTGTCAAAACATCTGTCAAAGTTTTTTCATTTGCCTATCAATTTTGCTAACAAGGAACAAATTACTTTTGTCAAAAGATCATTTTTTAGGCTCAACACTCTGGGTTTTAATTTTCCTTCTTCCAGACCCATAAGGACTTTTTGGAGAAAGTCAAAAGTGTTTGCCAGTTCTTTTGGAAATTGCAAATGTAGGGCATACATCAGTACAAAAAGGATAATATATCCATTGGCCAGTGTGGACATGTCAATGATGAGATTTCCCTCAACGATCACCTAAGCCTTTTCTGGGAGGAAGAATGCTGAATGTATTTAGTTGGAAGTAGTCAAAACAATATCAACAGGTACGTCTTCAAGATCCCATTTTGGAGACTCCTCAGGCTGAAGATCCGATAAAGAGAAAGAAGAAAAACACCTCTAAGATTACCACAATACAAAGTGATTTCAGCACAAGCTATAGGATTGAGACCACAGATAATGATGATCATGGACATTGCAGTGATGGAATGGCCACAGGGCAATGTTGGCAAATGCCATCCATCACTCTAATGTCCATGACAGAAATGTGGTGAAATATATAAAGCAAATCAGACTGATTTTGTTGCTGCAGTCCAGATAATCGCAAAACCAAACAGTTTTTTCTAAATTATTTTGCGTAATAATATATTTATCTCTCTCTAGTTCTCACGTTGGTTCTGTCGCTTGAGTTGTGTCGAGATGGTGAGGATCTCCTAATCATGAAGAAAAATCACAACTATTCCTTTAAAACCTGAACCTGAATGAGATTTTGACTCTCATTTTAAATATAAAATTGAATATTTAGCTGAAAATTTCATATTGACATATGGTGACTTTCACAGGTAGGTATTCACACAGGTAGGTAATTGAAGATCACGAAGAACCACGGTGCGTCTTGCATGAAGGTCAAGTTTTTCCTAGAATGACAGAACATAATCTTACTACTTGTAAGTACTTGTGTGATTCTGTATTAAATGCATTCTCAATGCATTTACTGAGGGAAATGTGCAGATGCAGTCATCATGGAGACAAGGCAGTGGACTTGCTGTGGACAAATTGCTGTGATGCAAATTGTAGTGTTCAAGCAACTGGGCCTGTTGATCAAAAGCAGTGGCACAAAGCTTACACTTTCAAGACATTGGAAAACCAAGTGTATTGACAAGAACTTCATTAACTAGACAGTCTCAAGAATTAATTGGGATGGCTTTGAGGAATAAATGTCAAAAACTAAAAATAATAAAAAAAAAAAAAAACAGCTCACCAGTTTGTCGATGTAACAGAACACCTTTTCGGTTTCAGCCTAAAAGAGAGAAAACAGAGAGACATGCAAATCAGACATACATACTCATATGCTGAAAACAGAACAGGATGTATTGAGAAAGAGAGAGCTGAAGGTGAGGAAATAGTAGTTCGAAATATTATTTTGAATAACTTCCAATGTCTTTAACTGTCTTTAACAGTGTATCCATTATGTATTGATTTTTCCTGACAGATATATATTTCCTGACAGATTATAGTTATACCGGCCTCGATACATAAATCTAACCTTTTTGCAAGAGAATTACCATGAAACTCCCCATTTTGCCTCCGAGTTACCAACATGCCCAGACATGCATAAAGGTGAAAGCTCACCGCTCTGCAGCTACCTTTTTTCTGTTGTTGCTCCTGGCTGAACAATCGATAGACTCCCTGCAGTAAATATACAAAGACTTCAGTTCATCTCAATGCATTTTCCATCTTGTTACAAGTACAGTATGACAGAAAAGTCTCATCTGATGGTCTTTTTTTTTTTTTTTTTTTTTTACAAAGACAGGAACAAAGCATCGCTGACAGCGAACGTTTAGGAGGTAGTTGTTTAATGACGATAGGTGTCTGCTGGTGATCCGATTGTGGCTGTTTCCATCCTGGAGGTGGCATCACTCATTATGAAGGGCCTTTATTTATTTAATTATTTATTTATTTATATCACAGTCATGGTGATTCTGCTTAAAAAAAAAAAAAACAAAAAAAAAACACGCACACATACAAACTGGGAGGTTTGACATTATATGCTGTCACAGCTCACCAGTTTAAAGAAACACAAAATGAGCCAACAGCAGAAAAAAAAAAAAAACCCAACAACACAAAGAAGCTCTGCTACATCCCAATATTTAATGTCTGGAATAGAAATCCACTGCATGATCACATGCATTTGTGATCAAACTGCATTTAATGGTCTGATTTGCTTTTCAAAGAAAGCAAATAATAGATCACATTTTTCTGACATAATAAAGAATATGTCTCTCTCCTTCCTCTCTTACACTGGCTAAAAGAGAGAGTGAGGGAGAAAGCAGTGCCATATACATTTGACTAGCATGTTTAAACATAAATATTCTCTGTTCTGTTTAGATACATACGGTAATACATGGTAATACAAGAGCTATCTCTGCTGTATGCAGCTTTTCAGTTCATATATGGACACATTTGTTTGATGGTTTGGTTTGAGGTTTCCAGCTTTTGATATGGGTCTGTTAATTTGGAAAAACTGAGCTATTTGAGCAACAGCTCAACAACCATTTATATACATGGTTTCATTCCCAGGAACCAGTGCCCATTATTGCTAATTGTAATTATCAAACACCATAGCAACGCAAAAAAAAGCTAGAACAATTCAGTCGAAATACGTGTCTGACAGATGGTACGAGAGAACAGCTACACAAAACAAAACACTTTTCCATTTAAAATAAATAAACAAAAATCTAACATGGACATAATCTTCCAAGTAATAAAAAGGAAAAAAACTGGTGTCATTAAATCGTTTGCATTAATTTACTTGCCGCTGACAGTGGTTATCATTAGCTCCAGAGAACAATAATGTCGCCATTGTTGATCTGACATGAGAAAAAAATTCACACAGCTGTTTCAGTAAGGTGACCTCAGGCCCCCCATCTTCAAATAAACTTGCCCTTGAAGACAAAGACCACATTTGTTCATCGCAGCGTCACTAGGCTGTTATTGAGATCTGTGCAGGAGGCAGATTTGCACCACAAAACCTGCAGTTTGCTGCGACTGCTCACGTTCAACATATTCATTTATGTGAAAGCTCCGATGGAGAGGATGGGACTAATGGGCGGCCACTGGATGCTTCTCTCCCAGGTGAGCAGGCTTTTCGTGATTGCATGTCTCAAAATTAGAAGAATGGGGGGGGCTTTTCCATCTATAATTTCCATATTTTGTGGCAGATGCAGAGGGCAGTTGGTGACACAAATGACCAGTGTCCCACTCAAAACATTTCAAGGTGAAACAATCGTCCCCAATGGAAGACTTCAGGGTTTGCAGTGTCAGCTGTTATTATGGTGCATTATTCTTCATTCAACACACCACATGAGATAACCATGCATGCAGCCGTACTTCTATAGTCTAGTCTGTTGATATTTATTGATCTGTGAAGATAACTCCTTTAAAGGTTGCTAAAATCTAACAGAAAATGACTGTGTGACTTTTCCTAATTACCTTCTCCATATTAAACGTGTATATTACCATCTGTTATAACCATAGTGGATCTAAATGATGAGGTGTGGGTGGATTCTACAAATAAATCTGGACTGTTTTCAATGGAATGGCGGCTTAAGGCATAAGGCACATTTAAAAAGCTTGCACAGGACGTTTGCTCTGTCTGTCATGCTTCTGAAGTGAGACTGGGAAGACACACCATTTCATTTGCAGAGGTTAATTGAAAACAGTCTCTGACTTCTCATCGTGGCTCAGAACAATAATTAAAATCCACAAGAGTACGTGGCGCTGATAATGTCGACAGCCATTTCATAGCAGAACTATTTTTTTTTTAGTCTGCAGAAGGTGTTACTTGTCATGAAAGTTAAACTGTGTAATGAGCAGTGCTTTTAAGGTGTCCAGTCTCATGCGGTTTCTCTCTTCAGTCCAAGTATTAATCATGATGGAAAAAATGCACTCGACAGGAGCATTTGTGCCAGGAAGGCACATGGCAAACTGGCATAGAGTAAACATGTTTTTAAATGGAACATGGCTTTTCTTAAAATGTGTGAACATTTCTGCCCAGTGCTCATCTGCAGGGGTTGAAGCAGTACTCCACTGTCCAATCTTTCCTGATGTATAGATCTTGACAGTGGTGACTTCATCAAACAGCTTTGCTTCATTAATGTCAGTCTATGGTAGCTTGGTGGAGACATACCTCAGGAGCCCTCAACCTCATCCCACTCTGGTGTGTGCTCTAGTAGTGTCCAGGACAGGCACTTCAGCTCATTGAACGGAGGGCACCATTCCTGCAGGTATGAGATGCAGCAGTAATAGAAGCTCCAGACGCTGTTCTTAAACTCATCCACTTGACGATTGTCAATCAGAAGACTTTTCACCTAAATTAGAAAAATAATATTTTATTAAGCGATTAGTAATACCATGAACTGTTGTTAGTGCTATTTAATGTGTATTACATCATGTATGTTTAAAGTTGGTTTTACATGTTAAATTCCAACTTATTGCATTATCACCTTATTTATTCCCCCGAGCGCTGGACCCGCCCCCGCATGAGCCCCATGAGCCCGGGCTGCATGGCGCGCTTCCCGTGGGCAGGGAGAGGAGGGCGGTGGGGACGCGGGGAGGACAGCGGGGGGCACCATATTCTTTTTCAGAAGACTGGAGATGCACATGGCAGAATTGATGGCAGAGTTCTTCTCCAACCTTTTAATGGTGTCATTGAAGAGTTTCAGTTGGTTGTGAATAAACCAAAGCCATGCCTCACACACTTCAGGATGGTATTGGGAGCTTTGTCCTGAGATCTGAAGTAGGACTGAAGTGCTGGTAAATCTTTAGGACCCTCTCAACAGCAGGCCCCAGTGAAAGCCAGCTAGTTCTGCTTGTCCCTAGTAGAGTGGCATGCTCAATCTCCACAGTCACAGAAATCTTTTAGCTCCTCAGTTCGGATGGTGTAAATGTGAAAATATCTAAAGACCTTAAAAACAAAGTTCTCAGTGTCACAGAGAAGTGTCTGCTGCTGATTTGACACAATGTGTGCAGCACATCCTACTCTAACCAGACTGCGAGGGGTGGCATGATCAAGTTTGCAAAACATTATTTTTTCCTCTTCTTGTCTTTCCACCAAAATTGGTGTTTGTGTTGTCAGCATGAAACCCAACCACTTTATCCATCAAGCCAAATGCAGAGAGGCTATGTTGGACATCAAATAGAAAGGTGAATGACTCACCTGGTAGTGACGAAAAGTTAAGTAGTGTCAGTGTGAAGTAGCGAATGACAACAGGGACAAGTTTTACTGCCCTGTGGTTTGTTGTGTCCGCCGCGACAGAGAGGAAACTGACATCATTGATATCCTCTTTCAGCAAATCTATAGCATGTGGAGTGATCACGCTCGTAATAATTGCCTCAGCTTTGGTGCGAGCACAGTTAAAACGCTGATCGTAAGCTGTACAGTCTATTGAACAAAAGCTGTGATTGTGTCTCACGAGGTGATAAGCAAATATGGCTTCCTTAGCATTAAGCTCTTGATCACCAGGGGCCGCTGACCTGAAAAATTGGCTAACAGAGCTACTTCCTGCCTGTAACTGTTCCCATCTCTTGTGTTTGCTAGTTTTAATGTGGCCATGAATGTTGGCTTTGAATGGGGCTGTTTGTTGTGAATGTGTAATGTCAATGGACCAATGAGCATCAAGCTACAGACGCGCGGAGAACGGCGGAGCTTTTTAATTGGTTCAGATTACTGATCGCTATGACAACTGTGTGATTGACATATGCATGGACCAACGACAACGGGTTTCAACCGGAATGCACTGTTATAGCCTTAAATAACTTGTTGCCGTGTGTAGCGTGTTGTTAATAAAAAAAAAAAAAAAAAAGAAAAAAACGGGACGCCCGGGACAGGCTTGCGTAAATCCGGGACAAAACAATGGGGCTGTTGAAATCTGTCGGGACACGGGACACAAGGCTCAAAACCGGGACTGTTCCGGGTAAACCAGGAGGTCTGGTCACCGTGGATTAACATCATAAATATTTTGAGCTTTAAATGAGATAACTCAGTCAAAACGCCTCAGTAAATACTAAAGCTAAAGTGATTTTATGACACGTGCGGTGATATTCCAATTCTCCTAGATCACAACCTTATTACATGTAGTTAAACACACTTGTGTCAATTGTAATGTCATGTCAATATGACTGCTGTTACGAAAAGGACTATTGAATACATTGATTCAGTGTCAGAGACATGCAGTGAGAGAGAGAGAGAGAGAGATTAACTGTCATTCTGTCGTCTCTGAGCTGCAATTCTTCTTAATGAGGTTGTAGCTAATTTGCTTTTAATGTTTTAATAAAGCCACAGTCAGCATCAGGTGTCAGTTAGCATACACGAGCGATTCTGAGGCCTCTGTTGGAGCTAACGCTGTAACAAACAGGAACCTTCTGAACAGACTGTAGCTGATTTCCAACTTACTGTGACTGTGACTTCATCACCCTGGACTTCAAATGCGTGGAGTTGTTTGAGTCTTGAACAGAAAACACAGTATATTAAAAAAATAAAATAAATGGTGAGGTCGTGGCAATGACACGGTAATCATTTTTGTGTGCACGAAATGATCAAAGCAGTTCTGCAGTACACGCCATCCATTACAGCGGATCACAGGCCCACATGTCTGGACAACAAAGCTCTTCCCTTGTATCTCAGCCCTCTCAGAGTGCATGCATAATGCTTCAGTCTTGTCTTTGCCACTAATTAATTGGAGTGGCAATTATATAGATGCAGCTGTTCGGCCAGATGCCAGTGAACTCTCCTTCTGAAAGTCATGCTGGCAAATTAAGCTTGACAAACATGGAGCGTGTAATGGAAAGTTTAACAAGAGCTGCATCTGGTCTCCGACATACCTGACATTCAGAGACATCGAGTAAGAACTGTAACATGCAAATTTATCTGAATCATCTGCTTATAGCTAGCAAAATAGCATAGCATATAGCAAGGAAGAAAAGTCAATATATGCAATAAAACTGCATAAATTCTACCATCAAAAGAACCTTTGTATATTTTATATCTCTAAAATGATTTGTTTAACTTGAGTTGATGCACCAACTTTGATCAAGTATATCATAAGGTCTCCATTTCATGATTTATAATGAATGAACAAGCACTACATGTATTGGAATGGTTTTTAAAGTACCAGAAAAGTTGCACATTAAATCAAAGATTGTATATATAAAAAGAGAGATATTCTCATCGGTTGGCTGGTAATATTCCCCCTGCTCACCTTGTCCAGTGAAAGATGCAGAGTTGAAATGAGCAAACTGTGATGTGCTGCAATGCAGATGGATTTTTCATTGCCCTGCTGAAAAGGATGGCAAAGAGGTACACATTGCTTCCATTTTTTTTCTCTCTCTCTCTCCACTTTTTTTTTTTTTTTTTTTTTTGCGAAGGTCTCTCCTGTCTCGGCAGCCTGGAGTCAAAATGCATGATCATCATTCCTCCCCTCTTTATCGCCACATTGTACCGCATCCTCACTGCCTGACAATTTCATATAGCCTGAAATTCATGACCTCATCACATTGCAGAAATTGATTTAGCATGCTGTGATTTCCTGCGGCTTCTTAAAGCCCAAACTGATTTTTAGTCTTTGATGAATATGGCGGGGAGATTTTTTTTCCCCCTTCTGTTCCATTTGATGTGGTGAACTTTTATTTGATGGCGCAACAACAAACAATGTAATATTACAGTCTCTAGCGCAGAGCTACATTTCCAATTTTATATTGCTCCAAGTTTTAAAGGTACCAGCTCCTTCTTTCTCTGAAACCGTCCGCATGTTTACATTTATCGGGAGATCGGAGGATTATGGATTTCAGTGATTTGGAAAAAGGAATTGAATTAATAACTGGTCCACTTAATAGACTGTCGTCAGAGATGGCAGGCTGCAGAGATGCATTTGATCGGTGGCGTCCTTAAATCCCAGTGAAAGGCATCATTAATCTTCTCATCTGGATGCAGAGGGACATAAAATAAAAGAGTGGGAAATTACTTGTCATCCTCACAGCAGTGCACTGGAACATTTTAAATAGGGGTGTAATTGTTTTCCTGATTAGTTCAGCATGGGCATGCATCTATTTATTTACATGTTCTGTTAACAAGGACTGTATTTGTTGTGACCCACTTTCCACTCCCCGTCCCCCACCCCCACACCAATTGAGAATGAAAAATCTCTTTGAGCTCCAGGAGCAGCCATACATCTGCCTCTGCCGCTAACAGGAACATTATTATGGTTAAAGTAGAAGGTTCAGACAGTGGAAAAGAATCATTCTTTTCATTACCAACACACAGATGAGCACGCATGGCGTTACTGAAGCCCAGTTGAGGCTTCTGCTGTAAGACTGCATTTGTGCTAATGTAAATAGCCAAGATGAACACAAAGGATCAGTGGTTGAACATAGAGCCATATTCTTACAGACTGTCATTTTACACATGCTATAGTGGTGGGTTTATTAATGTAACATGGAATATAATGGTATGAAATGGCAAATGGAGACCACTCCTTGGAACTCCATCATTAGGTTTAATTAAGACTTAATAAATGCATTAAAAAATGCATTAAATGCATGTAAAGTTATTATGATGACATTTCTGTATATCAGCCACCTATATTTGAGCTTGAGCCATTTGATTGCAAAATCAACCAAAAATGTTGCCCCGACCACAAACTCCTGCCGACAGTTGTGGTAATGACAATGTGGGTGTGGTGCAACAGGCCACACATGAGGCTCATTCATAAAAATTGCTGCTTTTTCAGAAATTTAGAATGTAGTTGAGTGAAGGGACATTTTAAGTCCTGCTATTAGATTGATAAGAGGCGGCACCAATACAGGAAAAACAGACAAAAAAGTATCTATCTATCTATCTATCTATCTATCTATCTATCTATCTATCTATCTATCTATCTATCTATCATGACAAAGGAGAAAAAGTACATGGACATTAAAGAACGAGTTTGAACTTTTTATTTTTTATCAGAGCAGCATAAACAAGAGAAGTGAAGGACGTTTAAAAAATGTAATGAAAGGACAAAAATGTAAGTTGATTCTGACTCCACAGCAAAATGTTGGTATTTAATTTTGCCTTATATTTATTATTATTTTTACTTTATAGTTTCCCCCATGTAATTAATTAAGAAAATGATTTAGTATTTACACACACTTGTATTATCACAGATACTAACGGTGTTTTTTTCATAGGTCATCAGGCTGAGAAAAGTTGTGGGGAGGGTGGAGGTGCAGGGGGGTGGTACAAATGAGGTATTCTTGTTTTATTACATACAAGTGGCATCATTTATGAGTGAAAAATACAATCTGCACAAGGCTATGCAAATTACAGAGAGTTGGGTTGAGTCACAATTGCACCATTTCTCAAAGCTGCAGTAACCCTCTCACCCACATCTGTTGACAATGAAGCAAGATTAGATGGCCCCTGTTTTTACAATGCGTGTGTGATGATGCACAGCAGAGCTTCGTCCTCTGCAACGTGGAAAAAAATGACTGTATGTGTGTATGTACTTAACTACAGCCTGTATCTACATCTCTCCCTCTGTATATAGATAGATAGATAGATACCCTGGATTAGATGTTGCACATTTTGTTTTATCATATTTTAATTTTCTTTTCTTTTAAAGTCTATAAATTAAGTATCTTCTCTAGGTGTAGTGGCTTAGAAATACGTATCTACTGAATGAGCAGATGTTTGCATTTTTGCAGCAGCTGTGATGGCTGGATGCTAACAGCCTCATAACAATGTAAATGTTTTACCTGAGAGGTGGTTGTGTTTGTCAAATAAAAACAACTTCTGTTGCAACTGGCGTGACAGCAGAACAACTTTTGCATAAAAAAAAAGATAAAACATTTGACTTTTGTGACAGAAAAATCTTTCATTCACAAAAATAATACTGTAAAAGCAAGCCAGTGCAAATTTTTTTTTTGTTCCTGTTGACGCCTTGCCACGGGTGCCGTGTGGCTCAGTACACCATGCGCTTCCTGATGCAACTAAATGTGAATGCTGCAACCTGAACCAGATTATTCAAGACTCCTGGGAGTCTGTTGATGAGCTGAGAAGGCTCGAGTTCACAGGCAGCAAAAAGCCAAGGACGTGAACCACCGGCTGCTGTTCAAACAAAACAACAGCCACTCAGTACAGGTCACAGAGCTTCTCCTCACAAACACTGTGAATCAACCAAAGTGACATTAGCACTGATCCAGACGAAGACACACCCACACGCCCTCCATAACAGATGATGAGTCATAATCTTTTTATTTTTTATTTATTTTTTATTTGTTTGTTAGTTTAAATGTAATTTGGTCTTTCCAAGGATAGCCAACTGTGTTACACGAGCGCTTTGTTTCAGAATTTACTTACTCAGTTTTATTCAAATGTTAATCATCTTTGGCTGTCTATCAAATGAGCTGAGCAGCTGCGGAAGAATTGCATGTAGCATTTAAAAAAAAAAAAAAAAAATTACCTGCATTAAGTTTTGTAGCATACTTTTTAAGCTGGAGCTGGAATCATCATGATTGTTTGAAGCAGGTAAATAAACAAAACAAAACAAAAAAAAACATGTCAACAGTCTATAGTGTTAATATTGCCATTTTAATGGCATCCAGCTTCAGGACACATAAAAGGTGCCACTGCAGCACAACATGAGCAGGAGAAAGTGCTAATTAAATGTTTTTTCAGCCATTCCTTCTAACTGTTCTACACGTATAAATATGCAACTATGCAAACAGCCGACGAAGACAAAAATCAGAGACATACTGAGATCCAGGCAGCACAAAGTGAAGCCTTCAGACAGGCTTTCCTTCTTTCCATCTCATTAGAATAAATCACTTGGCTGGGTTGGCTGGTTAACAGAGATGACCTGAGGGTGATGACATCACCAAAACAGGTCAGAGCCGCATGTGAAAAGTTGTCAACAGCATGCATGCATGCCTTAAATCTCTGTCTGGCTGCACAAATTGATAAAACAGAAGCCAGCGCTGGGCTTGCCTGCTATCGGAGCTTGTGCGTTTGTGGCTGGCACGCACAGTGTCAGTTTTAAACAGCAGTGAATGAGAGAAGGAAGTTGCACCTGCCCTTTTGTTCTCTTCTCTGCAGGGTGGGTGTGGGGGGGGGGGGGGAGATCTTTTGTGTTTAGCACAATCTCTGTGGAATACAGTGGCAAATTTCAGTCTATAAACCACATGGCCACTGACAATAACTGACTGCTTTATTCAGCATTTCATTCAGTTACAGTCAGCCGGTATAACAGTTAAATGAGCAGCAGGGTGAGCTAAAGAGAAGCGTTGCAGGGCGTTGTTGCCTTTGCTTTTCAGTACACACAGGCAGATTATTTACACATGCATACAGTTGCTATCCAATCGTTTTTGCTCAACATGTCCAAATACACATGTTGAGCAAAAACGTAAACACTTATGACCGATACTTTTTAAAATTAGTGTACTGATGTAAAGGAGCAACAACTGCTTGATTTACCTGCAGTTAATCAGATCTGGTATAACCAAACGTGTTATTAAAATGCAAACAGCAGCACCAAGCATCTCTTCAGCTGTTTCAGGCCTATTCCTGAGAGATTGAAGCTGCTGAATAAAGGAGGCATCTGTACTATTCCAGGTCAGTCATGCCCTGCTTGGAAAGGTTGGAATTTGAGATCCAAGGATAAACATCAGTTCCCCGGAGAGGGCGCTTACTCATGTTTGAATACAGCACGGGGAAAATGAATCTCTCCACAAGCAAAACAACCATGAAGAACACTTCTGTAAGCTCTGGGAAAGTTAATTCTTAACCTACTGCTTGGGGCTACGCAGGAACTGCAGTAAGAGTATGTTCAGCCCGGCTGGTTAACACACATGGAAAACACAGCATTGTGGAGAAGGAACAATGCAATAAAGATGAGTTCTTACAAATATTGCACCAAGGAAAAACACCAGATCTTAAACTAAAATATGCAGGTTTCAACGTGTGGAGGGTGTATTCAGCCTTTATTCCGATCAGCCAGTCTTGTTTCTGACATCAAGAGTAAACAGCTGCGCCTTTGTACGGTGCACATTTGCAGGTAATCAGCAGTTGCATCCACTTAGGCAGCACTCCTCACAGAGGGAAAGGTTTACAGCTGCACTCAGTGATTGAAAACATTAGCGTTAAATGGCAAACTGCTTAGAAGGTTCACAGGCTTCTATAGCAACCGCGAGATCACTGCAAGAAAGCACGGTGTATTAGCTCTCGCATGCTCAGATAAGGCAGATCTGAAATCACCTGAAATCACCTGCATGTTTAGAGTTTCCAAAAACGGCTTTGAAAGTTTGTGCTTGAAAAATCTTTCAGAACAACACGCTCCGAGGCTGTGTAAACTGAAATACTGATTTTAGAGGACTGTGTGATTCCTGTGCCTTGAGGGTTGCAACTATTTCAGAAAAAAAGGACAGGGGCAGGAGATAGATTGCAGTTAACTGGTCTATATATATATATATATATATATATATTTTATTTTTTTTTATATATATATAATAATTCCCTTCTCACCTTCAGCGGGTGGTTCTACCTCCATTCTAAGCTCTGGTCCTCTACCAGAGGCCTGGGAGCTTGAGGGTCCTGCGCAGTGTCTTTGCTGTTCCTAGCACAGCACTTTTCAGGACTGAGATGTCTGAGGTTGTTCCAGGGATCTGCTGTAGTCACTCCTCCAGTTTGGGGGTCACTGCCCCGAGTGCTCCAATCACCACAGGCACTACTGTCACCTTCACCTTCCAAGCCTTCTCCAGCTCCTCTCTGAGCCTTTGGTATTTCTCAAGTTTCTTGTGTTCCTTCCGCCTGATGTTGCTGTCACTTGGTATTGCCACATCCAGTACAATGGCTTTCCTCTGCCCTTTATCCACCACCATGATATCTGGTTGGTTTGCCATCACCATCCTGCCTGTCTGTATCTGGAGGTCCCACAGGATCTTCGCTCGGTCATTCTCCACCACCTTTGGAGGTGTTTCCCATTTTGACCTTGGGGTTTTCAGCCCATACTCCGCACAGATGATTCTGTAGACTATGCCAGACACTTGGTTATGGCGTTCCATGTATGCTTTCCCTGCCAGCATCTTACACCCTGCAGTTATGTGTTGGATTGTCTCAGGTGCCTCTTTGCACAGCCTACACCTTGGGTCTTATCTGGTGTTGTATATCTGGTCCTGTATCGCTCTGGTGCTCAGGGCTTGCTCCTGTGCAGCCAGGATGACTGCCTCTGTGCTGTCCTGTAGGCCGGCCCTTTCTAGCCATTGGTAGGACTTCTTGAGATCAGCCACTTCAGTTATGTTCCGGTGGTACATGTGTAGGGGCTTGTCCCTCACACATTATATATATATATATATATATATATATATATATATATATATATATATATATGTATGTATATATATGTATATATATATATATATATATATATATATATATATATATATATATATACATCTACATACATATATATACATACATATATATATATATATATATATATGTATGTATGTATATGTATGTATATATATATATATATGTATGTATATATATATATATATATATATATATGTATGTATATGTATATGTATACATATATATGTATACATATATATGTATATATATATGTATATATATGTATATATATGTATGTATATGTATATACATATATATATATATTGCATACAGAATTACAGCACAATAAAATGACCACATGAAGCTGTTCTAGCTGTTTGATAATTTATAATCCTCAACTATAACATTTCCATTTGTGTCCACACCAAATACTGCCAATGATCTGCTTTCAGCAACAACACTGGCATAAAACAGACAACAAAAACTATTAAGCTTGAAATATGTGTTGAGTTTTTAGATCTAATCTGCCTCTGTAGAATAATTAGTTTGATTAAACCATGGAAAGGATTGCTCTTTTAATGGCATTGTGAAGTTTCTTCCAATTCTCATCATCATTTAAGTCCACAATTCAGAGCATTCAGTACAGTTCAGCTGCTCTTTTCTAAACTTGACGTACTCTAGTTTTTATTATCGATATTGCTACTAACACCAGTAGCAACAACAACAACAATATCCTAGGAAAGTTAAAATGAAATGAAATGTATGAATGTATAAAATGAAAATGGCATTTTTAGAGTTTCAGTCTTATTACAGATCTTGAATGTAGGGCTGTGCCAAAAGAACTAATTTGATAAATGAGCTATTTACTGTATAACCTAATTACCAGACTCCTAGTTCCTGGATTAGAGCGTGGAGAGTACATGGTGGGTGAATAAATTATGAGCTTGAAGGGAAAGTTCGTAGAATAGATTTATTTTCTTGCATTGATATTTATTGTGTACTTATTTATTATTATTTTCGTTTATTATTCATCCCATTGGCTGTTTAAAACCTCTGTTGATGTCTAATATTTAACTTTAATTCAGAGCTGCTTCTGTTGCAGGCAGGTACTGCACGTTGACTCAAATACAGTAGCTTTCCTTATATCCTTATATATTTGTATTAGCAAACCATTGTCTGACTGCCCACCAAAAAAAAAAAAAAACAGCTGGCTAAAACAGGTTAAATGTCAGTAGACTAACATAAACAAGTTGTTTTTTCTGGGGTTGTTGTGACTCACCAGACTTTTTCCTCCTTCACTTCTCTGAACTGGGTGGTCGGCCCGGCAACCGGAGCCGCGCCTGGGCCCGAGCGCCGGCTCTGGTCGGGTTGAGTTATGCTGGATTACAATCAATTACAGTGATGACAGCCAGGACACGTTTGAGGCAGATGGTTCCTAATAAGGCATCAGTTACAAGGACAAACCCTTGATCCTTTTGTATGGCTCCTGCCTGACGCTCCCAGAGATCACATCACTGAAGGCCCATTCTTCACAGATGCCATTAGTCAGCTGGATTGTTAGAGGCTACGAGTGTGTTTGCTTTTGATGGCTTTGCTTTAGAATCCTCCTTTAGAATCCTGTTAAAAACCCTGCTGTATTATGGTTCTGTCAGAACAACCAAAAATGTTTTCATTTTTGAGCCTACAGTATATTTACTCAGAAAAGTCTAGTCTGCCTAACTTTTACACTGCAGTGTTTCAACTCTAACATCATCTAAGTCTTCTGATTCACATTTCCCTAGCAGGTCATGTGATTTCAAACCCACTGGAGACAATTTTTTTTACCTAAATTTGCAATGACGGATCTGCTGCTTCTGCACAGACAGAAGTCGCTGGACATCAGACCAGGAAAAATCAGGACAAACACAAAAGCTCTGGACAAGATGAGTCAGATCTTGTGATCATGTGGAACCAGGTTAACAGCAGGAAGTTGTAAAGTGTGCCAGGCCAGGTCGCATTAACAATGCAGCAGAGCTGAGGCCTCCCAGTGCAGATGGAGCTTTTTGTTCACTTTAACTGTGAAGGTGGAAACCTAGTGTTCCCGACGTCCTTGTGTGTTTGTTCCCGTCATGTGGTGCCCATGCGCAGGTTCGCGATGTGCTGCATTTGCACAGCAGTGTCATGTGCAGTCGATCGACACAGTGGAATGCATCATGTTCTCCTTCTGGTATGTTTTTACAGGATCCATGTACAAATGGAGCTACAAAAGGACAACTTTATTATGTAAACTGTGAAATGGTGACCTGATGCACAGCTGGGGGTTTTGAATACCACAGAATGATCAATCGCAAAGAAATGAATGGCACCAGTTCACCCACATTCATAACATGTCTCCCATGATATGATTACAACATTAACTTTTCAGGGTTTGAGTAGCATCACCGGCTTGTTTGTAGCTTTCTCTGCGGAAAACTGTTGCCATCTTGTTCTTACCCAAAGTCCACAGCTGCGTCTGACCTCTAAAGTCGTTCAGTTTTCTCGAAATAAATCACAGCTTTAAAAAAAACAAAAACAAAAAAAAAAAGATACTTTAAGGGCCACTGTCTCCCATCGTGGTTGTCGGATTATGACAGCCCATATCTGTTCTGGCTGAAGTCTTCATCATCTCATAAAAAGTCTACCCTAAAAAATGATGACAGAGGTCTGTAATTTTCATAATAGGTACATTTCAACTGTGAGAGACAGAATGTGGAAAAACAATCCGGGAAATCACATTATAGGATTTTTAAAGAATTTATTTATAAATTCCTGTGGAAAATAAGTATTTGGTCACCTACAAAAAAGCAAGATTTCTGACTCTCACAAACCTGTAACTTCTTTAAGAAGCTTTTCTGCCCTCCACTCGTTACCTGTATTAATGGCACCTGTTTGAACTCGTTATCTGTATAAAAGACAACTGACCACAGTCTCAAACAGTCAGACTCCAAACTCCACCATGGCCAAGACCAAAGAGCTGTCGAAGGACACCAGGAACAAAATTGTAGACCTGCACACAGCTGGTAAGAGTAAATCTAGAATAGGCAATCAGCTGGGTGTGAATAAATCAAGTGTGGGAGCAATTATTAGAAAATGGAAGACATACAAGGTCATTGATAATGTCCCTTGATCCGGGGCTCCACGCAAGATCTCATCCTGTGGGGTCAAACTGATCACAAGAACGGTGAGCAAAATTCCCAGAACTACACGTGGGGACCTGGTGAATGACCTGCAAAGAGCTGGGACCAAAGCAACAAAGGTTAACCATCAGTAACACACTACGCCGAGAGGGAATCAAATCCTGCAGTGCCAGATGTGTCCCCCTGCTTAAGCCAGCACATGTCTAGGCCCGACTAAAGTATGCCCGTGGCCATGTGGATGATCCAGAGAAGGATTGGGAAAATGTCATGTGGTCAGATGAGACCAAAATTGAAATTTTTGGTAAAACTCAACTCGTTGTGTTTGGAGGAAGAAGAATGCTGAGTTGCACCCCAACTCAACCCGACACCATATCCACTGTGAAGCATGGGGGCCCCAAAACATCATGTTTTGGGGCTGTTTTTCTACAAAGGGGATAGAACGACTGATCCGTGTTAAGGAAAGAATGAATGGGGCCATGTACTGTGAGATTTTGAGCAAAACCCTCCTTCCATTCATCAGAGTACTGAAGGTGAGACGTGGCTGGGTCTTCCAGCATGACAATGATCCCAAACACACTGCCCGGGCAACAGAGTGGCTCCATAAGAAGCATTTCAAGGTCCTGGAGTGGTCTAGTCAGTCTCCAGACCTCAACCCAATAGAAAATCTGTGGAGGGAGTTGAAAGCTCATATTGCCCAGAAACAGCCCCAAAACATCACTGCTCTAGAGGAGTTCTGCATGGAAGAATGGGCCAAAATACCAGCTACAATGTGTGCAAACCTGGTGAAGACCTACAGGAACATTTGACCTCTGTCATTGTCAACAGAGGTTATATCACAAAGTATTGAGTTGAACTTTTGTTATTGACCAAATATTTATTTTCCGCAGGAATTTATAAATAAATTCTTTAAACATCCTACAATGTGATTTCCTAGATTTCTTTTCCAATATTCTGTCTCACAGTTGAAGTGTACCTATGATGAAAATTACAGACCTCTGTCATCATTTTAAGTGGGAGAACTTGCACAATTGGTGGCCGACTAAATACTTTTTTGCCCCAGGTGTTTATTTATATATTATATATATATATATATATATATATAAAATGTACTTTGTATATACACTGCTCAAAAAAATAAAGGGAACACTAAAATAACACATCCTAGATCTGAATGAATTTCACAAATTCTTTAAAAGGGATTTTATTTTACTCAGCTGAGGTGATACAACTTGTAAACACTGTTTAAGAATAATAACTGTGGTAGTGTAAATAAAACACCACTGCTTGACCAAAGAAAACGTGGCCACTAAAACAGACAAAAATTTATAACATTTTAACATTAAACTGTTTTGAACATAGCCCTGCGATAGGCTGACAACCTATCCAGGGTGTACCCTGCCTCTCGCCCCTTGACAGCTGGGATAGGCTCCAGCAGACCCCTGTGACCCAAAGTTGGATAAAGCAGGCACAGAAAATGGATGGATGGAACATGTAGTGCATAAACATAAGTGCATAATGCATACTCTGAAGTTATCTTTCTGACCCTTAGTATTTCATGCTGGAGTAGACCTTTTTCAGGAAGCTGTAGTTTGCAGAGATCTTTTCAGAGCAAGTCAGAGCAACTATCATGAAAGTTAACCTGAGTAATGAGCAGTGCTGGCAAGGTGTCCAGTCCCATGCAGTGTCATGGACCAATGAGCATCAAGCTACAGACAGGCTTTTTAATTGGTTCAGATTACAGATCGCTATGACAACTATGTGAATAACATACACATGGGCCAAAGACAATGAGTTCCAACCGGAGTGCATGTTATGGCTTTAAATGACTTGCTGTTATGAGTAGCGAGTTGTCGATAAAACCAAAAAAAAAAGAGAACAAATTGGGATGCCCAGGACGGACCTTGCGTAAAAACCGGGACAAAGCAATGGGGCTGCTGAAATCCACTGGGACATGGGACACAAGGCTCAAAACCAGGACTGTCCTGGGCAAACTGGGACGTCTGGTCACTCTATCCAGGCAGCACGGAAGGTAAGAATAAAACAGTGCAGCGGGAAAATACACACTCAAAAATGTCACTGCATACATTTTAAAGGCTGTTATCCATTAGACTGACTGTTTAGGCCACAAGAGTGAAATGAGCACCTGCCAAACAACAGGTTGAGTTTTTTGGAGGGGGTGGGGAATCTTTATTCCACATGCATTTTGGTATGTGAGAGCTTGTAAAAATAGCATGTGTCAGTGTTCTTTCAATGAACATCACGTGCGAGAGTCATACCTCAGCAGCAATCCTCACATCCGGCATGAGAACCTGACAGCATCAGCGTGTTCGGATTTATTCTGTAAAAGAGACGATGACAAAGGGATAACAATCCACCCAGGCTGTTTCCCAAATATTACAGCCTACTTATGGTCCTGCGGAGCTTAACAAGTGCGTGATGACTGTTTCAGAGGAACTTGCCAGCAGCTAATTTGTGCACATGTATAATTGCCTCTGTTAAGCTAATATGATTGTTTGCCTCCAATATTTTCTCACTGTGTCTACATCTTGGCAGAGGATATCCAACAGATTGTTTGTGATTGTGTTTTTTGCTCAGTGAAGTGAGAAATATATTCTCAGCTATTGACAAGGCAACGGCGATCCAGTCTAGAGCATCTGTAGAAAATGATTTTCCAGCTGTGTGATTAGGTGCTATTTTTATATTAGAGAGATTTTGAGAAACACACATGCTGAGAAACACATCAGGAACTGGAGAAGATGTGCAAATCATATTTACTGTCTGTGCTTAGACAGACATGGATTTCCTTGTCTCGTGTCAGGGTTATGAAAGGGAGGGATGATTAATGATGCAAGTTTCTCTTTTAAGTGCCATTATGGAGCGTCATTCAGTACGGCTATAACCCCTGAGCAATGTGAATCTTCATTCGGCCTCTGTGAAGAAGACAAAATTCAATCACTTTTTCTCAGAAGAAAAGGAGACAAGAGGGGAAAAAGTGGCTGTGATTGAGAGGGTTTGAAAGTGTTAATGAATGTGGAATCATGGTGCCTTCAGAGGATTAAGCAAGTCTCATTTAATGTGTATATTAAGAATTTGCACCCCTCAGAAAGTGTCTTTTTTCTAATGAATAATGCAAAAATGATGTAAGGCAGTGTGTTCTTTTCAGAATTATATCGTATTTTGTGCTGTGAAATATTAAAGATAAAGACTAACCCTAACTTTTAAAAGCATACATACGTACATTTACTCACAAGCCTTTATAGGAATGTATTTTATAAGTATTTGATTGTTTTACTGCATAACAATGTTATAATTAATCAGAATGGTAACACTTTAGGAAACACAAATTCATCATTAACTACCTGCTAACTAACAAGAGTGTTAGTAGCAAATTGATGCGTTATTATTCGCAGCAAAGATAAATGGTTAATATATGTTCCCCAAACTAAAGTGTTACCATCAGAATAAACTTATAACAGAATAAATTTATGTTAGTTCCATATTCCTGTTTTGTTATGACAATGGAAGGTGCATGTTTAATACAAGTTTAATTTTTCATTTCAGCATGTTCACTGGTGCTAAGCACACAAAATATATGCATAGTTGTCACCAGTAAAGACTCAATCATAAGGTGACAGTAAGGCAACACTGTCAGTTTCATCTTTTAATGATGACAGGTGTTTTGTTAAATTAAGTTATTAAAACAAATGCATTAATACATACAATTAAATATTTACTGTTTTTACAGTGTTGATTGTTATGTAGAAGTTTAGTTTTGAACTACATTTCATTTAACCAAACAAAATATAGCACCAGTTATTTCTATTGTTACTATGGAAACAGTTGTTTCCAAGTGAAGTCAAAAAACAGTAGATGGGGAAAAAAAGGGAGTTTAAAAACAAAAAGAAAATAAAAGGAACTAAAGTTCAAATTAAAGTACATTGAAGTTCAAACTTTCAAAAGTTTTTTTTTATTATCATACATTTCCTTTTTTCAGTAATTGTTAATAATAAAATAAAAAAATAAACAGATTCGGCCCTGAGCTATAATCTTCCAAAGTATTATTTATTTACATTTTATGTATTTTTTTTACATAAATCTTTGCTCAAGTCTATTTACTCAACTCACGTCTGTTTTCTCCTGGCTTCCATCCACCAAATGTATTCTCAGCTGAAATATTCTTTGTGTCAACTCAAAAGAATTAAGAACAACACGTCTTTTTTTTTTTTAAAACAATTGTGTGATTGCAAAGATAATGTATGTAGATGTATTTTAATCATTGTTTTCTTCTATTACCCCATCCGACTGTTAGGTTTGCTTAATCTAGGACCCAAACGCAGATACGAGACGGCAGTTCAAAATGAAAAACAACCCTTTAATGGGTCGAACGTTCAAAAACAGAACAAAAAAACGCTCCAATGGAGGAAAAACCGTGAGCATAAAAGAAGGCCAAGTTCCACGCGGGCAGGCTCCACTGCGGAGTGTACAAAAACCAGAATTTAGACTCTTCTCTCTGGAGGTAGCCCGGTCACCTTGGAAATAGGAAAAACACGTGAGAAGCAATTCCAAAAAACACAGGAAACATCCAGCTTAAGTCCTGGTACCACTCTGCAGGCAAAACCAATCTGACGCTGGTGCTCAGGTGCAGCTGCCTTAAATACGCCGTTGATGGCAATATGCTGCAGGTGCGCCAGTCACCAGCGATGATCGGATCAACCATGCTACCTAGTGGGCAAAATCAAAACAACTCGGACAACAAAACAACCCCAGAACACACAGGACCCTAACACCAACCAAACAATTAAAAAAAATAAATAAAAAACACATCTATTATATGGTTCTATCACTTTAATACCTTTTAATTACTTGAACAAAATCACAGACTGCAATATTTCATACTGTTTCCAGACATGTTGGGAGAACAGCTTCTATCAGAACCTGAGTAGTTTCTGTCAGATCCTCTTCTTCCTCGCATAGATGATGTAATGCAGGATGGACCTTATATGACTAAATACATTGCAATGTTTGCATTAGTGCTGTGATGTAATGCCAGGGCTGCTGTGTCTTCAAGCTCTTTCAGGAGAGCTTTAAATCCACTCCAAAATTCTTAGCAAACATGGTCCGTGTTGCCAGGCAACAGACACACACTCTAAGTATACGTCGACTTACTGTAATAAATGGACAGACTTGTTTGGCATGACATCTGCTCATTCATGATGCGCTCTTCTTCCTAATGCTTAATTCTACTCCTTAAGAGCAGGCAGGGGGAAAATGCACTGAATATAAGATGTTGTATGGTGTTTTCAACTCTCTCTTTTAACCCCAGGCTGCGGATTTGCTATTAGCAAGCAGCGAACCTGTTAGAAAACCCATTTCACTTTCTCTGTAGTGCAAGATAGGACCAGGCTGTGTGTATCCACTCAGCCACCTGCACGAAGGAATGGTCACAAAGCATTTGTTCCTACCCACATTTTGAGCTGTGTTTTAATTAATCCCTTCTTGTTCCTGTTTTTTCTCATCCCTCAAAATGTAATTGGCCTTATTCTGATTGTTACAGAGATGTGTGGGGAAAGTTAACAGCAGGGTCGGGACCTCATCAAAACGATTTGTGGTGGCATTTTTTACAACACACTTAATTTACCGTCCAAATAACACACCGATCTACTCCGATGTACAGTCACAGGAGGTCAGATTCATTCTTTCTGTCATTTTTTTTTGGGGGGGGAATTTATTTTTTTTTTATGGAATGGAGTCAGTTTGCAAACATCAGACGGGTTTTCAACAAGCATCATATGCAGTTTAACAGGGCAGAGACGGCGGTGAGCACACGAATAAATGAGCCACAGAGTAAATTACAGTCTGATGCTTTATGTGGCTTTCCTATTAAAGCTGTTTTATTATGTGTGTATGGCATACATGTTGCTACAGTCAAAGTTCCTGTTGTCAGGATAAATCAGAACAAGGACATTTATATTAATGTGAAATGAAGGAATGGATATCAGAGGATAATAACAGAAGTTTAAAATAACTGGCATTAGTATGGAAAATACTTGGAAATCCTATGCAAATCTGAATACAGTAGTGACATAAGTCAGAAAGTTAGGATGAATTAAAAAAAATATTATTTTAATAGCTATATAGGATGCAAATTCTACACATTACATTTCATTATCTTGCTGTAAATATTATTGTGATTATGCTGACGATGCTGCTGGAACAAGTGAATTTCCCATGTCTGAGATGAATAAAAGTACTTTTATTCTATTCTATTCTATTCTATTCTATTCTATTCTATTCTATTCTATTCTATTCTATTCTAAATTCTAATTTAGAATTTAGAATTCTAATTTCCAACATTGATCCACAATCGGGTGGCATGATGATGCAGTGGTTAGTACTGTCGCCTCACAGCAAGAAGGTTCGGGGTTTGAATCTCGGCTCCGGCCTTTCTGTGCGGAGTTTGCATGTTCTCCCTGTGCAGGCGTGGGTTTTCTCAGGGCACTCTGGTTTCCTTTCATAATCCAAAGATATGTTTCTTAGGTGAATTGAGCAATCTAAATTGACCATAGGTGTGAGTGTCGGTGTGAATGGTTGTCTGTCTTTGTGTTAGCCCTGTGATAGGCTGGCAACCTATCCAGGGTTTACCCCACCTCTCGCCCCTTGACAGCTGGGATAGACTCCAGCAGACCCCTGTGACCCATGTGTGGATAAAGCAGGTACAGAAGATAGATGGATGATCCACTATCCACATGTTATATCATTTTGATCACCTTTTTGTAAATTGTTAAAATTACTGAAGAATTCAAATTATTTTTCTCTTAAGCTGAATAAAGCGTCACATGAATGTATAATGCACATCGTCATTCATGCAGATCTGAGATCGAGGGGCCAGTAATAACCAACTGTTCCTTCTGAAATCAACAGCTTGCTGCCATTTCCATGCAGCCTGGAGGACGTTTGCAGAATAACACGCCGTAGCGATAGAAGAACATAAATGTAGGGGGTTCAAGATCAGCACAACTTCTGCATTTGAGCCGTACGCCTTTCATTTAGTATCAACGAAAAAAACATCTTCAATCCACAATCGTTTTTCTGGCCAAAGTTTATCTGGGTCTTCTGAAGTGTATGTTTTTACCATGCACCGAGTACAATTTTGTGACATCAGATAACAAATAACAAATTATAACTTTGTGATATAATCAAAAATTCTTCCCTGAATAACACGGTAAAATAGTAATAAACTGCACTGGTGTCAATGGTGAACATGCAGTGATGTTTCAGATCAGGTTTTATTGGCCGTAATACTATTGTTTGTGAAAAAAAAAACCTTTTTGGGGCTGAAAGGCAGCTCCACACATTCTAATTCATGCATGGCCTTAAGTAATGTCACTAGAGTTAGAGTTGGGTCCAAAGATTGAAGAAAAAAAAAGTGTTCGGATGCATGGGCAGGGTGCAAAGGCTTCAATGCAGCTTGTGGATAGACACCCAGGGCTATGCTAACCACCATTAGCATAACCCACACTGTTCACTTAGAGATGGAGTTGCATTCTGAGTGATGCTGCTCTACCACAGCAGCAGGATTCAAGGGAGAGATAAAATATGGATGAGCTGTGGTCCCCAGCTGATGAACCTTGATCTGACCTCATGGGTGCAGACAGAATTGTCCAGCAGGCAGTAAAACCATCTGTACAGTCCAATTAGGGTCTTTTTTTTTTTTTTTTGTTTTTATGTTTTTGTTTATAAAATAAAAATTTGAATATAAATCAACAGCAAAACTCTTCTTTAACATAGCCTCCCCAACATAGGGCATTGGATACTCTGCTTTCCAAATTCCTGCAATTATTGCAATTTAATAACAAATAATAGTTCATCTGTCAAAGCTATCACAATTGGTCGATCATCTCATCCTATGTAAATATCCTATAGATGCATTTTTCTGGCCCGGGTCAAGGGTCTAAAGACAAAGGGTGTCACAACTGTGCAGATTGTAATGTAAAGTAAAGTATGGATTTCCTCCATATATTTTGAAAACATATATGTTGTAATGTAATGTTGTATAATAATTGTATAATGTTGTATGTAGCTACCAAATGTAGTATTCTTGATGTGATGATCCTGTTGCACTAGTTCTCTCGCACTACCAGCTGACATCGGTGGGTAAAAATAAAATCAGTTGATATCACGTGTGGAGAAGGTTCAAATTATTTAATTTAAGTTTCTCGTACACATTCATTGAGACAATAGTTTGAGGCGACACCCTCAATGTTAATATGTTAGCTACACTAGCATATTGAGAGCCTTTGACTCTGAGGGAGTTGTGTGGTTTAAGGAATAACTTTTTTATTTATTAATCATCGTAAGAGCTCATATGCTTGTTGGCTCATACGATATAGTGTTCACTATGTTATATGTCCAATTTGTATGGAAGGACATTGATGTAGAGAAAGAAATCATCAGCATATCGAGTTAAAAAAAAAAAATCACAAACACACCTATTTTTGTTCTTGAAAATGATTTGATGATTAGGGAAAAGGCTTTCAGAGGTACATGTTTGTAAATATTGATACTTGGCATTGGAACTTCTCTGAACCGGGCCAGTTTCTCTATAGCTGCAGTCAGGCTATACATCACAACTTACTGTGATACTGAGAACTTCACATACAGGAATGAGTGAGGAGAAGAGGGGTTTTCTTTTCAGAGTTATCTCAGAATTAAAGCCATTTTTTTTTTAATCGCCACCGTTAATGCAGCTCTGATAAGGAGTTGAAAAATGCAAAGTAGGCGAAAACACAGAACGCTGCCAGATTACATCAAATATTGCGTCCATGCATCATCCACAGTCTGAGTGTGTACATCTTCAGCTCTTACAGGAGTGAGGGCTGCTCTGAAGGTTTGAAAATTAAAACAAAATATTTGAACTTGTTTATATGTGACAGTGTTCAGGTACATTCTGAAACGTTCTATGTGCCTTTTGGTATTTCACTTGTCTTCATTAATTGACGGCTGCCGTCTGCAGACTCGCAACGCATCCGGAGAGAATCCATGCAAAGCCTTAAATTATTGTTTTTAACATGACAGTAAGGACATTACCCACCCTTTGTTTTCTCCCACTGCCCTACTTTTGTCAAACGCTGTAGAGGAAAACTGAAGGTTATGTTTGCAGTTGTTTCGAGTGCTGATCTGCATATAAGAAGGGAAGAATTGAAAGGCTTTGAACTCAGCAGGAACAGAAAACAGATGCTAATGAACATGATGTTCTAGTACTGGCCTCTGGCGAGATGATTAATACAAATTAACAACACAATAACAAAAGATATCAAGGGAAAGATGCTGCAAATATTGTGCTAATTATAAGTCCACACAAATTTACTGATTTCAGTATTGCAATACCATTTGAATATCAACAGCTTTAACTGAAGAAGAAGAACTGCTTTCCTTTTATTGTATTAAAGAAAATAGTTCTGTCAGTGGACAGAGAAACCTAAAAATAGGGTTTGAATTTAAGGTCTATAACCTTCAAACACTCCATGACTTTCCATCAAGGATTTAATCTAACTGGTTTCCAGTGCTAGTCTTTCATCATGACAAGCAAGGATAAAAAGAAAGCATACATTGGTACAGTTTTGTGGTCAAATGTTAATGTTTCATATTTAATCATAATTCCATTTTCTATTTGGACTCTGTAATAAGCACCAAGGAGATGTGGTAATTGATTAGTGATCGGCGGAGTTCATCAGTGACGAGCCGTGACAGATGCAACAATGAAAGAGCAGGCGTCAAAATTAAAAATATTGTATAATCCAGGCCGCTACTTCTGTTACAAATGCAGAAAAGAAAATGTCGTAAGATGCACTGGGGTGTAGCAATAACAAGTAACAGCAGCACAAACATGGGCCATGAATAATGCATTTACATGTATATGTGCACATGCACTCCTCACACACACACACACACACACACACACACACATCCCGTCAAATAAATGCTTGATTATAATGTATGAAATGTTTCTGATCAGTCAGCTGAAAAACTAATTTCATTTTCTCATTAGAAGTCTGTGCCCGAGGCTCATTCTCATGTCAGTGTTTATTACTCTGAAAACAGAAAATTAAAATCATCAGCTTGGTTAGAATCAGAGCAGTGAGTCATTATTTATGACTGAGGGAGAGGAATAGGGGGAGAGAGGCAAAGGGAAAATATTAAAGAAAGGAAAAACAATTGGAGGAAACCCATCTCATTTCAGCCAGGATTTATGAGCCACGTGACCTTTTCTTCTCTGGAGATTTGTTGCTATGCAGGCGTCCATCATATTTCTATTGCTGCAGAGGGCACAGCAGCCTATCGGAGGCTTTCCATTAAATAGGTGAGATTTTAACACATTAATAAAATGCTCTCAGTGATGAATTGTTGTTTGTTGCCATTTTTTTAGCACTACCTGATTTATTGGCACATGTGGTTAAAGACTTTCAAATGAGCTTGAACATCACAGTGTATGATCACACAACAAAGTGCAGTGCAAAGCAGAATATAACCATGTACAATGTATTTTTCTCTTGATGGATCTGTGCCTCCCTGCTCCAGGAGATACTGTTTAGCTTTACTTCCTAACAAGCGTTTCTCTTTAAAGGAAAACTATGGAGGTTATATACACAAAACAAATCTGTTAATGATTTCCTATTTTTCTTTTTAATAATCTTTTTCATGAAATATATGAGTTGTTATATATTATGTTACATTGGGCATTGGGGTAACTCCACTACTTATTTTTTTAGTATTAATTTGAAAATATTTAAACAACTTTTTGAAATTAATTTCTCCTTCACATTTGTATACAGGTAATACTTTCATTTTATTACTTCCTTTCCCACTTCCTGTTCGTTGATGTGAACCGCTTAAGCAACTTATCCCAGTGAAACATCCGAGAGATGAATGTTGCTGCTTAAACCTTAAATTAAAATGACTGAATATTTCTTCCTTTTAGATTTATCAACAAACTAGCACGCTTGCTTGTTAAAAAACTCTCCCTGTAGGCTTTAAAGCAGCATTGTCGTGTTTCCATTTATCGCCCCGGTAACGCTGAACAGCATATGTTTTGAAATGATTTTCAGATCTGGCATTAACAACAGCAAACCTCGGCTGATTTTCCAACCCCCCCCACCCCCCTTCCCTTTGGATCGCATTACATAATACATGCACCAAACACTGTGCTGCAGTGGTGCCAACCAGATGTGTCAGCACACAATGACAACAGGAATTCACCATAACTTCGATTCAGACTTTACGATCATGTGCTCTCTCATGGATTCATTAAATTTAGACAGTTTTACTTTTACTGCATCATTCTCAGAGAGAGTAGTATTTTTTTTCTGTAAAGAAAAAAAGGATAGTGGATTGCATTGATTTCTGCTCCTGACACTAGTCATTGGCTGTAACATGTTGATTTACAGAAAGAAGAATCAAATGAATCCAGCTCTGAATCTATTCAGCTTGTCTCTGATTAAAGACGTCTGCCCAAAATACTTCGATCTGTTGTTCTTCATATTTGTTTCACGATTGAACCACAGAATCCGTGCCAGTGGCCCCCATTCTGGTTTCTACGTGATGTCTCCCAGCTTGAAACACACACTGGGCTGTTCTGCTACTGCTGGCGTGTTCTATATGTTTTCCATATTTATTTATTATGCCTACTTCCAAAGACGGGTGCAGTCTGCGTGTTATTTACCTGAGAATGCATCTGTTTTGGATTCTTCGTACTGAGCCCAACCTTTTCTATAAACAGAGTTTATTCTACATCACAGAAACATGTGTCTTGACCTTTCGGCTAAGACCTTTCATTTATTTTCTAATACAGTTCCCCTTGTGAGTTACTCTGTTCTCATAGTCATAGAAAAGGTCAAAGCAAGCACTCACATCTGATGTCTGCCTGCAGAATTAGTTGTGTCACCTTTAATTTCTGCAGAACCGGACCTCTGCCGAGTCTCATTTGATTATATCAGCGTTTGAGCCGTACGAAGCACCCAGCTAGTTCTGTATGGAAGAATCAAGGTGATGACAGAGATCGAGGAGTTCAACAGCAGTGTGATAAAAGCTTGCTAATATTATGGATCCTTGCAATAAGAGCACACTGTTTTTCTAGTTATGTATCCCTCCTCACTTCCTCCGTGGAGAAGAACAACATTGATTTGCATGACATCACAAAACACCATTTATCCAGAGACCTGGTGCCAGTGAAGAGCACAGGATTTCCCATTAATCAACAATAGTGAAATGAGCTTATTTGAATTGTTATGAAGAGAAAATGTTAAATTTAGGACATGCATGAGTACAGCCTCACAGAGAGCGTGGCCGGAGGGTGTGTGGGGGGGGGGTCTTGCTGTCAAAGCAGTCTATGATCGATGATGCTGCTTCAGATTATCAACACAGAATTAGCACATTAGGACCTGGATGATAAATAGACCTTGTGCTAACTGAGTCTCCAATCATCTCAAACAGCTCCAACAGAGGAAAATGACTGTATCTGCAGCTTCAGTTGATTTTAGCTTTCAATAACAGAGGGTAAAGCAGACAACTAACCAGCAGAACAAACTTTATAGAATGGTTACAGCGACTGCTACCAAGCACATTAGATTTGTCGCTATGTAACGCGATGTACACTGTTAGGCTACAACATGGATCTTTAGCATTAGCTTAGCAGTGATGTCAGCACCAAATTAATGCTCCAGTCCAAATTCCCAGCTGTTGTTTCTCCAATCTAGAACTATATTTAACCCTGGTCATCATCTGCTGTACAGTGGAATCACATAACAAGCAAGCGAACAATAACACAACCTTCAATCACATGCTAAAATATGCTGGAGGGAGGCAGTCCTGGAGAGAAATCCATCACAGCGACTGTGCTTCATATTTTGTGCAATCATCCAATATGCTGTTATTAAGACTTATTAAGTTTAATTGTCAGCATAGTCTCTCTGATGGGAAGTAATACGGGTTTGATTCAATAGTAAAAAAAACATCATCACCACATAAGCCTGGTGGCAATATGTGTCACATCCTTCACTTTGATTCGTATTTTTGTGATAGGTGTTTGGTTTGGGAACCTTCATATGAACTACCAACCCATTTACTCTTTATTTTACGTCAATCAGTACTTGTTGGGAGCAGATCCTGGACCTTGTCAGGCATCTGAAGTCCAACGTCTGTGATTATGATGATGTTCTCCGCAGCTGGCTTACAACAGATGGATCTTTCCAAGAGCCGGTTTTAAGAGAACTGCTCACATAAGCCATTTTTGTCAGAGTCAGTTTCCTCTCAGCACGTATGGCCTAGAGAACCTGGGCAGGAAAATCTTTTGTCTAGTTTCAAGCTTAAAGTTCTCTTACCATTTCCATGACGTGGTCAATTTTTAGCATTGGTGTTAAAGCTGTTTGTTGATCACCAAAGAGTGTTAACTTTCTCATCTACATCATTTTACATGTCTTTTGTCACAGGAGATTTCTTAAAGATGATTACTTAAGCGGGGACGTCTGAAACTTTGTGTCCATCCTGCCTAAGATGCAGAATCAGCAGTCTCAACTGGATCCATTTGTCTTGTGGGCCACATCCACTTGAAGACCATCTGTTCCCCACCACAGACATAAACTGTGTGAACCTGTCCTGTTACTGTCTGAAGAAAAAGTGAATTACAACTGGCCTCCATTTTACTAGCATATTTATATTTAACTTGAGAACGTGAAGAGATTTGGATTCAAGCTGTACTTCCAGATGTTTAGCAGGATAGCGGGACATTCCAGGTTCATTCTGGAGCTATTTCATGTTTGCTTTAGTAGTTGGGTGGAGGATTGTGTGTGTTTTCTTTTTCCTGCGACACCAGCAGTAAGAACATACTCCAGAGTTGTTTAACCGGCCTGTTTGATTAGGCATTTCCGTTCTGGCATAGTCTTTCTTTTATTTCTTTTCTAACTTTCAGCAACGAGGCAGAATTCTTGTTTATCTTGTAGGTGTGAAACACGTCCAGGAATGACAGAACAAGAAACAGAGAGAATCACTGTCATGGTGTTCATGTTACCAAATAAGATTTCAATGTTATTTATGTCTTGAAGGAGATGTGGAGGTGAATATAGCTGTCGCTGATGATGCTACTTAAATCTCAGCTATCTTCTTATTTCTAGTTTCACTGCATGAATGTGCTCTGTGACAAATGTCCCTCATTTGTATATGGATTCCCTCAGCGTGCCCTTTATTGTGGCCTATCAGGCATTTTGGATCAGAGATGTCTCTGCTGTGGACAAATAAAGCTGTTTCTCCTGGTTGACAACTCACATTATAGATTCTGGTGTCCTTGTTCTGTCGCTCTGTAGTGAAGCTGAGGTAAAAACCTGACCGAGACACTGAGGTCTAAATCCATTTTTGGACTTGAGCATTCACGGCAATACGAGATGACCGCCAAAATTAGGTCAGGAGAAAGATTTCTGTCCTATTGGTGGCAGTAAATGTGCCTTCAGTTTGCAGGAGAACAATGATGAAGAGCAGAGCAACGCGAGTGGGACGGTGGGGCTCAAAGGGTTTAAAGGGATTTAATTTTTTTTCCATTCTATCTCAACTTTAAGGACGGTGGAGACACCCGAACGTTTCACTCCCTTTCACTACCCAAGGGAGAACTGTCTTTAAGATGGACAGAGTTTATTCAGTTACAGTTCAGTCAGGGACTGCTTTAATTACTATTCCTTCCATTTGTCCATCACTCTGTGCAGTCTTTAAAAAAAATGGAGTTTGACTTCTGACAGATCAAAAGTGTGTGGGCTGTCATTATTTTGGAAGATATTAAAGCACCGCATGCACGATGCTGTTGGGTCCAGTTAAAAGACCGCCATCTATCCAAAAATTAAAATTAAAACGGTTTCACTGCCGTTTTTGCCGTTGTTCCCACTATGCAGGTTTAGTGTGGGTCATGTATCGTTGGAGGTTTTGCACATATCACCTATAAAAGAAAGCACCAGACCGAAGTTCAGGTCTGCTGCATCGTATTTTCAAAACACTAAAACTCATTAAACGCAATCTAGCGTTGATGAATAATGCACAGATTGGCGTCAAAGAACAGGTGCAGGAGGCTGTATCATCACAAAGCTGAATGCAACCATCTCCTGTAAACTGTGAAATAGTGAGAGGCAGGAACAACACCGGAAGAAAGCGTCATGTGTGATAGAGCAGGAAAACATTCAGCTCTAGCCACAAATCAAACCTGAATGTAAAACACTGAATCCATGCACATTCAGTCATGTGACCAGGCAGCCACTCTTGTTCACACAAACTGACAAACCATTAATGAATCTAGGTTATGATTACATTTTAAACTCCAGGAACTCATGTTGCTTATAAGCATGCAGACGTGGCTTTTGTTAGGGATGTTTGATACCACTATCAATATTTTTCAGCCCGAGAATGATTTTGGACAAAGACCTTTCTTTTATTTCTGAAATAGGCAGCACAGTCACTCTGCTGTAGAGAGTTAAAGTCCAACATAAAAACACAAACAACTCCCTCTGTGCTCATCCTCGTGTTTCACCCGGAGGTGTTTTAGCAAGTTACTGGTATTACACGAACTACTCTTTGTACTGCCTCTTGCAAGTTTTGCTTTGCAGAGTTTGTATTCTGCAAAGTTTAGTTTGTCTTTGTTTACGTCAAAGTATTTCCAAACTGCCAAAGTTTGGGTGAGAGGAGCTGCCATGTTTACAGGTTTATTGTTGTCTGAAGAAGACGTGATGCACATGATGACAGCGCCAAACCGCAGTGGTGTAGCGCCAACTACTGGCAAAGAGGACTTAGTCTATGTAAGTTTTTATTGCCTTGAGAATCCGTGACTGGCATCAGCATCATGGCATCATGAGTACTCGACATATAGAAATAAGTCCGGTATCAGCACATCCTGAGCCCTTGTTATAGCTAATGTGTCAAATTGTCATATCTTTATGTGAAGGGGTGCAGTGGAGAATGAGTGGAGTGGAGCACGCACTGCCTCTTGCACTTCATGGCAGCACCCATGTCCTAATGGACTCACAGCATTCTGACTAGCACTTAATTATACTGTTTCCTTTCTGTTTGATATCTCGCTTGTGTTGGTCTTACCCTCAGATGTAACTTGCTTTTGAGAAAAGCATCGCTAAATGACGTTGTAGAATTGTAGAATGTTTCTATTGATGGGTAAAGTAGATAATGAAATCAATGAGGAGTTTCCCACTGCAGACCCACACACCTGCATGAAAATGTTGCCCTTATTGATACAACAAGTATTTAAAAAAGAAAACAACAACAACAAAAAAACCCCAACTCTAATGGAAACTGATCAGGGTGACTGGACGAATGGGACCAAATGTGTATCAAATCTTTGGATAATAACAATAAATAAATAAATAACACTTTTCTCATGCAGCAATAACATACATGCTGATTTTACTCTAATGTGTTCAGTTATTTTACGTATTATAGAAGTCAGTCACGGCCAATAATGTATTACCTGCCAATAACCTAATAAATCTAGCCACGTTAAAATGTAATAAAGCTGATAATATAATAAAGTTTTTGAGCCAATAAAGTAATGACCACTTCTGAAACATTATTACATCAATGTCAGATATTACATTACTAGCTGTGATTACATTATTGATTGTTAGTTGTGTGTATACACACACACACACACATTAACAGAATAAAACAACACAAAGACAAATGAGCTTTAACCAAGAGAATTCTGTGCATCGTGATCACGTCTCTGCTGTAGGGTTTCTAATGATATGGGTTTCAGTTTTGGTAGCCGTGACACATGAAGCATGCGTAAGAAAGAAAAACAGAACAAAGGCTGAGTAAACAATTAGCTTTCCATTTTCTGCCAGCACTCACATGGGCTGCATGTAATTGGATATTATCAATGGGGAACTCCCTGGATGCAGATTGTTTTCATTAGTAGAAAAAAAAGATACAAGTGATCCTCACTTTCCTCTTTCTTCTTCTAATTTCACTGTGATTAACAGTTTGAAAGCTGATTTTAATTATCAAACTGGCGTTATTTTAGTATGAATGAGTGTCTTATAAGGCATGAAACTCTTGGCTTCACAAGCACTTCACTGCTCTTTACAAAAAAAAAAAAAAAAAAAAAAAAAAACTCATCGCGTCTTTGTCTCTTGTGCATCTCTCTCTCTGCACAGATGCTTGGAATGTGTCAGTGTGTTAAATATTTCAGCTCCATATACAAAATTCTGACCTTTTGGATCGAAGGCGCTACCTTCGCTATTAGCGTGGACTGCATGCCTAACAAACATTAGGGTTGTGTGGCCTGTTAAGACTAAAAAGAGTATAGGTGAGAGTGTGTTGAGGGGGAGGTGTGCACCCGCAGCACCCTGTGAGACCCTGGTTCTGCTCCGTCCCTCCCCTCTAGCTGGCCCCTTCTCTCTCCGCAGGCCCCGAACAAAGAGAGGACCCGAACAATGGCTGGCTCTGAGAGCTGAATGGCATCGTAGGTCAAGCACTAACCCCCTCCCTCTTTGACAGAAACAGAACCCGCACTTGTTCTGCTGAAGAGAGGCCGACCCTCCCGGCAAAGAAGTAATGAACACTGGCTGGGCAATAAACACATAAAAAAAGAAAATACAGGACGAGAAATCGGCATAGGAGACAAATCATGTTTAATGGCGTGAGTAGGAAGCCTGTCCTGCGTCCTGTCTCTCCTCTCTTCATTACAGACCGAGTGTACACTATCCAGGCGTCCGCGTGGTTCAGCGCTCGCAACTTGACCTTCATGAGCAGCTGTCAGCTCTATCTTCGTCTCCAAGCTTTGCTAATTTTTCCGCATTTCTTTCATTTAGCAGTCCAGGCTCACTTGTGATGGTGTGGCGAACAAAGACGGCGTGCAGCCGAGGGGGAAAATGTGTTTGTAGATTATTTGTTAGGCAAATTGGATGGTCAACTGCCACAGGAGCTCGTCTTTTATAAATAAACGTTCAGCCTATGGAATCATCTCCCAACACTGGGCTCTGGTCCAGCGATTTGCATGTTTCGCAGTCAAATTGGATAAAAATACACTTGCAAATCATCTCCAGCTCATGTCCCTCTGCCCTTTCCAGGAGCTCCGCAGCATCTGGAAATACACATCCTGTAACATAAATCCTGTACTGACATCACAAAAAACTAGTTTTTGACTTTATTTCTGATGGCCTAAAGCTTCTGACTGTTACCAAAGAGCTTTAAAACTGCTCATGTGCTGCGAGGTTTAGAGTCTAATGTTATGAATGATGAAAAAATGTAATTAGATCCAGGTCTGTTCAGAGTCAGCACGAGGTATGATAAGATAAAATGTAATTATCCCTTTGTGGACACTGGCCAAGATCATCATTTACTGATCCCTCCTCTCTCTTCCTCTTCCTCCACTGTAACGTTTAGCTCCCTCTCAGACCGCTACTTTATCACCGCGTTAGATTCCCGGTCAGTTTTGTGTACGGCCACCGTGACATTTTCTGTACGGCTCAAATGGTGGTTTTATATCTTGCTGCCTGTATGGGTAGCTGAGGTCCGGAGGCATGCAAGCTGTTCGCTCTTTCACCTTCACTGGAGGCCCCACCCCACCCCCCCAGGTCAGTGGCCATACATTAGATCAAGCCAGGCCCCACAGGGTCAGGGAGCGGTGCCAATCACACCGCAATGCCGCATAAAGCAGGGGTGAAAACCGTAAGCAATGCTCGAGTAGCGGCACATGTTTTTCTTTCATTTAGATAGAACCGTGTTTGTTTGTTTTTATCACCAGCCACCATCAATTACACACTCTCAAATGGGTTTATTGTCCTCTAACGAAGTTTATTGAACATCTTTAAGCTTTGTAATTTCAGTTTGTAATTATTGTCGTTGATTAAAATGTAGGAATTTAGTTTCTAACTAATAACAACCGTCGAACGGGATGTAAAACAGATTAGCAGCCATTGTCACAGCTGACAATGCATAAAATGTCCATGTAACTGGGAGTATAAACTATGGAAGGTTGTCCTCACGCTTGCATATTTAGGGACTGAGCAAACAGAAAACTAACCAATGACATTTGCTGATTAATGGCAAAAAAAAACCAAAAACAAACAAACCTTAAAGGTATTTCCTATATTCCTATATTCCAGCGTTTCTTTTCTAAAAAATGTTGTTTGAATGCAGGTTATACAGAGTTATACAGCAACCTGCACTTTTTAAAGTTGTTGATCTCTCTTTAGAGAGGAAGTAGTAAAATAATGTGTCACATAATGATGTTATGCAACATTTACCATTACATTCTAAAAGTCATCATAGTTTATTACTGTTAGGATTCAAACCCAAATTCTAATCTCCAGCCCTAACCCTGAATTTAGCCCCTGACTGGTTGAGACCCATTCTTGACACAAGTTGTTCGACAATACCGCAGTAATAATTAATGTCAATGGATAATGATTGTTTTGTCACGCGTCAACTCTAAATGAAGTGTTTACTGCATTTTTTGACTACTTTGACAAGGTTGATCGTGTCATTATCAGGTTGAATTATATATATATATATATATATATATATATATAGAATTTTTTATTTTATTTTATTTTTTTCTGATTTGAGAGAACGCCTCTTGTTTAACCCTTTCCTCGTCTCTCGGCTGGATGACACCCTGTTTTCCCAACAATTCCATTGAGTAAATGTTTTCCTTTTGACCTCTCCAATGAGTCATTTCTGGCATCTAACTTGTCTCTAACCTTTTCCTCCTCCCTTTTGTTTGGGTTTTGTTTAGCAACAGCTGTTATCATGGATTTATTTCTTTTATCTCTCTCTCTCTCTCTCTGTTTTTTTTTTTTTTTTTTTTTTTTTTTTTGGTCAGCTGTGATTGCTCCGGGCAAAACAGGAGCAGATGGTGTTTTGCTATGCATGAATGGAGCGTTAGAGGAGTTGGACTGAATAGGCCAAGTTTTGAATGGTGTCTACACAGCACCTGCCTCTTGTAGCAGCAGGGACATCCTAGTGGCATGATCTGCCTCGGCTTCCCTGCCATCATCAGGGATGAAAGAAAGAAACAGAGGGGGGGAAACCTTCTTGGGTACCGTCCATATTTATTGATTTTTCCTGCAAGTCGTGGCATAATGTGGTGTACAGTCACTTTGAGTTAATTGGATGTGACACAGCGTGCATGTGTAATCTATCACTCTAGTCTCCTGGAACACTTTATCAGTTTTGTTGCCATAGAAACGTGTCAGCTCAATAGCTTGCATTAACAGGCTAAGCAAGTTCCAATAAAAGGCAGTTTTTGAGTTGCGATCCTCATCAGAAACAAAAGCCTATACGATAAATTGAGAATAAAATACATATAATTTTTTTGTTCTTTTTGTTGAAAGTCCAAATGAAAAGAAAGTGCTATCTTTTCTGTGCAATTTAGGGACATCTGTCAACCTCTGGGGCATGATGATCTGTCACGATAAAAGAAGCTCTCTAAAATCTCTGACAGCTTGCTTTTTTTTTTTTTTTCTGTCTCAAGATCAACTGTAGAACTCTGGAGAGAATAAATGCTCCAGATGCATGTGGTCTGTTAAACACAGACAAGACAACACAGCACACTGAAGCACAGCATAATAATGCGAAACAAAGCAGCATCTCATCTTCCCAGCTGTTACTCTCGTGTTGAAAACTACTGACAATAAACACGTTTTCTTTGGGCTGTATGTTTTTTTTATTCCATGACCTTTATGATGCTGGCAGCAGAATAATGATGGCTGAATTATCTGTGCTCATGCGAGCTTGTGCTCAGCTGCACTTGGATATCCATATAAAATGCATTAACATAAAATTGCTATTATTCAAGTAGTCCATAGTAAAGCACTTGCAAAGTATGCAGGGAAATTAGCTGACATTGTGTCGTTTTGTTTGCATTACTGCTTCATGAATAATCAAATACATTAGAATAAATTATTTTGCCGCATGGTTGGTATTCTTGTCTGACTTGTGAGATTGTTGTCAGACTAAGAATAGTTGTTAAAAGGCCAACAGATGAGTCAAACCAGTACAGAAGAGGAGCTTCAGTGTAATGGCTGAAACGTAACATCACCATGGCAACGTTGAAGCTGTGAGATTGTGTCTGGATTTAAACATTTCTGCATGCAAGAAATACAAAAAAATTTATTGTTATTAGTTTAATTCTGCAGGTGCTGTTGTTGTTTCACCCTTGTAGTTTAATAAACATACCTTCAATGATTGTAATAAACTGAAAAGCGACATTTATTTCACAATATTAGGAAGATGGTGCAGAGATAGCATATGCTAGCTGATGCTGAATATAGCGTCAACTTTACCCTGAGGCACAGTGTATAGAGCACCTTCAGTCTGCCAGGTCAAAAGTTCTCTAAACACACGTTACCATTGGTCAAGGATGTCAACAGTCCAATATGAACCAGCCAACAGATCCCCCCAAAACAAGGGTCATTATTCATCACAGAGGTCAACAGTTCTCTCCACACAGCTCATCATGGCAAGGTCAAGAATTCCTCCAACACGCTCAGCCTTTTTTTTTTTTTAACCACAGACTCAGTTTGTTATAAACACAGTTTAGCGCCAGACTTTGCCATCACCGCTTTCTGCGGATTTAGTTATTTTCTCTCTGTCTTTAAGTAAAGCTTAGCGTCAAGTCCAATGCTAGTCTGGACTGTATGGTTTGTTTGCGGCGTGGGTCCGACGGTCAGATGGTCAGTGTCAGCAGGGCCTTTGTTGAGCTCACATTGTATCTGTGCAGTGAATGGGAAAACAACAAAAGGGGCAAAATAAATAATTAAAGTGGAGAATCCCTCGGCTTCCGCATCTGACTCCTTAGTCATCCTCGACGCAGCACTGAGCTACTGACCTCAGTGGGGGGGGGGGGGGGGGGACAATTAGGTCACCTCGTGATTGCATTACTCAAATGACATATTAATGTCACAGTGGCCTTCATGCTTTTCATCAGCATGAGTTAACGATGGGAGCACAAAGGCAGAAGAGCGCGGCTGATATTGATTACTTCATGCTTCTCTGATTGCGTCATATTGCTCTTGCACACAGGCAGATGACAATTATTCATTTTTTAAAGTAAAACAATTCCCATGACGGGAGAATTGGCATATTAGTCTTGTAAAATAGGAGTGTGTCTGTGTGTGGATAGCACTGTTTTGAAAATATCAGTAACCTTTTTATTGCAGAGTCCCATAACTCCAACCCTGGCTGTGAGATATTTGTACACACAGTGACCGCAATACTGAAGGGTTATGGAATAACAAGGAGCTCCATGCATTATTAATGGACTCTGCGGTGAATCTGTTCAGAATAACAACGGCGATTTCCCAAGGCCTCATTACCGTGTGTTTTTAAAGCATGTGTTTGGTATCCATGGACACCAGCTCTCACATTTTCCTCTTCTTCCAGAGTGTTAAGATTCAGGTCAGGCCTGCCACTTGCTGTTTTTAATTTTCATTTCATCATAAGTACTTTTAGACTGTTGTCAGTGCCTATTTGCAGTTTTTTTTTTTTTTTTTTTTTTTGCTGCATACATCTCTGACTGGACAGATGCCACAATTAACCGTGGCGGAGAAATGGGCATCATCGTCATTAGGAGCTGACGAGGCGATGGCGGAACTGGCAGAAATTACAAAGGCTTTTCCTAAAAGACACCAAGATTTGCCGACTGTATCAAGCCACCGTCACAGGATGGCAGGGACAGAATGCTGTCCCAATTTGTACCGTTAAAACATGTTCAAAATGTCTCGGCTGCTTTTGGAATTTTAGAGAGCAAGCGAGAGAGAGAAAACGCCCATCGCTGGGCCAGTGGATTCATGGGCTATTGTAAAGATATGATAATTATTGTTTGCCTGCCTGCCTTTCCTCCTCCACTCAACATATTATTCAAGGGAGCTCAGCAAACCCCTGGGGATGTCTTGAAAATGAAGCAATTTTGAAGGGAGTGAGAAAGAGGCAGAATCTAATGCACTGGTGTGTGAGAAGGGGGGGCTGTTATTGAGACAAGTGCCAGTTACATGTCGACCTTGTCCAGTATCAACACTGCTTTAACACACACAGACACAATGGACTTCCACTGAAATGACAGGAACGCTCCCTGCAAAGCCTTTCCGCTGAAGAACCTTGTAGAGAACACGCAGCTATCCAAAGTCAGATCTCTGTGGACCAGAGAGAAGGCGAAACATCTTCAAAGTAACCTTACAGTCCAGTTGCACACAGAGACCTAACTTTGGATAACTATGACCTGGATGAATGAGAATCTACACAGACAGAACACACATCTTCAGTCCTCAACACCTCAGAGAAGTGAATGCTCTCAACTTTCATCGGGGCGTTTAACAAGGAGATGTGGAACACGTCAGAAAGGATCGCCAGTGTTACTTTGGAAAGAAACAGATTTCTTCGATTAAATATTTGTGGTTGATAGTTTAATTTTCCAACAGAGACACAAAGAAATATATAATACTTCATACAAAATTATGGCTACTATCATATTAGTGATGGAATGTCTCTGGATTTGTCTTCATGGCCAAACAAAGGACTCACATTAAATTACGTTTGTACTATCGTGAGCTGAAAACATCTTTTCAAGAACTCCATATCGTTTATTCTATGGACAGTTTTTAAAAGCAGTTGATTTGTAAGCAAAATACAAACAAAATTAAATGCTCCCTATTGTAACTCATAAAAAAGTATAAAAGAGCAAAAAATGCACTATGTGATATAGCAATCCACAGGTCATTTAACAATGTTTTAATTAAAGCCTCACATATTAAAACTTTACAACAGGTGATATGAAAAATGTACAACATTTTCTTTTTTTTTTTCTTTTTTTTTTTTTTTTTTTTTTGCCCCCAGGGACTTCTGTACAGCTGGCAAAAAAATACCCCCCAGTGCCATTTTGGTTGGCTTTGGCAGTGCAACAAACTGGCTCTGCTAGTTTTTATTTTATTTATTTTTTTCTTTTTCCCTTGTTTTAAACGGTGACAGTATCAAGGAGCCAGGTAAAAATACATCAATCCCCTAAACCGTCTGCCTCGATCCAGACATGTGTATTCACCATAAAATATCCCCTTTTGTTACATAAAATAAAAACATAATTTAATTGTTAAACATCTGAAGTAGCAAGAAAATTAAGATCTAAGACCGAGTTCTCTGGGAGGGGGAGGCGGGGCTTACCAGTTACACGCAAACTCATCTGCAGGGTCGATTTACCGTCTCTCCCCTGCTCTACGAAAAACATGTACAGCAGATTACACTTTGATGTGATGACACAAGGGATTTATGGCAAGTTCTGACTCAGTTCATCCACACATCTGGGTCCGAACGTTTCTCACTTGCAGTCACTCATCCACACGCCACCAGCTTCCTGTGATGTGGTTCGAAAACAAGTTCCGATATCGCCGACGAGTCGCCGACCTTTTCCCTTCCGCGTCAAATGTGGTGGGATGAAAAGAGAAAAGTTGGACAGGAGTCCTCCGTATGAACCGACCAGTGTGAGAACAAAGACTGATGTGTGGGTTACTGGTTTCCAACAAAGATCCTGTGAGTCATTCGGTCCAGACGAGAGCCGATATGAATCTTTTCTGCTTTCAAAATGTCCTGCTGCTGCTGCGCTGAACTGCCAGCTCGAATTTCATAAATAAAGCTTTATTTTTAAATAAAACATCGAAAGACGGGTCTTTCAACATATTCCGTGTCCAGTGAGATTAAATTGACAACCAAAAAGCCTTCACACACAGAAAATGTCAAAGTAAACAAGAAGTGACTTCAGCCATAGACAAGACTATGACACAAACGTGTTTACCGCCAGTACGTGTGTGCGTGTCCTTCTGCACAATGGACAAAGTTCTTCATATAACATTCTAAATTTTACACACTTCTTAAGTGCAACTTAGAAAAGCAACATGAAATGATGCTTTTATTCTATTCCTGTTCTTTGAGATGGGATTTTTCCATTTGGCTCAGTAAATGCTGACTTGGGACATGGCCTGGGCGTGCGCCTGGATTTGGGAGGGGTGCGGCTGCTGCTGCTGCTGCTGCTGCTGCTGCTGCTGCTGCTGCTGCTGCTGCTGCTGGGCAGGCTGGGGGCTGCCGAGCGACGCAGAACCCCCCACTGAATGTGGCGTGCCGGGAGAGTGCTGTGGTGGGGAGCATTGGGACTGGTGCTGCTGCTGCTGGAGATGCTGCATCTGTTGCTGATGCAGGTGATGCTGCATATGCATGTGCTGCATCTGCATGTGCTGTTGCTGCTGCTGCTGCTGCTGTTGCATGTGGTGTTGCTGTAGTTGCTGTTGGAGGTGCTGCTGGAAATGCTGATGCTGCATTTGCTGCTGGATCTGCTGGTGATGCATTTGCTGCTGCTGCATCTGATGGTGCTGGAGGTGCTGTTGCATCTGTTGCTGCTGCTGGAGCTGCTGCATGGTGTGCTGCTGTACCGGCTGCATGGGTGGGCTCATCTGAGACACCGCTGTGGACTGGGCACCCGCTACCATGGCACCTCCAGGACCCATCTGGTTGAGCATCTGCGGCGGCATCCCAGAGGGCATGTTCTGATGGGAGACTGTAACCGAGGTTACTATTTGACTGCCCCCCAGTCTCATCTGCAGGGGTTTTGGGGCAATAGCTCGGGGTAGGGCTTGCTGGAGGGCTTGAGATGCTGATGACATGGAGGGGTGCTGGTTGAGGGGTGAAGGTAGCACCAGACCTGGGGACAGACTAGTGGAGGCCAGCGTCTGCTGTACCGAGCGGATAGTCTGGGCCTCAGCTGATTCTGCAGCAGCCTGCACGGATGAAAAATATCAGAGGGTTACTCTACAGTTTTTGTGACCGATTTCCACATTCTATAGGAATACGATAAACTTTACAGAGCCAACGTGGGTTTTTGTTGTTTAAAAAAGGCTTTCTCTAATCTACTGTACTGGTACAGTTTAAAGACAAAAATGAAAAAAAAAAAAGTGTACTGACCTTTGAAACCAGGCTAGCACGGTATGCAGCGAGGGCTTTTAAATATTCTTTTTTGGCAGCTTCTGTTTTGCTTTTATAAACCTGCGAGGACACAAGGATACATAATAAGACTTTATTTTCTCAACGACTGACATGACATCTGGAGCTACGAGTCTTCCTCTGAAAGACGCTGCTGATTACCTGCTTCTGCTCCTCTCCCAAGCCATCCCACATCGAGGCAACAATCTTGGAAACTTCCCCGAAGGTAGCGTTGGGGTTTTGACCCTTAATAGCGGCCTGGGTGTCTCTGAAGAACAGGGCGTAGGCCGACACTGGCTTCTGAGGCTCATTTGGATCCTTCTTCTTCTTTTTCTTTGGAGTCTTGGGCTTCTTTGTTGGATCTATGGGCGCTGGTCGCTTCTCCCCAATCACCTGCGATGATTTAGACAGAGAAGATCAAATTAAGATTCAGTGCCGCTAAATAAATAGCTAAATAAATGCAGGTGACTCACATATGCTATGGAGTATTTATCTTATCCACATAACGCTCTACATAGAGTCGTGACAGATCTATAAATCTGACTCACCCTGTTGCTTTCGTCCTGCTCATCTTCATTTATGGAACTGGAGGGAGAGGGTGTGGCCGACTTGCTAGCAGGCGGCGACGGAGAAGTGTGAGTGATATTGGGTCCTGCCATATTTAGACTCAGCTGCCCGTTGAGTTGGGACTGATTGATGGTGGTCAGCTGATTCCGTGACATCATCCCATTGGGGCCATTCATAGTGATGATAGACTTCATCACCATGGCTGCATTGGGAGGGTACTGGCGAAGATGGCCCGGTCCAAGACTCTGCAAAAGAAATGCCAAAAGAGCTTATTAAGAAAATGAATGTATGTATTTACATTAATCTTTACTTATTATATTTGATATTACCCTACCTTGAGTTAAAAGACATTAGTTTAAGGTATTCCCTTACTCTCTGGACATTCTTATACATGGTGTACCAACCTGTATAATATTGTGTCGGTTTACTGAGAATGTAAAGTGGGTCATTCTATGGTTTGTTCTGCAGCAGGTGACATGTCATAATGTCCCCCATGCATGATAAATTATCCAGACAAAATGCGGCTCTAACTTTATGCGCCAAATCTTTCTGACTGATCTGTTCTTGCGGATGATCAGTGGAATCAGTTCTTCACGCTGCGGAACACGTTGCAATCTAGCCCCATTTAAGTTGGCGTCGGTGCAACTAAATGCTTTTAAGTCGGAGGTGCCCACGGCGCTACAGGTCTGAGCAACACTGGCTTTGAGGGGCTAATGCCAAAAAACAAAACCTCGCTGTTCACTTTGCGTGCAAGACCCAGCACGCTCTTCTATTAGCGTGATCCGTCCTTCCCATTTCACTTCATCACTTCGCTCTTGTCTGGTCAGCTACTGTAGCAAAGTACCCCTGCCTCCTTCCCTCTCTTTGCCCTTTTTGAAGCCAAATCGTGAACCAAGTTGCATTTTAAGACATTTTAAGGCTTGTCATGGCCGTGCTAATGCTAATTAAAAAAAAAAAAAAAAAAAAAAAAAAAAAAAACTGCGCCCACATTGCCAGCAGACAACAGCGGAGTGTGCAAAGGTGATCTTACCTCAAAAACAGCCAGTAATGGCTGGACAGGCTGTTACTTACATTCAAACTTTAAGTGTTTAGACATGCGTATCATCAGGAGGAAGGAAACCGTTTTGCAAACCAAAATGTTGTTGTGTTGTGCTACACAACAAATTCTAGTTTGCCAAATTTTTTTCCTCATTTAATCATTTAGTGCCAAGTCTCCGAGGCAAAAAATGTTTGCATTGATTGTGGCAAGGATGAAATTACAATGGCTGCCAGCTTCCCCAGAGGGACAACTGGTCAGAGAGCCGGCAGAGTTGACATGGAACAGAGGAGGCGATGTGAACACAACAGAAAAGGTGATTTGTTCTCCCTGGATACATCCATCTGGAATTCAGCAACACAAACCCAATCTCCCCCCACCATCAGCACATCATAAACCCACACACCTCCCTTTATTGAAAGAACCCATGAATGCTCGTCTTCAAAAACAATACAGTAACAGTGTTTCAGATGAAAACATTGGATCCACAATCTATTTCTTTCTCATATGCCATGTCTCCTGCTTATCATAAATACAATCTATCAGGAGAGAGTAGATTCATATTTACACGTGCATGAGTGTGTGTGTGACACTGCAAAGGTGAGGAAGAAATTGAAGGCAGATTGTTGTGATGCTGCGGAACTATGGGAGCCTTTCGTACACACAAGGTGCAATAAACAGCACTGCAACCAATATGTGATTTACATATCCACAGCCCACAATGTTCCGAGTGTCATTGTCATCTTCATTACCGCGAACACGATGGCTCGCAGTTTGTTCTCTGCTCACCGCTAACATCAAAGGGGCACACACTGAGCTCATTAGTCGTGGCCATCTGTACAATAATATTTTTGCCCAATCCCAATGATGCACTTTTGACTTAGAGCAATGGCCCATTATGCTGTGTGTTTGGTGCAGTGTTTTTTTTTGTTTTTTTTTTTTAATCTCTTACCAACATTTGTGCATTGTACATCCAGAGAAATATACACCGACAGCTACTGTTAAAAACCGCATCATATCCCATTCAGCCCCCTGCTAGATGCCTTTATTTTATCACATATTACAGCAATAACTGGAGTGGCAGCAATTTTGCTCCTCACTCCAGGTAACAAAAGAGTGACGAGTCACATTAGCGAAATGTCCGCATTAGCACATCTGACTGGAGCAAAAATGATAATGGCTAATAAAACGCTAAAGAAAGAAATAATCCAAAATTACCTCGACTTTGATTAGAAATATGAAACTGCAGCGGGGGATTTTTTTTTTTCCCTTTAATTTATATTGCTCTACCTGTGCATTTGCATTTTGATTGCGGTATTGTCAGCAGTCACAGGAGACATCAAACTAGAGTTCAGCATTGTAGTCGCTGCAAATCTGCAAATAAATCCTTATCTTAAGCACACAGAGGCCATATGTGTCCACCTTCATCAGATCTGAATGTGTGTTTGTTGACTTTACGGGGGTTTGCACGCTAAACACTAACAAATAAAAAAAATAGACTTTATTTACATGAATTTATTTTCAAATGTTTCCCATTGTGGCGCTTCAATAGCAACATAATGCCGTCGACAACTGTTCTTTATTATTACTGGAGCTCTGAGCTAACATTCGCATTGAGGTTACGGCAGATGGAGAGGGGAAAAAAAGCTACACGCGAAACTCTTAATACAGCAGCTGGACTCAGAATGCAACATTATGCATTCACTGAGTGATAAACATCTCAACAGTGTTGTCAATGAAAAGAGGCTTTGGATCTGTTCTTACAGATATTGGAAATCAGAATTTGGGAAGAATGTACAAACACTGGCGTCACGTACTGAGCTGTAACAGGCTGAAAAGAATGTTAACAACTTCAATTTCCATTCAATCAATGCCAGAGCTCTTGGAAATGTTCCATGGCAGGAGAGGGGTAAAATCATCTATATGGTAATTATAAGGATGAATCCTCCAGTAACTTTCGCCAGCATGAAAGGTCAGTCCTATTAAAGATAGTTTATCAGTGCTCTGCACATATTCCTTTACTCGACTTCTAAACGTACATCTTTTTTTTTCTTCCCTCCATTTTAACCAACCTACTGGAGTCTGTGCTTAAGCCGAATGAGAAAAATGGAATTTTGAATGCCAGTAAAGGCTATAATAGCATGAAGATAAATTGTTTTTCTTTTCCCTGCCATGTTGCAGTCAAACGCATGCCACACACTTGGTCTCTCTCTCTCTCTCTCTCTCTCTCTCTCTCTCTCTCTCTCATGTGCAATCTCAGTCTATCGATCCTCCATCCTCCAAACCCCATTTTAAAACAAATCTTCCCCCTGCTCCCCCTGTCTGCGGGGCTAGCGGGTCGTCTCCCATTCATCTGGCAGAGCCGCTGATCCACGCTCCTTTCTGCCATTTCTCCCGGTGCATTATGGGTATTTAAAACTTGTCCGACATGACATCATTTCACTTTTAGAGCTTCCTGAAGAAAAGTAAATTACAGAATCAATCATGTAGAAGGTCAGGTTAAGACTTCATTACAAGTATTGCATGCCTGCATGAATATCTTTCATTTCTGACTGACCCAATATGTCACAATAGCTGTCCGTCGAGGGAGAAAAGAAAAAAGAAATCGAGTGAAAAAAAAAAAAGAATCCACTCTCTTAAATTGATGTACAACTCATGTCAGTGCTTCTTGGCTTGGAAGGAAGATAAGAGGGAGGTGTAGAAAAATATGCTTTCTGCAACAGTGCCCACATTTTTCATTTAATTCAGAATATAGTGGGTTTTTTTTTGACCGGTCAAAGCTGTGGGTTTTAAACTCACTGGCTCATCGACAAAATATCCAGTTCATCACGCCACACAATAAAAACAAAACCAGCGGTTTTCTTCTCTTCCTTAGGAAACATTAGCACATCTCCGCTGCTACAAAGCTAATGGTATGTGAAGAACCTAGCCATAGTTGATAATAAAAATATATATATATACATGTATGAGGACAACTGGGATCATATCCCCTGAAATATTTCCAATATCTCATACAACTAGTTGATCGTGTAGGTGTTGAATCCAGCTACGCAGGACATTTTAGGGCATGCTTACATGTGTCCAAAAAAAGAAAGAGAAAAAAAAAAAATCTGAAATGTGGTGAAGGCACCAGGTGTTTTTTGAAATGGAACCCAGGGACCCTTACTGTGCAGCAAGGGGGAGGGAAAAAAATCGAGAAGACATTGTGAATAAAGCAATAGTGGCAGCTCTAACTCCACTACTATTTGGCACTATTGAGATTCAATCACAAATCAGGAGGACACATGCTGGGAGACAAAAATGAGAGTCAGAAGCTTGTTAGGCGAGCAGATTAAATAAATAATGGCTCCAGATTCAGGGCTTGCCAGACACATTGCAGGCTGAGAAAATGTATTTCTCTTTGTAGAAGCTGGGCATCTGTGGCCAATTTACAAGACATACGCTCAACATTATGGGGAAGGAATTAGCAGAGCACTTGGCAATGCGATGACATGGAAGAAGCTTTTTGGAAATAACCCAGGTATATATTCACCAGCCTGCTTTCTCATTAAGTTCTGATAAGAGACAGACATCCACAAAGACCAGATATTCCCTGCCTGTCCAGAAACAAACAAACAAACAAAAAAACCCCAGACGAGTGCTGGCCAAAACATGATGCCTTTTGGCTAGATGAAAAATGTAATTGTGATAGTGTGGGGTTTGCACCCTACAGCCATAAAAAAAAATAAAATAAAATAACACAGACATGTAATCATGTATACATGGACGACGTCTTTCCTTTATCAGTGCGCTGAGAAAATGACAAAACACCTCTCTTAAAGCCTTTATAAACTTTAGGACTCTGCAGTGCAAACAAGTGTAGTACTTTTTGGTCCAGAGTTCAAAAGAATGCATAAAAAAAACTTTAGGGGGACCAATCCTGTTTGCGGGATTGGTCTGAAGGGCCAATACAACCCTTCCTGCAGTGGCACAATGCACGATACTAATAGCGAGCGAGTGGTGCACTGACGACAGCGCCACCGGGCAGGGAGCACCATCCTCTTGCCATTTTCTTTTTTTGTTTTTTAACAGAGCCTCCACACAATCAGGAGACGTGAGCCATGCAAATGATGTTAAATAGAAATAATGTTTGAGAATCAAATTTAATCCTCCAGCAAATCACGAGAACAGTCAGGATACATAATTGTGAATTGTGTCAAGGTTCCGTTTCTTTCAGATGCAGAAAGCTTAACTGACCATGAAATGAGAATTCTTTAGGCAAAAGCCCAGTTGGGGGGTGGGGGGGAATCCTCACTTTACTGTATGTGCTGGAGATAGTTGAAAGGCAGCAATTATTTTACATGGCAGGAGTTTGGAAAGCAATGAAAGTGAGGGATAAAAACATTTTACAGCCCTGTTCTGATGTGGGAATGTAAATAAATACCAGTCATGTCAGTGGTGTTCAACAAATGTGTCGGGGGGAGGGAGAAGGGGGAGAGTGGGGGTGGTTATAATGATCCTTTAATGCAAAGCCTCCCATTGACATCATGGACTCGACGTCTTTTCTCCTAAAGTAATCTGTTTTGTAACAGGTCTAAAAGACAGCTAGTCAGCTAGTGACATTTCCATTGTTCGTACTTAATGCATCTATGATGGTCACATTTAAAAAAAAAAAAAAATCTCTCCATCTATAATAGAGAGTGGTTTTGACACTTTAGCTAACTGTTCAGAGAACTCTGCGAGAACCTCACATGCCTTTTAAAGAGCTTGTGTGCAGCTAGACAGAAGCACATCGCTGCGTTTGCTGCACCCAAAAAACGTGATTCTGGTGGCAGCATGAATTAAATACGAGCACACGAGTCCGTGGCACATTCAGAGGCCATTTGCACTGAGGGGGATGGGGGGGATAACACCTGTGATCTAGTCACGTCTGCTGAATTTACAGATGGGGGGGCATCATTGGGCACACTCGCCAAGGTTTTGAAAAGAAATCCTTGTACAAGTAAGATAATACCATGACATTTACTCAAAGTGATCATATACCGCCACAGTTGTAAACAAGGCCAGATGCTAAACCAGATGCACTGACAACATCAGCCGAACAGAACTGTGATGGGATATTACATCATGGCTTGTCGTGACACTTAACTGAATTGAACTTTTTACTCGGTTTTCACCATTTAACTTAATAATTTCCAGCCGCGGCCCTGGAATTGCCAGTGTAACGTGAGCGTAAAACTGATACAGAGAGCGAGATTTCTGCAACAACGGCATAACTTTTATGTACATCTATCAGAGACTAGATCTGAAATAGCAGATTGAAAAAAGGGTTGGGTGACAAACGGGGAGCAAATACATCAAGCTTTTGATCGGCTGAGGGTGTGCGTGCATTGCTGTGCTCACCACAGGTTGGCCGTTGTTGACGGACATCCCTTCCTGCTCCATCATGTTGCGTGAGATGGTAATAGAGGGTAGATCCAGGCTCTGGGGTGGGAACTGAGGGATTATGGGACCCCTGTGTGGAACCGGTGGTTCTTGCATTGCCGGGAAAGGCGAATCCACATCCGAGAGGCCCAGACCTGACTCCGTCTCAGGTGGAGGTGTGATGGGAGGAATCTCAAACTCCTCATCTCCCAAACTAGGTGTATGAAAAGTCTGTAAAGGAGGACAGGGAGAGAGCACGAGAGTCATGAAATCCAGCAATATCAAGACAGATTTTTCTGAGGTGGGTCTTATCTAACATGCCGGATGGAAAAACCTTCAGGAATTAAATCAGACATCTTTGTGTAGGGGAGAGAGTGTTTCAGTAGAGTGGTAATGCACTTGTCTCTAATTGCACGAAGACGTAACATTTCCTAAACCTATTAGAGTCCACTGGGAGTCTGGAAGAAGAAGTCAAATGCAAAAATATCAAGCAGCAATCACGAGAGGGAGAGAGAGAGAGAGAAAGAGAGAGAGGATACATGATAAAAGCCCTTAATCTTAAGGATGGAAGCTGTTTGGTTGAAGTGCAGTGAAAATACACATCACATGGAGATGGGGGTTTAAAGAACATTTTCGGAGATTATTACACTTGGTCAGAAATGTTTCTTTTTGTTCCTCTTGACTGCACCCTTAAATCTACTCATCAAACAGCGTAATCCTTCTGCCTTTTGAATTAAAGCTTTTGGTCACACTTAATTTGCTTATGTGCTTTCTGGAGATGGGACTGTTCACCTACTCGGGGTCTTGTTTTCATCTGTACATGGCATTAAATTACTCTCCGGAAAGCCAACACATTCATGTACTGTCACAATGACCACACGTACATGCTGATAAACGTCGGACCCGACATTACGATGCCTGGGACGCTGGGGTTTGGCTGCCGCTGCCAAGTTACTTCAAACCTCAAAGCACTGAGTCGCTAAAAAAAAAAAAAAAAGTGACGCAATTTTAAGTGCTAGCGTTTGAGCTGCTGTTCGAAATCAAAGGAGCAGATGAAAATCTGCAAAAAGATACAATGAACATTCTGGCAACACAAAAATCATGTTGGTTCGGGCCTCATGTCAGACTCATCTCAGCCCTAAACCACATTTAAAGGCCAACCTGATGGAAAGAAGCTCAGAAATAAATGAAACTCTCTCGAGTTGTTTCGCATGAACTAGGACCAAGAAAAAAAAAACCAAAAAAAAAAACATTAAAATATGTTCTCCATCACATCAAACTCTGACTGCTAAGCCAAACAGCCAATCAGAGGCAACCCTCTTGCTTCCTGCCCAGGCTCCATGTAGGACAGGTAAAGACAACAATAAAATCTGATTTTACACACATAGACACCCTGCATTTTATCTTCACTGGGAGACTGAGTGCTGTAGGCATGATCATGCCTCACTGTGACATTCAGTCTCAGGTAAAATCACCATCCAGTGTTGTTTTACTGGAATCAAAACAATATTGCAGCCTATGAAAACCCTATTCTGCAAAAAAAGTATGAACCTGACAGACTTTCATAACCTGCCAACACAGCTAAGTACAAATCTTCTCTGCTCTGTCTGCACGCCTCCTGTAAGGAATGGAATAACAGACAGGAGATAACAGAGGGAATATGCCAACAGTGCTCTTGATTAGGTAGTATTAATGTTCCCCTTGCTTGCTTTAGCACACAGACACTTGAAACTAATTCATTGCCTATTCAGGGTAGCTGTCTTGACAAGCGCTGATGAATTCCAGGAGCATAGGCAGCTAATAGAGATTTCCGTCCACCTCTTTTATATATATATATGTATTATACTCCCTGAAACTGTTTCGCTTTGCAGCACTTGTTTCACAGCTACAGATTCGGTTCTCTTTTCAGAAGTAGCTGAGGTCATATTCATCATGGCCCTGGCCTCTAGCTCGCAGAGTGTAGAATAAATCACCAGCACCTCCGGCAGGAACCATTTAGCCCAAGTACTCCGCTGTCATATTATACTTCAAGTCCAGTCTGAAAAAAGAGGAAACCCTCTGAAGTTACTTAATGATAATGACTGTTCAACAAAGTATGCAGTCAGTGACTATTAAAAAAAAAATAATAATAAAATTACAAAAAAAAGAAAGAAAGAAAGAAAACGTTGAGATAGATGGACAAAAACTTTCAGGAGCTCGTGGAAAGGATCGCAAACGATTCATCATCGGAGGGCCATCGTTCATCTTTTTCAATGTCTCCTGCGGAACGGGGTTGACCTCAGCACCAGCCTTGAGCTCTCCGGCCTCAGCCTCATCTGTATCGTATCATGCGGCACTCTGAAAACTCTGGTTCGTCTTCTCATACAGCGGATACAGTTTAGCCACATCTATCCACATAGAGCCAGGTTGAGATTTTCTTTTGTTTTTTTCTTTTAAAGTGAAAACATGTAGAGTGTTTTGTTACCGTTAGGTAAAAAAAGCAAGGGTTGGTGTCAAGTCAATAAGGACTGAACTATGTAGGTCATGGCTTCTATAAGATGGTGCGCAGAGGACTAGATTACAGGGCCAATCTAAAGATATAAGATGTCAAAGAAGAAGGCCGGCCGAGGTGAACTCGAGTCTTGTAGGAGAGCAGCACGAGCATGCTCGTGACCTTTACGCAAACACAAACATTAGAGAAGAGGAATGCCACTGTTTAATGTCTACCAAACAGAGAGGAAGAGGAGGATCGAAAAGAGACATCAGGCATTTTCAGCAGCAGTGTGTGTGTGTGTATGTGTGTGTGTGTGTGTGTGTGTGTGGTGTGTGTGTGTGCTCCCTTTCTTTGTCAGTAATGGTACAAATTAACATCTGTACCAGCAGCCCTGATAATGGAGACATGGTGTTAGTGTCTCATTTAGAGGATATGAAAAATACCAACTGCCTGTGCAAAGAAAAGCCCCCTTCCCTGGGGGAGAGGTGCCAGATTTTTTTTTTTTTTTTTTCCCTGAAACGCAGTGTGTTACAGTGTAGCACGCTGGATAGTGTCACTTCACATAAAGCCAGGCTAATTCTAGAGCGGGAGCAGCTTAGGGGTCTCTGATCAGAGATTAGGAGACGTACCCTACCCACTTTCTTTGCCTGATTATCCATTTAAATTGTTCTGAAACGCTCAGAGGAGCCAAGTGCCAAAAGCAGATGCTGGCCAGAGACGCGCAGGCATGAACGCATTAAAGGGTGGGAAGCGGACAGCCCAACAGACGGTGTGCGTGTTATTGTTTGTGCGTGCGTTTCCACTGGCAGCCACAGAGTCCAGCAGGAGGACAGAGCTGGGCTTGTAACAGAGAGGTCTGATGTACCCGGCATGAGACGCTTGGGCAACTGTGTGGGAAATCCTCAGTGTCTGCTGGTCAGCCTGGACTGGAAGCGTTTAAGACTTTGCGCAGAAATACAATTTGCACAAAATCCCACAGTTTGAACTTTCTAACGAACTTTCTAACATGCTAATTCTAGCAACTCAGCCTTATTCTATTGACACAGTCAGTAATTCAGCACATATCACATGATGACTGTGTTGGCCAGTGCAAACGTTTAAGCACTAATAAAACTGGTTTAAGTGTTATTTAATGCAAGATACCTGAGTTAAAAAAATAACTATTGTCTATTCTTTCATTTTAAGTTCGCAGATAAAATCTCTATCTGGGTTTCATGGGTTTTTACCCGATGAAACAATCAAAACAATATTTACAGCATTTTCAACATACATTAATTGGGCTGTTTTTAGTGAATTTTCTTCTGTGGTGTTTTATTTATTTATTTATTTATTTATTTATTTATTGCTCCATTTCCATGCTGTTCTTTCAGTATCAGGACAAAAGCAAGAGAAAGCTTTTCAGGCAATCTTCCCAGTCCTTCAATAAACACAGTAATGAAATTCACAGATGCAATAACCAAGACTTGTTAAAGGCAGCAGCATGCAATTACTGCATATAATAGGTCCCAGAATCAATACAGGCAGGGTTGAAGATCCAGTTTCAAATATGTAGACGGGCAGAGAGCAAAGCTACTCAAATGACAACATCAACCATGGCTCATCAACATTATTTCAAATTTGGATCATTTATAGTCCATTTCTACATATTTATAGTTCATTATACATCTGTAATGTGATTGGAAAAGTAAAGTGATACACAGGAGTGGAACACAAGCTTACAATACAGTATCCCTTTCCTTGAGAGAAGCAGTGAAGCTTTCCCTGCTGGGATGTATGTTGTACCAGGCGCACCAAGGTCATCTTATCTCATCGTCTAAGTGCATAAGGTAAATGATACATGGGCCATCTAAACGGCAAACACAGTGCAGTTTTAATGTAGCATCCTGGATGCGATTGAAGATGTGTTGTGCAAACAGAAAGATAAACTGAAGCACTAGTTTTCCATAAAAGAATAGGAACAAACATAAATACAGAAACGAAAATTAGCATAAGGTAGCGAAATGTGGGAATAAAGCAGGTGTTTGTGCTGCCAATTGAATAACAAATTGCAATAACAGAAAGAGAACAGTTCAATAGAAAACTACAAAGCAGCAGCATCTTTTCAAGTCTGCATATTTTTCAGTAAAGAAGACTTGGCAACAAGCTGGAGTATTTACAGAGGCTGGCTTTTCCACACAACAAATGCATGTACTATAGGACAAACCAAAATTATGGCAGTGGTGGGCCATCAGGGCCTGCAAGACCTTCTCTGCTGACCTAAACATACTCAGAAAAGTTTAAATAAATATGTAAATGAAATTATTCTTCATAGTCAGTTCTGTACATGTAATATTATATCCACTTTTGTGCTGCTTCCAGTGCTATATTTTAAGGTAGAATTTTTATCCAATCATATTTCAGCTAGCTTGCATTGTCAGGTTCGATGAAATCTGCCCAATGCCTTCAGAACCAACAGAGCAGGCTCTTGAGCGCTGTAAGTGAACGGACACAGTCAGTTGCGATAGCCAATCAGATCTCAAGACTGCGACGCCAGCGCCTGCTAGAAGCCTTTATGCTGAACTGAACATGTACGTGTCCTGTGATTGAATAAGTACACTCGTGAGAGCTGGCCCTTGAAACTAACTCTGACCTAAACTTGTAGATCCAGCTACCGATAGCTATCGCTGTATATTTTTTTTAACCCAAGATGGCTGAAGGAGGAGAAGAGATAGATTTGGTTGCGGATATACTAGCCATGGCATTTTCAAGTGCCAGCATTTCATTTTTAATATGTATTTTGTCATTTTATTTCGTTAGTATTAAATCAGTGGTAGCGAAATAAGTGGACAAAATACTAAAAAATCGAAACTTTTATTTATGTAATTTATAATGTAAATAATGTTATGTGGCGCAGCTTCAGCTGTGACTGAAATCACTTAAGTCACAATTTAAGATGTTCAATTGTTTTGCTGTTGCATATTCTCAAAAACAAATGCAATGTTTACTTTTATTTTCAATGAATAGTTTGTGTCGTTATCATCTCGTTGGTGTCTTAGATGTAAACGGCGACAGTGCACAGTTTGTCCGACAAACTTGTTAGGCTCACATAGTTTTGTTGACTAATCTTTTAAAATCATGTTTTATCTTTGAGTTTTGACAGTATCTGTAATCTTAGTTTCCTACTCTTAATGGTGAATGTGAGGTTATTGATTTTAAACGCTTCGGAAATTAAGTGTTGCTTGACTAGCCTATATTAAGGTGATGTAATGTGTAAGTGTGATTCTGTATGGATTCTCGAGCCGTGGTATCATATTGAAGGTATGAGGTGTATTAAGTACGACATCACTGAAGGCCTAGGTGTGAAATGCATGGCACACCACTGAATTATGGTTTGGGAAAAATACAGCATTTTGCTGCACAATTCAGGTTTGGACTTAAAGCATTTCTGCCATGAGCCGACACAACAAGGTGCTAGTCTGGTTTTAAGTGTTTGTGTCTCCAGAACCTAAGCTAACGCAGCTGCGCCCTGTCTGGTATTTAAAGCACCATTGGAATAGATGAACAAAACATCCGCAATAGCCATTTATTTGGATCTGTAATCATGTGGTAAAAATGGCCGAGAAAATCTATCTGGTCAACAGGAGCCCTGCTGATTTCCTACAGACCAAGAAAGGCTCAATTAGCGTAATGTGAACCGCTAAATTCGAACTTGTCAACCTTTTTAAGTTCAAGTTGCACCAAAATATACCCTGAACAGCAGTGCTCAAAAAGCTCTGCTTAAGACTTCTTTTTCTTACTCTCTTTCTCCACTCCGCACAATACCATCTGTGCCCTAACACTGGAAACAGTTGTCCCTTTTGATAAAATGTAAATGAGCAAGGGCCCTTTTCTTTTTCCTAAGGAGCACACCCCCTCCTTCAACGCACGCACACACACACACACGCACACACATACACATCTCAAGCCCATCCCCCCCATATCCTGGCTGCCACAGTGGGACCTCACAGCTGGGGGCTGAACGCTCTCTGAGCAGCTTGTGAGCACGGTTCTTGAAAGCAGCGCATGTACTTGTTCAATGTAAATGCGAGGGGAAAATGTAACTTTTTTACGTAAGGTTCTAAGTCAGTTTTATCCTGGTTGCAGTTTTATCCCGGCTGCAGTGGATCACTTATTATGTCAGCAGTGACTGAATCCTCAGTATGTTGGAGCTGCATCACGCCGCTCCGCTGTGGGTTATGAAGCCAGAGCGCCGTCCCCGTCTAAAGTGGATGAGATTGGACCGTTCCAACCACAGCTGACCATGGGTATTTTTGGTGCACTTGTCTCGAATGACAGGGCAGCAGTGTGGGCAGAGAAGGGAAAAGAATGGGTAAATTTTGCAAGTTGTCAGCACTACTAAGGCGAAAAATTGCGCCAGAGAAACTCCTTTTTTTTATGTTTAATGCATCGCTACAGCGCATAGATTTATCCCAGCATTTCCTCACAGTTAGATCGTTGGTGACATTCCACTTTTTGCATGTGTCAACAGAGAGAGTGGCTCCGGGAGTGACGGAATCACGGAATGCTGTTGGGTTCCTTCATTACATCTTTGAGCAGAGAAAAAAACAGGTGTGTGTGTGTGTGTGTGGCTTTCAGAAAAAAAAAATCACTTTATCTCACCGAGTGCAGTCAAGACAGTCAGATCACATCAGTGTCAGCTCTCTGAAGGAACAACCAGCTCTATAGGCTGAGCCCGGCTCATCTCTATGGAAGCTTATTGTCTTGTGTGTGCCTCGGGACGGTTGACATTTCAGGCAATTGCAATGTTGCAACAGGGCTTCAATCTTTACTGATGTTTCCCAACACTTTACTGAGCATTAGCAAACTGAGCATTTTAATATAGATGTGTAAAAAAAATAGTGGATAATACTCACATCACCGGGGGCGAGCAGGGCACCATTGGCCTCCGCCATGTTCATGTAGTTGTTGTTATTCTGGAACTGTAAAAGGAAAAAAAGAAAAAAACACAATAAGCCAACAAATGGTGGCAATATCCGGTGTGTCTACATGCCCTTTGAATTTGTAACAAACACCTGTCTGTCAGGCAGCCTATCACGCATGGTTCTGAATGTTTACGCACTCAAGTTTAAGCCTTTTTTTGTACGTGTACATCCTGCCGTGCCATCATGAAAGACGCATGAGAGCTCCAGGTCAATTCGAACTAGTTGTAGTTAACAAGAATCAGGCCCGGCTCTTCCACTCTTGCGGGATGGCAATTAAAGCTACGTTTGCATCATAAAGCCAAGCATCACGATGCAGCAACGGGGTTATTAACTTCGAATCATCTACGGGAAGGAGCTCAGGGGAAACAAAGAGGTGGAGAGTTGTCTCAAAATAAGCAGTACGTAGTTCTGGTCATTTAAACCTGTGTTTTTCAAAATTATTTTATGGGAATGGGATTTCAATTATCCTAAGGAACAGACTTCTACATAAGAGAATTCCCGACCGCATCCTAAAAAAAAAGTTAACAAACAATGATACAGGTGTACCACCGTAGAGCCCATGAGCTATTAAAAGCTTATGCACTTTAGTAAGCGGTCACATGTTTTCACAACATACTACAGCCACCCCCCCCCCCCCCCCACCCCCAGCCCACTGCTGGCAAAATGGCAGCCACTTCCTTTCTTAGAGACACAACCATACTGACAGGTAGGAACAATGGGACATAGAATGAAGAATTATGGGCTAGCAGCTGGACCCAGGAGCACAATGCAGCTCTTTGTGAGCGAGTGCAAAAACCCAGCCTACATGCAAAGCCAGAGAAAGGATCACAGTGCATCTGGGTCTTCATGAGGTTCCACTGGAACACAATTTGTACAAAGTTCGGCCGTAATGCTTTTGTGTGTTTGTTACAAAAGTCAGTCTCTTAAAACACCAAAGAAGAAAAACTCAGATGGATTGAGAGAGCAACAGAGAAAGAAACAGCTTCTTATCTGGGCAAATACCAGACAATGGAGGAAAGAAATTAAGATCGGAGCTAAATGAGAAGTGAAATAATAAAGTTTCTAACCCTTTGTGTTTTTTCTCTCATCTCCTTTTCTTCTTAGTGGTTAGTGCACGAATGTAATTACAGAAAGAACTGCTGCTAATCAACTCCGAATGGTATCCATTAATTAGTCTATGCCCTGGAGAGAGAGTACAGCTTTACCGGCAATGCTAACAGTGTTATGCACCAGTGAGGGAGGAAAGCCGCAGGCCCAGCTGCTGCTACTGAAGCAGGTGGTTTGTTCCGTCTGGACCACTGGAGCCTTTTTTACCTGGAGCTGTCCCAATAAACTAGATCTGACTTACTTCACCTAGGGTTTCCATGCTTGCGCACATGTAGACGGGCACACAGCAAGGAACATGTGTCAATAGCAAACGACCCGCTACTTCCCAGCTGTGTGGAACTTCGAGACATGACATGGCTGGGTTACATCAGGCACTTGGCTTGTAATTAACCTTTTTGCTGGGCTTATCTTGGAAGTGTTATGCTGTCCCCTTACTTCTTTTTAGATAACAAATTGAAGTCTCAGAGATATCCTTCTCTATTAAAGCATTAGGAACATTGTTCTGATGGGGGTGGAGATAGGACTTCGTGTGGTCTCTCTGGATGTAATTTTAAAGAAAGAAAAGACAATTGTTCCAGAGTATTCCCAAAGGAACATGGGTCTGAAATCTTCCATTAAAGCAGACTTGCTGTCAGAGATTTTTTTAGCCTGATTTAGCTAGTTATGCTGAGCTAGCGCATTAGCCAACTAGCAAATGTGGGTAAAAGCCTTACGAGTGTGAGAGCTAATGACCCACATGCATATAGCGACAAACACGACAGTGAGGAGAATGACTGATTGAGAAACTGTAGGTACCGTACGAGCAGCAGCTTCATCGGCGAGAGCAAAAGTTTACATTCCAAGTAATGATGAGAATTCCTCTGGGTTCTGTCTTTAAGTCATGCTTTATTGTCTTTCCAATGTCCTTTAAGAGTAGTTGCATCTCTCCTCCGAGAACTGTGACTAACATCCTAGAAAAATGTCCCCAGCCACCAACATCAATCTTAGCCAATAAGAGCTGTACCGTGTGGTGGCACAGTCTGGGCTACAGGCCTCGGCAGACAACCACAGCAAGGACAGGAGTTTATTATTGTTATTCCCATTTCGGGTTTTTAAAGGAGGTGTGTGTGTGTGTGTGTGTGTGTGTGTGTGTGTGTGTGTGTGTGTGTGTGTGTGTGTGTGTGTCGGGGGGGGGGGGGAATCAGCCTGGCTGCGGTGCCGATTGAGTCAAACGCCAGATGAAATTAAGTGTGATTGGTGGGGCCACGCAGCTGACAGTGGGGATGCAACTAAAATGGGTCAGAGAAGACAATGAGGGCTCTGTAATTAAAATGATGTGACGAGCTAGACCAGAGCATGTGAAGGACCAAATGACCGTGTGTGGATAAAGAGTTGGGGTTATAGATTCTGATTTTCTGCAAATTTGATTGTCAGAATCACGTTTTGGCGTTAAACTGCTACCTGTAAATATGGAGGCTAAAGCAGCACTTTCCGAAAGAGTAGCCGCAGACCTACAGAAGGCACCCAATGGGAAGCCATAGAAAAAGTAATTTAAAATAGCTATGGGAAGAAGGCTTTTATTAACGCAGTGGATTCACGGTTAAAGGTGATCTGTAATATGAGCCTCTCTGAGCCAGACGTGGCTGTGTAGCAGAGAAAACACTGGGCGCTCAGTGTTTAGATTTCTCCTTCTGCACCACTGGCACATTTCTTCAATAACTGTTTAACAGGGGAGAATTAAAGGCTTACACGGACCCTGATCCTGATGTGAAAAGACTCCAGTGTCGGCATAATCGCAGGCAGACAGAAAACCAAGCAACTTCACGCTGAATAGGATGAAAATGAAATTCTATTTTTTTTTTCTTTCAAATGCATTGCACTTCCTTTTTATTTTAAAATCAAGCAGTCATTCTGAGTCCTTTCAGGCATTCATCACCATCATCAGGACCAGTTACATCCACGTTGTGACAGGAAATCATCTGCATTTCTCACTGACAATATTTCCAACGACAACCATTTCAGCTTTCACACACAAATTTTTGCACATTTTTTTTAAACCAATGAAATATTTGTAAAAAAGAATACCTGTGGGAAATGAGATGTTTTGGAGCTATTATTCCAAACAGAATTATTTCAACCTCGGGGGCGAACACACTATTGCTCCAACATGACCTCATCTCAGCCATCATGTGATGAAGGGACCACATAGATCCTATCAGTCAAAATGAACCAGAGAGATCCACATAAAAAAAGAAGACTCCTGAAGGTGACAAGTCTGCCATCTTTTCCTGCATACAAATGAAAACAAAACATCTAGCCGCATTAGTTTCACCTCTGACGCTTTTGTCACCCAGGTTTATAGTACAGCATGACTAGGTGAGACTTTCTCTTTAGATCAGATCAGAAAAAGCTTTTTCCCCAAAACAAATCTACCGCTGAGAAGCAGTTTCTACAGTTGGGCTTCAGTTCAGCACTCATGGCCTAGCGTGTGTTCTCTGGAACATGACTCTCGTGGTAATATCTTCTCCGTGGTCTCCATAAAAAAAAGGTCAAAGGCCAACCCCTCCTCCCACCCCCACTTCAAAGTAACCAGCAGTAATTTCGCTGCAAACAATTTCATGCAAAGCTGGGCCTGCATGAGAGCCTCTCAGCACCAGAGCAACTAAAGTAACTGTTTCATTTCACAGAGTTTTGCGTCAATTTCTTTAAAAAAATGATCTTTGGCTTGTTAAGGCTTCTCCTCAGCAGGTCCATGTCTGTCGAGCAAACCAGTGCAGCTATCACAGGGTCTATTCACACCCATCAGCGCCGAGCCGACGTACACAGATATGCGTTATTTCCTGCCATGTGTTCCGCAGTCAATTTGCAAAGCGACTCCGACAGCACAGCGTGTCCGCTCGGCTGGTTGGAAACCCGCGTTTTGATCTGCAGGCGGAATCGATCGGAAATTCAGTTTAAAGCCAAAATCATTACTCCCCCAACACAGCACTGTCTTCTGCTATTAGGACCGCCGCACCTCAGCAGCACAGAACAGAGGAGTAAGTTCATTTTAGGCGGCTTTCTCTCGGTCCGGCCTCTCTGCGTGAACTCGCTTGTCCAACTTTTCTGGGCATTAAGTCGTTATACCACAATGTTGCACTCACATTATTTACCACCAATACAATAAAGGCGTGTACTTATATGTAGGAACACACTGAATTTAATGGTAGAATTTTAGCTAATTGTTTAACTATATTTAGGATTTTAAAGTTTTCTTGAAATTTGATTGAAAAAATGTTATAGGTATTCAAGATTCAGATTTAAACTATATAAAAGACTTGCAAAACAAAAAAGTCGAATCATTCTTCCAAGATTACCCAAAATAAAACTGAATCATCGAAATAAAGACAGAGCTTTCAGTGATTTTACATTTCAGAAAATATGAATTACGCTTTTTAAACATGACATGCCAGTCATTATGACAGCAGTCAAAGAAAGTAAATGGCGAAGCCAGTGCCATCCAGCCTCATCCTTAGGGTTACATTTATATTCAGCACAGACACATTGTACACGGGCGATAGCATGGAGACACAAGCAGACCTAGGTGAAACCAGTACCTTGACATTTCTCTTCAAGTATTTGGAGAATGACATTTGTTGTGTTTCCTGCACGGCTACATTACTTCAGGCAGAAAAGCTGTCAGTCATGGAAAAAAGTAAACTTGGAACACACTGCAAGAGCAGACTGCGCCAAGGCAGACAGGAGACATGCTTTTACATGGGTTTGACCGTAGTGGTGTTACGAGGACGCTGGCAGGCCGCCACGACTGCATCGCTCCAGGTTCTTCAGCTGTGTGATGTCATTTATTTATGAAACTCGTCTGAGCAACAACACGGGCTTACGAATGTTGCCTCTGTTTGAGAAAATGTGACCATCGAAATCCGTACACAAGAGAAAACTGTTTAACGGACTCTGACTCCGATAGAAACTATTATATTATTACAATTTTTCATTCTAGTAATGACTCCATAAAGCAATTACATTGTACCTAAGGCATTAAATGCTTACATTTACTGCGCTATCTTAGCATTTAGGCACATGCTAATAGCAAGAACCCTTGCAATTCACGTTTTTTATTACAAAATACTACGAGCAGCAATCGCATTTATTTTGTCATAAACCAAAAGCTGGAAAGATAATCATGATTTGGAAACTGGTATTTGGAATTTAACCTGAGCAATCAGGAAATGCGACATCTCAACTGGCTGCTGTGGTGATTACATTAACAGAAAAAGGTGAAGTAAAATAGAAAATAACATTTAACCCTTAACAAATAAATCTGCCCATCCTGGAACTATACGCAGCCAGACTCCTCACATCTAGAATTGATCACATCAGTATTGAAATTTAAGAAGTTTTCCCTCATGCTTTAAAAATACTCCGCACTCTCCAGGCTCTGTTTTTAGACAATTTTAGTGCACAATCCCCAGTGGTATTAAAACTCATCACATTGCCACTTAACAGACATAGAGAAAACTTTTAAGATGATGTTTGAACATTCAGTAATGATTTAATCATTAATATCTTTAAAAACAAAAAAAATAAAGTTTCTCCATCAGCACATTTCAATGGTTTTTAATGTTTACTTAGAGAATAAACACAGTGGCAGGTACAGATTAATGCAGGCATTTTGTCTGATTGCCAGATCTGGCCAACATTATGTCACACGATACTTTGTTTTCTCCGAGGCCTTTGAATTTGTCAAAAAACAAAGAGTAAAAAACGGCCCTAACAAGTCCAACCATGGATCTGAACAGCACGCGGGTCAAGATCGAACATCGCCATTTCTTTCCCAACTGTCGAGTTTCGGCTCTGTACTCTGAAAAAGCAAATCCTAAAAGAAAGCACGAGTTAAATGGGGCTCCATCTTTGATCTGGCAGGGTGCAAAGCCATTGGCCCACAGCCACAAAGGAGCTTAGACGATGGAGAGGGTCTCTCCGAAACGCGATGTAGCTTTCTCACAATGGCTGCTATTGCACAGACACGCAGCTCTCGAGGAAGCAGTACAAGAAAAAGCTCAGCTCCGCGGCGTTGTCTTGCCCTTGCTGCTAAGCCATGACTCAAGGCTGTTTACACTCTGCAGCTTTGAAGCAACTCCAGCTCAAGATGCTATTTTGGAAGTGTGGCTCTTAAGTAAAAAAAGTTGCTTACCTCTGTTTACCGTTCCACAGTTTTTTGGGGGGAGGGGGTAAATATGTTGATTACTGTCAATAAAATGAATGTTATAAAAGAGAATAATAGCTTTCAACTCCTGGGAACAGAGTTCTTTTTTTGTTTGTTTTTTTTTATCAGTGCTAATGGTGGCGCTTGCTCTGTTTTTCTCAGATCTACTAGTTCAGGAAACTCCATCCAAAGGTGCTGGGAGCCCAGTCTGCTCTTATTGCCCCAGCAGCAGATGCATATTTCTTTTTTTTTTTTCTTCTACTTTCCTGTGTGCCATTACTGGCTAATACAGTCATTATAACCAGCTTAGGGAATGTGCACACTCAAGAGCTTTTAGTGACAGACTCGACACTTTTTTTTTTCTATTAGCCATCGAGCAACAGCAGAGAAAGGAACGTTTGAGTTTTTTTTTTTTTTTTCTCCTTTGGAGCAAAATATTAAAAGACTACATTGAATCCAAAAAAATCAACAAGTCAGATAAAACAAGATGGAGAAATGTCTGGTCCGGTTCAAGATTTTCAAATTAATTTCACATAAACATGTACAACTTGAATCTGCTCTGTTATTCTTAACTTAAGCCCACACTAATCGCAAACAGACCTATAAATTTGGAAAAACACAAACTGCTGAGCAGTGACTCATATATCAGTCTATTATACACTACATGACTGACTGTATTAAACAAATGGCTGGGTCTGCAGCTGGAAAAGAGAGGCAATATAGTGAGAGCAGAGGTTATTGTCTAATTTAAATCTTGGCTGCCTTCCCAGAGCTGTACCACATTCCAATTTGTGGCTGTGTTGCTTGGCGCTACCAACGGAGGTCCGGCTGCAAATACTGTGGCACTCCTCTCCAGAATTAAAAAAAAGGAATAAATACATTTGCAAACTGACAATCAACAAGTTGGCTGAACAATCGGGCCATATTAAGTGTAGAAATGAAAGTGCACAAATTGTTCCTCTATGGCAAATTTCATCTTTCTTCTGTTTCAAAAAAACAAACAAACAATAATTTTAGTATGTTTGAGTTTATATTTCTCAGTCTAGTGACAAATGGAAAGGATGCCATCTAGAAACTTAAGTTAACTATCTGTCTTTAGTATATTATTATACAATCGTATGGCAGATTGACAACACCACAGGACGCCATTAGCCAGACCTGGCTGCTACGGAGTCAAAATGTTTTTCCTGTGTTGGCAGCAATCAGGCTAAGTGCCTCAGTAATGTTTTTAAAGCTCAAAACACCGCTTTAACACCTACTTCCAAAATGCCGAAGGATTAGGACACCGGCTTTGAATAATTACCAACACAAAGCTTCAACTTTGTTTCCATATCGCCGCACTGTTATTTGAAAAGATCTGGAACAAAGACAAATGACATACAAATGAAATAAAAAGGAAAAAGTCTTTCGTTCCCACGTGTGAAAATGACAGACGGAGATCAAAAGACAGAGAAAGTCGAAGGTGTGCGGCATATTATTTTTTCCTATTTAACAAGCACAACCAGTTAGTTTGCACGAAGAAAAAAAAAAAAAAAACACATCTCCGTGCAGCATGTCAGTGCGTTCCGATCACATGAAGCCATTTTTCCTCAAGTCGAATTTCTCTCTTCGGCCTGTCAGACTTTGACAGTTTGACAATCCGGTTCTTTGCGTCTGATCTTCGTGCTATTGTTAAATAACTGCACGATTATCCCCTGTACATCTGCGAGTTGTTAGAGCACAAACACAAAACACCTAAATCTGCCTCGTCTTTCCCGATTTTGAGCAACTGCTCCAAATCAACTGTTCCCTCTGGCAGTTTTTACCAGTTTTTTTCCACTGCAGGCAAAACCAGTGTCGGTAGCATTTTCTGTACACGACCCTTGACCCCCTATTTGAGAGACCGAGCTCCACCAACGTAAGCGCGAGCAGTGCACAGTCTGCTCAGGTGGCACCCCCTCGTGTACTTCACTCTTCATTTGTCTTTATTAGGTCATGTTTAACCTGCTTCTCCGGTTCTCTGCTTGTATACGTAGAAAGTTTGCAGAGAGAATGAGAGGGTGGGAAGGTGCAACTCCAGATCTGCATTCACACAGAGCAATAAACGTTGAAAACATCGGGGGGGGCTAATTTACCTGCAGCCAGAGAGAGGGAAAAAGGGGAGATTTAATCTCTTCATTCATCTTCACTTAAGAGATCGAGCCAATTAGCTTTCCACAGTGATGGACGGCGCTTGTGTTTGCTCTCCTCCCTCGACAACCCACCCTCCCCACTACCAGTCAGCTGTCGAAGAGTTTGTGTCGGCTCCGGCTGAAGGCCTCGAATATTATTCGAGAGCACCTTCGCAAGAGCGAAAATAGTCGCGATGTCTCTATCCAAATCTGCGGAGTCTGAAATATTCGCCACTGCAATTTGCTGTGACTGATTAACCAATGGGAGAGTTGCTCGGGGGTACCTCTCCAGAGTGCTGTAATTGAGCGGATTTGACTTGGGAGATGTTTTTTTTTTCTTCTTCCCTCCATTTTTTAAATTTGCTTTTCTTTCTTTTAAGCCTCTCTTAAGAGTCATCAGAACTCTGGCAGAAGTATGTAGTCCAGTTAACATTGTGATCGCTGTCGCAAAGGAAGGAGAAGGAAAACAATTGGACTGCTAATGTGATGGTTCCTCTGATGTTTTACCAAAGTCTCTGGCTGATTAATCAGAGTTTGCTGCCGCGGTTGCGAGAGTACTGTCAAGTCAAGACACTTTTACGATCAGGGGTAAGTGTGCTATCCTGTAACACCCATGATGCTCCACACAGACTCTGAAATTTGAAATAAATTTGAAATTCAGAATTACATGAGTGTGCATGTTTTATATTTTTGAAACCTACAAAAAAAAAAATCAAATTGTTGTAGTTTTATAAAACTCTTTACAACCCAGTGGATTGCATTGTCATTTATTGGATATTATCAAGTTAATCAGAATAATATGTAGCATCTCCTTATTTACGTTCATATCATTATATAACCTCCAAATAATATCAAATAATGAGGCGTTTCACTATAATCTTTTATGGTCAATTAAAAGATTAATATGTCGGTGGTGTTTTTGGCAGCTTCTGCTGCCAGGAAGGGGCTGTATTTACAACAAATCTGAAATACAACAGTATGCCTCAAACATCCTGTCTTTGCATTAATCGCATTTATATTACGTAGAGAGAAAAAAGAAAGAAGGATGCTGTTATTATTTTCCAAAACACAGGAGGAATGCTCCAGGGCATGGTTTGTCATTGTTATTCAGTGCTCACTCACCTACTCACTTAAAACATGATCCTTCTGGATTTTAATTAAGCACCATGCTACGTCCCAGGGGGGCTCTTGGCAAAGTAAACTAATTTATGGACTATTTTTTTTTTTCTTGCTGCACGAAGCTTTCTTGCTACGAGAGGCCGCTGTAATGGATAAAGGCTTAGGACCGTGGTTTGTGTTTTTATTTATTTATTTCCTGTGATTTGTCTTCTTCTGCGCGTGGTCGTGATCTGAATGGGACCTGGCTTGATTGCAAGGTTTCACCTCCTCTCATAAGGTACGTTTGGATTGAGTTGTTAACTGGGTGTGCGCTCACAGACGTATGATAGTCCAGAACCACTTTTCGAACTGTCAAAAGTTGCACCTCTGTGTGAAGCACTCAATACAGAATTTCATAACAAAAATAAAGGATATTACAGCAACAACTACATCCAGCACTCTATGTGTGGAGTTGTAAATTGCGAACAAACACTAGTCTCTCTAAACAATGTAGAGCACTGGACCTACACACTACACTACAATACACCACGCACCCTAGACACACAGAAACATATCCACCTGCGGGACTCTAGCGTGTACAAAACGCATGTGCACAACTGTTTGCTACACACTGTTACATTGCACGTGACTATATTTTTTGTCTCTAAGAGACTGTATATTTGTTTTTAAAAAACTTTTATTATAGTTACTTTAGAACTATAATTACTTTAGGGTTTCTGAACACATTGTAGTTTTAGAATTCAGTGTTTTAGTATTTAGTATTTTAGCTCTACTATTTGGTATTTTCCTATAACTTGCATGCCCTTGTGTGTTTCCACTTTTGAGCTGCTGGAAATGTGAATTTCTCGTGAAAGATTAATAAAGTTCTATCTATCTATCTATCTATCTATCTATCTATCTATCTATCTAGATAGATCTATCATCTAGCTATCTATCATCTAGTCCCAGTAAAAATTAAGGGTTCTGTATATGAACATAAATGGGATTTAATGGCGGAAATATCAGTGAGCAGGGCAACACACGAGGCAGCCCTAAACACAAAACTATTACTATCGTTATGATTATATGGAGCACATTTTAGATTAATGAAAGACACGTTCTAGCTGATGTTCACATTAACTGCATCCCATAAATAGGATCTACTTGTCAGTGAAAGGATAATAATGTTACAGGTATTACTTATTCAGTAATCATATAGCACAGACGGCGGGCAAGTTTTAATATGAAAACCAAAGTAGTGCCAAGGGTATAATCCAGGCGACCCAGGTGTACAATGGGCAGCTGTTTTAATAATAGGCCATACGCCCTGCAATAACAGAGGACAAACTTTGGTAACAAAAGCTGTGTTATTGTGCAGAGAACACCTTTTTTATGCAGTCTGTAAAAAAACACAGCCGCTCATTTTGTTTTGTGTCGAAAGTTTCTTCTAGTTCTTAAACTGCTGCTGTTGAAAAGTCAGTTCAACCACACAGCAGGGATTAAGAGCAGTTACATAGACAGACGCGGCAACATTGTTCCACTGACGTCAGAAACTAACGCAGACTCATAACCGTGGGGGGTTTGCCTACCGATTGCCACGGCAAACCTGTGGAACTGATGAAGGTCACCGCCGCTGAGCTGAGCTGAGCTGAGAAGCGTCGAGCCCTCGTAAAACCATGCAGCGTATCATTATTTTCATAGTGTTTCATTATGGAGTGTTAACCTTGGCTAACTCTGACCCAACGCTTTAATCAGCCAACCTGTGATACTTTTAAAGCAGCACATCTTCTTGTTTAGCAGTGGGATGGTCACTACCTTTCCTGAGACAGTGGTCAGGTCAGAATGCACAAACATCCTGATCAACCAGGACATCAAAACCTTATGGGCCCCCCCACCCATGATCCCTTTAGGAGCGTGATTTTTATGCTGTGTCTGAGGCTTCAACAAAATCACCATCGCAATTTACATTTAAATGCAAATCTTATATGAACAATCAATCAATACAGTCAAACTGTATTCACGCAAGTACAAAATTTCTCAGTCTGCAACAGCAGCACCGGGCAATGGTAGTGTTCAACATAAAAAAAAAACACTTGTTATATCGTGTGTAGGCTACGACGATGAGGCTGTCAGAATATGTGGCCGGAGAGGAAATTTCAAATGTTACGTTGCCCAGTGAGAGCGGACCTCTGTATCCTTCAACACCATCCCTGAGGATCGGTGGGCAGCCAGCGTGCATCACCAGGGGACCGGTTCCAGATCTCAAGTCAGTGCTTCGGTCAAGGGTACCATCTGAATATTAACCCGAGCACGTTTCCTGGTTATGGGGGGTATGAGGGTGAGGAGTTCCCAGAGAAAAGCTACACTGACATATATGCAAACTCTGCAAAGAAAGGACAAACAAGCACACTGGGATACTAACCATGGGCCTGCCTGCCAACAGTGTTTTACCACTGAACCCATTTTAATGCTATGCAGTTAATGAGTCATCACAATCAGGGCAGAAACAACGAAAACATACAGAATGATGAAGAGCACAATCTTTGTTTGTGCAGGCTTGTTCTTTGACAGGGGGTGCAAAAGAGTCACACGTCAAACAAGGAGAAAGGGGACATCTGAAGACATGTGAAAGTCACGTAAAAAAAAAAAAAAAACGCAGTTATTCAAGCTGAATAGAAGAGAAAAAAAGCATATAGCGGGCAATATACCTGTCAAGCCAAAGCATGCACATAAAAGAGTCAATCAAACTGTAGCGCTCTAAAGATGGCAGTTTTTCGGTTCTCCGAGGTTTTTAAAGCTCTTCCAGTGGGTGGTGCAGCTTTATAGTGCGCTTTATTATTATTAGTATGGCAGTTAATGCTCATACCGACATGCAGTCTTCATATTTGAGATCCAACTACTAGAAAACACTAAAAAATAACACTCTTTATCTGCACCAAACAGAATCACCAGTTTCTTTCTATCCATATTCAAAAATGATGCCACAAGTTCTGTAGCACAATAACAGCTTATATTAACGTAACATTTATTTAAAAAAAAAGGTGGTTCGCTCCAACATGCCATCTGTTTAACCATTCAAATTTTATTTACTCTCACTGTTTAAGCTTTTTGTCCTACAGGTCTGAGGAATATTTGCACACCTGCTGCTTTTGCCAGGCCTTTTAACGCAACCTAGTAACACATTGCATTGTGGGAATGTGCGATGGAGGCAGACCTGGAGGGGTGGATTCATTATACTGCATAATAACTTGTAGTATTACGTACACCTGCCGTCTGCGGGGCTTGAACACGCAATAATTTGATGTGTATATGAAATACACAGAATTGTGTTTCAAAATTCACAAATGTGACTCGCTCAATGAAAGCAAATAAAGAATATTGTGTGGAACTGTGGACCTGGATCTGTCAATGGTCTATATGTTCCTGGAGAAGAGCTTAGGAGGGCGGATTAAGTCAAGCAAGTCAAGTTAAATGGGACAGCCACTGACTGTTGGGATACAGTCTTTGAGGCCACGAAGACAATCGGACATTAGATCTATGAAACATGAAATGACTGCCTCTCCGGAACGCTTTAAAAATGAATGTGTCTTAACAGTGAGGCTAACCACTGAGGGGACGCGACACTTAGTGAATCAGCCAGCCAGAAGTGATTGACTGGTCCTATTGAAAACTGCTTAATTCATGGTAAAAAAGCGGTTTGCTACCCCCCCTCCCCCCCACCACTGCTTGACCCCACCCTCTTTTTTTCCCCCTTTTAATAAGTAAGTAAGGCTCAGGCTGTCAAATAAGCCAAAAGCAGTTCAGAACAGTTTATCAAAGTGAGACATCTCTAGTGGGGCTTTTACTTTGATTTCAAGTCACAAAAGGGGGAAAACCACCTCCAAAAATAGCTGAAACATACCCGACTATAGATTTAAAACTGTTGTCACATAATAACATTCACCTTCAAAACCTAAATTATATAAAACTACAGCCCAACCCCTTCACTGAACCCTAGCAGTGTCATCTAATCTGCTTTGAGAGAAAAGATGAAGATAAAGTTAACAACTTCCTCATAGATGAGATCAGCCTGTGTGTGTTGTTGCTGGACTGGTGACTGTTTCTAAAGACAGCTGAGCCTCTGTGGCTTATCTACCCGCTGCAAAACATGTCGCTTTGAAATGGCTCTGCTCTGAGTCACACAATTTAGCAAATGAAATAAGTGCAGAGTCCTCTCTTACGCCACCGACGGTTCATCAAATTAAATTTGCTTTGCGATGATACTTGTATTTTGGAAAAGCAAAAACAGAAGCTCCAAATTTCGGTCTGATGAGTTAATTGTAGCGATCACATGCCATAACGTGTATCTGCGGATTAAAAAAATAAATAAATAAATAAATAAATAAATAAATAAAAGAAAAAGGAGATCTATGATCTTTTAGAAAACACTGAAATAAGCAGGAAACGCACTGCAGCCAAAAAAAAAAAAAAGACCCTAATTTTTCATGACTTCAGTTGTCAGAATAAAGTATCTGTCCTGAGGCGTTTCACTGCTTTGACTGATAGTGTAGCGATGTTGTGTGCATAACCAAAATCCAATAACGCTTCTCTCATGGATTCACCGTCTCTGTATGGCTGGAAGAGATGTTTTTTGACACATCTGTACCTACAAACAGGCCACAAAAAGAAGCTTGTTTTTTGCTCAGCAGGGACCGACAGTGGCGACGCGTGTTAAAAAAATCAAACAAGTCCTGTAAACATGAGCAGCGTGGATTCTTCTCCGCCCGAATCATCAGAGCTCGGATCTCTCTCCCCCATCACCGTGAGATCCCTGCTCAGGTCCACCTAAATAACACACAGAGTAATCTGCAGAGAGATGTAATGAAGTAGATTTATGAGCAGTGACGGCTGAGTCTTTACGACTGCTGATGGCGCTCATGGTCAATGTCTGTCAGAGACTGCAGAGCACTTTTCATGTCCACCTCATAAACAAAACCCACAGCCTGCTCTGAGGTCCAGGCTGCAGCAGGTCAAGAGATTATCTGTTTGAAGGGGAGTCATGGTCACATGTCCACAAATGTGCATTTATATCATCTCCGTGTGTTCAAAAAGATAACTCAAAAGTTTCTTCTATCGTCGGTGTTGTTCAGCAGGATTAAATGCAAGAAGTGGCATTGACAGAAGGGCAAGCTAGATAAGAGCACGGCGCATCTTCGTGCAAGATGACTAAAAATACCACCATTTAATCTCAGCAGGGAAATTAGGAGTTAAATAAATCTGTTGAAGTACGTGTCCTGACAAAGCCACAATTAAGAGACTCAGCAAAAAAACAAAACAAAAAAAAAAAAACAAAAACAACACACATCAGCTACTCACTTGGCATTAAAACCTCCAACATGCACCTCAGAGTCATATCCATCATGCGCTCCCTTTGACAACACAGACGACTGCTGAGGTTATACCCCCACCCAACACACACACACACCCACCCACACACACACACACACACACACACACACACACACGCTCTTAAAGCAGTGTTTGGATATGTTTAGAATGTGTGTGATGAAATGGCACCAGCTGTGTACACTGGAGAGATGCACAAGGCCCCCTGGTTGAGGCCAGCATTAACCCCTTCCCTCCCACTGAAGCAGCAAAGCTGGCTAGGACAAAAGAGGCCCACACAATTAATAGTTTACTGCTCAGGAGATTCGGTGCAGTCCTTCACAACGGTGCTGCAGCACTTTCAACCTTTGTTGCTTTTAGCTTTCCTGTGCATGCAGGATGAAGAGGACCACATGAACTGTGAGCAGGCTTCGGTTTCACCTGCACTGTAACTGATAGGCTCAGTCACGTCTGGAATCTTTACAGCTGCAGGCCCTTTATCAGCACGGACAGCATTCTTATCATAGTTTGTCTTATTATCAGGGAGAGCAGCTGTTGAATAAATTCTAATTCTTGAACCGCGTTCAGTAGCAAGTACAGTCGACTTGATGACTTTGCATTAAAGATGGGGGGGCGACAACAACAACAACAACACAGAGACACAAGCATCTATACAAGCTAAATAAGGTACAAGAGGATAGATAGATAGATAGATAGATAGATAGATAGATAGATAGATAGATAGATAGATAGATAGATAGATAGATAGATAGATAGATAGATAGATAGAGTGCCTGCACAAGTGCTGCAAATGAACTTCACATGTTCATTATGTTTGCACACCAGTGCAGGTAGAGGCTTTGTTTAACATCTGTTAGTAATTTGGCTCTCTGCGTCTGAAGGTAATGAAAGCCCACGATAAATGGATACTGTATCTGCAACATTATTAAACCTGAAAAAGAAAAAAGAAAAAAAAAAAAAAACACGCCAGATGGTCATAAATACGTGACCAATACTGGGACGCTTTCATAATGCCCTTAAAGTCAATCACAGTTGACTTTTTTGTTTTTTTTTTTTTTTAACAAATACCAAAACCAGTCCAATCCAAGCTAGCCTGTCTACCCTGTTTGCTTAAACATGACTAGACAAGCTGCCCAGAAAAACACGCAAGGTTTTTATTTAATCTAGTTATCTACCAAAAAAAAAATGAGAAATGCATGAATAAATGAGTTCCGTGCGTTCATTCAGTTTCTCAAACTTTAATGGGATCGGTTGTACATTTAACTAACCATGTGGTTTCAGACAAAACAGCCAGTAAAAGCAAGACTACTCCATCATATATAAATCAAAAATAATCCAATCTGAAGGAACAGTCAGTTAAAAAAAAAAATCCAGCCTGTAGCTGATTTGAGCAGAAACTAACCCCGCTGCACTCGCCCACCTATCCCAACGTTTTGCATTTAAAACTGAAAAAGAAAAATAGAGACACTTTGGTGGAGATCTGTGTTTTACCCAGACCAATTACAGCAAGTGATTTCTCCTTGCTGAATTCCTCTCAGAAACTGTGAAGTTGAAGCAGGCTTCTTTTTCAGCGCCACTATTCCTTCTTCATCCCTTTGCCAAAAACACAGACAGCTTCATTAGTCATCAGGGCTGCAGCACCTAATTAAGTTTGTGCAACTCCTTTGGATTTCTCCTGTACATTTTAAAGAATCTGTGATCTTTCAAAGCACCACTGGGCCAGCGTTGCCTCTGTTGTCATTAAAATGGAACGTTTCTTTTTGACGGCAGTCTGAGAGGGTGTTGCCTGTTTTCAAATCAGAAAGTGTGAATCTGGAGAGCATGCGCGCACTGCCTCTGTGAACAGATTATAAATAGATTAAAGGAATAATGCCTTGGTTCTGTGTGACTTGTCAGCACGTCACATCTCGCGGATGACAAACTGCTCCACATTGTGCTACCTTTCATGGAGATGACTCAAATCAAATTGAGGATTTATTTGAAAGATGCATGCAAAAGAGCCCATTTGTTCACCAGAGAAATGCACTGTAATTAGTATGCTTCTCTCTCTCCCTCTCTCTCTCACGAGGGTAGAGACAGTGAATAAGCACCTCGCCAGCCTCACTCTCTTCTGCCTCCTTATGTTTGTGGCCAATTACTGTCACAAATGGAAAATCTCAATTGACCTGGGGAATTTATGAGCAGGAATAAAATAGAGCTCGAAACTCTGACGCCGATTCAGAGCAATGCAGTTAAAATTTCTCAAGGGTGATGAAGACATGATGAAATTGGGCACATATGACAACTTGGCCACATGACAAAGAGCTGATGAAATACTGAGACAAAACTAGCAACTGTTTTTTGGGGTTTTTTTTGTTTTTTGTTTTTTTTAATTGTTTTTTTTATTATTATTATTTTCAGCATTGGATAGCAAGGCCAAACAGAGCTGCAATATAAGGCTGAATAATTCTGGAGGGGGAAGTGTGTGTCTGTGTGTGTGTGTTCTTGTACTTGCTAAATACTGAGTACCAAAATTCACACATTTTGGCAAGTCCTCACAACTTCAAAGGATTGTTTGAGGTTTGAGATGTGTTTTTAAGTTTGGGTTAGAATTGGGTTTAGATTAGGGTTAGGGGGTTAGTTGTGATGGTTAGGATACATTACGTCTATAAATGTCCTCACAAAGATAGAAGTACAAGGAGGTGTGTGCATGTGTGTGTGTGGGGATGGGGTGCAGCCATTGTTTAAACTATACAAAAACAGCACAGTCGTGGTTGCCATTGGTCTGTCATGTTGTATTTTTCCCCCTCTTACTGGTCTCCAGAACTGATGGATAATGGCCCAACAGTTCAAGTGTTACACCGCTTACAAAATATCACAAGCTATTATCCGGGTTTTTACATAACCTTTGGCTCTCCTCTGAGAGCTAATAAACTTGTCATTGCCCAGAAATGTTTCTGCTCACAGTGGAGAAGTGGGTCTGTCTGCAGTGAGACAGGGAAGCAAATGTAACAACTTGGAAGAAATGAAAGATAGTAGGGAAGTTTTACAGGCAGTCATGTGTTAAAATAAATGTGTGCAAACAATCTTCTGTCTCCTGGTGAAGTTCAAAATATGTGCCACAATAATCGGCAGCGCCGTCTATTCCTGTGAAGAGCAGCCCCAAACAAGTAGAGTTCATTCAACTCTCTCCAAATAAAGTTCAGCTGGGTGAGAATGGAGGCGCATTTCGGGGGGAAAAAATCTCATTCTGTTTGCGTGTAATGTGCTGATGCAGTGACCCCATCGGTGATCTCGAGAAAAAGCGGTGCAGGATCCACAACAGCGCCCATGGACTGTGGAGGATAGCACTACACCTGCCTCCTGCTCCAAATCCAGTCGCTAATACGCAACAAAGTTTGGAGCGACAGAAGTTGAAGCGCTAATTACGCAGCTACCGACAGACAGCACTGGCCTGAGACGCAAGGGGGGGGTTGGGGGGAAGCCGCAAACAACCGATAACATGAAAATGAAAACACGCAGGACTGATTCGTTTCAGTTGAACTTATTGCAGAATAGATTGGCAGTCAGTAAAAGCCGGGATCGGGGCGCAGCAGCGTGGTGACAATACTAGGGTTATAAGAGAGGGGGCTTTCGCCTTACCTTATTGAAGTTGTAGTAGCCCAAACAGTGGGCAAAATCCATATTCGGCGGTTCTCCTGGAATAGAATTCCCACCAGCAGTCGGATAAAACCTTACATCCATGGTCCGGCGAGGCGAGCCGCGCAGCTGCTAGCTTTACTCTCTGCGCGGAGATCAATTTGTTTCTGCCGTTTACAATCCGAACGCGCAGAGGGAAGGAGGGAGAGAGAGAGGGAGAAAAGAGGCGGCGAAACTGACCCGAGCCCTTTTCTGGGGCTTCAACCGACACTCTTGGAGCCTGGGGTTCGGATGAAAAGGCAAAGTTTTAGTATCCCTCCTCTACACCCGAGTCGGCAGCTTCGTTCGCGAGCAAAAAAAAAAAAAAAAAAAAACACACGAAGGCTTGGAGTGATCCGAACAAGCGGTCCCTGATGAAGCAGTACCGCCGTGCGTCCATGCGTTTACTCACAGCTGCTGCTGTATACAAAGAAGCCACGAGACCCGGCGACTGAGCGAGGGTCCACCTCCTTCTCTTCTCTCCCCCCACCCCACTACCCCCCTTTTCCAACCCCCCTTCACATGTAAAATGAAAACTGTGGCAAAGTGGTGGAGAGAGAAGCGCCGGCGTCAAATCAGCGCGCAGCGTGCGTAAAAGCGCAAGGAAACGCGTCCGTGTTTGGCACAACTTTATATTATCCAACTTCAGGGAAACTAGTTGGCGTCTCGGCGAAAGTATGTAGTTAAAAAACAACAACAAAAACACCCGCGTTCACCTGTTTAAAACAACAGCCAGTGGAGGTGTTAAAAAACCGAGCAACAGAAAAGAGTCCACAGATGGAGCAATTCGTGCCTGCGATGTACTACACTGTTGTGTGTGTGTGTGTGTGTGTGTGTATGCATGTAGTAGGCATGAACAAGGCAAAATATGAGAGGTAGGCAGCCAATCCTCAAACACGCTAAGCCACTCCCATGAAAACACTGGATTGAAATGCATGAGATGTGCAGGGGAGCAGGTTTGATTCCAATCTCTGTTGAGTGCTTGTGTTCATGTTTTTTGTGGCAGATTAAATCATAGTTCTATTTCAATATCATTTGCAGAATCCCTGTAAACAGACAGTAAAATTAAGCCACCAGTTTGTGTGAAATAGCTGGCCTCTCTGTGTGTGTATTTTGAATAAGTTACGACAGCAAATTTTGACCTTAAATGTTGAGGATACATCAGAATGATATAACCTGAATTAAATGAACTCACCGGGAAGTTTAAACATCTACCTTTGAATTAGCTGAGAGCTTAGAACTATTCTACTGTTTTAGATACATAGTACCCTCTGATGATTTGCCACCTGGTCCCATCCAGCCAAGGTGCCTTTGTGTATCCTGTACCTGTCAGCGAGTTGTTTAAGCGTCTGCTAATCAGTGCATGAAGAGAAAATGGATGTGATGAAACCAAACGAACGAAGGGCAAACACCAAAAACTGTATCTAAACAGTCCCGCTGACACACGCAAACAGCGTTGAAAGCTGGAACTGCAGCTGAGCCTGTGCTGCCAGCGCTCACTGACGAGCATGGTGGAAATGCACATCTGTCTGTGTACAGTTTATATTTGTGTAGCATTGACTCGCAGGGGCACATGTGAAGAGGAGACACGTTAAATGTTCCCCAGTTTGCTTTTCCTCACGCCAGAAACACAGTTGGTCGGTGTGCAAACACCTGAACTGCTGCAGAGACTCTTCCAGCAGAATTTAATTGGGTGCATCATTCTTCTCGTATCGCCTGATCAGTATCACTCTTCGTGAGTCATCACACCTTTGACTGTTTATCAATGAGATGGAACTTCATTGTTGAGATTGATCATTCAACTAGACCGTTTTCAGGCAAACTCCAATATTTAAAACCTTTTAGCATCTAGTAGACACGACGTCTGCACAATGTTGCATCAGTCTGCCTCCATTTTCTACATTTGTCAGCGAAAAATACTTTAAAATAGCATCTAAATGCCTCTCGTTAGCCAGCGCAATGAGACTTTTTCTAGAACTTTGGATACTAGTATGTAGCCACATTCTGTTTGCCATGGCCATTTTTTTTTTAACTGACATGTTTGCAGGATTTCGGATGTAACAGATGGAATAAACACACTCGAGATAACCCTGGCTGTAAGCGCCAAAAAGAGCTGTTTCATTTACCTACCTGTCACATTCAGCTCTGCAGAGTGGAGAGCCCAGAACGAGGAAAATCAATGCCACGAGAGCCATGGCCATGAGAGCGCAGGAGCGAAGCTCTGTTGGTCTATCACAGTTTCCTGTAAATCTCAGCGTTCCTTCAACCGCTCCACCATTTCTGTTTAAACTACGATGGAGTCTCAGTATGGTAATTCACAACTCTATCTGATCATATTTGATTTCACAGACTCACAGAATGATTCATACTCTCTGAAATTCTAATGTAGCGACTGTTGTTATTTTGTTGATTTTCAAACAAACCTAACATTTACATTTCTTGTTTACAGAACACAGAATTGTGGGTTACTGTAACTGCATTTTTCACCTCTCACACTGTTTCGACATTTAAAGATTTAAGGAACATCATCGTCACACCAGTCTGCGTTTACACATGAGGTGGTGTGAAATTAGCACTCAGGTCCCGGTTATAACCCATTTATAGGGCTTATAAGAAAGCTAAGGAGCAATTATAGATAAAAATAAACTGAAATTAAACTGCAGTGATGAAGTGATGTTTATAAGGATACCTGAGTTTTGAATATGCAGGACGCAGCAGCTCTGAGCTTTCTGATTAGGTGAGTTTAGGCTGATGCATGGATTTGTGGACAGCAGTGTGTTTGTGTGTGTGTGTGTGTGTCTTTGTGTGCTTTATGTGTAATACTTGACATCATTGCAATTTTGCACCTCAGTTGTCGTCTGATCAGATCTGAATATTTAACCCAGAAAAGTAAAAAGCCCAACAATTAGAGCAACGAAGAGTACGACCCATTGAGGTCGTACCTATGGACGAAACACGAGGGCGCAAATGCAAATGAGATGTGTTTTGGCATGCACCATTGACGGGCTTAATCATTGACATACAGCGCTAAAACACTGCAGGCTTTGCTACAGGAGATAATCCTCATTTGAACGCACTCCAGCGCTCACTTCGAGATGGTCAGCAATCCACCAACAAATGGCCGCCAACAAATCTACTTTGTAATTATGGACACATGTGCAAAACACTTTTCCCGGTGTTTCGTGTTCGATAACCAAGTGGTACCGTCACACACTCCACAGATACACCCACTCAGTCAAATCCCATTCACTGGTGCATGTGAAGCAAAATAAGGAAGGAATGGAATACAGTCTCCTGGAAACCACAGATCAGATAAGCAAGCTCCTCCATTTCCCCCCCCCCCAAAAAAAAATAAAATAAAATAAAATTAAAAAAAATCAGGCTGGATATTGGATGTTTGGTTTTCAGTTCGGCAACCATGGATGTAACCGTTGTTATTTATTTCTGTTTCTAATGTTCTTTTGCTGTGCAGCTGGGGAGTGGAACTCATTTCTTTTCTGATGGTCGGGCATGAGTGTCTCAGCCAGATGAATTATGCTTTTCTGCCATATGTCATTTCCTGTCAGCCTGGCAACACCGAACCATTTGGTTATGTGAAAACAAATTATCTCCTGGCTGCCGCTCAGGCAGAATAAAAGCAGCTCCGAATAATGAGGTGTAGCTCCAAAAAAAGTAATAAAAGGAGAATAATGAATTAAGCCAACAGGCCTTGTTTACTCTCTGATCGTTGTATTAAGGCTGTGTGATGCAGATACAGATGTGTGTGTGTAAAGCATGCTTACTGTTATCTGCTCCAACAAACATAACCTTTTTCTGTGTTGCTGAGTAAATTATGTCTGATTGATGGTTTAAAATTTCGGGGAGAGGAAATTTAAAGAAAAAAAATTAAATTAAAGAATTAAATAAAAAAATATCATCGTTTAATGTCCAACTTCTTGGGTCTCCTCAGCAACATCACACGTAACATAATGCAGCTAGCCTTTAGCATGCTAAAATTAATCAGACTGGTTTGGGTTCTCTGCCATGTGCACCATTTAATATTGCACGTGCTTTAAAAGAACTTCAACGAAACAGATTTGTGCATCAGAAACATCGACACAGTCCATTTCCATGATCCTGTCGAAAAACAGATCTGGGTTTGAACAACAAAAGCACTGACAAAGAGAGGAATTAAGAGGCGCACTGACCTTGAAAATGTACAGTACCTATTACTCATTCAGCCTATCAAAGGCTTAATTAACTAGGTATTTCATAAAAAACCTGCTCCATCTATTTTATTTTATGAGCACAGGAACAGAAGTGCAACATAACAAGGTTTGACAACAACTCCGCTGCATTAAAGAGAGCTCACAAAACGCCGTTCCACCACATGTGTGCATTATTCCTGCTGTAAATGCAATATACACAATGTTCTGTATAAAATATGATAATAATTTAACTCTGCAGTCACTATCCACACTTTATTCAAAAAGCTGTAAGGCTGAAAGAAGTGATAATCTGTTTACAGCTCTGGAGCATTTCTGTCAGCACCGAGAGTGTTTTAGGCCTGAAGTCATTACACATCATCTTTCTTTTCCTGTTGCCTCCTCAGATAGTTTGCTTTACTAATAATGATGCCATAATGTGACCATGAAGAGGATATCTCTATGCAGAGATTTGTTGGGAGATAATAAATTCTAATACCCCGCGAAAAAGCTGTTTTAGGCCTGAAGACATTAAGTTAAACACTGGATAGTGCTTTTCATTCATTTTTACGGAAAAGCAAACGTTTGTAGAGCCGCTTCAGAATAAATTCACTCAAGTGGACACCAACTTTGGATTCTATGAGGCAGAAATTCCATGTTGTGCTAATTTATGCTATCGTGAACAGCAAGCTGACAGGTATTTAGCTAAAGAGACTCCACGGCTTGCCTCAGCTCATCCTCAGTGAGTGTTTTAGCATCTTTTTTTTATTATGTTTTATTCTGCACAGTTTTACAACCAGCGGTTTCCATGAAACGAACACCTGTCTGTCAATAAACAGGTTAAAGACGCAGTTAGCTAGCTAAAAGTGCTAAAATAAACTGCCTTGTGTGCGAAATGACTCATAATTTTCCAGTGTTGCACTTTGAACAAATGTGTTTTATGTTTTAATAAAATTTAACCTTTGTAGAACTTGTATAAAACAAAGAAAAACAGTAATATGACCATAGAGAAATAGAAACTGATGAGCATTTTTTTCATTTTTGATATACAGTATTAGAGATCCTTAATGATTTGATGACTAAAAAGGTCTACAGTATTTATCGCAAAATTGTACATGCTTATAAACTTTGATTAAAGGTCCATATTTTAATATTGCTCCAATTGTAGGATAATTTAGCATTTATAACTCAAAATAATGTTTATTATGTCTAGGTTTCTAATGGACCGCTGTCGTGGGCAGCACCCAGTAACATTTGTCAGTGTGTCTTCCCTAATCACGTAGAGACTGAACATTTGTTTCATACTGCTGCACACACAGACAGATTATCAGATAGCAACATGTGTCATCTTGCTTCGGCTTCATCCCCCCCACTCTCACTCATGCCTTCGCCTTCCAACCCTTTGTTTTCATCCTGGATGAAGCCTCGAGAGCATACAGTTCACACAATACTTTTAATTTATGGAAACGTCCCATATACGCATGTGCACCCGTTTAAATGGAATACCATGTGTTAAAATATAATGTACCTATTAATATATGAGATTTATGGAACATAAATCTAGGACCGTCTGTGCCCCCCCGTCCCCCAATACAGCAAGCTATAGTTTTGTTTCTAGTGTGTGGACTGTGAGTGTAAATAAAGAACAAAGAGAGCATACTGACAAATATGCAGGACACTTCATTATATTATTCTCAATTAAAATCTGTCCTCAGTAGCATTAGTCATCTTAACACTCGTCATTCATACTAATTACTCTTGCCTTCTGTGCCACATGCTGGAAGATGATATTTTAATATCCCATTAAGCATTTCCAACACACACTCTTGATCGACGTCTCACTAAATATGGTTAGTAATTGCATTATATGCTTCACTTTTCTTTGAGTCATTTCACATCCTGGAGTGAAATGTGAGTTTTATGTAGGATTTTCTTGCATTTCTCTGGCAGTCAGAGACACACTAAAACAAGAATACACTTTTACACTAATTCCACACAAATAATATGCTGAAGATAATAAAGAAAATAGATATATAAAAACATTCATGCTTCAGGAGGCAGAAATCATAAAGGGAAACGCCAGTGTCCGATAAAACAAAGCTGTGTGATTGGACCACACTGACTGAGGCAGATTGCTGATGGTTCGCGTCACATTTGTACATCTGTGCTTTTGTGCAGATTTCATGCTGCAGTTGGACATTAATAGCTCTTCACGCTGAGCCACAGCCCAGACGTGATCTTCTTGCATTTGCATCGGCCTCACTGCGAGCAGATTTCATCAAGTGTTCTCTCCCACCAAAGACAGACAGCAGGGCAGATGCAAACCCTTCCTAACGCTTCCCTGAAACGCTGTAACTACTATGCCCCCTTGAGTGAAATATTTCAAGACGTTCTGAGGTGTGCACTGTGTTTTTTTTTGGCTGAATATTTGTATTTGCAGCGAGATAAATGTGACTCATTTGCCACAATGTCTGCTACTCAGGAAAGATTTGCTTATGAAAAATATTATAAATGTGCCCCACAGCGCTGCACATATTCTAAATGATCCTGTGTAATGACTTTTTTTTTGTAATGAATGTCCAACACATTATGATTAATAGTTCTGGAATCTTACTTATAAAGAGCAATCAGTCATCCTGTAATACGTCAGGAAAAAAAAAAGAAAAGCTTTCTTGTTTGCCGCACAGACCTAAGGAAGAAAAAAGTAGGTCTTTGTTTGTCTCCACATGTAAATTGCAGCTTTCACGTGTAATTTGTCACTCTATCACTTCCAGACAACAGTGGACAGATTATAACCTAGAATGAGCCGCACAATGTGAGTGTCAAAACTGCCGGCAGCAAGTGCGCTCACAAAGTGAGCTCACATACAGACAAAAAGGACCGTTTATGTTGTTTTCATCAGCCAAAATGTTAAATACACATTTCTTCACAGATGTATTGATTGCAAGGGATGCAGACATTGACATTGTAACACATAATCCACAGCTGTCCCGCAGCTGCACACGTCTGGTTAGCTTAGGTTTGTTACACAAGAGCGGAATTATTTTACACAGTAACACTGACTAACACTCATTATTATGAGGTGGTGAAACACACCCAGTATCGTTAACAATGTTCTCTGAAGGAGCACATTATTAAAAAGCAACCCATTCAAGCAGCACGCGTTTTTTTTTTCTTTTCTGAAAAGCTACTTAAATGCAGCTGATATTTTTAGCTAATCATGTCATGTTCCGTCTTTCTTTCCTTCTTTCTTTCCTTCTTTCTTTCTTGAAAAATACGCTGTAGCTTCTGAACAGAAAAAAGAAAGTTCAATCTAAACGGAACCTTATTTAATTCGATTTCTACTTCTTGAGCCATACTCTGTTATTCTGTAGTTTCTCTGCCATTAACTTCATTACAGACATTTGCGTTATCTTATTTATTAGTATTTTCCATTTTTCCCTCATCTTACCTCTCTCGTTTCCCCAGTAAATTTCAATTTGTTTTGGTCAATATTCCTGACTATCACTTCATTACTTACTGAGGCCACAGAAATCAGATACACCTAAATGTCTTTTTCATGAGTAATGGTAACGTTAGCAACCAGTTACTGCGTTTATGTTCACTCTGGAGTATTTAAACATAGTTTAGTATTCATTAATATTGTTCACTATGATCATTTTTGCAGTGTGAAAGCTAGATTTCAACTCCCAAATACCTCTGAACTGGAAGTCTAAACTACAGCTTTAAAACCATTTAGAATACGGAATAGCAATGCTACAGCCATGACATTGACAAATGCGGCTAAGATAACTAATCCACTGGCCAATCCTGATAAAACTGTAAACATGTGATTATCATTATGAGCAACATGTTCATGTTATTAAGTTGCTTTAGCTGAAAATGCCACGGTTCCTGATAAAAAGTCTCATATAGCTTCAGTCACATTAGCATGTAGCACTTTAATTGGCAGCTTCTCTGTGTCTCTTAGTGATTGTGACCATGAGCACAGGACAAAGAGAAATGTAAGTCTTGTTGATGATGATGACAGTGGTGCTCAGCCCCTGGATGGGTTTTGCTTTTGCAGACAACTCTATCCTCCCTAGCCTGTTATCATCTACTTTGCTTTAGGCAGGAGTGATTATGAGGGAACTGCAGCTGAGGAGAAAAAGTGTTTGAACAAGTCCAATTCTGCCTTCTAATCATGGCAGTCATGCTGATACGTCTGCTGCATCGCAGACGTGTTCGTCCAATTGACGCAGACCAGGCCGTATTTCGGCGTCTGTCTCGTGTTTAATTTGGGTGTTTGGAGGAACACCTCATGAATATTTACGCCATGTTGCGACTGAATTCTCAGCATGAAATGAAATACTGCGCTGTTTGAGACTTATTTGCCCCGAGACAAATCAAAAATCTACATATTGTTCAGTGCATGCAGACACGAGTGCTACAGGCTCGAACCTGCAGGCTACATTTGTTCAATTCGGAAGATTTAAGCTAATTTCTGTCAAGAACCACATGGTTTCTGCTGTCACTGAAACTTTGCTTTGATGTTAATGCTTTGCTCTTGCATCTTGCTTTGATGATGATTTCAGATGTTTGGAGGAGATTCTGACTGTCATTCCCTCTGTCGACCCAAACCTGTCAGTTTCACAGATCCGTGGCAATCACCTGGAGTTCCGAGCACTGGGGACGGATGGCGCACACGGGCGCTATGAACGGGAATGTTCGTTTTCCCAGATACATTAAAACAGGGGTGTCAAACTGATTCCACAATGGGCCATGTGGTTGCAGGTTTTTGTTCCAACCAATGAATCACACAGAGTGTGACCAATCAGCTGTATGAAGACACAGATCAGTTGATTAAATGACTTCAGTCTGGTGTGCTGTTGCTTGGTTGGAACATTTGTGGAATGTTTTGACACCCCTGCATTAAAATAATGGCATTTTCTTCTCCATAGTACAATAACTGAAGAAAGGATCTTGATTTGTTTTCCCCCATGGCTGCAAATCTAATTTTTTTATAGCACCAGATATTATGTGCAGACCAATTCCAAATCCACTTTTCCAGTCTACTTTTCCATTATCGCAATAAAATCAGGGCCTTCTTTTTTTTTTTTTTTTATGACGGCTGAATGTTGAAATACATTAAACCGGCTCGGAGAATGGCCTTGCCCTCTCGGCCATTGTCTTCTGAATTAAATGTCAACACAGGTGTAAAACAAAATGTAACCTCATATTGTGCTGAATATAAATGTGTCATTTGCTGATACAGATGAGCGTGGGGGGGAGGGTGCGGGGGGAGGGGGGAGCATCTCTGATTGAGTGACACCTTTGATTCGCGGCAAGCAGTTCGTTTCAATCTAAATCCTCCCCCATTTACCCATTTATCTGCACCTGCCCTCGGGGGGTACGGAGGGTACGGAGTACGCGGCTGAAATTTATGATGCACAATATTACAGGACTCAAGATTTGCTAATGCACAGTAATGCCAGGCTTAAAAAAAAAAAATAATAAAATACAAAAGTCAGCCAGGTAACTAGTCAAAACAAATTGCTAACAGTGCCTGGTGACAAACAAGTGAATGATTCCCCCACTTATATTTTTTCCACAGTAATTGATTTCCACAGCGTAATTATGTCAGGGCCAGTGCTGTGTTTTCACTGTGTGAGGCGAGGCTGAGGAGGGCAGCCAGTTTGGACAGGAGAGCAACAGAGGGGACGGCTGGACGGGAGCCATGACCCCTCTACTGTCTCTCTCCAAAACTGTCATTTCCATTAGTGTAGACTCACCAGGGCCCTGACAAACTCTCCCATCCACTTCCAACTCTATTTAGCTGGACGTGCACTGGCCTGTGTCATAAAGGCCCCTCATAAAAAGGCTGTTTTCTGAGGATTTCGCAGCTGCACATGATTATACATAATGGTATATATGTACCAGTGGTGGGCCGTCAGGGCCAGCAAGGCCTTCTCTGCTGGCCCTGACGGCCTGCAGAAAAGTTTGTTGTTTTTTTTTTTTTTTCAATATGTAAATACAATTATTCTTCATGGTCTTTTCTGTTACTGTCATATTATATCCACTTGGTTGTGCTGCTTCCAGTGTTGTGTATTATGGTAGTTTTTATCCAATCACATTTCAGCTAGCTTGTGTTGTCAGGTTCTATGAAATCTGCCCAAGGCCTTCAGAATCAACAGAGAATTCAATTCAATTCAATTCAATTTTTATTTATATAGGGTCTTTTACAATAAAATTGTCCAGGTGCTTTACAGAGGCAGAAACCCAGAGCTTGAACCCCCAGGTAAACACAGTGGCAAGGAAAAACTCCATTTTAACAGGAAGAAACCTTGAGCACGACCCAGCTTACAAGGAGGAACCATCCTGCTGAAAGTCAGCTGTGTAAAGGAGAAGAAGAGGGAGGCAGGACAGAGAGAATAAAAGAAATACATATATAGAGAGAAACAAATACAATCATAGAATCCTAGAAATACAAACATAGCTGACATAATATACATAATACATATATACATAATACAGCATAGGCAGGTTTTAATAGAAAACGGAACAGCATAGGCAGGATTTGACAGTGGACACTGGGTTTGTCAAAGGCCGAGATCCGTGCAGCATGAAGGTCTGGAGACGGGAGACCTGCAATAGAGAATAGAGAAGGCTCTTGAGCGCTGTAAGTGAACGGACACAGTCAGTTACGATAGCCAATCAGATCTCAAGACTGCGACACCAAGGCAAGCTAGAAAGTCTTATGCTGAACTGGACATGTACATGTCCTGTAATTGGATAAGCACACTCGTGAGAGCTGGCACTTGGAACTACTTTGAACTCTGAACTAAACTTGGAGATCCAACTACCGGCAGCTATTGCTGTATTTTTTTTTTTTTAACCCAAGATGGCTGAAGGAGGAGAAGAGAGAGAGATTTGGTTGCGGATATACTAGCCACGCCATTTTCAAGACGGACCTTTCATGAAAAGCTGGATCTTGTGAGAAGAGGTCGGCCAACCCCTACGCTAGCTAGCTAGCTTTGTTTTCAAATATGGAGATCCCTGTTGGTGAGTGCAAGCATTTTATTTTTATTTTTAATATGTATTTTGTCATTTTATTTTGTTGGTATTAAATCAGTGGAAAACAAAAAAAGTGGACAAAATACTAAACAATCTAAACTTCAGATCATCTGCAATTTTTATGTAAATAACGTTATGTGGCACATAACGCAACATAACAGCAAGTCACTTAAATCACAACTTAAGTCTTAAGATGTTTTGCTGTTACTACATATTCTCAAAAACAAATGCGAATAATCTGTTTACTTTTATTTTTAATGAATAGTTTGTGTCGTTATCGTCTCGTTGGTGTCTTAGATGTAAACAGCAACAATGCGCAGTTTATTGGACAAACTTGTTAAGCTCACAGAATTTTGTTGACTAATCACTTAAAATCATGTTTTATCTTTGAGTTTTGACAGTATGTGTGATCTTAGTTTCCTACTCTTAATTGTGAACGTGAGGTTATTGATTTTAAATTCTCTGGAAATTAAGTGTTGCTCGGCTAGCCTATGTTAAGGTGATGTAATGTGTAAGCGCGATTCTGTATGGATTCTCGAGCCGTGGTGTCATATTGATGGTATTATGATGTGTATTAAGTATGACGTCACTGAAGGCCTAGGCGTGAAATGCACGCCCCGCCACCGATATGAACATGTTTTTATGGTCTTTTCTCTTTTAGATCTGCAAAAGAAAACAACCCAATCAGTTGGTTTGAAAACCAAAAAGGGAACCATTAATAAGTACAAAGCAGTTTACACTGCAGTAAGCAGCTTTCAGTTTGTGGAAGCTTTACAAGCTTGAAGTACTATCATTAACCCTGGATAAACCTAACCTTGGTGATCTTTTCAAATAAATCAGTTAACTAATATATTTCTCATGCTAAAAATTCACGTTTTTATATAAAATCTCAGTCAAGGTAAATGTTAAATCAGTGTCTCACGGTTCAGGGAAGGACCCAAGTGCAGCACAACTGGATGATAAGAACTCAGCTTTATTGTTCGTAACAACAGGTAGCAGGGTAAATTGTAGCGTAGCTTCGCTAAGCTAAAAGCCGTAGCAGGCTGCAAGCAGGCAGCGTTCCAGGCACACCGATCCTGGAGTGCGCTTCGGCGCTTGTAGACAGGAGCTGGCTGACGGGAATGGATCGAAATCCAGAGCGGGCAGAAACGGCAGCAGAAACAGTGGCACACACAGTCTCAGTCAGTGATGGAAGGCAGGCAGGTTTTCCAAGGAACAGGCGGAAAGAGTTTGTCAGGGGCAGGCAGGTAATCTGGGGAAAGAGGCTTCGAAAGCAGGTCAGGAACAGGCAGGGTCGATCACGGGCGGGCAGGCAGGAAAACAATGCTGGATAGCCTCGCATGATACGGAGCACAATCTGGCACTGAGTCATTCCAAGTCCGGGGCTTATATACTGCGCTGATTGGAAAACAAGCTGCAGGTGCGGCTGATTGGTGGGCGTCGCGCAGGTGGAGCGGTGATTATGACAGATGCAGTTCATAGATCTGTGTTTGTTGTTAGAGAGTTTTTTTTTTAATTGTTATTACCATTTTACAAGACAGTAAGCCATCATGGGACCAAATAAAGCAAATGAAGGTGAAAAATCAAAAGCGAAAGTGATGAGAACCACAGAGCTGACTAATTATATGGATTATGCAGTTTTATTGTTTTTTACGTGTGAAAGATTGTTAAAAATGCAAAAACAAATAAAAAATAATAATTTCCAAAACATTTTACATTGTGTGGTGGAAAAATTTGCTTTTAGTTTTTGAACCAATTTGTTTAAAAAGGAACATTTCATAACATTAGAGTAATATGAAGTTTCAAGACAAACAACAGGATGAAATAGTTCTTATTTCCATGCCGGCTGACATGAGATAGTGAAAATTCATCACACATGTCTCTTGATGAAAAGCACATGAGCAATTCATAAAAAATAACACAAAAACATACAACAATATATACAGTGGGTTCAAAGTGAAATGTTAACTGCATGTTTCCATCTCACCAACAATGACTGGAGAGAGAGACATTTGTCTGAGTGTGTGTGTGTGTGTGTGTGCGTGCTACACCTATACGATGCCTCCACAGGAATGTAAAACAGGACATAAAGATGAAGGTTAACCTGGATCTCATCCATCTCATTGAGTGCAGGAATTTACAATAATGATGGCTTCATGATAATTTTCTATATGGGGTGGACGTACCACAAGGCCCACATATGTCTTCAATCACCAGTCGTAAGACAGCAATTAGCTTAAACACTCCTGCACGCTGCAAACCCTCTGCGTATACTACATTATATATATATATATATATATATATATATATATATGTGTGTGTGTGAAAAGAAATAAATGATGTTTGTCTTTCTGTCTAAAACAAATGTCTCTCTGAAAAGAGAAGAGAAAAAAGGAGGAGAAAATAAGAAATAGAAGGGAAGGGAAGAGAGGGATTTAAAGGATGAAATGCTCTCTGCAGACAATCCATTTACTCCAAACACACCTTGGGTTATTGAGAACGATAACAATGCAGCAAGAGGCTTTTGTACTGCAGCACACAGACACATGTTTCTCCCGGCTTGACATAATTGCCATTCTTCCTCTATTTTCTATCGGAGCAACATCAATCTCTGTTGCCGCTCTGTCAGAACTGTCGGAGGCGCCCGGCAGACTCGAGGCTCCTCTGTATCGGGGGCTTTGTGAAGCGCTTGCACAAGACGCAGCCGAGGACGAGCGATCACAAGACCAGCTGAGCCCAACGACTCCGTCCTCCTCTTTACATCGTGTGTCACCTCACAGATTTGACGTAAAACTCCAACTTCAGCACCGGCGCCGCACAACGCCGGAGGTTGACGGCGACAAATTGATTCTTGCTGCTTCTGCAGTGTCAACTATCTACTTCAATGATGCCTTAAAAAAAAAAAAAAGGAGTCAGGGAAGAGTCGGGATCGACGATGACGCCTCTGCACGACGCTGATAAGTGACATGAAAACAATTAAAACATATTCAGTTAAGTCATTGGTAAGAACGGAAGACGAATATTCCCGCAGACTAATCACTGTTTGGAATTTTCATTTCCGAAACTTTGGGATAGAAAAAAAAAAAAAAAAAAAAAAAGACTGTTTTGAGGGGAGAGGCAATATTTCACTGGGTGAAATAGGTGCAGGCAATCTGCCTTTGGAGTGGAGAAGGCAGCCGTGTTTTATAATGGAAGAAATTCAATGTGACATGCCGAGAATGAATTGCTCAGTCAACCAGAAATATCCCTTGTTCTAATGGCTTGGGACATTCAGTGTTCGTGTTCTCTCCTCCTCCCCCTCCTCCCCCTCCCTATCACTCCTCTCTCTCTCTCTCTCTCTCTCTCTCTCTCTCTCTCTGGATAAACACAGCACGCCTCCGTAATGAATCAGGTTAGAAATACTGTCTGATTGTTGAAATACACCGAATTATGCGTCGTGCTAAATTCAAGCGTGCGGTTTTAAGGGGCTCGAATACTAAACATAACTGACCTATGGTACTTGCGAAGAAGGGGAAAAAAGAAATGGGTTGGGCTGCTGGGATTAGGTCTCAGAGCAGATCATTATTGTTGCATAAGATAAAATGATTTGAAAGAAGGCTGATTAGATAAAAGAGCTGCATTACAAACGTTGCTTTCACGTCCTACCGGGCTGAGATAAATGAAATAGGAATTCTTGCAAAACAGAAAAATGTCCATGTCGAACTGTTATGTGTCTGAATACACTGGTTCTATGAATCAATCTCTATAGTGAGCAATAACAATTGGAAGTACATGTGGTAACAAATTAATAGATTCCTGCAGAAACTGAACGTCACAGAGAAAATCTCCGTCACACCTTCATTATTATATTATTTTATCGTCTGATTTTGGGATCAATCATGAATGTCCGAATGTACCTACAGGTGTGCAGTGTCTAGGAGGTGGCTGCTTGCCTGTGACACACACTGCAGCAGCAGAAATGTTATTTTCCACAGGTCACTGCCGAGTTGATGCGTGTCACCGACATGGGATCTTTATTCCTCCCGAGTGAATTGTCTCTTATCTATCTCTTTGCATTTATTGGCTGTTATTGGCTGTCGAGTGTACACACTCCACATTTGTCGCGTCGGATATCCATCCCCCCTTCTCACGTGGAAGACGGCTCCTTGAGGTGTGTAATCACCAGGGGCGGGTCGTGGGGGGGGGGGGGGGGTGTTCTATTATTTAGAGGTGAAAATGATGAATTGGCGAAGGAGGCAAAAAAAAAAAAAAAATCAGAGCTGTTTTCCCTCACGTGTCAGCTTGATTGTGTTTATTGCAGATGAGGACGATTCTCGTTCTTGACGTTTGACGCAGAGTTTATTCTGTTTGGAGGGCGATGCTTGCTAGCTTTGAGAAACTTGGCTGAGATCCTCTAACCTGAAACAAACACAACGCTGAGGCTAAAAATATGACAGCATTAAGATTAGATTATCTGGCCACCAATAACGGGCCCAGCAATATGTTACATATTAACCAGCAATTGCTGGTTTCAACGCTGGTGCCAAGTCAGAGTACAGAGGAGCTGGACGTTTTCCAGTGACCTCTTTGTTCAGTTTTACTTTAATGTTAAAACGTTTTCATTCAAAACTGGAAAGAAGAGGTCCACACAATTGTTGTAACAATCCACATAAGGACATTTTAGCTTTCTACACCCACTGTCACTATATTTGTAAGTTCTTCCAAAAATAAAACAGGAGCCAGGAAGGACTCAGTGAAGATAAAGTTACAATTCCAACAAAAACATCTTTAGAGTTGAGCTTCATATCCTGTCCGTGTGCTTTAACTTTCACATCCCATTCCTCTACTGACAAGTGATGCTGATTCTTTCTGGCAAATATTACTCGCCGACTGCACCTGCTCATTAAATGGGAAAAAAAAGGGGCAGCAGTCTGTTGGATTTTGAGTGCAACACACCCATGGCTGATTAGCTGATTAAAGATTGAAAAACTATCAGCCTTATCCAGTTATGCACTGTCAAACCAGCAAAACTGTCTTTGTAAATCACAAAAGCCTAATTAGCTTAGATGACTTTGGAGATCATGAAATGGCCGTTTCCAGTTTAAAAAACTGGTCTCTAGTTTACTTTTATTGACTACAACAAAGGTATAATTATAATCAAATGTATAATAAATAATGGTACTATTTGAAAAACAAAAACAAAAAAACAACTCAGCTTTGAAACCTAGCGAAACATGTTAGCTGCTAGCACATCCAGGATTGGTGGATGTGATCCTCGCAATAACTATCTGATCCCACTAATCTTTGAGAATAACTAAAAATAATTTGTTTTTCCTAAAAATCAATTTTTCGGTTAAAGAAAACTGTGTTTTCTTTGTTTTTCTTGACTTTTCCCCGGCAAACCTGTTTATAAAAGAGAAGACAGTCAGCTTGTTTTATTTTCTAACTTGGGCCTTTAATGATATTCCATATACCATTAGATTCAACAGCACGTCCCAGTGGAAGTAGCATGTAGGGATTCCTTCTGGTGTGGCAGTCCAACAAAGCTGGAGAACTTATCATTGGGTCATTAGCACTGGTGACCCCCCCCAACACACACACACTCCTTTTCTTTTGGAGCCAATGCAGCGCTCCCTATTCACACAGACTCATCTCCTCCTGAGCTCTCGCTGTGCTAAGCTAATACTCTCCGAGGCGTTAACATTAAGCTGGGCTACAATGTCCGGTGGCACTGCGGAGAAAGAAGGCTCCCCGAGCAGCCCTCATCCTTCACACTGTTTAGAATCAGCACACCATTAGTCAAATCTCTTCAGCCATGAGAAAAAAAAAGAACGGGGGAGGGGGGGAATCAAAACAGAATATGCATGCATAAAATTCTACACATTTGTTCCCATGGTAACCATTCAGCATGTCATTCACTTGTCAAGCTGCATCAGGGGCGATGGGGTCCTTTGTCTGCACCCTGGTGAGCATGGTTGCCTGAAACAGACTCCCCCCCACCCCCCACAGCCGACATCCAGGTCATTCACCACGCTGTTATTTCTCTTTAATTCACATTTGGCTCGTTTTTTTCATTGCTAATCACACGACAAATGACCACCAGGGCTTAAAAAAAGAGAAGGAGGGGGGGCAATGCTGTGCATGACTGAAGCATGGCTTTAATGATTCTCATGAATAGGTGAGGGGGGGTGGGATTAAGGAGAAACTCAGGGCCCCAACTCTCCGATGAACACCTCAAAGATTTTCCTGCTCGGGTTTATAGATTGGGTGGGCAGCGCAGCTTCAGCATCCCTGACCAGCTGTCAAGATCAGTTTAACAGTCACAATGGGAGAAAAGGCCATTTGACTTCTGTAATCTTTTCTAAGAAGCAGCAGAGTTTCCTCCGCGAACAGCTCTGGATTGGATGTTAAGCCCATGCAGCCGTTGCTAGATGCGGTGTGTTGCACTAAAACTCTTGTTTGGGTCGATTGTTCTAACCTAGTTTCGAACAGAACACAAATTCAAAGACATCGAAGGGCAACAGGGCAACAACAACCCAGTTACCAGTTCTGTTTTGATGGATATTGAGCTCTTTACAATACAAATGCTTCCTCCTTTGGTTAATGATCAAGCTAAACCAAACATTCTGGTGTTTACCCGACTACTACAGGCGGGCCTTTTTTTCCCTTTAGTTATACCCTCTCTTAGCAATAAAGTTTTCAACTTTCAATGCGACCACAATCACCCATCACAGTGTCACCCATTCTGGTGTCAGTTTGCTGCTGATATTAAATACAGTCAAAGCTAAACATAAGTGAAAGGGAGATTAGCCGCTTCTTATAACAAAACATACAAAAAATTAAGATCTATTGTACAGAATACATCTATTGTATTGTACTCTTGTACAGTACCAGTTCAGTTGTTGAATCTGATAAGTTAGAGAACGCGACCTGACCATGCAAAATACCAAACTTGCGAAAAGTATAGCGGATAACAGTGGCGGGCCATCAGGGACAGCAAGGCCTTCTCTGCTGGCCTAAACATATTTTTTTGTAAATACATAAATAAAATTATTCTTCACAGTTGTTCTGTTCATGTCATATTATATCCACTTGGTGGTGCTATTTCCAGTGTTGTATATTATGGTAGAGGTTTTATCCAGTCATATTTCAGCTAGTTTGTCAGGTTCTGTGAAATCTACCTAGGGCCTTCAGAATCAATAGAGCAGGCTCTTGAGCGCTGTAAGTGAACACACACAGTCAGTTGCGGCAGCCAATGAGATCTCGAGACTGCGACACCAAGGCAAGCTGGAAGGTCTTATGTTGAACTGGTCAGGACTTGACTGTACATGTCCTATAATTCGATAAGCACACTCGCAAGAGCCGGCACATGGAACTAACTGAGCTAATCTTGGAGATCCGGCTACCCACAGCTGTATTATTTTTAACCCAAGATGACTGAAGGAGGAGATAAGATAGATTTGGTTGCGGATATACTAGCCATGCCATTTTCAAGACATTTCATGAAAAGCTGGATCTTGTGAGAAGAGATCAGTCAACTGCTATGATAGCTAGCTAGCTTTGTTTTCAAATAAGCAGACGCTGTGGAGGAGATTTGTGTTGGTGAGTGCAAGCATTTTATTTTTAATATGTACAGTATTTTGTCATTTTTTTTCATTAGTATTAAATCAATGGTAATGAAATAAGTGGACAAAATACTAAGAAAATCTAAACTTCTGATCATCTGCAATTTATAATATAAATAACGTTATGTGGCGCATTGGCGAAGCTGTGACTGAAGTCACTTAACTTACGAGATGTTCAAATGTTTTGCTGTTGCATATTCTCAAAAACAAATGCAAATAATCTGTTTACTTTATTTTCAATGAATAGTTTGTGTCGTTATCGTCTCGTTGATGTCTCAGACGTAAACGGCAACAATGTGCAGTTTGTCCGACAAACGTTTTAAGCTCACATAGTTTTGTTTACTAATCTCTTAAAATCGTGTTTGATCTTTGAGTTTTGGCAGTATCTGTGACCTTAGTTTCCTACTCTTAATTGTGAACATGAGGTTATTGATTTTAAATTCTCCGAAAATTAAGTGTTGCTCGACTGGCCTATATTAAGGTGATGTAATGTGTAAGTGTGATTCTGTATGGATTCTCGAGCCGTGGTATCATATTGATGATATTATGGGGTGCATTAGGTATGGTGTCACTGAAGGCTTAGGCTTGAAATGCACGGCCTGCCATTGGCAGATAAACACCCGCTCATTTCTTCTGTGGCCATGAAAGTAAATGAGTGACTTGATAACAGTTATCAGCAGATCAACTGCAGAACACACACTACTGTACGCATGCTGATACTGCGGGGGCGGGGGGTTAAACCACACAATTACAGGTCACGTCAGAGTCAGATTTGTTCTTTCCCGCCGGCTGACGTGATGGAAGACCGCACGGAACCATTGGACAAATGCAAGAGTTTGGGTTTAAGCTTGGATGAGTATGAAAGCAGCCGCTCTGCACTCTGGCCCTGCTGCAGCGTGGAGGGTGTGAGGACACCAGAGTTAAACAGTACCTAGGTTTTTTGGTTTTTTTTTTTTGGAGGGGGGGGAGTTTGGGTGTGGGAAGTCATGCCTGAAAACAGTAGTGAGACGTGCCGGCTGCCCCATGCTTGCTGTTGGGACTGGGCCTAATGAGGCATTAATTGGAGGTGTGGGATGTTGCTCTCTGGAAAAAGGACGAGGTCGGTAAAACACAATAAAGATTACAACAAAGACAGGGTGGGGGGTTGGGGCTATCCCAAATGAGTGTTTCTCTGGACTGTATGTTCAGCAATCACTTCAAAAGCAGCGTGACAGAATATTCACCAAATTTCAATTGAAAACAAGTGAAAAGAGCCTTTTAGAGCTTTTGTGTTGAGGTAATTAACACACACACACACACACACACACACACACACACACACACACACACACACACACACACATACATCACCACCCTGCACACATACACAATCCAAACCCAGAACATTCTGGGAAGTTCTACGCAATGTGCTTTTGAAGGACATGTTTTCATAAATTAACAACTGGGCTTTCACAATAAAATGAACATTGGCATATAAACAAACTGGTGGTTGTCAGCCTCCTGCACACATAACAGATGATACAGTGTATAATATTCAGATCCATGCACCTGGTTTTCTTCTTATGAACCATTTATCAAGAAATGAATATAACTTTTAGAAAAGAGTGTACAACATGTTACAAGTCAAATTCATTTTGACAAAGACCATTAGCACATTAGTACAGTGTTGTGCGCAGAGTAAATAATCTGCGTGTGAGAGTGTTTGTGTTAATACATGCTTCATACAGCCACAGATGGCTGTGAGACCCCCACCCCCCACCCCCCCGGCCGCCATATGGATGTGAGTGTCCAGTCCAGAATATCCCAGAAGAAAAAGACTCTCCCCAGAAAGAAAGTGACTCGCCCCAGATACAGGGAGGGATTTGACCCCCCGCTGGATGTCACCAACTCCATCTGGAATGTGGTTCCAGTACTTTTAACCTTTAAATACATTTAGAAATGTAGGTATATGGACCAATATAGCAACAAGCTATATTGTGTACATATACACAGCTGTGTTAGCTCACTTTCTGTTTCTATCCTTGAAAAGAGAAATGTAGTGAGTGTAAGCAACAGTACTGAGTTTGTTTCTTAATTCGCTCACTCCCTTTGTGTGTATTCACCTCAGCTATTGCTATTGTGAGATTATTGACTGCAACACTTCATTATTTGAGCTTGTTATGCTCCGCAACAGCCGCTGATGAATACAACGATTTCCATTTGTGCTCTGCTGACTCTCAAACAATAAAACACCTCAGTTTTGCACACTATACAGCTCGTTATTGGAAAAGAATAATCAAGTCAGTGCAGTTTTTTTTTTAAATTTATTTATTTACTTCTTCCCCACAAACAAAACTGCAGAGGCTAGCAGTACTGCCAGGTCGAAAACTTAATCTACACGGAACTTCACGTATTGTAAATGCAGTCTCGTTTTTAAAGACTGCGACTGGAAATGGAATTGATGAGTGAAATCCGAAAATAAACATTGTCCTTGTTTGACATTTCTCTACAGGTGATGGACAGTAGTGTGTAAAAAAGATGGCTACCTTTGTACTCTTCTGAAGCAGTGCTTTGTGAGATCCGGTATTGATCGGACTGGCTGACCAGACATAGAATCATCAGGCTATGAATGAAACAGCCTTCCCAGCTACCTGCTGGAAATGGTAATTCCTCCAGCAGATGTTTAATTTATCCCTCCTCTGATGCACGTTTATCAGGCAGATCGATAATCAAATGATTTTACTGATCATGTGAATGGAGATGTATTTAATTGGCGTATCTATCAATTGTAGATGGCCCCAGGTTGCCATGGAGATATGGGCCATATTACACGATGTCAGTGGTTCTGTTGAACATGTAATTTGTAAGAGGTTTGCTATCTGCTTCTCAGGGACATCACATCTCTGTAATTGGAGGGGGGAAAAATGGCTACCACAAACTTCAAATGAGAGGAAGTGCTAAGCCAACAGCGTCGTCAAAAGCTCAGATTCATATCACAAACATTTGGATTTCATTAAAATTTTTCTCTCCTGACCTCGAGTTAGTTTTGAGGTGAACGCGGCAAACCCTTCACTTCCGAATCAGATATCAAACGCTTGTTTGTGACAAGGACTCATCGCATCCTGTTGCCATGGCAGTGGAGTCATGCCTGGGTTCTGCATAGCACCACTGCGCAAATAATGGTAAAATTTCTTCTCTTTGCTAAACAAGAACATTTTCCCCCCAAACAACATATCGTGAAGACGAATGAAGTCATTCGTATGTAGTGTATTTTACAAGGGTGGCACACAGACCATGAACAAAATCCATCCATCACTTGTATCGCCTCTTATCCTTTGCAGGGAGCCAAAACATCTCTCAGATGACGACAGTGGAGGAAACATTACGGTAGTTTTGACACTTTTACATTACTGTTTAAAGAAAGCTTTCTACGACTCAAAATGTGTCTGGCCTAGACACAAAAACAATATAATTTTAGTCAGATTCCTATCCTGAGATGAGTTTGAAATCTGTTCAAGGCCATCTATTTTGTGACGTTCTAATGTAAATATTCACGCCTCTTCTGCTTTGCTACGCTAACTCCGTGTGCCAAGGTTACCTCCCCCCACCCCCCCAACCCCCATCCCGCCCCCCCACACAAGCTTGGGTAACATCTTAATGCTAGCATAAACGAAAGTTACCCATTTATATTTTCCGTTATAAATCATTATTATGCGCAAAACTAACAAATATTAGATAACTGATGATCATGAGTACAATTGGACATTTTCTATTCATGTAGTTTGGGAAATAAAAGGTCATCAGGCCAACGGTTATCTTTCCAGTTCCTAAAAACTCTCAATGTAAGTTTTCTATATCTATTAACTTCCTCCTGTCATTTTGTGATTTGTTGAGCTGAACTCTGCCAAGATCTATAATTAGAATATGTTCGTTATGCACGACACCATTCAATATCACTGATGACTAGAAATATAGAAAGATTTTACGATCAGTTCAACATCTCCAACTCAGAACAAAGTGCTGGTAGGTAGATGAGTTTGAACAGCAAGTGACGTCCACAACATCCTGAAGTCGGCAGGATCCTGTAATCATGCGAAGGCGCCAGCATTTTCGTGCGTCACGTGCATTTTCATCCCCAGGCTCTAATTTAAAGGCAGGCATACTTTCAAATAAGTCACCTACAAGAGCTGACTGACAGACTGGTGCAGAACCACCCTGAGAATACAAGGTCTAGTTATTATTCAATATTCCTCTGTGTCTGACATCAGAGAGAGAGAGAGAGAGAGAGAGAGAGCGAAAGCATTCAGACTCTTGATTCACCCAGGTCACTATAAAATCATTAACATGTTTATTGTTGTGCCTAATGTAAACATGCTGTTAGACAGGGGATTTGTCTTCCTGGGCCGAGTTTCCCTCGTTGAACAGAAAACTCTTTCACGGCACTGACACCAAATGATCGTGGTTAATGTTGCCTGCTCCTCATGTTTACATGAGTATTTGTCACGTAACCTTTCATAGAGAGCACGACTTGCATTCGCTTTAAAGGTGACTTCTTGGCACAAACATTAACAGCTTATTGAACATTTATTTCAATTTACTATAGGTTTTTTTTTTTTTTTTTTTTTTTCTTATTATTATTATTATTAGTATTAGCCTTCTTAGCATTTAGCCTTGCTAAATATCTGTTCCTTATTAACGCATCCAGAACCTAAAATGGCTGGAAACACTTTTCTCCACAAATGGCTATGAAAGCTGGCAAGGTTTAGTGAGCCAGCTATAAATACTGCAGAGAACAAAAGAGCAATTGACTACTGCAGTGTAGGTGTTACACCATCTGTTAAAAAAAAAAAAAAAAAAAACATAGAACACATCCTCTGGATTCTTTGCATTCACACATATTGCTCAGCACCATGAATGTTGCATCATTTTTCTTTACAAAGAATACGTTGGATTAAAAGAAAAAGGCCCTAAAATAACCAAAAGGCATATAACGTAAGGCAAGAATATAAACAATTTCATTAACAGTGCTATTTAGACTAGCTTTGAAAGTGTTAATTAAAATGCTATATTTATATAACACACAATAAAGTGTCACAGAGCCTCAAGCAATGCAGTAAATATTCCCAACATCTGTGTTTTACAGGAAAACGGGAATAAAATGCAGTAAAAAAAGAATCACTTTTAATGGACAGATTGACTTTAGAACTGCAGATGTCCTTAGTTGGCTAAAGTGTAATATGCGCATGTGTAATGCAGATGAAATCATTTGTCAGATTTCACTCAAAGCAAGCCAAATTAATATAAGTTCATTGATTCATCAGACTGTAAATCCGAATAAGCTCTGTTCATGTGTTCCAGGTTCCCCTGGAACCGGCGGGGGAAAAAAAGAGAGGAATTAAAATATGAGTTCCTGCCAATTGTTGGCTTTTTATTGCAGAGATTGAGGCTTTTTGCAAGCTGTTCTGCTCCTAAAAAATAATGAGTAGCTCACAGAGAAATGTCCAAAGCATTTGAAGTGTGTGTCTGAACTCTGTGTTTTAAAGAACCTGAGAGGAGAGAGAGAGAGAGAGAGAGAGAGAGAGAGAGAGAGAGAAAAAATCTTGCAGACCAAATGTATAAACAGTCCTCTACAGGTGCCTAATTAGAGTGATCTAGGACATTTCCACTTAGATCTAGGTCATCTACAGCACTTTCTACAGTATTTTACTTGTATCCATGTAGTTTGTACTTTCATTTTAACACTTTTTTTTTTCTTTTGCCATGAAAACCCAGAAACAATGTTTGGACAGCTATTAGCTGTTGTTAGCTAGTGTTTTGATGCAAACAATTAGGATTGGCAAAATTTGATTATATAAAAAGGATTCTGGTGTGTCCTTTGCTTCTCAGCAAATTCTGGATCTGTTAGGATATCAGACTTAATACTCAGTGAGCATCAGATAAACAAGTGTCACTAGCGATCACTATTTAGGCTTTGTTATATTATTCTAGTTATGTCGAAGCTACATCCAAAGGCTAGCAAGTGATACAGCGTCGCATGAAGAAAAGCTCCCTCTGTCTGAGACAGGAAAACCACACTAATCTACACGGGTTTAGTTGTATTTAGAAAAGACAAAAAAATCAGAGCAAAATTGTTATAATGTAAATGGTAATGAGACAGATCAAGCTGTTGCCCATTTAAATGAGACAAGGATTTCTGGCGGTGCTATGAAAGCAGATTTTGCATCGTGTTGCTGTATGATGTTATTGGACTTGACTGAACTGTGACACACAGGCTAATATACCGTGTTGTGAAGTACGTGTGTAATTCTCTGTTCTCTGGGTTGTGCTGTTTTTTTTTTTTTTTTTTTTTTAAAGTGTTCAGTGGTGGGGGGTCGGGGGGCAGAGAGAGGCATCAGCTTTATTAGCTTTCAGGTTTTCCAGCTTGTAATGGAAATCCACAATGATTTCAAATGGAACTGATAGTAAATATAAAGTGATGTTTTTCTGGCTGTCTCTTTAAGCAAATGGGAATGTGTTGTTTGTGTGTGTGTGTGTGTGTGTGTGTGTGTGTGTGTGTGTGTGTTATCTACATTATGCTTGCACAGCTGCAGAACAAAAATAGAAGGGACGGTAAAAGGTGGAGAGGGAGAGAAATAGTGAGTAAAATTGAGACAGAGTGAGAGAGAGAGAGAGAGAGAGAGAGAGAGAGAAGGTGAAGTGTGTGCTGTAATATCCATTAGATTTATTGTGGTGCAATTCCCAGTCCCTCCAGTTCTGCCTGAAGGGGACTATATTACATTTCATCACAGTTTCATTTTCTCCTGCAGATGAGAAATGGGAGTTCTGTTGCAGTAATGTAGCATGTATGTGCTAAATCTCATCTCTAATAAAATCAAAAATATCAAAACTCCTGGCGCTTTCGCTGCAGCTCTGCCACCAAATGAAACACCATCTGTTATCATATCAAGAGCGGCTTATTAGAAAATAAAAATCAAACACACCCATGGAATTGAAATGAGGATAATGAATATAAGAGGTAACAGGACATGAAGGAAGGACTGGCCTTAATGGCTGGGCGAAAGGAAATGAGAGACCGTCATCTTGCACACGCACACACCTCGTACAGCACGTGATGGAAAATTTGATAGACCAAATCTTCAAGCTAATACAACACATAAACTCTGTGTGTTACATTATCTTTGATCATACCTTGTAGCTGTGCAGGTGTTGCGGTGGTTCTTTGTCACGCAGCAATTCTCTGTACTGGCTTGTTATCTGCTGCTATTTCTAATGGCGCTAACAGCAACACTGATTCAGCCAAAGCTCCCCGCAGGTGGTCGCGTTGTTCTTTGACCCGTTAGCTATCGTTGACGAGAATGTGGTTGGCTCGGATTTCTGAAAGTCAGTAACCTTAGATCAGTCAGGTTTGATTTTAGTTCTGGTTTTCACCGTCTCTTCCTCCTTCCTGTTGTAAATTTGGTCCTTCCTGTCTATGGTGACCAGACGTCCCGGTTTACCTGGAACAGTCTTGGTTTTGAGCCTTGTATCCCGTGTCCCGGCGGATTTCAACAGTCCCATTGTTTTGTCCCAGTTTTATGCAAGCTGTGTCCCGATTTTTTCTCTCTTTTTTTTTTTTCTTTTATCAACAACATGCTACACATGGCAGCAAGTCATTTAAGGCAATAACATTGCATTGCAGTTGAAACTCTTTGTCTTTGGCCCATGTTTAGGTTTATTTTATTTTATTTATTTGATATAGCGCCTTTCACAATAAAATTGTCTCTAGGTGCCTTACAGAGGCAGAAACCCAAAGCCTGAAACCCCAGGTAAGCCCCAGGTTCCCTTTTAACAGGAAGAAACTTTGAGCAGGACCAGGCTTACAAGGAGGAACCATCCTGCTGAGAGAGAGAGAGAGAGAAAAACAAATATACACTCCTGATCAAAATTTTAAGACCAGTTGAAAAATTGCAAGAATTTACATTTTGCACTTTGTCGGATCTTAAGAAGGTCCTAAGTAGTGCTTCAAAATGCAAAAAGAAGAAATGGGAGTGAGACAAGAAAAAATATTGAGTAAGCAAACAACCATTAAACTGAAATAGGCTGTTCATTATATATGCACTAACCTTAAAAAAGCAATTAAGGTACTAAAAAACAATCCGATTTTGTTTTACTGTTGTCGGCGTCAGTAGCAAGTCTCTGCCTTTGACCTGCTGAAGCAGCTCATTAGCCCGCCGAGCTACGGGGTCAGTTGCTTCAGCGCAATATTGTGTGACAGTATCAAGTAGACAACAACAGGTGGGGGATTATAATCGTGGTTGCACATCTAATAATACCAACTGCTTAGTGTATCAGTTTCCACGCAGACAATGGACAATCGCTGTTAAAAGGGAACGCGAGCCCAGCGACGGCAACGCTAGTTTTCTGTCTTGGGTTTTAACTGGAGCAAATCCAGGCAGGAACACTTGATCTACTGGAGCCGGAGCACTGGGAAAATACACAAGAGGGGAAAAAAAGAGCAGCAGCAGTGGGAAGGAATTAAAAAAAAAAAAAAAAAAAAAGATTCAGGGCGAAAATCATTTTCTCTGCTCCACTTTGTCAATTTCAGAGAGCCATCTCCCGACAGTCATTAAATAAGTTGTGTTGTTGTTTTAATTATCAATAGTAAAGCAATCTGTTCATAATTACAAACATTTGCTTGTGGCAATTACAAACAGTGGCTGGTAGCTGGTTTAATTTGCCCGCTCTAATCTTGTCTGTAATTAGAGCACACACGAGCGCAACACCAGAGTTGTTCAGCTCTGAGGCAAACAAGACAAGACTGAAATTCCTATTATAACTAACTGCCGGCTGCCCACGGCGTGCTCTCCAGTACTCCATCAGTACATTATGTATATTCTAATCCATTTGTTTAGCTTTATAGTACACTTGTACTCATCTGACAGGCTCTCGTTTTAGGGGTCGCACGAAAAGCACAATAGAATGAAATTGGAGAAATATTTCAGAATGTTGCGCTGCAGAGTAAACGGCGACTACACGTCATTGTCGTTCTTGCTGCCAAAAGGCTCACCTTATATCATAAACCTTGCTGTCAGTACAAGCCAAAAAGAGCACATTATGTACAAACATGAAGCTATTGTTGTTATGTATCGAATGTGTAGATATCAAATCAAATCCAGACTGCTGACACTCCGTGTGTGTGTATGTTTGCATAAAATACAGTTTTATCTATCTGCAGCCATCTTTCCTTTATAGATAATCAAGCTCCTGCTGAAGCAGTATATTCTGATTTAGCTTGTAAGCTTATTACAGTTGACTTCTTGAAAGACAGTGCAAACAATTGAAGTTAGCATAAAAGCAAACTGGTGGAACAGCGTAAACTGCATGTTGTTTCTATGTATTTTTCTGTTTTTTATCAACTTTGTTATGCGTTCACGGCGGTTTGATCTTTGGTTCAAAGCCCACCCGCAGAACTACGGATACTATTTTGTTTCAGTCCAACGCGTTCACCCCTAGTCTAAAAATCCAATGTTCAGTGAACACAATGCAACCGGCTTTTCTTGTGTAAACACCTTGAACTGTTTCTTTCATAATCAAACACGTCGCTCTCAGGATCGAGTCAGGCGCTCAAATGCTTGTACAATCCATCCCTAAGGCTCTTCACAGATGGTGGTGGTGGTGGTGGTGGTGGTGGTGGGGGGGGAGGTCAGACAGCAAATAGTTTGACAAGCTAAGAGCTGCTTGTGTATGTCATGTATCTTATTTTAACTTTTCTCTCTCGGAGCATGTCAGAGCATCGCTTTCCAAGGTCAGTCTGGAGATTTCACGTCAAGTTGACAAAACAGTATAAAAATAGTTGGGGGTGGGGTGGCGGCTGTAAACCTAGTGTTTGGCACGCGTTAGGAATTAGAGACGTTTGTGTGCGCAAGGTCTGATTTTTTATTTATTTTTATTTTTTTACACATATATTTAACCACACAGTCTGTTTCTCTCTTAAGTGGCATGAACAATAACTCCAGGGAACAATCTCTCACTGTCACAACATCTCTTCCTACTCTGTCTAAGGTCTCTTTTTCCCTCCCAAATTATACCTATTAATTCCCTTCAGAGACTGCTTGATGGAAGGCTAACAACATTTTATATTGTTGATGCACTTCTGACTGGAGTTGCATGCTCTCAATTACATATGAGAGATAGCTGCTAACCCGGTTACAAATGGGCTTCACTCTCCAGATGATGTCAGGCACCTTTATCAAGGCCCGGATGAAAATAGAAAGGGGGCAGGGGGGCAAGTCAGCAAAACCCCTCCAGCTTCTTCTCCCGGTGCTGATGTTATCCACGTCCTCCTTCTCCTGTAAAGAGATGGTTAACTGCACATCCAGATTGGCCCACTGCCATTGCGATCTGAGGGGAGTGATTATCATTCCCGCCTCCTCTCCGTGGGCACACTGGCAGCAGTTAGCTGGGACTTTCCTCTGCCGATCAGTCAATTAAAGAACCGGTCGGTAATCGTCCGAGTGATGGAGCTCGATAATGTTGTTAATGCAGAAAGAACAAAAAGAATGCACGTGCGGTTGGTGAATTCAGTCTGCATTTGCAATATTGGAAAGCTATGGGGAAAGCAAAGAAAAGCTTTTAAAGTAGGTTTCCATTGTCAACGGTCTGCAAATAAATATGAGTGTTTTTTCGTGCACGCAGCAGAATTTTAATGTTAGGACCTCTGTATGAGTACTTGTACCACGAATACTTTACATACAGTTTTCCTTTTGGCATTAATTGAACTTACCAGAGGAAACTGCACAAAAAAATATATTCAGCTCGCTGCAGCAAATATTTGATGGTCCATCTGAGTAATAGGATTCTCTTATTGATATAAGCTAATGCATTTCTAAGGCTCATTGTTAGGCAACGGGTAATAAAGGCTTCCCCGCTCTTCTGTTCTGAGCAGTTTGTTGTTAGATTATAAGGAAAGCGAACTGAGATTAAGAAAAAAAAAAAAAAACAATAAATAAATGGATATTTTATGAGTTGTTGAACGATTCTGGCCGCTGTGGCCTGAATACAAATGTAAATTCTTACATAATGAATGAGAGCTTTACTAGGGGACTAAAGATTAGCAGCTGACCCTTTTACGTCATCATCTTATTTCAGGAACCAGGGCATGACCATTTCTCCCCGTCTTCTCCATTGGCCTCCACTTTCAGAGCAGTCGGGTTGCAGTGACAGGAAATGAAAAACCGTTTCAAAGAAATTCCCGTGTCAAACATCGACTGTATCTCATATTTCAATGAGGAAAAGATTAAAGATTTAAGTGCCTTTCTAGTTCGCTGCTGTGGGTCAGCAAACAAACATGAGCTTCTGTTTGGTGAATTTAATGAATAAATCATGGCGTCCTCCCCTCCTCCTCCCTATCTCCCTCCTTCCCAGTGTGCATCAATCCATTGCCCATCACATCTACCAACCCTACCCCACCCTCTGACGCCCCACACATCTGCTGCCGTCGCGTACGTCGGCCAGCGTCAACACAACCCGTTCATTACACTGTGTCACATTGCGCTCTGGGTCTCTGCCAGGAGAAATTAAACTCTTCAGGAAAAAAAAAGATAAACATCACATTACTTCATTACCCTTTTAAAAACACATGCAAATTAGAGCCATTAACCCCTTCACTCACAAACCCGCACACACACACACACACACACACACACACACACACACACACGCACACGCCTCTTTTTTTTTCCAGGGTGTTGAAACGTGTCCAGCAACAGCGTCACTGACCGCGAATGGGCCTGAAACCCGTCGACCTTCAGCCGATGTGAGAATGACAACAATATAGAACATTTAAACAACTGGGTTGTTATAGAGACTTTGGAAGGTAGGGCATTGGATGGTTGCGGTCACCTGTCTGCTTGTCTCCAATCCGGACCGATCCAGTTGCAGATATCACCACGGAGCTCTCAAAGCTGTCGCTGTGGCTGTTCAGTATAGAGCATGTTGTGTGGTATATAGTAAGCAGCTCAGAGTGGCACATCCTTCCCTGCAAAACATTTCTGTTTATCCCCTCATTGCACCTCTTTTACTGTGTGGCCTTTGAAAGTCATGTTTGATTAAACCCTGCTTGTGTATTCCACACACCAATCCCCCCCACTCCCGGTGAAGACTGTAAAATATTTGGGTTTTATGATGAAAGTTATTTCATTTACTATTTGCAGAGTATAGCACATTTCCCTTCATGCAATTTAAATGGCGCCTTCACATAGTTTTGGCTTTTTTCTTTTTTTTTTTTTTTTTAAGCAGAAATCGTTGGCCCGACGAATGGAAAATAACCGTGAAATGCATAAGAGGCTGTGCTCAGAACCAAGTGCAGTGTGTGTGTGTTTTGAGCTACCGTGCTTGTGTGTGTTAATGCATCGAAGCGTGTGTGCAGTCCGTAATGCGTTCTGCTGGCATTCTGAAGTCACAGTGTACATTTCCAACGACACAAAGAAGTGATTTTAGTCAAACACGATGAGAGTATTCATGAGTCTGCTCTTGATCTTCTTCCCTCTCGTGACACAAAGACTCAGATATTCTCGAGTCTTCTTCTCGAACTTAAAAGACTCTGTGACTTTAAGATAAGATAGCCGTCAGACCTTGTGGAGACAACAAATATCGAAGATAATTAGAGCAAGGATGGAAAAAAGAGATAATTAAACGATACAGTGAGAATGTTAACAGTCTGGGCTTCCTTTAATAAGCAGATACATTAACCACACTGCTGTATCATGACTCCATTTGTCTTTGATTAATAATGGCCAGAAGCCATCTAATAAGAATATAACATCCATCATATACACGCATGGATCAGCCAGTGATATTTGCTCAGCAAATAGTACAATTGGATCTCATTAATTTTCGTCTATTCACTGGTACCCTGCATGGTAATTGAAATGCCTTGGAACCTTTCAAGTTAATCATTTGGTTTGATTCCCAATTAGTCTAATTTCAGTCGCCGGCAAATGGGAAGTCCGGATTGAAAGTGTATTGCTTCCTCCCCGTGACTGGGTTCCAGTCCCATCTCATGCTCGTGATTGGCTTTCCTGAGTTCTTCAGCACAGACGATGTCAGGAGGACACACGGAACAGCAGCGCATTAATCTGCCATGAAACTGTGAGTAAATTGAGTTCAGAATCCAGACTGAAATGTGTAAAATAGCTACTCGAGTCTCCTTTTGAAAGCTGGAATAAAGTGAGCTTTGGTGGAGCTCATAAAAGCAGGTCAGTGGTTCCCTTGGATTCAATGGTTTTACAATGGTATTTCACATTAAACGCAAAAGTTTCTGACTTGAATCATTAAAACAGTCTAATAATAATCGATAAATTAAAAAAGAATACGTAACCAGTAGAATGTTGCCTCGTGACAGAGCTCACTTAATGATGGGATAACGTGATCATAACAGATGATCTCATCCTTCACCAGATGAGTCAGTTGTGTTTCAACAGTAAAAGCTGGTGACTGGTGTTTAAAATATCGACTTCTACACCACATTTGGTGATTTTCGTCCTTCCGTCTTTTGTAGATCTTGCAGGAACGCTTTCATTTAGTGGGCGATTTCACCTAAAAATGATCTTCAGAGCTGAACAGCCCTGCAGCTAAATCCAGCACAACCAAACTCATTGCTTCAAACGTACAGCATTTTCAACTGGAATTTTTACTTCTCCCATTAATTAGCCATCACGGGAGAGCACTGTTTCTTTTTCAGCTCTTTTAACTCTCCTAACGTGTGTCAGATCTCACTTCCATGCTCTGAAGTCAAGCTCATTATCGCCAAGAACAACACAGTTGAAAGAAATTACCATGTCGTAAGACATAACGCTTCTGACAGTTGCTAAATAATCATCTGCACATTGTTTTTTATCAGTAAATGTGCTTTTGTTCTCTGCAGTGCTTCAGCTGACTCTTCTGCATAGGTAAAGTGATCAACCAATCCCTTTTACTGACATGATCTTATGTTAAACTCTATCTAAAGCTTCTGTCAGGACTTGCCTGCACAGTTATTTTTTAATACCTGAATGTAGTCGGATGTAGTCCAGATGACTTTTTGTTAGCCTTTACAAGGCTCTCAGGATACAACGAGGATGAATTGCACTTTCAGTTTCATTAAAGATGCATATTAGCACAAAGCTTCTGGTTTCTGGCCTGCAGACAAAAGTCAATTCAAGATGTCACCCTTTGGTTTCCTACTTACTGAATGTCTAAAAAACATGTTTAAAGATGCTTTAGATATTTTCAGTATGTCTTATATTGGCAAAGACAGTAATGAATGTTATGTATAATAGTTATATATTATGTAGTGAGTCATAGTTAGTTAAAACTTTTTACATGCTTGTTATCACGTAATGAACATGGATAAATTGCAAGTCGTCATTTTATAAAGGACAGCCAAAAACGTATAAATAGCCAAAAACGTATAAATAAAGGCAATACGAAAATAGTACCGCATTTATTTTCTCTTGGGGATTATTGTGAATGGCACATAATGAACCTGATCATAAAAATTACTTTAACTGGGTTATTTAAAAGAAGACTCATAGACCGTGGACTTCTCTCACAGCAGACAGATGTTCACGCCATATCTCTTACTCTGCTTCACTCTCAAAAGTTTCTTAAACTAAGAATTATCCTGAAACCCACGGCAAGAAGAGACAAACAACTCTGTGTACAAACGAGCCAGCCCACTGTAACCGTAACTGATGATTAGTGCCTTCTCCAGTCCCAAAATTGTGATACCGACCCTCACCTTAATCTCCTCCTCACAACACAACATTTATAGCTCGACCAGACTGAGATGTTTGGTGCATTCTAATTAGACCTTTCAAAAAAAAAAAAAGTTTCTGGTCTTCTGCAACATTTGATTAATGTTCCCTTGACCGACTGGTGAAATGAATTAGCAATCTAGGTACTACAAAACGACATAAGCCTCAAGACACTAAATACCGTTAAGTATAACACCAACACTTATGCATCTGAGTCTAAAAGCAGCAAACGCTGGCTCACTCTGCAGAATCCAAATATGCTGGTATTTTGTGTCTTCCAGCCTGTATGTTTGAAACTGCCTGAACTGCAGTGAGTTTGTTATTATTACTTTCCACTGTGAATGCAGCATACTCTGATTTTTTTTTTTAAGCCTTCAAAATTTCTGTGTCCTCATGTTTTTTAATATCCATTCAACAATGTAGGAAGCCCCAAAAAGATATCTCTGGAACTAAAATATTTTCGCGTTCCTCCTTCACTAAGGATTTAAAAGTAGCAGGAACATTATCTCACATCAAGCTTATCATTAATAACAAGCACCTAGCCAGTACTCAGACAGTATCTAGAGTAGTAGCTAACCAGTGAGAGAATGTTCTGGTTCATCCATCCATCCATCCATCCATCCATCCATCCATCCATCCATCCATCCATGTGAGAGATGTGGGCATTGTTTGGAACATATCCCGGGTCAGTTGGGTGTATAAGTCATCAGTTCTTCGTGTGGCTGATGTTTAAAGACAAACAAGTACGTACACACACACACACACACACACACACACACACATACACAGGCTGGAAATTTAGAGGAAGCAGTAAACTAAGTTTGCATCTCTTTAGACTGAGCACAGGAAGCTGTTGGATGTGTTGGGGGGAGGGGGTCGTGCAAACAGCGAGGCTGGAAAAAAAAACTGCTTTTTGGCCGAGATGGAACTTTCTTGTCACGAGGCAACAGCACTAACCGTTACGGACTGAGGAATGTATACAGACCAGAAGTCAGATATTTCTTCCAGACACTGGTGAGCAAACACACAGTCAAAGCAGTGAATCACGGGCTTGTGAGAAACTAGAAACACATTAGCTGAATATTTTGTCAGACAATAATTTGACAACAGTTGTTCTCGACAGTACTAAAGTGTAATCTGTGTAGTACATGTGTTGATACGTCATCTGTGAAAAAGGACCTCTTTGTAGAGCTCCATACCCTGAACGGGGTCTTGGCCATGCAGATAAAATTGTGATTGATTTATTGATCGTCATCTTTAGTCATGTAAAATAATTCAGAATATTGACAAATACTGCTTGTTGACTAGCAGTGTTCTTCCATATTTCATGGATGCAGGGGGTATGCTGCGCAGACGCCTATAGATTTATAGCTTCAAAGAGACAAGTCATAAATAAGTAATAATAAAGAGAAAGAGCAACACTGACAGGAGTTTGTAAACCCCTCAAGCATGCTGGGTAGTTTTCAGGTCCCCCTGGTAACTACAGGTTCTTCGACAAACCATAAACATCCTCCATCCTCCTTCAGCCTGACAAAATCAGATCCACATTATCATCATCAGCGGCATTCAACCAACAGTCCTCGAGTAAGGCCAAATGTAATACATGAGGTAATACCCTTTAAATAAACAAACGTGGTTTTGGCTATATTGATGATCTCATTGGCGGAATGAATAACAAAAAAAAAAAAACTTTTACTAAGCTTTTACTCTTTCAGACACATCTGTTTATATATATATATATCATTTGCTGCCTGGATTATATTGCACAAATCTCTGTGGAAAACTGTTGCAAACTGTTCTCATAAACTGCTGTTTACCGCTATGCCAGTATTATATAATCCTTTTGCTGCTTAGTTTCCATTGTGAGAAATTAGGAAAGTGTTATTACGCTCTGGTGGCGTCTACATTTAATTTCCTCCCTTTGCCCTGACTCCTTAAGAACCACCGCCTTATGGTCCAAATATACCAGCCTTTACAAGCTTCCTGGTATTTGGATCACATCTTGATGGAGAAGTAATATCATCCTTTTTTTCCATGTCCCCATCATTTCTTACACAGCGGGGATTTGTTTCATTTATGTAACAATGAAAGCAGCTGGCAGAGTGCCCGTGTGTGTCTAAATAGAACACAGAAGGTGCTTTTTAAACAGAGATGGAGAGACACCAGAGAGTGCTTGTTCTGAAGAAGTGAAGAGCTGGATGGCAGAATAGAAGGCAATCAATGTTGCTTTGTGCAACTTTTAGCCAAGCAGCACTTTTGCTCTGCTGTTTTTTGTTTTTTTTTTTCTTGCAAAGAATGCATGAAACAAGTTGTGCTGTGCTCAGGCAGATAGAGAAAAATCTAGCCGCGGCGACACAATCAGTCAAGTGGCGACAAAAAACTAATGCAGCATCCAGCAGCCGCGTAAAAACTGAAACGAAAGGCCACACCCTCGCGATGGGATGCCGCCTTTCTCTCGGTTAGGTCTCAGCAACATCTGCAGTCGTTTATACATCCAGGTGTTTTAGGATTATGTTGATCTTTGCTGGCTGCAGATGGACAGAGATACCATGCATGTAGCGTGTGAGTGCGGGTTCCTCTCTAACAGGGTTCCTCAATTCAGTTCTACAAGGGCCGCGATCCAGCAGGTTTTCTTTCCTATACCAAGTAGACAACTGCTTTTGTTGGACTGAATTGAGGACCCCTGCTTTAAAACGTTGTTACATCAGGCCAAAGCGATGAAGAGCAAATACAGAGTCCACAAGAGGACTACATAAAGGCTGTTATTTATGTTATTGATGAAGTCAGCTTTTCATTTATTTTTCCAACTATAATCACACAAAGTCATCCGCCATCTCGAGGCAGAAAATTAAGTTAATAAAGTAATTCAATCTCTCTTATCATCCTCAAGTCTTCCTAATATAAATCAACACAAGTAAACACATGCTTCAACTGAACCCCAGTTCTCTGCACAGAATGTGTATGTAGCAGTAAAATGTGGAGGCAAATGTTAAGAAAAAGACCAAGATCAACGTTTAAAACATCATATTAGAGGTTAAACGTTTTTGCTAACCAAAGTATGTATACACTGTAGCAGCTGTAAGGTTGATTTCTCTCTGTGTGTATCCTGCAGGACTAAAGGGCAATATATTTTTTCCTCCAAGTAAATAAAGAAAAACTTGTAATCAATCTTTGAAGGGTTTGAAATCATAATATTGAACACAGCTGTCGGCTGAGCCATTAGCATGATTCATTTCTGCCATTTTTACATTTGCAGTTTTCTTACAAGAACAATGTTGATTGTTTGTGTGTTTGTGTGAGTTCATCCATTTGTTTGCCTTTGAGTGTGTTCCCAGGTGCTATGTCTGTGTGTGTGTGTGTGTGTGTGTGTGTGTGTGTGTGTGCATCTGACACAATTTCCTCCTTATCTTCTTTCCTAATTTGAATTGGAGAAAATGTATTAATTTTTTTTTTCAGGGTGAGAGGAGAGAATGCAGAGCCAGTAAATAAATCTCTGCTATTATTACCTACAATATGCTGTCAGGTCCATACATCATCCCAGCACATCATAATTAATTGCACACTTAACTATTCTGTTCAATTAGCCATGAGGGAATGGATGGAGAGAGGGAGAAGGAGATGGAATAGATGATTGCATAGCCATTTTCTCAAAAACCTAATTCCTATTACAGTTATGATCATTCCTGCTTGATTTTGTATATTTTCCCCAGTTTTATGTTGATCTTTTAGGGCATGCACACCATCTCTATCGGTTTTTATTTATGAGCGTTCTCATCTGTCTATGTACTGTATATTTTTTGAAGTTATATCATGTATCAAAATTCCCCTCATCCCTTTAGTGATGTTCTAATGAGAAATGTGCTCATGCAAGGAGATCGTGCCCTGGGTTCTTTATATTTTCCGACCAAAGCACTGTGAAATCGATACTCTCACAACAAAAAGAAATAAACTCGTAGAATGTGAGGATGCCGTTAATACATCAGCCATGTCATGATGCCAAACGTGCTTAACTACAGCTCATTAGCAAATCTCAGAAATGTTTCTGCTGGGGCGAACGGAGAGTGAAATATTTAGCAGAACTGCCGAATACGCAATGTTAGCCGCTTAGGCTGAGCTGAAAACCTTTCTGCTGACGTTGAGAAAAAGCCCAAAAAAGAAAATTAAAAAAAAACATTTCTACTTCCTCAGAAACAGACATGTATGTTTCCCCTCCCACAGTGATTCTAATCTGATGCTGTGATGTAAGTAAACCTGCTCTTCCTGACTCACCAGGTTGAAAACATGCTGTTTTAGTTTCAACAGAATGTCTTAAACGTTATGATCACTTCAACAGTAGAAAAAGAAAGAACAAACATGGAAGCCCTGTACTTTCTATAGCCTCAGGTCAGCACAGAGGGTCAGCATATGACAGTTTACCCTAGAGCTGTGCGATGCATAATTAAACTACAATGTTAAACACTCTTTATAGCTTGCTGATATACAGTACTGCTATATTTGCATGAGCGAAGATATTCAAATGACTCTTCCCCCCCCCATCTCATCTCCATAACTACCAAAACAACCTTGAGTTCATAAAAAGAAGCCAAGGTACACATTCTTAAAAAGTTTGCAGCTGTGTTCTCCTCTTCACCCATCAGATAATGGCCCAGTGGTCAGGTGGCGTCCAGGCGTCAGGTGTCTGAAGCAAGACGATGCCTCTACTGTCACTTTTTGATACGGGGGGCTCTTCAATATATATCAGCACCATTCCCGACATGTTTATTTTGTCTGCATGTGTAGGGTATCAATCATCAAAAAAAAAATAAATAAATAAATAAAAAATCACAAACTGTCACTGCAGCATCAAAAAATGATGCACAGGGAACCCTGGGTATCAGATGTGTGAGTCGCGGACACTACCTGCATCATTATTTTATCGTTATCGAGAGCAGCCTTGATCTGCGGCAGCAGAACCTCCTGAAACTCCTCCTAGGCCTGAATTTGAACTGGCAGCCTCTCAAAACCTTTTGCGTGTGGGTCAGTGGGACAGAATTTATGAAAACTGTTTTACATTTTAACATGATATGCCTGATTTTGCAAACATTCTTCTATATATGCCTGACAATTTCACTGTCAAGAACAACTGTGCCTGAACCAAACCGATGCTGGCTTAAAGGCAACTCTGTTCTAGTTCCACTGTCATGATCACCTGCACCACACCTCCTAATGAGACACACCTGTAGCTCATTTGAACTAATTGACTCTGTATTGAAGCTCCGCACTTGGACTCATTTGGGGCCAGATTGTGCTCTGCGACATGCGAGTCGCCCCGACCACGAACTTTGGATTTACCTTCCCGTTGCCGACTCTGCTTGTTCTGGACTTTTCTACCTCGCTCGTCTCCCGGTAACCTTACCTGCTTCCGCCTCTGACTACGAGACTGCTGATCCCTGTTTACCATCTGTACGGTGAATAAAGCTGTTTTATTCCACTTGATTGTGCTGCATCTGGTTCCTACCTCGGATCCTGACATCCACAAGTCTGTGTGCAGTAATTTAGAGCTTTCAAAACTGTCTTACTGGTTAAATTAACACTGTTTTGCCCCAAAGTGGTCACATCTGTTTTTAACCAGTGGTCACAGTAATGCCAAACTGGAGACATGAAAACCGCATTCTATAAGCCAATGGGTTTTACAGGCTTCATCCCACATTTATGCTTTTTAAGGCATGTAGTCATGGTAACAAAAATAGTAGAGTTAAAAATTACACACATTAAAGATGTCAGGGGCCTGTTGGAGCTTACTTAACCACTACTTAACTACTCTCTGTATCTACAGACAACATCTAGAAACTCAGGGATCAACATTCGAAGAAAAACATTTAACCAGCAGCTTTTTATACTTTACACTATTCAGATGTTTAAAAAAAGTCAACAATAGTAATTATATCACTTTCACCTTTGCCCTCAAATCCCAAATTACTTCACAAGGTGTGGTTGTGGTTATCCTTGTGGTTATGATGTCACACACGAGATTCTGATGCATTAATTGTTGATCTCATCACACTTTTTACGAGTGAAGCAACCAATGTGAAGAAGAAAATGAAGAATGCACTGCAGGATATCTTTCCTTTGTCAGCCCCAGGTTTTCACTTAGTAGGATTAATACTTGTTTCATGTACAAACTCTTACTGGCAAAGGATGGAGGTCCCAAAGGAAATTTCATATCTGATGTACCATTCGTCACTGCTGCATGTAAGTCAGAATTTATGATACCTATTACCAGAAAAGTAAATCCAATGTTCTGTAGCCGAAAGCTCTTTTGTTGCTTGATTTAGTCTGTCCATGAACTACACCGCAGAATAAACCGTATGAATATGTTGGTAGAGGCAATTTATACTGCAAACGAATCAAAATAGAATTACAGCGTGCAGCCAAGGGAGATAGTTGCATTATTTGTTGTGTACACTCTACAATAACTCTTACAGGTAATACTGTTTCAACACCTAAATTAAGTCCGTAAACACTATTACTACTGAGAGTACAAACACTGGGTGGTGTGTGTGTGTGTACTTCTATCTTTGTAGGGACATTTGTAGGCCTTTTACCCTAACAATCTCAACTAACCTCCTGACCCTAACCCTAACCTAAACCCAACACTAACCCCAAACTTAAAACCAAGTCTTAACCCTCAAACCGGCTATTTGAAGTTTTGAGGACCAGTTAAAATGTCCTGACTTTGCTGGTAAAATGAGTGTTTTTGGTGTGTGTATTTGTGTGTCTCTCTGAGTGTGTGTGCACAGTAGAAGATCAAATGAAGTACATTTGTAAGCACCGAGGGGGTAACTGAGCTGACAGTTATGCAAATGTCTGCCGAAATAGTTGAATTCTTCTTCAGTACTGTTTCAGATAATAGTCACTGTCTAAAACTCTGAACAAGAAGCTTGGAAATGAAATAATGAAACTGGAATTAGCCACATGATATGACTGGACTAGAAACAGCGATGGGGGGTTAGTGTACATGTCAAGGACAATGTCGTCACAGAGCTGAGTTCTTCCATTCAAATTGATTTCTTTATTCAAGTTCAACATAGACTTCAGTCCCCATTTCCCACATTAGCTCCAAAAAGCACTATCTCATGTGACATGAGTGACATGCAATACTCCATCTGGTGGCTCACATACAAAGCCAGGAATGGATATTCAGTCCTCCTTAAAGATACTGCACAAAGTCATCCAAGCAGGAGGAGAAAAAGAACCGATTATTATGTGCACAAGATGATGGATCACATATATTCCTCTTATCTTGCCAACAGCAGCACTGCACATATCACTTACCCAATGACAGAGATGCTGCAGCTCACAGAAGTCAAATGGCCTCTTTGATCATACCACGTTTTTGATTTACATTTGAATCAGACTTTGATTGCATCAGATGGTGTTTTTTCTCTGTCTCTCTCTCTTTCTCCCCCCATTTTTTTCTGGAAAAGAAAAGCAAAAAGAAAGACAAGGTCAGAAAACGTTTTAACTGAACTTGAAAGTTCTGACTCTTTTAGCTCTGCCTGCCCTTCAATTTACCATCTCATTATTCAAAGGGAAAAATGAAAATTGGTGCCCAAAGCATTTGTGTTTGAACAAAGAGAGAGGAGCAGATTATGAATGTTCAAAAAGTAATTTCTATTACACATCCATTATTCTTCTGTTAAACAGAGATTCATTTTCTCCCCTAGTGAAACACTCTTTTGCAGCTGTGTGCACACAAGAAAAAAATTTTAAAAATAAAGACATTGGCTAGGCTATTACAATTGTTTATGTCAAGAATATAGTGTTCCCAAAAAAAAAACAAAAAAAAAAAAAACAAAAACAAAAATATATATATATATTTTTATATCATGTGAATATTTTTTATTTTTGTGTTGTGCGGAAAAAGCTACATTTGCAGAAAGAGGGGAGGTTTAATGCATAGTGATTACTCAAGAGACATGCTGTTTAATTCAGAGGGAACGCATCAATTAAAGAGTTTTAAGCCTCCATAAACTGCACCTTAAACAGCTGATCAACACTATGCAGACCTGCCTCATGCATTTTGAGCTGAGTTTTGTTTAAATGGAACAAATCCATCTCTGGAGAGAAACCCTGTAATCCCCCTTTTAAATCTCAGAGCAGTTGAATAAGTATTCTCTTCGTACACTATTCACCCACTCCGAGCAGCTCTGTAGAGCCAAATAGTGGCCCTGTGAAACCAAATGATGCTCGATAACTGTGCTGCTTAGAAAGTATTAAAGTCACACAACTGAAGCACGTTAACTCAAGTAAGAAAAAAAAATCCATATCTAAATGGAAGCACCCTGGAGGCTTCTGTTTAGATTCATTTAACTTATTATTGTGAGGATTCATAAGCACTGAGGCATGAATGCATGGAGATATTTTCATTAGTGTGCAATGAGGCTTCGACATTGACCTCGCTTGTAAAACAAACCACAGCGAACAATGACGTTCCGCGCTGAACCTTCACTGACACAACAGATCTTAGCCAAACTGTCCTCATTATTGGCCAGTCATTAGTTTTATCAGGCCTGTCCCCTCTGGGCCAAGCCTTGGCTTACCTACTCCTCCTGCATGTGGAGTCTGTGAGGAAAGCACAAAAAAACCCCAATGCGGCCAGCCCTCTGAGCGCTAGGCAACAAAATAACGCAGCACATCTAAATTGTTGGCTGCTTGTTTTTATTTATTTTTTTTTTTTTTCATTCCTACCAAATAAAGTGAACAGTGGGGGTGAAAATGAATCTTTTGCTATCCAGCAGGAGAATGAGATGTTAAGACATTGATTCACCTTGGATTCAGAACCACAGTATCTAATTATAGCCATGGGAGTCTGGTCAAGGCCGTGGTATTTCAGAGCTGGAGAGAGACAACATTCTGTTGTAACTATGCTCGCTCTACATGAATCATATTCCCTGTGTGGTTTGACAGCCATTAAAACAGAAAGAATGCTCTACCTCAGTCAGAAGCCATTGGTTAGTGTACCTCCATCGTGTCAGAAAGGTTAGGTTTTTTTTTTTTTTTTGGTAATGTCTGACTGAGTGCAGAAAAAAAACAAAAGAAATTCGCTATTTCACCAGTCCCCAACTTGGTTTTAAATCTGCAGCTTTCATTCAACTCGTGGAAATAACACGATAGGAGTATTAGACATACAGTGGATAGGACACCATGTTTCTAAGCTGCCAATGCTTGGCACCTCATGAAAGTGTTGCTTATGCATATATCAGCTCCATCAAAGAGGCGGTAGAGTGGGGGGATGGTGTCTTTGTGTGAGAAAGAGAGTGGGGGGGTGGTGGTGGTGAGGGCTCTCTGAAGCACACAACCTCATTATTCAGTCGATAGAACAGCACATCTACTTCATTGTTCTTCAAATCAGCCCAAACTCACTGGGATCCTCTGAAGCCCTCAGAATAGAACAGAGCTGCAGATGAGATCTCCAGAATGATCAGCCAAGAGTGCTGTTATTACCTTTTCTTTTTAATACTCTTCATTGTGAAATATGGTGAAATGGTTCTCCTCAGAACATCATTTGTCATTAGCATTTCAGGATGATATGAAGATGACACAAACATGAAGGGGGAGATGTCTTGTTGAGATGTTTTGAGCTGTGCGATCTTCCCCCGAGGCGAATCTGCTCGCTGAAGACATGTGATAGTGAGGGATATATTTGGGAGTAATGACCGAAGGGCCTGTATAGCATGATGAATTGTTCCCAGAAATGTAAACTGATTGGGTGTGTTTCACGTGCATGCTTGGCGAGCGGTTGGCCGAGAAGTGTGCAGGGCAAATAATGGCAACACAAAACGGGCCTGCTGGTGTTGGTTCTCCCTCTAGTGTTTCATGTAAATATGCTCTAACTATCTTCCTACAGCCGCATCAATCATGGCAAATATGACAAGACCCTTTTGTTCCAAACAAAGAGAGTAAACACAGCTGGAACTGCACTAGGGGAACCTCTCCCTCCCCTATCTTGCCACTACACCTGTCGGACACACTGCATCAAAACCTCATTTAGAGCTCTGATTATCCTAATGACACCAGTGTCTTTTTCTGACTCTGGACATTATCTGTAAAATCCACCTACCCTTAATTAAAGACACACAGTTAGCACATGGTCAAGCATGAAAGGGATCCTCCTCCCCCTACACACACAAGGGAATCAGTTAGCCATTGATCATTCTGTTTATTTTGTCATTATTTATTTAACACAGGTTCCTCTCAAGTGTGTAATAAAATTGCTCCTCAGCAAAACACCAGGACTGCATATTTTAGTGAATATTATGAAAATTTACCTGCACTAACTTCAGACATAATCAATTATATATATCGACATCTAAATGAATGGTATTTTGTAAATATTTCAATCTTCACTTTGCTAATGATTTTTGATGGAAAAACAAATATGCACAAAACTGAAAGAATTCAGTACGATGTCTGCATACGGTCTGCCAAAACCCACAATCAAACTCAGTCACACGAACACTTTTTTTACAGGAAAACACATCTGCTAATGATATGTCTTTGTCTCCATAATTGCTTCTGCTGTGTTTTGATCCGTGTTGGACGGAGTCCAGATGACTTCCATTGTCACTAGTCAACGTGAACACAAGCTTCTGCCAGCGTGTTGCAGTTGACTGATAGCCAGTGCTGCCAGGTGTTAGCAGGGAGAGATTTTTAGCAGAAATGTACCAGGTAAAATGTGTGGCTAAAATAAGATATGACGTTTGATGAGATTCTTCTTTATTACAGTGAAGTGATAGTCTTGTAATTCACTTCAGCGTTACATGACTACACGTGCATTTTTTTTTTTAATTCCAGGACACCTGTCTGTGAAAGTGTGCATGTGCATTTTCAAATGTATTTTATTGGAAAATCAAAAAGGAAAACATTTCCGAAAATTTTGTATTTTGTAGAGTAACATTTGTGTGCACACTCCCAAGCTCAGCTCACACTCACACTCCCAGCTTTACTACGTGTTCAAATTTATATAAATTAAAATAAATGTCAATATTTGTCACTTAAGTGATGTTTTTCTGTAAAATCACTTAATGCAGAAGAAATTATGCTGGTCAGTAGCTTTTCTAGCTTATGGTAGTTCCAATAATGTGTCAGGTTTCAGTGTAGGACCCAAGAGCGACACAAACGTTGAATATAACCAAGTTTTATTCCAGGCAGATGAGCAGAGGATCAGGCAGTCTCGTAGTCGGGTACAAAACAGGCAGTCAGGTTTACCGGGACAATGCAGCAGAATCAGGTCAAATATAGGCAGAGTCCAAATCCAGAAATCAGTCCACAAATTCAATGCTGGAATAAGCGACATGAAAGCACACACGATCTGGCAATAAGTCTCTCAGAGTCAGTGGTTTAAGTAACCTTGCTGATTACAGATGAGAAGCAGGTGCAGCTGATCAGAAATGTGGTGCAGAGAGGCAGAGAGGGGAGGGGGAGAGCCGGAGCAGCTGTGACAGAACCCCCCCTCAAGGGACGACTCCTGATGTTCCAAACTGAAGGCCGGCGAACCACCCCCCGACCCAGGGGCTAAAACTCCGGCAAACCCGATGGGCGGCTTGGCCTCCTGGCACCCCACGCCGGCTGGTCGGAATGCTGCCGGTGGAACTCCCGGACCAACTGGGGGTCCAGGACGTTTCGTGCTGAAACCCATGATCTTTCCGCGGGACCATAGCCCTCCCAATCCACGAGGTACTGCAGGCCCCTTCCACGCCGACGGGAGAGGATCAGGCGCTGGACTGCGAACACTGGACCACCGTCGATGAGGTGAGGTGGAGGAGGGCACGTTGAAGCCAGAGGACTCTCTTGGACTGGCTTCACCTTGGAGACATGGAAGGTGGGTTGGACTCTCATGGTCCTCATGAACTGCAGCCTCACTGCCATTGGGCTGATTACCCTCTGGATGGTGAAGGGGCCCACGAACCTTGGCACCAACTTCCTGGACTCCAAATGAAGAGGCAGGTCCCGGGTGGAGAGCCACACCCTCTGTCCCACCCAGTACTCCAGCGCAGGAGTTCGGCGGCAATTGGCCTGGGCAGTGAAATGACCCACAGAGCGCAGGAGGGTTGCCTGAGCCTGGGCCCACATCCGTCGACACCGTCGGCTGAAGGCTAGGGCAGAAGGACAGGAGACGGAGCCATTAAGGGATGGGAACAGAGGAGGCTGATAGCCGTAAACACACTGAAAAGGGGACAACCCCGTTGCAGAGCTGGGGAGGGAATTGTGTGCGTACTCCACCCATGTCAGGAGGGAGGACCACAAGGTGGGGTCCCTGGAGACCGTGCAACGAAGCACGACCTCCAGGTCTTGGTTCATCCTCTCTGTCTGTCCATTGGTCTGAGGGTGGAAGCCTGAAGACAGACTGGGGGTAGCCCCTACCGGCTTACAGAATTCTGCCCAGAAGGCAGATGAAAACTGAGGCCCCTGGTCAGATACCACGTCCCGGGGGAGCCCGTGGAGGCAAAACACGTGCTGTATCAGCAGCTCGGCCATCTCCCTGGCCAAAGGCAGCTTCTGGAGAAGAACAAAGTGCGCCATGTCGACAAAGGTGAATATGACAGAGTTCCCTTCGAAGCAGGGCAAGCCGGTGACAAAGTCCAGGGAGATGTGGGACCATGGACAGCCAGGGCCTGGCGGGAGGGCTTGTGTTGGCTGCGGGAGACGAAGGCGCGGGTGTAGCTCCGGACGTCTTCCTCCAGGGAGGGCCACCAAATCCTTTGCCTGAGCATCGCTCATGTCTGGAGGGGACATGCAGGGATGACAGGCGAGCCGTGACGCGTGGCCTCACTCCACAACACCTCGGCCCTCAGGTTTGTTGGGACAAACAATAGGTTATTTGGGCATGAACTAGTCCTGGCTGCGTGGCTGCGGCAGCACGGACCCTCTCCTCCACGTCCAGTTTCAGGGAGGCGACCACGCAGGGTGGAGGGAGGATAGGCTCTGGACCTCCCACTTGCTCCTCATCCACCGCAAACTGCCTGGAGAGCTGCCTGGAGAGGTCGTCTGACTTGGTATTCCTAGATCCGGGGCGGTAGGAGAGAGAGAAATTAAAACATGTGAAGAACAGTGCCCATCAGGCCTGACAAGAGTTCAGTCTCTTTGCTGAGCTAATATACTGTAAGTTTTTGTGACCAAGACCGTCCAGACCAAGAATGGAAGCTTAGCCCCCTCAAGCCAGTGGCGCCACTCCTCTAAGGTCAACTTCACCGCGAGCAGCTCGCGGTTCCCGATGTCGTAGTTTCTCTCGGCTGGCAAGAGTCGTCGAGAGAAGTAGGCGCATGGGTGGAGCTTCTAGTCCGCGGCGGCTCGCTGGGACAGGCTCGCCCCCACCCCGACGTTCAACGCGTCCACCTCTACCATGAACTGCAGGGCTGGATCAGGTATCTTAAGGATGGGGGCAGAGGTGAACCACTCCTTCAGTGCCTTGAAGGCGGCGCTGGCCTCAGGTGACCACCCGAGGAAGACTGCTGGAACGGCAAATGGTATCACCAGGTACCCATAGTGACCCAGTGGGGTGTTGAACACCGTCTTCCACTCATTCCCTTCCCAGATGTGGACCAGGTGGTAGGCGTTTCGCAAGTCCAGCTTCGAGAAGACCGTTGCCCCCTGAAGCAGCTCAAAGGTAGATGATTCTTCACCGTGATGTCGTTCAGGCCTCAATAGTCAATGCAGAGCCGCAGAGACTTATCTTTCTTTTCCACGAAGAAGAAACCGGGTCCAACAGGGGATGACGATGGACGGATGATCCCTGCGGCCAGGGACTTCTGAATGTACTCCTCTATAACCTTTCGCTCGGGCTCGGACAGGGAGTAGTAGGACACGGAGGCGATGACCCTGGAAGGAGGTCGATGGCGCAATCCCCTCCAGGTCGGAAGCCCCGAGGTCAGCGGCTGGACCAGCCAGGCTGACCCGCTTCAGGCAGGTGAGGTGGCAGGCAGGCCCCCACTCTCGGATGACCCCGGTCTCCCAATCAATGTGGGAGTTGTGGCGCCGGAGCCGGGGGAACCCCAGAACCAGAGGCCGGGCTGGTCCAGAATGTGGAAACTAGTCCGCTCCACATGTATGTCGGCCAGGAGCATGTCCACTGGGCCGGTCTGGTGGGAGACAGTACCCAACTGGTGGCCATCCAGGGCCTGTACTGGGACGGCTCGAGACAAGGGCTTGCGGCCCAACCCCAGTTGGTGGGCCACCTCTCTGCTGATGATGTTGCCGTCGGCTCCAGAGTCGACCAAGTTGACGACATCTCCGCTCTTCGGGGTTGAGAGTGGAGCTGCCCAGCTGCATGGGTTTGGGTCCCAGCTCCGTAGATGCAGCTGGTGGTGAGGGCACCGTTGGTGGTGGCAGTGGCGGCAGCAGCAGCAGCGGTGTCAGTGGTGGCAGAAACTCTCGCTTGCTAGGACCCAAGAGCGACACAAACATTGAATAAAACCGAGTTTTATTCCAGGCAGATGAGCAGAGGATCAGGCAATCTCGTAGTCGGGTACAGAACAGGCATTCAGGTTTACTGGGACATTGCAGCAGACCAGCAGCTGTGACAGTATTGGCTGCACCTATGCAAGACATTTCTGTTTCTGAAACTAATCACACTTTAAATTTACCTCTGCAAAACTGTGGCTTCAGCTAAAAATCAAGCAAACATGCTGAAAAAAAAAAGCTACTGAAGTGATGAACTCATTTTAACAAGAGGTTAATTCCACTTAGTGCTTCATAGTTACGGCAGAAATAAAATGTGCTCTGAAGTAAATCACTGCAGTTTTGAGCTGTGATGCAGCTGACCTTGCAGGGATAATGCACTGTTGCTGATATGAAGAATATGAGACATGAGAAAATTAAATTATAATTCAGCAGAGTACTTTCAAGTGTTTTTGGTGTAATGGAACAGAAGTAACTCCAAATGGAGGTCAGTTGTGAAAGCATTCTTTGTTCCATTGGCACAATCATGATTCTCTAAATGAGATTTGTTAGGAGATTTACATCTTTTAAACAAAACAAAAAATATAGATTTTTATTTTTACTTTCCCAACCAGATCTTATTCATATTTTTTGTTTTACTAACACACATTTAATACATTACTAGGCTTATGGCAGGGTATCATCATTCAAGGAATTAATAAAATGTTTTCTGGAATAAACATTTAGTGTTACCTGTTAAAAACATGTAACCTGTTGGAGCCTAGCTTGACAGCTTGACTCTTCTCACAAAATTAACATTATTTCAAATTCACACATTACTCTTGGAATAACTCAGTAGTGTTTTATCTCTCAATTGGGCCTGAAGAAACCCTTTTATTTCGGTCACAGTTGTTAATAAAGGTGTCCTTTATTAATTAGCACGTCCCAGGCTTTATTATTGTAACCACACCAGGAACTATCTTTGTGTCATGAAAAGCTTCTCTGATCCCTTCATATATTTCTTTACAGATATTGTTGTAGCTTATATCTAATAAATGACCTCCTTGCACCTTTTTTACACGTGAGGTGTATCAGGATGAGTCACTATAGAGTTTGTTAGCTTGGAATGTTGCGGTGACTCTTCATTAGGTACCATAATGCTCTACCCAAGTTTTCTACCAAGCTCCTCATAGCTAATTAGCATCTCCTGTAAGACAGTATTGGTGATATCTGATATAGTTGTCATTGGTCTCATGTGCAAGCTACATGTGCAACTTGAGGTTGCCTGGCTGTATCATCTGTATCAGTCACAAGAACAGTCTGAGGTGGACTGATGGTCATGTCGCCTGTGATGTACGATTTTGCATCACCTGTGGTTTCAGGTAAGAGAACTAAATCTCATTTCTAAGTAACCTCATTAATACAGTCCTTTAATACTGGCAACTCCCACTGTCCTCTGACTCAAACAAGTGCTTACTGCACATGAAAGAACTGATGTAGTGGAAGCAGCCTTCCTTATCTTCCCCCTTGAGCTCAGGCCAGTCCTGACCTGCAACTGGACCCACCTATTTGGCAATATGAAAGAGGTCTTCCGCTGACAGGGAGAACAGGCTTTTCCTAATGTTCCACACTAGGCTGATCCTCTCACTCACAGCCATGGCTGTGGATCCTTCCTCACAGGAAGGCTCACTAAGCTTAACCATGGCCCAGTCTCTGCTATAGCCCACCGCTCTCTCTGCCGGTATCAGCTCTGCTCTTGGTCCCAGATCTCATTAATCGATCAGCTCTGACCCAGAAGGTGGTGCAGATCCTGGACGAGCCCTAAAATGTATTAAAATGAGAGGAATAAGGGCACAATTTGCCTTTCCAAAAGTGTCACTGCCCCAGTCACCGCGTTGGGAAGCAAACACCCCCAATTCAGCACCAATCCACTTTTAATTAAAAACATAAATGTATTGACTCAAATAATAATGCTTTCTACAAGACCAACACCCAAATGTGGTTACCCTATTTCAGGTGCCACTGTATGCAGAAATATACAGAGGATGTTAGAGGGAGCAAAACCTCCCGCAACAGGTATCGGGGTACCTTTCTAAATTATTTATCCTAAGCAGTCTCGCAGGCTGGGAATGTGCTGTATGTCCCTTAGCATGACAGCTGTAAAGCAATACTCTTAAGTTTGATTATTTTCATAGCTCTTTTTTGACGCTCGGCTAGTTTGCCCTTTAATTTCACCTCTAGTGTCAGTCTGCCCCTGCGCTCATAAAAAACACAACTTGACCTGCAACAGCTTTTTCAGTGGAACCAATGACATTTTTTTCAAGTTAGTAGACAAAGGGCAGAATTCTTTAAACTGAAATGTCTGCCACAGACACACCTCACCATTGTTGTGTTGACACACTTTCACAGGTGCCTGATTCTGAGGATTGTTGCGCCTTTGCATTATTTCTGCAGTGTGTCTCAGCTTCACCTGATATTTCATACAGGGACATGGACATTGGTTGTAACAGGAGTGGCTGTCTTTTAGGCTGAGCCGTTAGGGGTCTCAGAGTTCATTAACTCGCAGGTCTTCCTATCGTTCACTTTTAACATTAATGAGGCAGTTGTAAAATATGGAATATACAAGTCTCCCCACTGCAGTGAAAACTCTAGTTGTCATGTCAAAGTAGGCCACCCAGTGTGAATTCATGCCTACAAGAACATGGATACGTACAGTATGTGCAACATGAAGAACTGACCTCATGTTCTGACTGACATGCCTTTATTTTGTCTCACCAAATGCAATACTTAGCTGTGAATGTGAATCTAAAAGCAGCAACCAGCAATACCCCAAATGATGGAAACCACTTTTAGGAAAATTGTAGTATAATTTGAAGAAGTATCGAGTCATCTGTAAAGAAAAAAATAGATGAATAATTTTGACCTATACAACAGCCAGCCAACAGGGAGGTGTTAGGCTCTACACAGCAGTGGTTTTGAGGTAATAATGATAACATCTTAATGATCAGGGAACAAGAGGAACAACCTCAATAGACAAGTGATCAATAAGTCCATAAGACATTTGCTTGAACTTGCTTTTGGAAAAAAAATAGGTGGTGGATGCACCCTTAACAAGAGTTCCACACTTGGACCGGTGCCTACAACGAAAAATGATGTCTGACAGTACCTGACAGTTTGTGTTTGACATCTACACTGATGCCTAGCACTGCAGGGCCTCTGGTTTTGTTCACTGTTTTTTGAATTGATGCTGGATGCTAAATTTTAGATGCCCTAATATAACAGTTTTCACTATTATGTAGACATGCATTACTCATGATAATAACTAAAATGAATTTTTTGAGTATGTGTGAATGTAAATGTCCTCACTGCAATATAAAACCTCCTGAATTATACAGAAAATGCATTCTAAGCTTCTATAGAATGGGGTTATGTGTCTTTGCTTTACAATAGAGGGGGAAGGGCAGATCCATACATAACCCCAGCTGACAGCAGAGGAAAAAAAGGGTGGTGTTCATCTGAGGAGGCATGACTTAGAAGCAATAGAGGGGAGCTGTTGTATTTGGGATTGTTGTGTTTCCTATAAACATGGAATCTCTGGATGGCTGCATTAATACCTTTAATTCCAGAGGAATGAAGACGTATTTTTGAGCAGTGTGATGGAATTCAGCAACATATGGCCTTAGCTGGAACAGTCATACTCAGATAAATATAACAGCCTGATGACATATGGTCCTTTGAACAAGCACTGCCATATGGACCCATATGGTCACCCTTCTAGAAAAAACCCGACAACACAATTCAATTTAAGGGTCATTTTTTTTTACTATATTTGTTTTTAAAAGAGAGACAGTCTTTGACTTTGGCTCACTGTCACAAACCCCAGCCAATCTGTGATGGCTGTTGGCAGCAAAGGGAAAGAAGATCGAGGCAGATCAAAGCAACAGAACAATGACAAGGGTGAGGCAGAAAGGGAAGTGGTGCCATGCAGCAGGAATGGCTGGTGTGTTCTGGCTAGAGCCAAAAAAAAAAAAAAAAACAACTTAAGTGCTTGTCAACACACTTTGCATACACAATCAAGTCCAAAACAGAGATGGGGATTGGTACCAAAATTCAATCAACCCTTGGACCCAAACATGACCAAATAAATATAGCCTTGATTGCCCATCATCTAGAAGTTGGAATGAAATGGACCCTGGCAGAGTCAAGTGTGCAATTTTCTCTCTCAATCTATGTAATTGTGGGCTGATCAAATCACCCCTTCTATGAATGAGCAGTTCTTGGTGAGATGGAGAAAATAACACAATTTATGACCTGTCCAGTAATCATTGTTTTGCATACAGAGGAGAGACGGCCTGCAGAAGCCTCCGGTTCTGACACTGGATTTTAATGACTGTAAATCAACGCTGCACAGATGAAGAACCTCTAGGCTTAGACACGCTTGTCAAAAACTTTTTCAAGTGTCACACTGAAAATGAGTATATGGGTACTCATTTCATTGTGGCCATGGAAGGATGAAGATACTCTCATTTTCTTTTCTCTATTTTCTCTCCTCTTCCGTTGCTCACTCGCTTTCCCCCTTATTTCTTTCGGGCAGCGCTTCAGACTTCAAACTCAATTCCTCGGCAGCTGAATAGACAGCAATTGCACCAAGCTAACTCAATTGAAAATACAGCACAGCAAAGACTCTTGACTAGATTGGAGCAGCCACTTTTAAAACAGCCACAAAAACACACACACAGGCACACACATGCACACAAATATTTTTTCTTTATATTCTATTAAATTTTATTAAAAAATGAAATATTGTGAAAGCCAAATGTAGATAGATAGATACATACATACATACATACATACATACTCTATTATATCGACATCTTTAATTAGGGTTTATTATTATTATTATTATTATTATTATTATTATATTTTTTTAATTATCCAATTCTTTTTCTGCAAAGAAGCAAATTAGAAAAAGAAGCTGAATGGATGTCTAATCCCACTGTATAATTACATATTCCATTATGCACTTTGCTGACATGATGACATCTGTAATGAATTTATAATGAATATTTTGATATGTAGGAGACAGTGTTTGTCCTAAGGCAATGTCTGTCACATATTTGAGACTTTGTCTTCCTGTCTTGACTTAAATGCAAAAAGAAAATCACGGAAAAAAAAATACAAATTTAGATTCATTTCTATTAGTCCTGCAGTAACTCAATTTTTTTCCACAGCAGCACAAACCCCATTTAAACAATGTGCATGCTAATTTAAACCTGTTATAAGCATGCATAATCATTTAAGTGACTGTTTCTCTCAATGTGATGTGAGCAAATACAGTGTTACGTTATTAAACTCAATGATGTTGAGCAAATTAAAAATCTCTGTTTCACTTTGGCTGTGAGTGTTTTCCTGATGTCATTGGGAAGAAGATGCCTTCATTCATTAGCTTGGATTTTTTTGTACATTTACGTTGCACGGAGTGGATTCGAGATTTTACAAGCCCACTATGGCATGTTCAGTTTCTTCTTAGTGCAGATCTGCAGTCTAGCATTCTGATGCACACAGGCATACACACACACACACATGCACACATGCTGCTCTCTGAAGAAAATGAACGGATCTAAAGCCTTAATAACATATGATGGGGATGTTCGATATTATTAGTCTCTCTCTTGCTGTGATTTTAAGTCAAGTTTTTCTTTTAACACTACTGATAAAGTCATTGATTTTCTCCTTGGATGTCTTGCCTTATTGGACAAAAAAACAGAGTCACTGCATTTAGAAAATTAAATAGGCCTACCGGTCCAAAGCAGAACTGAAACATTGGACTTTGATGCACATTCAAAACAGAAACAATCATGTAAAACAGTGTGAATGTGATCAAGATTGCTGCAGACACTGATTTCTGATCCCTCCTGGGTTTGGTGGTGTAATAGAATTTGCTTTAATTTATTCAGTGCTTCTGTTGTAAATGAGATGAGACTGCGGAATATGGAGTACTGTAGACATCTTATAATGACTTGTAAATAATTCATATCGACATTTCAAGCTGTCTAAATAACATAAGCATGATTACCGATGTATATTTAGAACTGTGTCATTATTTCTGTCACACTTTTACACTTTAGGAAGTATCTGGTTACAAAGACAGATAACATTTATTTTTCTTGTAGCAAGGGGACAAGACAATGCTTACAATACAGTCTGAGAGTTGTCTGTTGTGCAGAGCCAGAGCTTTTTCCCTATTCTGAAGTGGTAACCGCTCTTTTTCCAAAACAAGCACATGCACAAGAAAGGAGACCTTGAAATGACTACAATAATATGATTATTTCAACATTCTGGACTCTCTGTGCTCGTCTTTAGTTCATAGCGGACGTGTGCATCTTCGGCACTCTTGCAGAGTGTTCAGCCTGGACCTCTCCTGTGTGGCCTATTCTCTGCGAGATTCTTTTACATGTTAAAAAATCATTAAGCATTTAATTTTTTCCAACATTTTCAGATACTTGCCTTAGTTTATTTGGTTCAAATATGAAGGATAATCCACTGAAAAATCATTATAAGCAGGCTAAAATATAAGGTGACAACACAAACTATCAATATCACAGCCCTGTTATTTGTGGTCTGAGCTTGTTACGTTCTCAAAACATGGATTGGAAAGAACAGGCAACATATCAAACCTAATTACCTTTTAGGTTGCCTCATCAAGTCAAAGCTTCAATGAAGATGGATCGTTCTCATTCCCACAGAACCTGCAGAGCCCAAAATACCACAAAGCTCTTTCCCTAATCCTTGCATCCTGTTTTGATTCAGTCTCTTAGAGCTATCATTGAGCCCTTATCTGGAAAATGTGTCTCGGTGAACAGTATTTTTTTTTCCTTTAAATCCATCAGCCTCATTTCTTATTTTAATATAAAGATGAGACCTCTGAGTCTTAAGGTGAAGCAGCACATGAATACAGGAATGCAGTTTGGATAGACTTCTGAGGGAAAACAACGTGTTTACCGTGTTCTTCTGTGGTAATCAGTCAGTTTTATGTTGGGAGTGCCAGTTGCTTCCCTATTTTATTGGGTATTACTTTTGTTTTATGGAGCAATTTTCACACGCTGCCCTTGATGATAGCAGCCTCGGTCTGTGTGAGCACCGGCCGACTTGGTCTACTGATGACCACACAGCACGAATGGGTGATTACAAAGTGCTAAACTAATGATCACCAATGAGAAGCAGTTCTTGCCACAGAGGAAATTCATTTCCTTGTCACCTGGAGTTAATGGCTCCTTTTAAGAAGATGAAATCTGGTCACTAGGAAAAGCCATCTACCATGAAAGGCATTGGGTTTGTTATATTTTTCTTTCCTTTTCCTGTCCTTTTTTTAAACTGTAACAAAGGTGCACAGGTGCTGACCAATATGATGCTTTCCCATGATTCTGGAATCAAATCTATCATCTATACCTACATAGTGTTTCATTGAACATGTCTTAAAGTAACAGACTGAAGATATGCTAGGGTACGTCACCTGTGATTCGATCATATTCTCTGGTCATGAATCCAGCACTGTAACATGTTTTGTTGCAGCCAGAGACAGAGAGGGATTATAACAATGTACATTTTTTTTTTTTTTTTTTTATGGTTTACGGTACATCTATTCCCTTCACTTCTGGTAACAAGACTAACCAGCACTTAATTTGCACATTACACACTACAGCAAAAACCAAATATTTATTTTGACAAACAGCAACATGAAACATGAGAACTGGCCAGGATGATCTGAGGAACACAGTTGGAATAGGATAGATGAATGTATGTCTTGGGGTAAATTAAAATAAATATTCTTCTTACTCAATAGTTAGAAGAATGTTTTTGAGACAAGAATGAGACAGAAGGAATCTGCTGGAACATTGAAAATAATGATCTGGTCCCCTCAAAGTCCTGACTTTAACCCCCAACGGGACAGATCTATTATTCTTTCAAATCTTTAGTTGCAGAAGACATGAGAGAACATTAGTGTTCAAGTTCTCAGGAAATATACTTGTGAGGACTCAGAATGGGACCCAAGAGCAGCACACACGTTGAATAAAACAAGGTTTTATTCCCAAGGCGAAGGTACAGAGGATCAGGCAATCTCAGCGTCAGGTACACAGGCAGGATTTCAGAACTCTTTCAGTCAGTCTAGGTCAGGAAACAGCTATAATGCTGGAACACTCAGTACAAACACAAGAGACAATCTAGCAACTGTCTCTCACAGTCTGCAGCTCAAATAGCTGCACTGATTGCAGGCGAGCAGCCGGTGCGGCTGATCAGAAACACAGTGCAGGTGTGGCCGATCAGGAGCGCAGGGCAGGTGCGACAGAGAGGGGAGGAGGAGAGCTGGAGCAGACCAGCAGCTGTGACAATACTACGCTGTGGGAGAGAGAGTTGTGTTGCTGTAACTACAAAGGGTGGACACAAAAATATTAATCAAAACAAGTTAAAACTGGATAAAATCAAAATAACTCACTTCATCTGATATTTGTACTCAGAGCAACTATCTGCAGCTTTCATTGTGACATTAAATCATGTCTTAATTCAAAATGTGTCTACATTTCCAGATAAGTCTGGTGTCCTTATAATTTTGGCCACCACTGCAGACTATGACATAATTACCAGAATTATGTTTAAGTTAAGTTTGGAATTCCCTAATTAAATGATTTAAACTCATCAAACAAACTGAAATAATAATGGAACACTGCCCACAATCTCGAGCCTTACGATGGACCTTTGCATTAATACAGGCCTGGTGTCTAGAGGAGGGGATGACTTATAAACACCTTAGGAGGGAGGAGAACATGGATCTACAGGTAAATAAAATTAATGACAGGTAACGGGAATTCCAGGAGAGATCAATCAAAGCCAAAACAGAGGGGAACTTAATACAAGACTGACTAAAGCTAACAAATAAGAGTGAAAAAGAGAGAGCGAGCAAGAGAGAGAGAGCGATGAGTTCAATTCTGTTATAGAGGTCAGATTTTTTTTTAAGAAAGTTCGTGATTAAACAAAATTCTTACCAAAATTGACTTTAAAAAGGCATTTACTTTAAATAATTTTACTTGGTATGGAAGTGATTTTAGCTGATCTTGTCACTTCTGTGGGACAGGAGGTCAAGCAGATGGGAGGCAGAGAGAGTTCAAATCTCATGTATCAGAAGGGCCTTAACCTCCTGTTTGCAGCACTTCATTATTAATGGAGCACTAAAGTACTGAATGGACACACGTAACAAGCTCTGATCCACCTCCGCCAAATTTAGGAGTCTTAATCTCAATGCACATTTACAATACTGGGTAAACATTTATGAATGATTTAACCCTTAGAGGTTGGTAAAAGATATAAACTGCTCCCAGCTGTTCTACGTTGCAGCCCAGCACCATTCCTCATGATGAACACTGGGAGCAGACCACTTCTGAGACTTTGAGAAGCCTTCTGCTGACTCCTCGTTCTGAACAGAGCATCTCCTTAGATATACCGGAGGTATTTTCGCAGCTGTGTATTGTGTCGCCGGCTGTGATCCTGTGAGAATGAGAGGGTTTCACTATAGCTGTTAAATCATGCCAGGTGATGAAGACAAATAACAGGCCAATAATTGTGGTTATGCTGAGAATATGGAGCTCTCACCTTCTCTACATGCAGCTAAGGTGAGGAATGTTCTGCAGCAGGCTGACTGGAGGTTTATTTTCACTGTTTTAAAAATAGAGTATGTACAGTTAAATTTGGATCACTGAGTGTTTTCAATGGTGTAAATTACTTTGATGATGTATTACAGCCCTAACACGACTTACGCTGAAGAGTAAATAAACAGTTAATGATCAGGCTAAGCAGACTAAAATTATGATGGTCAAATAATGAGCATCCCAGTTCTGAGTTTGTGTGCTCGCCCCGTGTCTGTATGGAATGGACTTGTCCAGCCTGTCTAATGATCTCTGACTCCAACACACCCTTTAGGCATGAAGTGAGGGTTAATTTGATCATTAACTTTGACAGTTTCACTGTCATGTGACGGTGTACACCCATACAGCAGTTTATCAGTAACTCTGTAAACCCCCCGACGGATCTGCCGCATGGACAATTGTTGGCGAATTTATGCGAGATGAAACGTCACGGATGTTGTGTTGATTTACTGTTTTACTTGTTGACTAAACTAAACTAAGTTGGACATGACGGGCAGTAAAAATTTGGTAACTGCATGAGACTGGCAGAAATCACAATCAGAACAATTACACGGCCATCCAAATCAATCAATCAGTCAACTTTTATTTGTAAAGCGCTAAATGATATCCAAAGGCGTCTCAAGGAAATTGCTCTTTTATGTCCGGTTTGGAGCTGTCGCATGTCTGTTTTCCCTTATATAAATTGAGCATCAGCAATTCCCAATTTACCAGGATGAAACTTTATCATCATCAACTGTAGGACCAGCAGTTCTGCATAAAATACAATGGTGACGCAGACCGGTGCTGCTCCAATATGGTGCAAAAGCCAACACGACAACCAAGATGCTGCAATTTGAAAATAAAAATCACTACACCTAAAAGTTAAGAGACTTACCTGTTTTGTTTTTTTTTTAAATTATTATTATTATTATTATTATTATTATTATTATTATTATTATTATTATTATTATTATTATTAATTTTATGCTTTTTTTTACAGTTTCTGTTTTGTTGTGTTTCTCTTTATTATATTGTTATTTGAATTTGGCAGGCTAAATAGAAAAAGCGCTGGTTTGGCTAGAAGCAAAAATATGCTCACAGCTTACTGCCAACCTGACTTTAAAATAAATTGCAGAAAAAATATGTTTTAATGAGGCACTAGGCCCCCCACATGTCATTTTCTGTTTCCTGCAGAAACATCCATCTGCAGATATGTTACCATCTGTGATACAGTTTCAAGCCTTTCAAGCTTGTCGTTTTTGTAATTGGAATGATGGTTTGTGTGTGTGTATGTGTGTGTGTGTGTGTGTGTGTGCATGTGTGCTTATGCGCATGCACAAAACCCGTGTTATTAAATGAAAAATGTCTTCTTAATTTGCTAACATTTATATTGCATTAAGTTCCATTCACGTCTTTTTTTTGTTTTTTGACTGCTACTTCCCCTGTGGGGTCATGGGGGTCGGGCTGGGGTTGCTGGAGCCTAGCTCAGCTGCATACTGTAGCTACAGGCAAAGGCAGAGTACACCCCTTATAAGACGCCAGCTCTTTGCAAGGCCCTTTTTGAGCACTTGGCGGTTCGGCACCTTGCTCAAGGATACCTCAGCATTGCTCTGAAGGTGTCCTGCACCTCCCCTGCTAACAATCCACTTTCCAACCAATTAACATCATATTATTGTCATATATAGTATAAAATAGTAACAGAGGTACACAATACAGTGAAAAGACATTCCATTTAGTGTTTTCATGGATGTTGGTGCAGAAATTGAACTATGTTGATCTTTTACCAGCTCAGCTCACTGCAGCCCCTGCACTTGCATTAATCACTATTGTCCCTCTTGCCCATCAAGCACAAAGAAAACGAAATAAAAGCATACAGACATGAGAGGAAAAAAGCTGCTGGAAAATGTGTTTCTGTGAAATGTAGTCTGACATCCTGGTTAAAGTGCTTCTCTGATCTGAACAGAAAGTCCTCTGGTAAGATGACATGCCCTCAAAATGCTGGAATTAAAAGGAATTTTAGACAGCTAGTGAACAGCTGCCAATCACGCCACAACTTCAGCAGCAGAGAAAATGAGATGAACCACACTTGGCAGACAGTATTTTAAAATCTCTGAAGGTTCACATACCAGTGATTTCATCAGTTTCATCGCAATGCTGCGTCACAACCACATTGGCAGTGTTAGTTTTTTCTTACTGGTGTAAAAAAGTACGACTGTTGTTCGGCTACTATGCAGTTTGGCTCAGCTTTCCTTTGTCTTTAATGCAATAGTCAGCTTTGACTTGTGCTGTGGGCAGACCTTGACAAGGCAGACCATTATACTGCATCAGACTGTCCGTGTCAGCCCGCACAGAGTGCTGAGGTGATGTTTTTTCACAACAACTGTGGGAAACATAATAAATGATGACCTTTTACAAAGATTTTGCTCTGTTCATTCGAAAGAAAACCAACACTTATAATAAAATCAAGATTATGGAGGAAGCTGGCTGTGATATTTGACTGCAAACAGGTCAGTAACCAGGTGAGCTGGCTCTTTATTATCTATTGAAATGAAAGGCAAGCGTAAATTTAATGCAGGGACACTCTGGTCCACCTTTGTCACGTTCTGATAGTCCTGATGAAACGTGTCTACAATAACCGAGTCCTTTATTATCTAGATTCTAATGTCAAGTGCATGATTTTAAATTATATTTTCTCATTGATCTGATTGATCTAATTGAATTAGTGCTGGCTAAATTGTAAAAATATGGGAATGTCATGTTCTTCACTGTCATCTGCTCGTGTGTGCAGCTGTATCTTCTGCTAACATCGGGCTAAAACACAAGCTTTCTGAGACTACCACTGAGTCAACAGTAAGCTGGTTAATAAAGTCCTTTCCACTTTTTTGAAATGAGAGATCTCTTACCGAGACTAGTAAAGTTAAAGGTAGTCAATATGATGAATATCAGATGTCTGTGTAGATTCTCACTCATCCAGGTCATAGTTATCCAAAGTTAGATTCCTCAGAACTGAAGAAGCCTTCTGGAGATAGGGCAAAATGTCTTCAAGGAAATCTTACAGTCCAGTTGCACACAGAGAGTTCTAACTTTGGATGATAAATGTCCACTTTTACACATTTCCATGATGGCTTAGACAAGGCTCTGAAGATGGTTGTCTTCTAATCTTGTGAAAATGTAAGAATATGGACTTACATTATTATAACACCTTTTTTTCACAGGCATCATCAATTTGCAATTTTTGTAATCTTGTTATGACAAACGCATGTCAGTCAACTGCTTTTATGATATGTATTAATTTAGTCAATGTGCATGGATGAATACACACTGAACAGCTGCGTTCATTCAGAGCTCTGACAAGATTTAATGTTAAAAGTTCTAATGTCTTCCTGTAGGTTCATGGTCCACCATGTGCTGAAATGTTTTATAATCTTATAGATAACCTGATCAGGTCCTTTCTGTACCAACCCTCTGTAGTCCTAATCTATAATTCATACCAGCAGCACAGTATGTGCTGCGAGAGGACAGTCCACACTCATTAGAGTTAAAAAGCACCTCTCCAACATCACAAAGAGACAACTGATTCTCTGATGTCAAAATGGAGGAACAAGATACAGTACATTATTTAAGCATATTGATCAAATCGATGAATTTGTGGGGGTGGTGGGGGGGGGATCCACCACCCCTCCCCATAATATGAAAGCCATGCTCAGCTCACAGCCTGTTCTATTTGAAGTGTTTGATGCTTTCAAGAGAACATAAGCAGATCAAAGAGGAACCAGAGCTGCTCAGATCGAGGGGGAGGTATGTGTGGCTGAACGAAGGAATTTTTCCAAGAGGGAATGGCCTCGTTCCATAATGCTGTGCCAGTGGGGGGAGATGGGAAGAGGCTTAGTGTATTTAACAGTCCTTTTCTGATATATGTGTAAATACTTTTTCTCACAATTACAGCATTTGTTTCCTGTTGTCACCCAAATGTTAAGTGGGAGGAGGGGGTCAGAGATGTTACAAACATGCTCCTGTACTTCCGTGTGCAAGGCTGAGAGAGCTTCAACGAGACCAGAAGTAATAGTTTCTTTCATCTCAGTGGACCAGTTAATTGCAAGTCTACAAAAACTGTTTGTGCAAATCAAAATACTGTTATGGAATCAGCCAGGCATCAGTGAAGTCAAGACTTCATGTCATGGATTGTCGTGTTTAGGACCCATAACAGTAACGCAGACCGAGACTGGCGCTCAAAAGCAAAAATAACCCTTTTATTTGGCATACAAAAGAGGAAAGCATAAAGCACTCCTGATGGAGGAAAAAAAACATGATTTACAAGAGACTCAAAAACCCAAAAACTCTTCACGGGGTAGGTTCCACTCGCGAGTATCTGAAGACTCAAACAGACTCTTCACTGGGAACGTGGCAGCCTTGGAAATGGGAAAACTCACTCATGTTGTTTCTCACTCATGAGAAACAATCCATGTAAGCACGGGAAACAAGGTCTAAGTCTAGGTACCACTCTGCAGGCGAGCAAACGATCCAACGCGACGCTGGAACACGGGTGCAGCTGCCTGAAATCCATCGCTGATTGCAATCCCAGCTGCGCCCTGTCACCAGCGACGACCCAGGCTGCCACGCTCCCTAGTGGACAAAACCCAGACAACACAAGAAAACCCCAAACGTGCAGAAACCTAACAGACATTTGCAACAGTCTCTGAAAAGTCTCCTCCAATGTGCAAAAAGTAAAAACAAACTTGTGTGCATATCCACTCTGACCACATCCTTTAAACCGATACATGCTGTATGTAATGGGTCACTGACGCGGTGACACATCAGTAATTTACGATATTTCAGATGTTTTCTATTCGCAAATTATACATTTTATGTGTGAAGAATGTTCTGCCTCAAAGCCTGAACACTAGATGAAAAATAACTTTTTATCTTTCTATGCCAACCTGTGTGTATGACTTGTCAGAATTGTTTTTAGGGTTAAGGTGAGAATTGGATTTACATCATTTTTAGGGTAAGTGGTTCAGTATTGCTTTAAGGCTGTGAGGGTCTACACGAAGATAGTAGAACCATTTGTGTGTATGGGTGTTATATATACCCATTATATTTTCTCCCCTCACTTGTATTTATTTGAAAACCTTCAGTGAAATTGGTATAAGTCCACTTTTCATATATATTGCAGCTTTCTGTTTTTGGCCCCAGAAGACATGAAAAAAAAATTCAGAAACGTTTTTGGTGGGAGGTGAGCACGGCTAAACTGGAATATCAAGATGGTGTATGTTGACAGAACACCTCTGCAACCCTTACAACTTTCAACCTTGAGTGTCGAGATAAGATATTGTATATGAAGACAACTTGAATTTTGAGAGATATAGATAATGATATAGATAAGGAGAGCAATAACAAATTAATGCTCTCAGTTATCAACATCCCCAGCCTGCCAATTCAGACAGCTGGGGAAAAAAAAAAAAAAAAAAAAAAAAAAAAAAAAGCACAAATACAAGATGAAAATTTCACTGTTCACGGAAGGACCCAAGTGCAGGGTAAACTGTAGCGTAGCTTCACTAAGCTAATAGCCATAGGAGGCCGCAGGCAGGCAGCGTTCCATACACACTGATCCAGGAGCGCACGTCTGCACTTTTAAACAATAGTGAGATGGTGGGAAAAGAAATCCATAGCAAGCAGAAACGGCAGCACATGCAGTCTCTTGGTCAGTGATGGAAGGCAGGTAGGTTTTCCAACAAACAGGCAGAAAAAGTTTGTCAGAAACAGGCAGGTAATCCAGGGAAACAGGCTTTGAACACAGGTCAGAAACAGGCAGGGTCAATCGCAGGCAGGAAGACACTGAATAGTCTTGCATGATACGGAGCAGAATCTGGCACTGAGCCAGTCAAAGTCCGGGGCTGATATACTGCGCCGATTGGCAGGTGCATCTGATTGGTGGGCGTGGTCGCCGAAGACAGAGAGGCAAACAGGTCACCATGACCCATCAGGTACGGCTGATTGGTGTGTGGCAGAGGCAGAGCAGAGATTATGTCAGAACCCCCCCCCCCAGACAGCTCCTGATGTCCCAAATGAGGAGCGGGAGATGGACAGGCAGATCAAAGGGCTAAAACTCCTCTCCCGCTGGCTCAATCCCTTCCTCAGGCTCCGCAGGCGGCTGGGTGGCGCTGGTGGAAATCCCGGATCACTCCTCAGGGCCGTATCCTCCCCAGTCAACCAGGTATTACGGGCCTCTACCACGACATCAGGAGCAAATCAGGCGGTGAATGGTGTACACAGCACCATCTTCCAAGAGCCGTGGAGGAGGCGGGGAAGGACGGGCTGGAACCAAAGGGCTTTTGTGGGCTGGCTTTATCTTCACCACGTGGAAAGTAGGATGAACTCTCATGGCCCTCGAGAGATGAAGCCTCACTGCCGTTGGACTGTTGATCCTTTGGATGGGAAAGGGCCCCACAAACCTAGGTGCCAGCTTCTTGGACACTGGCCCACTTGGTAGATGGGGATTTGGGTTCGATGGTGTTTGGCAGCGATCCCTGGAGCGCCTGAGTGTGGCCCAAGCCTGGGCCCAAATCCATCTGCAGCGTCAAACGTAGGCTAGGCCAGAAGGACAAGAGACATTAAGGTCAGGAAACAGAGGAGGCTGATGGCCATAAACACACTGGAACAGAGAGAGTCTGGTGGCTGAGCTCAGAGAGTTGTGGGCGTACTCCATCCACGCCAGGCAGGACAACCACGAGGCAGGATCTAGAGAAACCATGCACTGAAGAGCCACCTCCAAATCCTTGTTCTTCCTCTCTGTCTGGCCGTTGGACTGTGGATGGAAGCCCCACAACAGGCTTGAAGTAGCCCCCAACAACTTGCAGAACTCCCTCCAGAACACAGAGGAAAAGGAGACCTCTGTCAGAGACCAGATCGAATGGGAGACCATGGAGCCAGAGGACATCCTGCACCAGCAGCTGGGCCATCTCCTTTTGGAGCAGGATGAAGTGAGCCATCTTACTGATATGGTCAATAATGATGAGGATGATCGTATTTCTACCTGAGCAGGGCAATCCCGTAATGAAGTCTTTGGAAACATGCGGCCAGGGTCGGTGAGGAATAGATAGCAGTTGGAGGAGCGGGAGCCTGGTGAAACAACTTGTGCTGACTGCAAATAGGACAGGCCTTAAAGTCCAGTATGTACCTGGCCACCAGAACCGCTGACGGAGGAGGACACAGGTGCACTAGACTCCTGGGTGGCAGGCGAGCCAGGAATTGTGTCTCCACTCGAGCACCTCGGATCTCAAGCTATCTGGGACGTAGAGCCAGTTGTCTGGACAAGCACTCCACAGGCCTGCCACCGCCACCTGGATCTTCTCCTCAATGTCCCAGGTGAGGGAAGCGATGATGCATGGTGGGGGCAGAATGGTTTCAGAAGCCTCGATTAGTTCTTCCTCCTTCATAAACTGCCAGGACAGGGCACCCGGCTTGATGTTCCTAGAGTCAGGATGATAAAACAGGGTGAAGTTAAAATGGGTAAAAAACAGAGCCCACCCAGCCTGAGGAGACTTCAATCATTTAGCGAAGCGGATGTACATCTGAGAACCTGAGCATGTTTGTCCACATGAATGGCTAGTTCAATAGCATCTTTGAGTGTTTGCGGCACATCCTGTACTACCAGAGCGTCCTTTACATATTCTGCTAGTTTGTGGCGGAACACATCCGCAAGGGCGTCCGTGCCCCAGGTGTTCTGGCTAGCCAAAGTCCGGAACTCTATTGCATAATCTCCAACTGATCTCTGACCTTAATTGTTAGCAGACTGCTCACTGCTGCCGCCCTGGAGCTGCCCCAGCCGAAAACTCTACATAACTCCTTGCTGAAGGCCTGGAACGAGGAGCAGGCAGCTGACTGATGCTTCCACTCCACTGGGTTGCCCAGAGCTGAGCCCGGCCCGAAAGGCGTGTGATGGCGAACGCCACTTTGGTGGAACAGGTGCGGGGTTGCAAGGAAAATTGCAATGAGCAGTTGGTTATGTACACACCACAAGTCTTTACGACATAATTACCTGGGGCAATAGCCGTAGCAGGCCGCAGACAGGCAGCGTTCCAGACACGCTGATCCAGAAGCTCGCGTCCACGCTTGTAGACAGGAGTGGGCTGGCGGGAAACAAAACCCAGAGCGAGCAGAAACAGAGGCACACCCAGTGTTTTGGTCAGCGAGGGAAGGCAGGTAGGTTTTCCAGGGAACAGGCAGAAAGAGTTTGTCAGAGGCAGGCAGGTAATCCTGGGAAACAAGCTTTGAACGCAGGTCAGGAAAGGTAGGGTCAATCACAGGTATGCAGGAAAACAATGCTGGATAGCCTCGCATGATACAGAGCACAATCTGGCACTAAGCCAGTCAAAGTCCACGGGGTTATATACTGCGCTTATTGTTAAATGAGCTGCAGGTGCGACTGATTGGTGGGCGTGGTTGCCAGAGAGCGAGAGAGGCAAAACAGGTCCAGCTGACTGGTGTGTGTGGCACAGATAGAGTGGAGATTATAACAGAAAATGAGAAATAAAAAGGTTGAAGAGCTCTTTAGACAATGGATGTCATTTTCACTGTTTAATTCACCATTTCCACACAACCAGGACTGTATCTGAGGTTCATTTAAACAAGAATTATGTTCTTATTTTTCTAATGTAATCCAGAATACCCTTTTTCCCCCCTAACACAGTCATAATTTATTTCTGCCTCTAATAGCCCATAGATCACTGGCAAGGCGTGTATTTCATTTTCCTAAAGCATAAAGGCGAATAGAAATCTTAATGATTTGCCCTTGCTAGCATAATTTTAATTATGGATTTCACTCTACATGATCGATTTGGAGAAAGCCATAGTAATACAACTTGTACATTCTACTGTATTAAATATTTGATATCCATTAAATTTTTATGATTAATGTTCTGGAAAGAATCAGTTTCTCTAAGCCACTTTATTGCAGACTAAATTAGAGGTTTCACTCCCTTGGCAAAAGAAATAGCCATATATTGCACCAAAGCTTTGCCTGTCACCAGAAAGGGAGATAATTTATATTGATTACAAGGGAAGAAGAAACAGCCTTTAAAAGAAAGATAACAAGAATGTGCCTTTTCAAATGTCCACATTTGGCTTCTGCTGTGCAACTGCTTCTGAGTTTGCCGTATAAACAATGTCAAACCTTCGAAAATTGCTTTTCCTTTTTATGATTTATCACCAAATATTTACTTCCTGTTCTTCTTTCTGACAATGACTTTAGTATCCTGGTAAACCCGAAACCCACAAACAACATTTCCTCACACCAAACAAGCCTTGCGGAATTTGATTATACTGTAGGCCTATATAAAATATCTTTTCTATGTTGTCATTGGTCTTTTATGATGTCAATTTGTTCACCTTGTATCATAGAGAAGAATCAAAAAAGAATTGAACCTCATAGTATATGCAGACATATGTAGCCATAAAAGGTTCCTAGTCAGAAACTCTAATCCTGATGCTCCTCTGCCTCAGTTAAAAAGGCTTCAAATATGAGCACTGTCGTTTGATTTTCAAATTGATTTCCTTGGCGAAAGTCGTGTGTCTGACCGTCTAAAGTGCATTTGGTTGATACGAAGAGCCATGACAAATCATCAATACGTGATGAGCTGGGAATAGAAACATGCTGGAAATATGTAGCTCGGACTACAGCTCACCAAAGCCTCTCCAAATGACCGGACAGTCCCCAGGGAGAGTGTTATCCATTTTTATTACGCCGTTCATCGTATGTGACATATGTTTAATCATCAGGGCAAAAATATTGCTCAAATGGAACCAGTTAGGATAACCCTTGTTTCCTCTCCAGAGCAGGTACTGCATCAACCCTCCTGATTTTGGATCTGATCTGAGAGTGTCTTCCTCTCTTTATGGTCGGAGAATGTTTCAGGGCACCTCTCCATCCGATGGGATATAAGAAGTAACCAAAACCGGATCATCATGATTGAAGCCATGCCCCAAATTGTGGGTGGAGTACAATGTAGAAGAACCATCTTTAAACAGAGGTGGTGGACTAAGGCACTTTCTGTCACCCACGTACAATGCAGTTCTCCACTCTTTTCGTCAGCATTCCAAACATTCACGCTGTTTGACCAGACTTGGAGACTCATTAACATGTGACCCAACAGACAAAGGGGAAGCACCCCAACCGAAACTAGATGAACGACCCTGCCAACCACCCTGCCAAGGACTCTCAGGTGACCACCCGGGCCATTAACATGCCAATGGTCCACAGGGCTATATTTTCAAGCTCTGCACCAGCAAACTTAGAACTGAAGAAGCTCTCTGGAGAGAGGGCGAAACGTTTTCAAGGAAACCTTTCAGTCCAGTTGACACAGAGAGATCTACTTTGGATAATGTAGAAGACACTTCTCATTTTCAAACGCTGAAAATAGTTTTGGGTTGGTCAGCAAAAAAAAAAAAAAAAAGAAAGAAAATTCACTCATTAAATCCAATGGTGGAGGTGAAACAGATCCATGGCTGTAGACAAAAGAGTCTCTTAATATATGGATAAATTTACCTCACATGGTAGTGTGATAAGTGGCCTCAAATGTCATATTCCACATTTTCATGGATAGTTTCGTTTTTACAGAGACATCGAGCCGTCATCATAAACGGGCAAAGCAATAAATGTGATTAGTTCTTGAATTCACCTTTAAAGTGTTCATATCTTTGTGTTTAGTGGCTGTCCCACTTAACTGTTCTGAGGGGAATAGCTTTGGCACGTTGCTCTCATTTTCGGAGAGCATGCTGGAGCATGTTTAAGGCGCAGCCATAATTCTCAATGTCACTCTGGAGCTCTCGGCATTCTGAGGAGCACAGACAAAAACTGGCAAAAAGGTGCTGTTTCCTTTAGGAAGAAAAAAGGAGACGATAACCAACTGCAGCCCCTTTTGTGTCTGTAAATCAGATGGGAAAAAAAGCGATCTGCCAAAGGTTGCTTCTGCCACAATAACCCGAACAAGGAGACAAGCAAGGAGTGTTTCTGAGGAGAAGACTTGTCACTTTATCTTTAGCCCTTAGCACCTCTGACAAAATATTTATCTCACCTCAACACAGGCAGCACTGTCGGCGTGACTATAGACATAAATTGCATTTTTATGTTGTTCTGGTTAAAGGGGCTGGGCACGGAGTAAAACACTATTTCAGAAAATCTTACTCTGCTACATTTACTGCTTACTTGGGATTTCTCTCCAGTTCTGCCTCTTAATATTACTCCCGTGGCACCCTCCATGCACATTCTCCCATCTGCAAGTTCATTATCATCAATAAGTCAAGTATATTCTATATTTCACAACATCATACATTCAGAGCACAGCCCCTATTTGCAGTGTAAACCAATTTATTTCTCCCCTCTATTGCAGATAGTATTAAACAAAGCCCTAAGAGTAGAGGTTGTCTGAATGGGAATGATTTATTACAAAGAGAGAAGTCTGTGTGTCGGTTTGCAGAGCTCTGCAGTGTAAAATAACCTCATTTATATTCTATATTGCTCAGGCTGCCTCACTTAATATTCCTGTCAGCACTCTTATGCCACGTCCTCTGTTGGCTTTGCCTGCAATAAAGCTACCTTTTTTAAACGTTCCAAAGTAATGTTTAAGAGATATTTATCAGATTGGATAAGGTGCAGCAGCAGGATATTTGGAGGGTTTTATTGTGTGAAGATGCATTTGCGTCATTGTTCCGCAGGTATCATTAAAAATAAACGTGACAGATTGTCATCTTGCTCCGCGTAAACATGTTTAATGTGCCTCAGAGCACATTAGCAAGGATCCATAAAAAAACAAAAAAACAAGCAAGTCGTTTGTTTACACATTCCACTCTGATAATGTTGTCTCGACTCATATTTAGGTAACTGCCATGTTATCAAGTTAAAGTTTAAACCTGTTCGTCAATTAAACCCTGAAAAATTATTTTGCCGCAGTTTAACTGTAGCTCGTGCTATCAGAATTCTACATTGATGCTGAATCAATTAATAATGAAAATCCATATTTGGGGTGGCTTGGACAGGTCACCAGCACATATCAGGACATCTACAAGCAAGTTAGAGTCTTCAATCAACCCAATGAACCTGGGGAAAACCCACACAGATATTGGGGAGAACATTTAACCTTCAAAATCAAATCCAGGAACCTTCTCGCCTGTGTGGCATATGTTATTGGCAACAACTTGTCAAATTATGAAACCTCAAAAAAAGAAAAAAAACTGTATTGTAACATTTCCAGAGTAGTACACATCAATGAAGTAGTTCAAGTTTTCCCCACATCAACATCTCAGACAAGAATCTCTTGTTTCCTCTCTTGCCATTATTCTTCCTATTTAATTAGTCAAGCCACATTGAGCTAATTGTCTTTTATGAGCTTTTTCTTTTAGTGATCCTTCCTCTCCTCTCACCCCTCCCCCACATAAAAATCATCTCTCACTTCCACTCTGTCAGATAATTATAAATCCAGCTAAATGACTTGAAAAATCATTAGCAAGGCAATTTATTTAGTTGTTTGACATTTATTCTTTTGGATTTACAACAATAACTGCGAGTTGGAAAATAATCGTTTAGGTCAGAATATGAAATTGTTACAAAAGTACAACAAAAACAATACTGCCTGCACATTTATTCAGCAAAATGCTGAAAGGCTTCTTCTGTAGCATTCCAATATGATTTAAGGTCTGTCCTAAACAGACCTCTTCCAGCTGCTAGAGAAAGTACGCAATTCAGTTCAATTCAATCCAAGTCTTCACTTAAGCTCCACCCACGGTAACATTTTAAAGTCAAAGTCTGATGTCTAAAATAACAGTTGCTGCCAAGGCTTTCAATCAAATCATATATTTCCATGTATGATTATGGCTTTTCTTTGCTGCTTTACATGCTAACTAGTAAAAATCTAGCTGAAATTTAAAGCTAATAACAAAGCACATCCGTTGTAAGAGAATCATATATGCCCTCCCCCCAAAAAAAAAAAAAAAAAATTGAGGCATTCTGCAAGTATCAATGATGCTAAAAATGTAAATGATTCTCTTTGAGAGTTGGAAAAAGATCTGGAGTTCAGTGTTTGTATGTGTTTTTTTTTTTTTTTTTTCACTTGTCTGGTGTGACCCGGAAGTTGTAATTAGGCACGTGAATCCATTTCCTGTCTATAGCCTTTGGGAAGAACGAATATCAGACTTTTTGAATTGAAATAAAAAAGGATAAATGAAATAATTTAAAACTTGTATGTTGCGCAGATTTTGCTAAACAGTATAATGGCAACTTTGGAGTCCCCTGCAGTAATTGCAATTGAGAAAATGTCCTGTTTATGTCCCCCCCCAATTCTGAAATGAGATATCTGCCCCAGATCTGATACAAAGCTGCCATTCAAGTGATGTTTCTCATCTCAGAGAAGCAGCTGTCCAACCAGAAGATGTGCAAAGCAATGAACTTCAGGACAACACAAGAGAATTTTATTCTTGCCAACACTTTCCAGGAGCCACTTAAGACAAGCAAAATAAAAAAGACCTCATAAAGGGGCCAATTCCCATTTCCTGTCCTCTTCAGAATGCGTTCAAGATTGTCAAACTAAGCGCGTGATTTTTGTTTCGTATTTTGGTGAAGGATCTCTCAAACAAAGGAGCAGTACAGTAACGAGTTCACTCACACCCCCCCCCCCCCCCCCACACACACACACACACACCTTCCACAACGGTCCTCAGAGTGGTCTCACAGTTAGCATCATAATAAAACCTTTTTAATTGACATCAATGAAGACAAGAGGAGAAAACCACCGCCGAGGGGAAAGGTTTTGTGTTTGCCTGGACTTGACGCCGTAAATGTGTCCTGTTAATCAGAAGTGAACACATGGCTAATGAGCGGGGGCCCGCTGCTAATTGGCAGTGTTTGTCTGCTGGTGGGCAGGGCTCCGTCGAGGGCCAAGCAGACTCCCATTGGTATTCACTGTCCTTCTTTGTGTTGTCAGTAGCGACGCCACATCATTGCAGAGCCAGACCCACGACCTTGTCGATTCAGAAACAACTTTTTCTCATGGAAGCACGACTGAAAGGTGCAGAATTTTACATCAACACTAAATCAAAATATCAAATTTGTTCTTCAAATTTGATATAACCTCCAAAAATGGCTGGAAATAACCAGTCTGTCTAAATGATGCTGCATTTAGAATATCTGCATTTGCACAGCTCAAAAAATATTTTCTTTTTTTAAAAGATCTCCCAAATACAAATGAAAGGTTTGAAATATAAAAGAGTATAATAGAAGTTAAATGAAAATAAAATGAAGGCTGGTTCCATCTTTCTCAGGATTAATGATTTAAACAAAGAACCTGTGGAGAGGTTCCTTCCACAGAGCATGCGTGGTACAAAAGTAATCCAGTCTGTTGCAGCTGTGGATATTTAAATTCAGAGGAGGACAATATTTGTTTAACCTTTGGTTTACATTAGCCAAAAACCACAATCCCCCGAAACTTAACTGCCTCGAGCGATTCAGCGGAGCTTCTTGGAAGGCTTTTTGCTGAGGTATTATTGAAGTTGAATATTTTGACCTTAAGATTAATATTACTATGTATATTTTGAAAATGAAATTTGTTTTGAAAGTGTTTCCACAAAGGTCAAGTCTTTTATGAAAATCAAAAAAGGTTTGTTATGAAAAGAGGAAAAACTGTGATAAAATGATAAAATGTATCGGGTCAATTTTAAGCCAGATTCTGGTACTTCTAAATTTCTAAATTTCTATCTTCTTTTAATACAATATGTCTCAATTGATTGTTCATCTAATGCCTGAATTAGTAGGTCAATAAATGTAATTGATGGCATACAGGTGATTGATTTTCTCATATGCGTGTCTCTCTAGCGTGCGGTCTTCTAAATTGCAGTAATTAACATCGCTTGCAGAACTCTTTTACCCAGCATGCACTGCACTTTGTCATGGCTTCAGTCTGGGACTAGATTTTTGGACATTAATTCGACCATATTCAAATCATTTTTAAAGAGAATGAATCCAATCCGTTCACGTATTTACCTTTCAATATTTAAGTCGAGCTGAGATAAAAAAAAAATAAAAAATACTCACTGTGAAGTGTTTTCATGTCTTAGGTCATCTAACGGTACAGCACATGCTCTGTTTTTCACCTCTGCCCACCGGCTCATCACTCTGTCACACTATATGGAAGCTGTCAATGTTGACACCCGCTACAAGTCAGGTGTCAAGGATGAATGGAGCAGTCTGCATAGCCTCTTCATTTAACCTCCAGTTTACTCTGCACCCGTGTTAGGGAAATGGAGAGAAGCTGGCTGCTGTGTACTGAAGGCTTGTTCAATCACTCTGACTGAGTCTGCAGAGATGGGCTGAAAATGAGATTTGCCTAGAGCTTCTTTTTCAAAAATCTAATGAGGCAGAATTATGTTTAGGAATGTGTAAGGTTCAAACTTCAGGTTTGAATAGTTATTACTTTAATAAACTTCTCTTGTCTACTTTAAGAATAAAAGGAAGCAAAAGATTTCCTTTTTTTTTGTTATTTTAAATTACACTGGTGTTGTAGCACAGTAGCACAGCACCTTTAGCACCCCTCATCTTCACCTAAGACCTTCATCACTGGAGCAGGAGAAATTCCAGTCGTATTCCATGAAAACAATGCTATTAACAGTAGATTTGAAGCTAGCTGTATTACTGTCACATCAAGCTAGTGACAGGTTACGTTAGAGTTTATTTGGAAAGGGGGAAAGCCAGACAAGTTAGACCTGCAAACATTGTACGATCCAGGATAAAAGGCAACTGTCTTTGGGGATTTTCTGTAGGTGTCCATGTCCACAAACTCCTGCAACGATCAGCAAAAAAATCAGCCACATTCTGAAATCTGTTTGGGGTTTATTGTTCTTGTAGGAAGTGATCACAGATTCTGACACCTCATAAAACCAAACGAGAGACGACGTCAGCAGAGCTTTTATCCCCACTGCCGCGAAATCGTACCTTTGTTTTATGTCAAGCTTGGTTTCTTTTCTTTTTTTCCTCCTTTCTCTCTCTTTCTCTGTAGGCAAAAGCTAAACCCAGCAGAGATCAATCGCCCTCGACAAACCAGCGTGCACCAAGCAGGCGAGAGTCTCAGGGGGACAAATTGTTATATTTAAAACATTATTTTATAAAACGCACATGAAAGATATACCTTTAAACACTCAGTCACAACATGTGACTGAGTAACAGTGTACTTAAAATTACGAGATGCATGCCATTGGGTTCCGCAATGGCATGTTCAAAATAATGAGCAATGACACACAAACAAAAAAGAGAAAGCGATGAGGGGAAGACAATAAACAATTCCACTTCTCTGGAGTGATAATAGGAACATTCCTTGTGTTTGTTTTGTTTTGCCATCTCTCATTTCTGGGCACACAGATAATTTGGATTCCAGTTGGAAAAGAGGAGAAAACAAGAAAAGTCCCACAACCTCAGGGCAGATGCTGATTTCAAGAGAGAGACAAAAGAATAATGGGCTTTGATGTGAGGAAAAAAGCCTACTGCTTTGCTGCATTGATGGGAGGATGTCAGGAAAACACAATTTAATTGGTGTTGTAATCTCTGTGGAAGTGTATGTTTGTAAATGTGTGTGTGTTGGGGGGGTGGTGGGTGACAACAGTTATCTGGGTAGCTAACAGTTTATGCTGAAAATACATTTTAACCTTTAAAGAGCACCTTAATGTTTAAATGTTGAGCTTTGTATATGAAATTACTGTGTAAATTTCTGTTTTATGATTGTCATCTACCTCACTGGAAAAGTTATTCTAGCGTAATCAAACAACTTGGCTGACAGCACCATTATGTAACCAAGCCAGAACACCACATCTGCTGCTGACATGGCCTGTAATTTGTTTGGAAATAAATTAAATAATGCATTTATTGTCTGCACTCCTCTGTGTGCTGTGTTGATTAAAATAACTTAAGAAGCAGTGTTGATAACATTATTTCTTAAAAAAAAAAAAAAAAAGAAATATGTGGTAGAACAATAATTGAGGTATCAGGCTGATGAGGGAAAAGCCATCCTAATTGTGGTGCTATCCCAGACAGCATTAAAATTTCATCACCCTCAGCACATTTGCATGAATGGCATTATTAAAATTATGCTAAATCACATCAGCTTTCCCTGCTTGGCAATGCAACGTTGATGCAGGCGAAATTCCCAAAGTTTGGAGCGGGTCCTGTAACGGGATTTAACATCGCGCTTCATACTCTAAACAGATGCTGAGAAGAGCTGGCGCTGGGCCTGCACAACTCTGGAAATTTTCAGAAATGCAGGACAAAGCTTTACCTCATTCAAGGAAGTACAGCAGAGCACAGATGGTCTGATCAACTGATTTGGAAAATAATTGTTGTTCTTCTGGATTAGTTTTTGTTAGACCTTCACAATTTCTGATGGTTTTATTTGTTGCTTTCTTTACAGCTTACATATCTGTGTCACACAAGGATCTGATTTTTAACATGTACTCATCAGGCTGAAGGAGCACCTCCCCCGCTTTGCTCATACTATGTCACCCGCTAACACATGGAGCGTTGTCTGTCTTAACCCAGGCCAAGAGAACGCCATCCTGATTATAGCAGTGATTTCTTGATACCTGCCTGTTAATAATACATGATAAATAGCTGGATGAGCAGAACAAAGCGGTGTGTAATATTAGCCGACCCGGTGTTATTAGTGCTGAGAGGAGCCATTAGAGGGTTGCCTTAACCTGCCTTAATGAGGTCTCCCTGTTGAGGGAGTGAAGGGGACGATACCTGCATACAATAAAGGAAGGCTGGGAGTCGAGCGTGTAGAACAAGCAGAGTTGTAGCTGCTCCTCGGTTCACAGCGTGACTGAGCGCGAGAGGGATTTCTCACTGTTACTCATGTAACTTCGAGACAGCCTGATGAAGTTTTAGCATTCCACAGGCAAATTCAATCAAGTCAATCAGGTGGTTTGATTTAATCAATGGCACATGTGTACTGCTTTTAAAACTGTGTCCAGATGCCAGGTTTTACTGTGGAGCAGTAGTCCGAGCTGGCAGTAAACTAAACGTAGAATTCTGTACAAAAGGTCAGAGGGCACAGCTGGTCCTTGTGACTCATTTCAATCCCACAAACGGGCTTTTCCATTTTTATGGGGGGTGGCGCTAATATAAATCCATTTCTAATGTTTGGGCTTAGCAATCAGAACGGAATGTGAGAGAATAATTATAAACAGTAACAGGAAAAGTCATTGGAAAATCATTAAAATTATAGTATACCTAAATGGCAGACTGAGAACTCACATTCTTTTACAGCACAAGCCAGAGATCTAACTCCTAAACATCCTGCATCTTCATATGGGGACGTAACCATTTCACCGCCCTCCAACCATATTAATAATCTTCCCTAACTTGGCCCTGCTTTTCTTATTTGAAGATATTTCTGGCGCCAACTAGTGGTCACATAAGAGCAAATGCAGACATAAATGACATTCATGCACCAGGAGGCTAAAGTGAGCACATTTGTGAGAACAGAGACGTAAATTGGTTCTGAATGGTCCATAATGGTCCAAAAAGGAGTTCTTTTACATCGCTGGGCCTCTCTGTCCGCTGCCAGCCAGGCTGACATGCCCCAACTGTACTGTAACACATCAGATGTAATACAACATGCAACTCTTCTGGACAGAGACCTGCTGTGGATTATGAAGGGTCTGAACACCCATCCGGGAATAAAAGTTATGTTTACTTCATGGAGTGGACAAGGAGTACATCAATGTTCATCTCGACTCTTCAAAGGGTACTTAAGAAACTACTGTCCTCACTAAATTAAAGCTGTTATAATTATTGAATTATTACTGTGAACTCAATACCTTTCCAGCGTTGTTTTAAGACTCACACAGATAAAATGAAAATCAGTTTTGCATTGATATTAAATTGACGCCAGGCAGTCTTTTTAACTGTGCGCCGAAGCTGCTCATTATCATGTTGAATAAGTTCTCTCATTCAGTTGTGTTTTTCTGTTTCATTGTTTTAACAAAGAGTAGGCCCATCCAAACTGACTTACATTAAGATTTATGCGTCCTTAAGCAGCCAGTGTATCTATCGTACTCCCAGCAGCACGAGGACGCTGATCGCCACCATCTTTCTCTGGCGATGAGAACAATTCAATACTTGCTTGGCAAAGAGGAACAATCTATTCCCATACAGTTCCTCCATCTCTGCAGCTCTGTCAGCGCATCACCATTTTATTAAAGTAGCTAATGTGCTCGGTCGACTGGAAGCCTGTTCTGCTCGTTATAACGGTTAAACAAATATTATAATAATGTACTCCAACGCAGCAACATGCTTGCAGAGATAGTCATAACGCTTAATAAAGCTTTTCAGACGAGAAGCCGAACAAAGCAGCTCATGATAGCTAAATGATGGAATGTTTTCAACACATGCGGCCATAAAGTTAATTAGGCGAGTCATATTAATTAGAAGAGGTGATGCTACTTGAGGAGCTGCTCTTTGAAGGAGTGGAGTGGGTGGAAAGAGGCTCAGAGGTGGACCCTCACCACCAAACATGGATGCGAAGACGTATAAACAGCTGCGACAGATCGGCAGCAGCAATGTTTGTCCATCACACCCACACAAACGTGACTTTGCTCCGCTCTTGTTGTTGCTGTGCGTGCAATTCACAGTGCTCGGCATTTGTTCATATTTTTATTACTCGAAGAGGGAAAACACAATTTGTTAGAAGAGGTAGCTGGAAATTGAGTGTTGGGTTGAACAAAAAAATACTGTACATATATATATATATATATATATGTAACAATTTTCCAAGGTGACGCATTGAAATATTATTGTTATTGTTTGAGGTGTTATTTTTCTGGCTGTATTCTGGAGTGTGTCAGGTGATTGACAGCGAGCAAAGCCTGCAGCTTTATGCTTAGAGCATAAAATAATGTGCCCACTGAGATGAAAACAGAAGTCAGCCACAAGGAACGAGACAACTGACATTTAAACAACACAAAAAAAGCAAAGAAAACAAAGTCAATTAAACATTGTATTTGAGACAAATGAGCAAGTCTGAAAATCCAATTTTTTGTTGGGAAGCTCTTTGTGTGCTCAAGCTAATGGAGGGGCCTTGAAAAATAAATACAAAAATATTTTAAATCGCTTGGAGGCCAACTGAAGTCAGTTTACTGCATGAATATGATTTTTTTCTTCCCATTTCTCAAAGTGAACCACTGTTAGACGAATGGGTACAGCAGGAATGACTGGTATGTGAGACAATAGATGGACGTGGTTTCCACAGGGATCATCTGAATCCGAGCAGAGAAGAGGCAGGAACATTGCATGTCAGTCATGTGACAGAGCCTCATTACACTCACGCATCAGCCTGCCGCAGTCTCTCTCTCTCAAGTGTTTATTACACTGGGCTTCGGGGAGAAATCGATCTAAAATGACAGCTGTTAGGTCCAGACTTATGGAGAGTGGTGTTGACCCACATGCAGCGATGCCAGAGCCATCTACCTGAAGTCAAGACACGTGGCTATCATGGCCATCATCATTGTTTCAGATTCATCTGACACCTGATTGTTTTATTTTTAGAAAAAGAAAGGATTTTTGAGAATGCTAGAGGAATAAAGAGAAGATGACTACCTTAAGATGTCTGACAATAAAACCAGTTGTATTGATTATTTGGACTTGTTCATCTCTATAACAGGGCTGTCTGTACGAAGGCAGTAGCTAATTGTATCCCCTCAACACAAGAGGTACAGAACAGGCTCGCCATGGCAGTTGTGGTCCCTGTTCCTCATTGTAAATGCTCAAAGTCTTTAAATACACTGTATCTCCCAGTTGGTTAAAGAAATAAGCAACTGCACAAAGGAACACTTCCTAGCATATAGTGCCAGTGTGGGTCTGTGGGGAAATGGGAGCATAGCACAGCTGTTAAGTACTTTTAACAGAGCCATTGTTCAGTGAAACAAAACAGCCCATTCAGCTTGGCTGGTTTCCAGAGAGCTCCTATAGCAGCCAAATGTTGATCATTGTTTTGACACTGCATAGGATAGGACAGCATGGGGTCTGCCTATATAGAGAGTGGTGTCGAGTTTCTGTGTGTGTGTGTGTGGGTGTGTGTGTGTGTGTGTGTGTGTGTGTGTGTGTGTGCGTGTGAGTGAATGCTATATTGTAGCAGATTATGTGCTCTTTGACTCGTCCTTGTAGCTCACATCCTCGTGTGTGCTTCCACTTGATGGTAGTACAAGCGTGTTGTCAAACTCAATAACACACAAAGAACTTTTTTTCTTTTTACTAACATCTCTGGTGTTTTGTGTTACGTACAAAAGAAGCAGGTTTGTTTTTATGTCCTTTTCCACAAAGAGATCTGTCCGCTGTCTGTAGTGATTGGCATTTCCGCGGCTGAGTCAGTCAGTCTTTGACGAAACAGTACAGGGGAGAAAATTAAAGGCGCAACATTATCTGTTGTGAGTGTGCCCGATGGCTGCAGCTCCAGTGATTGTGCTTTCCTTCTCTCTTTACCCGTTTAATCTCTTCATTCTGGCAGTGCACACAGCCAGGACAGTTCTGCTTTATTCTAATTGCATACTTTCGATTATAAAAGCTTGTTTTCCTTGATTACTTTGATGTTCAAATGGGACTAGGGGACCAATTCACATTCGTCCAGAGGTAGCCCCCACTCAACCACACACACATCCATGCACACACTTTTGTGCTAACAGCAGAATTCCTATTTATATATTGGCAGTGGACCTAAATTACTGCAAACATCTCTGTGGGCCAGCCAGGCATAACAGATTGGCAGGGTCCTGTATTATATCAGTGCCCCCTACTGACAGCAAACGGAACTACAGTATTATTGATTGTCGTACACATGGCATTAGGGGCTGCTACAAACACTGTGGAATGTTTTGCTTTGCTTAGATTCATTGCTAAGATGCTGGAATATCTGCTAAATGAATCCTTTAAGACAAAGAGTGCAACAAAAGAGGAATTAATCCAAATTACCTCCACCATTAGTTCTCTCTCTCTTTTGATTTCCTGTTCTCCCTATTATAATATACAGCATGTTATAGAGCGGAGACTGCCAATTTGGGACTGATAAAGAACCAAAAACTAAAGAAAATACAATAAGAGTTAGATAGTAATGTGTGTTGAATGCTAAATGCTACATGCTATGATTTACACATGATTACAGAAAGGCTTTTGGCCTGGGTGCCCATGCAGAAGAAAGCCTGATCTGTCCTGTATCATTCATACATTCATACATTGATGTTAACCCAGCAGAGTTCTGGGGCAGGTTTCCCACTAAAGGCATGGGTTGATTCCCCCCGGTGGGATGTGAGCGCCTCTCCCCGAAGTCCCATCACGCTCTGCTACAACACTAGCAGATATCAAGGGGCTTTTCCTCTTTTTGTATGTGACTCCCATTCCTTTTCTCCGCTCCCAAGAAGGAGAAATCGAGAAACAAAATGCAACCAGCCAAAAATTAACACTTTGCTACAGGTCAGTTGTGCTGTGTATCTCTGCAAAAACCAGCTTCTGGAAAAACAAGAGGAAAAACAAACAAACACAAGCAAGCTCTGCAGGCAGTAAGAAGTGTTTGCTGGAGACGTAAATAGGATCAGATGAATCCAACACAAGGTGAAGAGCAAATTCATGCAGTCGGTGATGTGATTTAGAATTTTTAATTAGCCACTGTTATTTTATAATTTTATACCGAATGGAATATTAAACTAAAAGCAGATGAAGCAAAAGTTCACAAGCAGAAAGCTGAGAAATGTGTTCCCTCGTATTCCCAACATGTAAATGTGTTTGTACCTTATGTGTTTATGATGATTACGTTTCTATTATTAGTGTTAATAGACTTTTATGGAACAAGTGGGCGCCTACCGTCTCCCTTCGTGCCCGAATCTGTGCCAGCTGCACCCTGGGATGTTGAGTTGCTTGTCTTCATTAGCATCCAATGTTTCTTCAGTGTTTTCATTAGGGAGGACCCTTCCTGTGTTTGTCAACTGTGGTGAAAGGCCAGAGACACAACAGAATCTGGGTCACGCCTTAATCGTTTTCATGCTATCTCTGCCACTCTCCGAGGTATTTGTCTTCCATTAGCTGAGGAGAAATTTTCCCACAGTGGGGGTTTCTTGAGCAGCTGGTACAGCCCAACCCTGCCAGTCTGGAGAATGAAGCTGCATGTTGTTTTATTTTATTTAAAGCATTCCTCATTTCCCACCTGCAATATTATACCCATAGCCAAAGAAAATCAGGTCCAGATATGGAAGGAGAAAATCAGGCAGGTTAAAGCATAAAGGCAAGTACAGCAGAAAGTAACTTTGAGTAGATCATCAGCATGTTTGAAGGATAAATTTATTAAAGCACTTGAACCAGAGGGGAGATTCTGTTTTAATCTCATGTGATGTGCTTTCATTGTACCTACAAAGGTCATATCTGTTCTACTGTAAACATGTCACAGCAAATCCGTGTGTGTGCTCTGCATCCGCTGAGAGGTCAGGGAGTAAACACACATGCACTGGAGCACAAACATCATATGCACTGTATGCATGCAGAAGATACAGATGTCTGTACTGGCCCAGTCAATGACTTTATCCATTGATTGCAGACCTTGGGGATTGGAGAATTTTGTTCATTGCAACAGCGCTTTTGCATTATCATCAAACACTGTGACCTCTAATTACACCATTAAGAGTGACTTTAAGGAGAAAATATCTTCCTCTGTGATTTCTTTGCCTTTTACCAAGACAGAATCAACAGTTTAATGAGACTCTTGTATTGTTTCCAGCACTTTTCGGTACCGCTGTTCCTGGCCATTAACATGAATGAGGGTAGAGACTGTGCTCGGTTTGTAAATTCCAGTGATTAGCGGATATGTTTTAAGCTCTTTGTTAATTAACCCTGTTCTTTAATTCTTTTCATCACTAATTTCCAGGAGAGACAATGGACAGCACAGACCACTCTTGGGACTGAGCCTATACTACGTTCTGAGGAATAATGGAGAGATGACGGATCTCCAAATGTGCACATTAACCACGTCAGGATGAGAGCGATGGAGAAGATAACGTCCTATAATCTCAGTGACTGTGAGTGGGAGTCAGTAATAGTTTCTCTGCGTCGAGTCTTAGATTTAATGAGAGGACTACTGTGTTTACTGCTAGGGTGATTTATGTGTATTGGCTCAGGCATCTACCAGGGTCAGCATTTCTAGCATTTAGCTTTTTTAAATGCATTGACAGGCTATACATGATAAATTATACATTTATTCAAAATCTATTACACTATATATTATATTGCACTCAGTCACTAGTTATAAATCTCTTGCTGGTACTAGTTAGACAATATTGGATGCTATTAGTGGGTCTCAAGCCAGGAAACATTTGACCCCACTGTTAAAGAGGATTGTTACAGTTTTTGCATTGCAGAGTTATTGTCTTTACTAAATGTAGTCACATTAAAGCGGATAACTTCAGACGTTCAGGTATGATTGTCTGCCGTGTGCTGAGCAGGTGGAGGTGGCAGGCTGTGACCAGTCCATGAACGACGCTTAAAGGCAGACTTTTCATGTTTACACCACATGTGCTGCATGTTTAGGGTCAAGGATTTCATACTGCACTGAAATTGCTCTTGAAGCTTGGTTTGCAGATCCATTGACACATGGGGGAGAGTGTTATTGTAGAGTGGGGTCTGGGCTCTGTGTTTATCCTGGATGACGCATTCTGATCTCACAGATTCACTATTTCTGTCTGACTGTGTCAGTCTGGCATCCCAGCCAGTAAAAATGATCCAGAACACTAAAGTAATAAAAAAAAAGTTTTGCTGTTTAAAACAATTCAGTTCAATTCAGTGTTATTTATATAGCGCCTTTTACAATAAAATTGTGTCTAGCTGCTTTACAGAGGCAGAAACCCAGAGCCTGAACCCCCAGGTAAGCACAGTGACCATGAAAAACTCCCTTTTAACAGGAAGAAACCTTGAGCAGGACCCAGCTTACAAGGCAGAACCATCCTGCTGAAAGCCGGCTGGGTAAAGGAGGAGAAGAAGAGAGAGACAGAAACAAGAGATAGAGAGAGAGAGAGAAACAAATACAATCATAGAATCATAGCAATACAAACATAGCAGGCATAATCTACATAATACATACATACATAATACAGCATAGGCAGGTTGTTCTAAAAAAGGGAACAGCATAGGCAGGTGCTGACAGTGGACACTGGGTTTGTCAGAGGCCGAGATCCGTGCAGCATGAAGGTCTGGAGACGGGAGACCTGCAGAAAGATACAGAGAGAGAGAAGAGGGAAGTGAGAGAGACAAAACAGCAAGGAAGACTGGGCACAGTGATAATCCCGGTGAGAAGAAAAGTGCGAGGTGAGGGAGTAGAGATGGTGGTTGGTGTTGAGGAGGTGTGGAACTGCTCAGTGGATCATGTTTGTGTCCCCAGCAGCGTAGGCCTATAGCAGCATAGCTATGCTAAAAATTGAAGAATAAAAGTTTGATGACCCTATTCTACCTGTAGCTATGAAAAGTTACTGTAACTAGATCTATCAGCCCTACACACTTTGTTTAAGGCTAACTGTACGCTTTAGCGAAAAGAACGGTTTTAAGTTTGAAAACAGAAGTCCACATGATCATGGTGGTTTTTTATTGTGTCTTCTAATACTTGGTTGCCAGTTGTTGGTGTTCATATCCAAGATGTTGGAGACGTTGCTGGCTGCTTTCCTCATCAGTGCGTCTTATTTTCTGTGCTCAGCCATGTTTTTTCCAAATATAATAAAAATGATGATATAAAAATCCTCCCAGACATATCCAGCTGGATTAATAGCAAGTTGAAGGCTGGATATGAGCGAAGAAACATTGCTGTCCATATTTCTGAAATATCCAATTTTCTCCTACAAAGGGCTAGGCATGAAAATAATATTTTAAGTCATTGTGTTTGAATCAACCTAGCAATTTGTTTTTTGGAGCAAAACAACAGAGCCATGAGACAGCTTCCATAAGTCTTTTCTCTTGATTTGTTTTAAATAATTACTCCTATTGATTTTTGCTGAAGTGGTGCCATTATTTTTGCTTCCTTAATATAATGCAAAGTGTTGTGTCTTGTTCCAAAAACATTATCTTTACTGTAGCAGCTGGATGAATGGAAGAAAATGGAGGGGGGAGTGATCAACTAAATACCAAGACCGTGTAGTGTTTGTCGGCTCACAAGAGAATCTCTCTACGCTTAATGATTCTGGACCGAGGAGCTGGAGGCAGAGCATTAGAATCAGGTCAGTCTGTTTACTGATCAGCCCTGAGACTCCAGAGAGGCCCCAAGCTAACAGTGCAGTTCTTTCAGAGCACATATACAGTCGGTACCCACAGCCCCAGGCCAAACACTGCAGAGGCGTTTCTACATGCAACAACCTTCAGTCAGAAACACCAAAATCCACAGATAAAACTGCAAAATGTTTATTAGTATGGTCAGTGCTCCAGACTTTCAGTGAGTGCAAGTGCTTTATACATCCATCCATCCATCCATCCATCCATCCATCATCCATCCATCCATTATCTATCTATCTATCTATCTATCTATCTATCTATCTATCTATCTATCTATCTATCTATCTATCTATCTATCTATCCTTCATTCTCATATAACCATTAAAAGGTGAACATTAGAAAACTGGTAAATCCTCCCATAAGATGCTGAGAATATGTTGTTAAGCAGCAGCTGAATACTGGAGGATGAGTTTGATACTCACGTCACACTGTATCTGCTAATGTGCTAATACATGCTTGAGGTTTCTTGACCCTGCCTCTGAAAAAGAAAAGAAGGAATAAGCTTTAGAAGCTTTTATGTAAAAAGTGAAAAATATCTGGACTTAACTCAAAACTAAAATTACAGTAAAAGTGCATGGGTGAGATTTTAGAGGTTTATTTTTTTCCAGCACATTGCTAACCTGGTCTGACATGTGACATGCATGCTTCAGCAGACAAATGACAGTCGTGAAAACCTAGGTGAATAAAGTGACAACTTACAAAACATATTTTTATTAACTTCTTATGCAAGGTTCCAAACTGAGACAGCAAACCACCACAGCATTTTCATCTGATGGGTCCAAGTAATGACTGATTATTCAAACTGTGCAGCAGATTGAAAGCGTGATTACCATGTAATACAATTATTGTGACAGATTTGTATTAACAGACAATTATTTTTGTAGTATTAGGTTACAGTGTGTAATCAACACATAAACATCCTAAAACCAATCAATCAGCCACTAAGCTTCATTTTCATTAAGTATTTACATGGAAATTACATTGTCTTTATCACATCTAAATAATTCAATTATTAAAAAATAATAACTGTATATTATTTTACTTATTGATTTCCCTCATGGTGTGTCTGATCTGTGAAAGAGTAGTGTAGTATTCTAGGTCAGTAAACATTTTTTTGTAATACTTACTTGCTTATGTTCATAATGTTTTAGCATTGATTCTGGTCTGAATAATCTGTACTGATGTCCACCATCTGGAGCTAACTAACCCATAAATGATTACAGCAAAAAAAAAAAAAAAAACGTTTCAGACTTGTTATTGGAAAAATGATGTAAGACAGAATGAGTCATTTGGGAACTGCAATCATTTTGTACAGAATGTGTTTACCCAAGAATGGATTTGGCAATGATTATTAGCTATTTGCAGAAAGCTAATTATTTTCAACTAAGACCAAAAAGTAGAGAAATTGAAGATGCGGACAGGACATTTTTTTTTAGATGCATAGATAAATGCATTCTTCTGCAAGCTCCTGTAGATAAAAAAGCTTACATATGGCTATTAGGTTAAAGATATGGAGGTGTGTGTGTGTGTGTGTGTGTGCCTGTGTGTGTGCCTGTGTGTGTGCCTGTGTGTTTCTGGTGCTGATTATTCATATTAGAATCATGTTGTGTTTTAGGCGCCGTAACAGCAGTGTCATCTGCCAATGTTATTTCACGCTCGGTTGGGTGTGAATCAATTTCATTCCTGGGAACAATTACTGAAGATTACAGATTTTTTTTCCCCCTCTCTGTCATTCCACTCCCAACATTTGAATCAATTCATTGCTGACTGCTCAACAAACACACAACAGTCATACTCTGAAACACATCAGCTGTCCTCTGTTTCCCATCACTTGACATTTATGATAGATGTTCCTAAAAAAGCAGTTAATTTAAAACAAAGAAAAATCCTCTTCTTTCCTCCTCCTTAATAAATACCTCACCTGACCTCGGGGGAACATTCCTTCCTGACGTTTACGTTGCCAGGGCAAGGTAGTCAAACAGCACAGGGGGATGGTTGGGAGATAAAACCTCACATGTTCTCTCCTTACTCACATAAAGAACGTCTTCCCCATCAGTGATGGATGGAATGGTGGATTCCACAAACCGAGACGCGCAAACAACTGACAGCTCCTCCTGGCCTCGGAATTGGAATGAGGCAGGTTTTACAGAGAGCTATGCTTCAACGGTTAAACAGGCTGACCAGCTGGAGCTTCTGCACCTTTCGCCAGTGCGGTTGTGTCATTCAAGCCCCGTTACCTCTAAATGGAGGAGAGGGTCCATCCATGGGTCACTAAACAACACAGACAGAGAGCCTCTGTCCAATTAGAGCTGACCACGATGTATCTTTCAGGAAGAAGTAGACAGGTTTACACCAAAGGGGAAGGAGAGGACGGAACTTAGCGGGCAAGACTTTAAGTTGTATGGCTGAGATTTAAACAAATGTTCAAAAATAAAAGTGTATTTGTTTGAAATCATGAGCCACTAGGCTGTAACCCAGAGCCTCGGTTCTCATGATACCCAGCTCAAGTGACTGAGATTGAGACCACCTGTTTTGAAGGGGGTGTTTTGGTATGGGTGTGGATGGGGTGTTTTGGTATGGGTGTGGATGGACACCCCCACACTTTGCAGATCTGAACAGACACTGCACTTGATTGTTGTGGCGTCGCCACGGCAGTATTTCTATTTATCCTGTGAGACAGCTATACAAATAGATGAAGTGCAACAACATGACATTTTCTGTACTTCAATTACTTTGCGGGGCTGGGTCACGTGGGTTAAAAGCCAACAAACCATAACTTTCCCTGACATTTCCCCCCCCACTGCACAGTGACCGTTGATGGATTCTCCCTGACAAAGCGTTCATTATCGCTGAGAACAGAGAGTGCACTAAAATCTCCTCTCTTTTCTTCTCCCCACTACGCTCTGGCTCCCTGTCCAAATCGAGATGAACTCTGCTGCAGAACGCCCAGCAGCTCGGCACTCATCGTCAGGAGGGAAAAGCACAGAGTGGCTCCAGGACACTCGCGAGTGTATCCTGACTGCACAGCCAGTGTTGAAGAGCAGTGGGCAAAGAGGCATATTACACAGCAACAACTGCTCTGTGCCAGCTCAGATTTGATTCAGCTACAATCAGAAAGACAGCCTTGCAAATGAGATATGATGGCGTTGCATTGAAAATGAGTCCTTTTATTATTTATCCTAAAGCTTAGTGGTCTGAGAGGTTTCAGGTCACCTGACAGCATTTATAAGGTCCAAAGTAAGTGCATAAGTACTTGCATAATGTGCATAAAACATGTGTTTTTTGCACATTGTCCTACCTCATAGTTTTTGCACATTATAGGTTTTGCTTTTCTTTTTATTTTCCTAAGACTTGCAGCTTGTTTCCACTTTCAAGCTGCTGGAAATGTGAATTTCTCTTGGAGATCAATAAAGTATCTATCTATCTATCTATCTATCTATCTATCTATCTATCTATCTATCTATCTATCTATCTATCTATCTATCTATCTATCTATCAGCATTCATTTACAGCAAATCCTTACTGTTCACAGAGTCATCAGCAAACGTTACGATTTGTCTGTTATCAAACTGATTTCTGCAGCTGTGGGGATATAGGATGTACAATGAGGTGAAAAATCAAACACCCTTGGGGGAACCAGTGGAAGAGTGGAGCTTTTCAGGGGGAACACCATTGAATCTAGAACACAAGGTGTCATAAAATCTAAACTATGACCAGTGATGTTGAAATCAATTTTAAATTCTTAGAGAAGTTTCTCAGCAAATGTAGCTATAGTTTTAAAAGCAGAGGACAAATCAATATAAAGAAGTCTAGCGTGGGACATGGGGCTCTCCAGGTGGTGGTACAGGCATCCTCTATGCCTCTACCAATAATATATGAGAACAGCATAGGGTCTAAGGACCCCTGCACCTGCACCAGAATCACCTGCTTCATCATCTTCTCAAACACCTTCCTGACTGGAGAAGTGAGGGCTACAGGTCTAAAATCATTCAGGGCTTTGGGATTAGTGCAAAAGGGACAATAGAGTGGTTTTACAAATAACAGGAATCCTGTTTCTCCAGGCATTCCACAAAATTGCACTGAAAAACGCCCCCTACTTGCTCTGCACTAGTCGGAAGCACCTTTGTACAGATCTCGTCTACTATGGGTCTTCTGCTTGAGAACATAACCATTAACCCAGTGTCTACATTATTGGGGGATAACTGCCATTCCAAGTAACAACCCCTGGATTTGCTTGGAATGGTATAAGAAAAATGATTGGCTTTCAGCTTGGATCAATTACAATTTTTAAAAGAGTATTAACAAAAGGAATCATTTACATTTTAGACTCAAGGTCTCCACATCTCTTTCGAATACACATATATCTACACCCACTCTAGCCTCATCTACCCACAGGCAGGGCACTGATTGTCCAATAGCATTAACATTCCTGTCCTGCCACAATAGAAGCAGCACAAGAATCAGACTCACTTCTAGGGGTTCATGTCACAGACAGAAAGATGTCCATTCACTATGGACGGGCCAATAAATAAAGCGCTAACCCAGTGGCAGTAACAAGCCTATTAAGTATAGCTTTTTACAAGTGAATGACATGGACAGCTAAGGGGGACGGTTACCTTGTGAGAGTCGAGCACTCTGTACTTTACAAGGCTGCGAGGGGCATTGGAATCTCTCTGCTGCAGATTGATTCTTTTCATCATATGAAAATCACATGTGTCACAGCATGAGCTATCATGTTTACACTGTACACACTGTATGTGGCGGTGTTTGGGCACACACGACCTCTAAATCAATCAGATTATTTTTTTTTTTCTTTTTGCTTTTTTATAGTTCAAGAAAAAAAAAATAGTGCAGCACAAATGATATTGGAACAGTGACTTAATGGTTGTGTTCACACAGCACAGCTGGGATGTGTAATATTTTCTCTATGGATTTAGGCTCTTTTTAGGCCACATCACTGTCAGCGGCGTTCGGGGGACGCCTCGGTGAAAGGATTGTTGGTTGAGGCAGCAGACTATGATTTCTGTTCGAGAATCAAGGTGCTGGATGCGAGGTCTGAGTTGGTCTGCATAATGGGATCCAGGATGGACTCAGCAAATTAATGTTTTTTATGTTTTTATTCACCACTCTGAGGTTGGGCAGGAACCTTGGGTTCCAAATGCAGAAAAAAATAGTCTTAAAGTTGAATTCAGACGTTATCCAAAGTACGATTTAAGTAGAATCAAAACAATGGGATAGGGGTAGAGGTTACATAGTGTTTTCGGGGCTTTGGGATCAGAGCACTTTGGCCCCTGATCCCTTGAAGATCAAGGATAAAAGCCACATACAGTACTACTCGGAAAATTAGAATATCCTGAAAAAGTGCATGCATTTCTGTAACTTTAAAGGTGAAATGTACATATTATATAGACAAATAGTATGCGAATCAATATATTTCAAGCTTTTATTTGTTTTGATTTTGCTGATTAGGACTTGCAGCTTCAGAAAACCTCAAATTCAAAAACTCAAAAAAATTAGAATATTGCTTGAAATCAATAAAAAAAAAAAAAAGAATTTTAAATACAAAAATGTCAGGCCTCTGAAAGTAAAATCTTGCATCTGTAATGTATTGGTTTCACCTTTTTATGTTGGATTGCCTGAATAAAACAACTTTTACACTATTCTAATTTTTCCGTGTAGTACTGTACATCCTTTGATCGTCAGGTTGCCTTTCATCCAATCTATGCATGTGGCCTGGCATGTACCTGAATTGTTCTGGCAGTAGCGTTGGACCTTAACCTGTAGGGCTTCCTTACAGCTTGATCTGAAACACAGATGAGGCTGGAATGTGTTCAGGCTTCTAATCATGTAATACAGCTTAATGCCACATGGATGCAAATAGTCCGAAAATGACTAAAGCAGAAGTGCCAGCAGGCTCCACTCTGGCTGTCAGGCATGCAGAGGAACACGCTACTAAACAAAACCTCTCCATCATGTGGACATTGAGCATTCAAAACAGGCTTGGTGGACACGGGTCTTCAGACAGTGTGTATTTTTGCCAGGAGGACCAGAGCCAGCCAATCAGCCAATGCTACCCAGTAGCCTCAATTAAAGGGATGTCTCAGCAGCCAAAAACATTGGCCTGGCCATGTCTGCTTTAGCCAGTCTTCTGAGACCGCAATCATCGGTGCGCTGCACAAATATAAACACATTAGCTTTAATAAGATTATGGATGGCGCTTTGACTCCATCAGATCCAGTATATATTTGGCTGGCTATAATCCAGCTGGTTGCTATGGTACTGTTGCCTCTACAGTGGAGGGGGCTGGGTGAAAATGTGCTGCTGGGAAAACAGAGATGTGTTCAAGCGCACATGGACATGAGGAAGAATGATTCTCTGGCCGCTGCATGTCAGGTCGGTCACACTATATTTAATATCAGTGTGAATGCACGCGTCTGTTTATTTTATTCCTTTTCGGTGTTTCTGAGACTGTGTGCACAGTTGTACATATGGGGGTGGGGGGGGTCGCCGTTTGCAAACATATGCATGGCTGCGGATATGTTTGTCAGTGCAACCATGCGTCACATCCAGCATATGCTCCCCAGCAGCTCTCCCTTCAGAGGGAGGCTGAACCGTGACACACAGCAAGACTCTCTGACATGATCCAGGGGAACAACATGGAGCATGGTCCCCCGGGGGCCACAAGACCTGGAGAGAGTTCCAGATGTGTTTGTGTCATCGCTGACTGTGGACAGTGAGGTGGAGTACAGCACACATGTCAGCATGTGTCATCGTAGACAGCGACACTTTTTTTCGTTAGTTCCACTTGTGGTGACTCAGTAGTTATGCTAACATGTTTGGCAGTAGACAAATGCAAATACGTTTCTGTATGAAAGGGTGGGAAATGTCCAACACAACATCCAGAAAATTGGCATGAACAGATTTCTGTTTTCACATCACTGACATTCCGCAGTTGCTTTATTTGATTTCCTCAACCAACATAATAAATGAGCACGACTCGAAAGTGAATTTCCACTGTTTTCATCCTCTCACGCACATTTTGAGCCCCCACAACTATGCTGCCTCTTGTACTGTAACTGTTAATGTTACATGAAAGTGGGCTAAAGGTCCAGATTGAAGCAGATGGTGTTTCTCCATCCCCCATTACAAATATCTCCATAAATGTCTTAGTTCCTGCCTCCTCAGGCTGGTGTGTCCACAGCTATTGTCTTTCCTGTCCAGTAGGACCTCGGGGAAATACAGAATGAGCTCCCACAGTGCATTATGAAGCCCTCTCTGTGGTCACAGCACTGGATTTGCATGAAACAGCGATTAGTGATACATAAATATTTGTTATCTTATTTCTGATACACAGTGGGTTTGTGCTGCTTTTATTTTTATTTTTTTTTACATTATCTTTTTCATCTTTGACAGACAATTGGGAAAAATCATCTGTAGTGGTCATGCTTATACTGAGCCTGCATCGTTTAAGGCAGGGATTTCATAAACACTAGAGGCACACATTTTTAAGTGAAGCTCAGGGTCTTTAAAATGTCAAGCTGAAGGTTTTATGAGGGGCAATGTTGTAAATATTTTTTTTTTTTTAACTTAGTGTCTTGTCATACCTTTGAGAGTGTGCTGCACGGGGTCTCACGGTACAGACACGACTGCTCACCATGCTGCATTTTATTCATTCAGCTTCACCTGGCGGCATCGTGCTTTACTGATTTGAAGAACAGGAAGAAATAAGTAATGTTACAAACATATTTACATTTAGACTTACAACTATGCAAATCCTATGCTATGCTAAACCATAAAAAGAATACATGACATGTTTCTTGCTAAACTCTCAGAAACAGCCTTTGCTCAGTTGGTTTGAGGTCCTCCTGTGGGACGCGTGATCGCAGAACAGAACAGATGCGAACATATGTTATGAAAGAGTCCAGAGATTCTGCCTTCCACATCTGCCTGAGCTCTGGCTAAACTCCTGCTATTTCTACTCTGTCAGAGGAGCTATTACAATTAGCTTTATGTATCTATTGATTTCCTCTGCTCTCTTGATGGTCTCTGTACACACCACGGCAGTTTTGTAGCAGTTCTATAATAGTGAAAAAACCCACTGACCCCAAAGTTATCATGGTAACCATAGATCAGTGTATAGGCCCCAGGTGTGTGCTGATCTTATTACAGCACTTATTACACCTAGTTGTGTGTCTAGTTATTCCATTGTGTAGAGAATCTAGTTCAGTGTATTTGCGAAATGTCATGTCAGTGCCAGACTCCAACGTGTACTGTTCTCATCATGTTTAAAATATGCAGACATGCTGTCTGTCACGCAGAAAGGAGCGGCCTTGTTTCTGCAGCAGAGTGTGTCACAGAACCTTTTCACATTGAGCTGAGGAGGTCCATGTGTAGATCAAGTGTGTTTGTATAATGACGGCTGCAGGTTTAACTTCATTCTTTAGACTATAGTGTTGTACTAAATTCAGTTCCAGTTCTTTTGTCCGTGTAGGAGAAACAGTGCAGTGTGTACTAAACCAGCACAGAGAGAAGCCTTAAATGTCAGCCTCAGCAGTTCTTTGGCCAACGGACACAATGTATGACGTGCAAGGGTTCTGCTGCTTTAATGCGCAAACATGCTCTGGTTTTAGTCTGCACTCTATTCTCTGTCTCTCCAAACTTGGAAAGCAGCACCCAGAGCTGAGTGCAGCTACATGCTCTAATCCTGTAATTACTGGCCCATCAGTGCCTAGTAAAAACCATAATTGGAACCACCTGTCTATTTGTTTTCTCTTTTCCTCTCCCAAACTGCTCCATGGCCAACATTACATTTGCAACTGCAACTCTGGAGCTCCAGCAGAGGCTTTTTATAAATAAAAAAAAACAAAAAAAAAAACAAACAAAAAAAACAAATGTTGACAATTTGGTTCAGATCACATTTATTTGGTACCATGAGCCTCGGAAAAGTGGAGGTGCTGTCAAGAATGGCTCCACTTTATCCTTCTATCCCATAATTGCATGTGTAGACGAAGAAGAAAACATTATTAATCCCATGGGGAAATGACTGTTTTCACACTGTAATTCAGACATCAGTATACATAAAAGGAGCACAGTGTCTTGCCTATGGACATTTGGGCAGTGCTGTGGAAATGCTTCAGAATCTACTCTGCTCCTAGCCAACTTCCCAGGTTTTTTTTTTTTTTTTTTTTTCTTCGCTAAATCAAAATAATATTTATATGGTTTCGATCCATTGACTTCTAAGTTATGGGCCCAGCACGCTTCTGCTGCACCACTCTGCTGTGACAGACAAGCTTGCTTTAACACACTATAGTTCACAAGAATGAGGTCTGTTTGGAAATCAGGGTTACAAAACAACAATCACAAAATAACAAAGCTTTTTAATGGCATCATCATGGCTTTGGAGCATGACGGAAGAGGTGAAAACACTGATGACAGCTAACATGGATCCCATATAATAAGACAAAGTTTTGTCATAAGAATGGAGCACATATGGTATATAAAACCCAGATGTTGCTGTTGATAGTCACTATTCACTGCCGTTTTTATCCAAGTGTGTCACCTCATGCAGGGCAGAGCATTTGACAGCTTACCTGGATGCCTAAACTAGCTAGCATTAGCTTTCAGCCTTATCAAACCAATAAATGAAGCCGCACTCAACCCAAAAGGTTAGACCCAAACTAAGGAAGTTTGTGAATAAGGGTTCATTTATTAATAAGGGTTTGAACATGTTATCAATCAAACAAACAGACAATTTAACAAATTAAAAGTTTATTCCATCCTTTTCAGGGTTTTTGTTTGAGAAACGTCTGACTGCAGAATGCAGATCAAATCCAATTCTTCTTATGTGAACATAGAGTAGTGCAGGTAAAAGTAATAGTTTGCATTTTATTTAAATTATACAGGTATTTGAGTAATGAGATGCTTATAACGATGAACGACTGCATGATGAATGTCTTGAAGCATGTCATATATGATGGGTGTGGACTTTAATGTGCAGATCATAGAATAGAGTAGAATATGTTTATTTATCCCACAATGGGGAAATTGCAGTCTTCCAGCAGCAGCAAACATTAATAAATAAATACTAGAAAAAGACTTAAGACTTAAAAATAAATAAGAAATATGACAAACCTTATATATACAAATAACATATACAGTATATACAAGTCCCATGATGTACATGAATTATGAAAACCATATTGCACATAGACAGAGTTAGAAAACAGGAAGAATGAATTTGCTTCATTATTTAACACGTTACTCATAACAATCATTGAAAAAAAATTCTCCAATAGACAGTATTTAATTAAAAACTAAGCTGTTCAAAGACTGTGGCTCTGGTACTAAAACCAGAGCCACTGAGCCGCCATCTTCCACATTTGTGAAAATAATTCAAAACACAGACATTCGAGACATTTTCGTAGTCATTTCCTGGGAATAGGTATGTGTTTACTGTTCCCCACAGCTATGCTAACCTTCATTTTCATTTTATTTTCCCAGTGAAGGTCATTGTTTGCTTTCCTCCCTCTGTATATATATTACATTTCACAGTCTATTGCTTCATTCCCATCTAATGACTCGCAGGCTTCTCTGTCTGATTTGCCAGAAATGAAAGCAGACATGACAGACTAAAATTACTTCAATTCTAGTCTGGAGTGGAGCTACATACCCTCAGTGACAAACACACGGTGGATAAATAACAATAGAGAACGAGGCGGAACTATCAAGAAATACAATCATGATGCAATAATGCTGCACAACAGCAGAAAAGACATGAGTAAAGTTGTTTATGGAACCCAAATGGAAACAGTTATTATCTTATTTTCACAATGTGCTTTTGTAAAATTGCACCCTCAACTGCTGTTTCCTCAATATACTATTACTAAATGTGCTTGTATACAGGGTAATCTTCTGCAGATGACGCTCAAACACGTGTTCTTTTTTTTCCCATCCTCAAAGTCAAATCATCACCTTTAAAGACATGAAACTCTTTAAAAGAAGAGGAAAAACTCTGTATTTTCTTAGTAAATTGAGTTCATGTACTTTTCACTCATGATCTTATTTATTTGCCCGTCGAACAGTTTCACATGTGGAATCTCCCTTACACACGAAATCCTAGTTTAATGCTCTATAAAACATTAAGGGAAGATTATGATGTTACTTTACTGCAAATTTAATAATAACATCACACTGCCGTGTTCAGGCTTTTATAAAACAGCGTTTAATATCACACATTTAACCAGCCTCGCCTCAGGGCTCATAGTTGCTGGAGCAACACAAGGTAATTGAATAGGTTCCTGCCTGGCAATCCCCGCAAGAAAACACCAGACGAGGAGGAAGAGTCAGTGGTTCTAATGAGTGCTCTGCCTTCCCCACTGGCTCGACTGCAGCCAGCACTGATAGCGATGATGTTTCTTACATGTATCACTTTTCTGTGAGTGGCGGCAGATGTTCTGCATCCTCCAGCAGCGCTCCTTTTCTGGGGGGAAATCAGGGAAAACTAGGCACTATAAAATTAAACCACTGACACTTCACCGGGCCTGAAACCAAATCGGGCCGGCATCATCGGCGTGCTGGAGCGAATCCATCATTTCTCATTTTTAGAGGATTCCATCTGCCCTAACTTTCATTAGTACTGGCTGTATCTGCAGCGAAGCAATTTATAATAGATAAACACCACGGCACGTTCTCAAGGGACCGTCGTCTGAAATTCGGTAGGGGGGTTCTAGCGTGTAATTTGAGATTAAAAAGCAAATATTCACTATTATATATATTATATTGAAATATTCAATATATCCATTTTCATCATCCTACATAAAATTCAATATTCAATATTAATGAATGCTGCTTTTTAATTGGTTACTATAGATTCATAATTGTATTTTCATAATAACAACTGGTTTGTTGCTTTTCAAACTTCAGAATCATCTAAACTGTTTCAATATACGTTACAAATGCATATAAGGCACTCTTAAGAAGGGAAAAAGAAAAGAATGCTTTTCATGTCTTCTCCCAAAGTCTGTGATGCTCCCATAAATATTTGTACTACCTGATCTTCTATTAGTCGTTCTTCCTTTTCCCATGTACTTTTTGTGTCATGTACTCCACCAGTAGCTAGCAGCACCCAGTTGAACCTAGATTAGGGATTAAACCAGGAAACCAGGACAGGAGCGGCATCGGTCCAAGTGTCAGTGCAGGTAGACTATTGGAACGAAGTCTTCTTCATTACCCTTTTAATTGCCCCTTTAACACTATGAATTAGCATTTTAATGATGGCGATGTAATTAGGGCGGGAGAAACTATGAGAGCTGCTGGCTGCTAATAATGCCTCCCCGGCTCAAAGATCACAGCAACAAGAGACAGAAGCGGCTACAACTGCGCACCAACACACAGCCAAGCTCTCACCAACAACCAGGAGATGCTCCACACACACACACACACATTAAAGAGGGCTTTCAGGACTCCCAAATTCACACACAAATCAGCACAAACAAAACCAAGTGTGTACTCACATCTGTATCACCATTCAGCTGACCCTGAAAATCCATTAAACAATGAACTATTATCCGCGGACTCCTGTGTTGTGCTGGTTTCTTTGTGAGTAAATGCTTATTCTACAACAACCAGAGACCAACACACACATGCTGCCGGCACACTTTCCCAATTACACAATATATTAATTAAGGAGATGGAGGTTACGCTGTTCAAAACATCATCTTGGTTTTCAGATTCAGACTCTTTGTGGTACAGGCGAAATAAATGTTGCCATCCAGTTTCTCCAAAATTACGGGGGGTTGCCGAACATGACAGAGGTAACTTTCAGAGTTGGGGGATGGGTACCACAGTTATCAAGCAGTAATATAGTTTGGGGGTGGGGTCATCGGAGCTCCGAGTTCCTGTGTTTTGTAGATGAACCGGAGAATGTTCGCTGCAGGAAGCTGAGCATGTGTAGACACCTGGATAATCACAGGCTGCATGGCCAGCCAGAACGGTGTCTTTTTTCTACTTGAACAGGTCTGTGACGTCTCCCAAAGCAGCTGCTCCCAGGTTTTTAACGTAGCTAGCCTATATCTGCAGCAGACCCCTGTCAGACTCCAAATGTGGAGCAGCACTGTAACAGTGTGACTTGAATAACTGTGGCGTTTCTTAGTTTTTAGTTTTTAGTCTACTTCCCTCAAATAATGATCCTGCAAACCGCCACCAGGAGGCAGTCAGGATGAATTTTCCTTTTTGCGAGGGAACTTGCCTGTCATCTTTCAGCCATGACAGGGTGGTCATTTTCCCTTCCAGTTGTTTATTCTGACCCTGAAAGATCAAACCGAACAGACAGCCTTTATTTCTGGCCAACCTGCACTTAGGTGATGCAGCAGCTGTCCTCCAGGCCACACACGTGCTTCTGGTTAGCACCTGATTATTTAGCCAGCACAGATAAGTATCAAAACAGGGGTACTGTCAAGAACAGAGGCCTCTTTTGTGCAGTTTTACTTCTGGGACAAACAGAGGGGGGGGTTGTCTGTAAGCTCTGAATGGCTGTTGTAATTATTTTTCCAAGAGATGAGGTCACATTCCTCATATCCCAATCACGAAGAAAGGAAATCTCACTATTAACAGTCTGCACACAAACAAATAAACTTAGGAGAAGGCAAATCTCTGCGAGTTTCTCCAGGAAAAAGTAAACAAAGCAAGATAATCTGAGCATTCTTCCAATGAGTGCTTTACCTCAAACAATGTTTTCTCTTAAGGACTGACATATGAGGACGGAGCAGGCAGCCAACATCTGCGTGTGCAACCCATTTGGCACAAAGGGAAAATTCTATGTTTAATATTCTTTTACTGAATAATGTATCTGCTAATTTTGAAATGTATTTTTCCAGACAGTTAAAGGTTTTACAGCCGCTTCGGCCAAAGTTATAACACCAGACGTCGGCGTTAGAAAGTCGTAGACACATTTTGAGCTTCACAGCATGAATAAGAATGAAGACATCAACAGTTCTCCAGACACAATGTCCATCAAATCAGGAACAATGTTGTAAGAAACGTGTAAGAATGTTTAACAATAATTCCAAACGCACCCCCCAGGGAATCCGCAGTCATTCATCCTCCTAATACAAACAGTGGTCATTAGTTTGGCGGCAAAAATGGCTGAAATGTCAGAATGATACTGATGATATTCTGGTTCCCTAAGAAGAAAAACTCCAACACGTACACTTTCCATCCAGGATGTGTGAAATGGCATCACGTGCAGGTGGTTCTTGCTGGTCATTTGATATTACTGTGCAGCTGTGAGTTCAGCATCACTGGTTTACTGGTCATTTTACAAGCGAATGCATCTTTTAGAGGGTTTTAATGTGAATATGAGCGGAAGATATGCTCACAGTTCATAGTTATTTCCAAGACTGATTCTCATACTCTCAAGTAAAATCTACTTCACTGGGGTAATTTGTTGTTGCGTATCTTAGACGATAACTTCAACCCTCTGCGTCAATGTGAACTTTTGCCCTTATGTCCCTCAAATCCTCTCCTGAGGTTATCACCAACACCCCCTTATTGAGCTGCTGCCACAAGTGTGCATAGGATTGCACTTTACTTAAATACATTACCCAGAATCCTTAGCGGGTTTTGATAAACAATGTGGAGTGAAACACTTGTCTCTGGGTGGAAACCAGGAAAGAAAGGAGGTCTATTTAAAGATGTCTGTGTAGATTCTCACTCATCCAGGTCATGGTTATCCAAAGTAGATCTCTCTGTGTCAACTGGACTGAAAGTCTTTCAGTCCAGTTGACACAGAGAGATCTACTTTAGGTCTATTTAAAGAAAATAGTTCTATCAAAACTATTAAAATGGAGTTGCATGATTAGAGTTCCTTTATCTTCCGTTTCTTTATGAGTTCAGTAAGTTCTGTTTTTTTTTTTTTTTTTTTTAATGCAAAAGTATTTGAATAATGATTCCCCCAGGTTATCGCCTGATAACCACAGTAGTGTCCCTGAGTGTGTGCAGATGACAGGCTCATCTGAGGCCGTGCTGACCAAGCTGCGCTTACCGACGCACTTTTCCTTCCCTTATCAAATTTGATATTTTACACAGCTCACTCGTCCAACCTTCACAATAGGAGGAGCCGATTGTGCTGAAGGTCACCCCGACACCTGAGCTGAATGACTGACATTTACAACTCCGTTTGGTGTTTTTGAGCGTTCGCCTTGAATAGCGTCACTCTGTATGTGCACGACACATACGAAGGCGTATGGCGGACAGTGATTGTTTACCTTGCAAAAGCACAGCCTGGGAAAAGTGTTTAACTTTCGACGCCAAACCATTTGATGAAGAAGCATGATGAATTTCTGCAGTAGTCCTTGGATGCCGCTCATGCGAGTGTATCGCCATCCTTTGGGAATTCATATTTTCAGCATTCATATATCAGCCACTTTCTCTTCCTGTTATGAGAAGCTGATATTTCTTCTAACCTTGTTGCAAAAGGACATGTCTCTTTGTGCTCCCATCCAGGATAATCAAGTCATCCTGGTCCACATGCCTCCCTATATCTCTCCTCCAGCACCCTGACCTTTATCTTCAGCTAAATCTTATTTGCCTTCAGGACTTTATGGGGTTTCCACTCGTTCATAATGTATTTGTAGTGTCCTACAGACTTTTCATTGCTGTGACATTTGACAAAAAAAAAAAAAAAAAAAACTTAATGGTAAGATATTTCAGTCCATGTATTCATTTGTGGTCGACTTTGAGTGAATCCGTTTGGAAGCAGTGGGTGGATGGATGTGAGCGGCTTTGCTCCAGGGACATTTTCCCTGTACATCAAGGAGATTGCTTTTTTCTTTTTTTTTTTTTTTTTTTTTTTTTTTTGGATGTGTGCTCCATTAAGCAGCTCCACAATTTAAAAAAAAAAAAAAAAAAAAAACTTCCCTTACACACAAAAAAAACAAAAATAAAAAAAACACTGTTTTTCTATTTTTTATTTTATTACTGTTATTGTTTACTGTCAAATAACAGATCAGAAAAAGAAGAATGAAACAGCAGAATTTCATTTTTCTACCCAGCCGACCCAAGAGTTTCCTCCTTCAGAAGAATCACCGAATGAAACACAAAAAGCTAAGAAACAGTGCACGTTGAATATAATTATGTGTGTAAATAAGTGTAAATGTTGTTTACTACATGCGGCGTGTGCATTTGTGGTGGTTTGGGCTGGATAACAGAACTGAATACCGTACACATCATTTCATCACATATTAACATGAACAGCTGATACAGGTTCTGAGTGACCCAGTGAGAGACTTTTAAATAAAATTGCCCAATATAACTGATGCATCAGTATATTTCTGGACATTTAATCAAGATGTTGAATTCGACATAAAACAATCCAAACAGAGACGAGTACACGTTGAATGGCTTTTGTCATCCAAGGGAGGTTAAAAACCTCCTAAACCTATTGAATGAGTCACATAAAAGCAGGTAGCGGTGATTTCAGTTTATTAAAATGTTTGTGAGGAGCCTTTTCAGAGAGTACTCAGTTTCTCCACAGAATTGTGTTTTTCTTTCTTCTTTTTTCTGAACGAATACATTTTATTTTAATCAAACAGAATAAAAGAAAAGCCCTCAGTTTTGTAAAGACTGGGAGCTGCGTTTGTGTGGTGCGGCGTTGTGAATAGAATGGACTGTGAAGCCTGTAGTGTTGGAAATGGGGGTGGGGGGGAATCAGTGACATTCTTCAAGGCCAGTGTAAGATTAAAAACCAGGGCTGTCACGCCTCAGATCATATATTCACAGAAGATGAAGAACACATCTTTGAAGAGATGCTGGATCAGAACTGAGAACACTGCTTGTAAGTATTTGTGGCAGCCCCATTACACAATCATATAAATGCTCCATTACTGAAAGAGGAGATTACAATACACAGTTTGGGGACCTTTTTTTAAGTTCCTCTTCTCTCTGTATCTATTCTCTTTGTTAAAGTTGGCTCTCTTTTATTCTAATTTTGCAGACAGTGTCAAAGATCCAAGACTGTCTTTTTTCCGCAGTCACACAAAAATCACATTGTTGGAGTACTGGAGCACTGGGCTTAAAGACCAGTGATAGAAAAGAACAGCCTTGGGCATCATGTGCAACCAAGAGCATTTATGCAGAAATGAAAAATGTCAATAGTTCTTCCTTCCATAATATTGCCTCTTCCACTGGCATATAACATTGGCCTGTGACTCGTGGCCATAAACGCAGTGCACAGACTACAGTACACTGAATAATGATGAATCTAACTTTCATCTGGGTTTGCTTCACTTGCTGTGGCTTTGGGCCCTTAAATAGCCACGGTACAGTGGATGGTTTGCTATTTTGCATGTCCTTCAAATGCAATTTTCCATAATGGTTTCATCCCACTAGATTTGACATGCACACACACACACACAAACTATAAAGTTCACTACACAAACCACACAGGCTGGTGCATTTGCACATTTGTTTCACATTAATTGATCAAAACAGCTCAGATCCCAGCAAAGAAGGTTAGGAAACATCAAGAAGCTGAAAAAAAGTATTCATAAAATTATCAAGTGTCTCAGGTTGCTTTTAATTCAATTGTCTCTCTTCACATTGGCTGGCTGTGTCAATCAATGTGCCTCCCTTGTCTTTAAAGCAACAAAGAAGTTATCCATTTTGGCACCATTAAAACATCAATGTCTCATTCCGTTAAATGGCAGAGGAAAGATAATTGGCATGTGTGAGCATATTAATTAACTGATAATGAAACGATAAGGCTCCCTCTCCATCTGCAGATGTGAGGCCACTAATCAATTGGCAGTGGAATGGGGTAAAAATGTACTTCTTTTATCCCACTACTGGAATTAAAAACCGATTTAGCAGCACATTTTCCAACAAAGTGCTTTTCATGTATCTTCTCCTGCACATTATTCAATCACATTTTCCATTTGTATAATGGTAATATTTTCATGTAATTTCATACTGCATCTGAGATGGTTATTTTTGATATGGCTTTGTGAAATGGCTATTCCATTCCAGCTCCATTCACTGCCTGGTAATAAACTTACAACCTATATTTCAGATTAAATGTCTTCAGCAAATGGAGTCAGCCTCAGAGGCATCATAGGGGAAAGATCACTTCTGCTCCCTGGTGGTGACAGTGGGTAATGCACCACCCTGACCCATAGTGCCCCCTGGTGGCGGAAGCTGGATTATCTCTGCTGCCTAAAATCTTGGCAGGTGCTGCATTTATTCAGCAGAAAGGTTCAAGTGGACAGCAGGAAGAGCCCTATGATGTAAAGAACACACAACTAAGCTGCCGTGCTATATCTACTCCTGCAATACAAATGGACTATCTTATAAAGCTGCTGCTCTAGCCTGCAGCTAAATTGGAAGCATTTAAAAGAGGATGCTGCAACTATCAGCCCATACCAGAGGTGTGTAAGCACTTCAGTGAAGGAGGAGATGAGAAGGTACATAAACCAAACAAAGACAGGGAACGAGTGCCGCAGGCAGGCCTACAAAGACATAAACCAGTGCTACAATACACAGCAGACAGGCCTTTATATGAGCTATATACACAGTGACCACAAAAGCATGTTTCATACAAGGTATATTTATTTTCCAAAAAAACTGTGTGTGTGTGCGTGTGTGCACGTGCGTCAGAGGCCCAGAGGTTGACAGACAGTAGTGCAGAGTCGCCTCCTGCTGCTGACAGGCCCTCCTTCACCCCAGACAGGCCAATCTGTACACAGAGCAACACAGACACACAGAGCCCATCTCAGTCAGCACACAGTCCATTTGTCATGTCAGATCGCCTCAGTGAGACAACCAGTCAAGTTATAGAGGTGATTGTATCAAAGTGACCCCAATGCAATGGTCATAAATTGCCTGCTTTACGGTCAGGTGATATATCGTTTGCTGCAGTAATGGAAGTGGAAACAGTGGGAGGATATTCAGCAGATGAGTGGAAGACAAGGATGCATAGTGGGAATATATAGAAATATAGCTCTCTTTTCTTACCTTGCATACAGAAAAGATGAAGTGGGAGAACAGTGCTCAGCTGGAGCTCTCATTTTTCTCTTGCTCCACATCTTTGTCTTCTGCGTCAATGGTTTCCACCGCTGTGGCCTCCTTGGCAGAAGCGGCCGTCTTCGGCCTCTCCTGGGGTTTCTCTGAGGGGTCCACCACTGTGGCGCCCTGACTCGTGTTGCACCCCATGAGCTGGCGAAATGCTAAAGTCGTCAGAGAACTGTTCAGCAGGAGTCCGCAGGCAGGGAAAGTGGCGAAGAGCTATTCACACCTTCAAACCCGTGTCAGTGTTGTGAGCTCAGGTACTTCTGCTCTCCATGGCAACTTCATGACTTCCTTCTAAGTCCTTACATCTGATTGTGTGCTGGTTTTATTTTACCTTTGTTTGCTGGCTCTTCTGGCATAATTATCTGCTGTGCAGGTTGAGAATTAACTGAGAAGCAGAGCACAACATGGTTACTGATAAACACAGAGAGGATTACGTGTCAGTCACAGGAAGCCATGGTTACCAAGGAAGAACTTTAACTTTGGAAAATGGATTATTATCACTTTATTTTTCAAGAAAATGAATAAAGTCAGTAGAATTCCAACAATTTACTGGAATGCTGTTTTTAATCAGAATAAGAAATAGTGTGTATTTGTTTATTTAGGCTGTCTTAGTGCTGATAAAATGTACTGAATCCATGAAAGAAAGTGTTTCCATTTATCAACCATTTCAGAAACCCAACTGATATCCTTTTCAAATTAACTTTTTTTTCCCTTCCCTGCTGACCTGGCATAAACAGGTCGGCAGACCTGTATAATTTGTTTTTTGACCAACAACCTGTGCATATGACATCACAATGAGAAGCCTCGGAGGAAATGCTAATAATTTCCTACTGCTGTTTCAGTTACTTAAGAATAGTTCTTATAATAATGTCAATGTCATTTTTTTTTGCAAGAGTATAGATTTATTTATAAACCAAATCATCACATAAAACAACAAAAACAAAAAGTTTGCAAGGTAAGATCAATATAATAAAGATACAATAAATAGAATATAATAAAATAAAAAAGATATGGTGTTGATGTACACCTCAACCTGAATCTAACACCAATGAAAAGAAGTGTTTTCAGTGCTAAAAAAGAATTACTTTCTGCGACACAGAAATTGTAGTTTAGGTTAGGTTTAGGGTTAGGGTTAGGGGTTAGGTGAAAGGTTAGGAACAGAGTAAGGGGTCGGGTGCCTATGAAAGTCTTTACAAAGATAGAAGACAAGGATGTATGTGTGTGTGTATCCTGAGATGGACTGGTGAACTTTCAGGGTGTATTCCACCAAGACAGCAGGAACTTATTTGTTTCTGGTGACATTTAAATGACTATTGTCTGTTCCAGTTATTACCATTAAGCTTGCCTTATCTTTCATTTCTATGGGCAGATGGGACATAATAAAAAAAAATATGTTAGGATCAATATATATCAAGAGAATGTACCCTATAAAAGGAATATAGGTATTCAGCTCTTAAAATTGAATGTATGCCCCAACAAACATCTTAGGTTTAAAAAACATCTCTCAGGGGATTAAAAAAGTTTCGTCCGTTTCAGACAGAAATGCCTCTAAATACACAAATTATCACACACTATGATCACGCGGCTGCCCAGATTCACAACTCCTTTGTGTAACCAAGCCGAGCAGCCGGAGTGCCTCGTTTAAAGACGGCTGCTGAGAGAACTCGTGCAAGAACTCGTGCAGGACTAACAGAGATAAAATTGAGGTTTGACTGTGAAGCAGAATTTGGCTTGAAGGAACTCTCAGTTAATCAAAGCTGTGCTTCACTCCTCCATCACCTGACACTGCTGTCACTGACAGAAACAGCAGTCCTGATCTCCACAGCTTTGGATTTTTAAGACACGGCTCAGTCCTGATCCTTTCTTGTCATGCGGTCATTCATAACATCTCTCATTTGCTTCTGGTGAATACTCTCGTTTCTCAAGCGAGGCCTCTTCATTAACGGCTCATCTCCGCTCTCCTCTTTTGTCTGCATATGGTGTTTGAGCATTTTATTCATGTCCTTCAGACACTGTTGGAAAACAGAAGGTGCATTTGTTAAAAAAAAAAATATTAATACTTTAAAACACTGACCTAAAACATAACCTCAGTGGGGTGTTTACAGACCTCACTGGTGCTTGACTTGAATGTGTAGGAGACTTCAGGAGACTGTGGGGGTGGGGTGTCCTCATTGGATAGCCTTTGTTTGAGAAAAGCTGGCTTCAATTGTTGCGGGTATGGAGACAAAGGAGGAGTTTCCACCTGACAGCAACACACACATCAGAAAATCCACCAAACAAAGTCAGACTGCGTAGTGGTTCCACTCAGAGTTCTGGGCACATCTACTCACTCCAGCGAGGGGTTGAAATTGCTTCACGAAAGGCTCCAACTTTGGAACATAGACTTGCTTGTAAAAGTCAGCTAGATTGCATCTTGACTCCTTTCCTGAGTGATGTGATGATGGCGTGTTTGGGGTCAGAATGTTGGTTCCATGACCTGTAATCAGCAGGAATTCAGACATCTCAATGTAGAATAAACTGCCATGACTGACATTGCCGAGGCGGCGCAGGTCATACAATATGAGTTACTGCAGTTTGTAGTGTTCTCACCTCCAGAAAGGAGACATGACTGACCACAAATGTTCAATTACAGGCCAGCAAATTACAACATTTAAAGTTGTATGTTAACGTGACACCAGATACATACAATATACTGTTCCTTAGTTTTTGTTTGATGTCACCATATTTCTTTTTGGTTCGGAAGGAAACTGCCAAGCGGCTCTCTGTGCCTGAGGACCTGGCAGCCATTTTGGATTTGAGAATTTTCTTATAGCATTTATAATGAATGGCCACAAGGAGTCAGTAAAAGAGATAATTACATATATAAGTTTTGATTTAAGAGTTCAGTCAATAAAACTACTACTATTACTACCATTACTACCACTAATAACAACAACAATAATAATAATAATAATAATAATAATAATAATAATAATAATATTACACTGTACCATTGTCAATTGAATTCCTTTTCATTTTCACTACTACCAACTACAGAGGGCTCAATTCATTCTCTGACTAGATAATGATGATTTGAGATCTGACTGCAGTGTGTTACCCCTTTTCCACCAAAAACAACCTGGTGCTAGTTTGGTGCTAGTGCTACAGCCTGTTCTTCACTGGTTCCAACCTGGTCTCCTCAAAGAACCACTTTGCTTTTCCAAAGGCCAAGAAGAGCCAAGTCAGACCCACGTCATTACGCCGGCGTGAAACATGTCTGTGTACTGGTAGAACTGGTAGATTTCTTACTTTGGTTTTCTACATCTTCTCCGGAAATCAGCACAATTTTGCAGACCTGAGGGACAGACAATGTTCACAACTTTAATACACACACTGTGGAGTTACATTTAATTACGGACGGGCTGGTTATTTTAGATTGATATTCTCTTTGATTTAAAATAACTAAAGGGACACTGTTATAAAAACATTATTGTATTCTTTATGACTGTAAACAAATATATTGAGGATTTCAGTGATAAAAGCATAAACTCTATAAAACTATGACTAAATATAAGCAACGAAAAATAATTCAAACTTGCTTTTTTGGTGGCCAAAAGCTGAGAATAGTTGTGCCGTATCATGTGCTTAATTAAAAGGGATCTCTACATTGTTAAGCTGCCACTCTGCAGACGAACAAAAGTGCCCAGCTCACCTTGGTCATGATGTTAATGGCACACAGCATCAGCTGGTCCAGGTGGCGGTCCACCATGAGGTCAGTGAAGTGGACCAGCGAGTGATCGAAGCAGGTCCAGATCTTCTGCCTGATCTCATGAGAAATCTGCAGCGTCCTGCATTGCTCCTGCAGACGCTTCCCCATCAAGCTGTACACCTGAGGCCAAGAAGAGCAACCAACATGGAGCATCTCTAATGGTTCCCACAACTGTGAGCAACACCTAGCGGTTCATACACATCGATATCATCGATAAAATCAGTCAGTCATGCACATTTTTAACACCATCAAGAGCATCCTCACCCAGCAGCATCACCGTTTGGTACGGCATCTGCATGGTGTCTTTGGTACTGATCTCTCCTCCCTCCAAAAATCTAGAGCCCTCGACTAACCCAAAACAACCCTCTGTGGGATAGCTTCATCCACCAGGCTGTCAGGATGCGTAACTCTCTCCCTACCCTGTTATTATGTTGTTATTGCTCTTTTGATATGGGATTGAGGGATAACGCATTTCACTCCTCTCTTTGTCCTGTACATGCTGCAGTATTGACAATAAAGCATCTTAAAATCTATTGATCAGGTTACTTTAGATCATATATTGTATGTTATATCTGCTGAGATGACATGTCAGCAGACATGACTCCTATTGTATGAGGAAGTCTGGAGTGGCAGAGAAGTATGTTAGAGCGATGCAGGACATGTATGAGGACTGTAAGACAGTGGTAAGGTGTGCTGTAGGTGTGACAGAGGAGTTCTGAGTGGAGGTGGGACTGCATCAGGGATCAGCTCTGAGCCCCTTCTTGTTCGCTATGGTGATGGACAGGCTGACAGACGAGGTTAGACAGGAATGTTTGCAGATGACATTGTGATATGTAGTGAGAGCAGGAAACAGGTGGAGGAAAAGCTCGAGGGGTGGAGATTTGCACTGGAAAGGAGAGGAATGAAGGTTAGCCGCAACAAGACGGAGTACGTGTGTGAATGAGAGGGACCCAAATGGAAGAGTGAGGCTACAGGGAGAAGAGATAAAGAAGGTGGAGGATTTGAAGTACTTAGGGTCAACAGTCCAGAGCAATAGAGAGTGTGGAAAAGAGGTGAAGAAGCGTGTGCAGGCAGGCTGAAGGATGCTGAGTTTTGAACTGCCAGGCAGGAGGCCTAGAGGAAGACCAAAGAGGTTTATGGATGTAGTGAAAGAGGACATGATGGTAGTTGGTGTGAGAGAAGAGGATGCAGAAGACAGGGTTAGATGGAGGCAACTGATTCACTGTGGTGACCCCTGAAAGGAAAAACCGAAAGGAAAAGAAGATCTGCTGACATGACTCCTGGACAATAAGGTGATCATCTGGGGTCACTGATAGGAAGACTACTGTGATGGAAGCTTAGAAATGTCAAAGGAGGAAGAAGCCATACAAACCTTGCGGGCAAACACGTGGAGGGTGGTTCTTTTCAGAAGCCTGTGATAACTATGATCCACTGGAAAAGAGAGAAGAGACACGATGTTTCATGACAGGAAGTCAAGAGGGAGGATGTGGAGCGTACATGTAATAAACAATAATGCAGCTGATTATACCTAATACTCTGTTTGGCTCTTCAAGCTGTGATGGCCTCATCACCTGGACAGAACACAAAACTTACATCATAGTGTGTTTATATATGCTGTGTTTAAACACATGCTGTCACCAGCCGTCAGGGTGTAACAGAACTGCCGGTGCCATGTGTTGACGTTGTGCTCCGGACCTGTTTGCAGGGGGGCAGACAGCCCTTGTTGGTCTTCACTTCCTCCCACAGCGGTGAGTCACTGGCCCATGCCAAACTCTCCACAATCTGGATTTCAGCTTGGCAGAGGTGTTCGGACACACGCTTGGACAGTTTCACATCGGAGCGCATCAGTGGCTCAATTACCTGACGGAGACATCCTCGGAGTGAGATGTGGACACTTAAGAGCTTTGTGGATAATTCCACTGTGTTTCTCTGTTTTTCGAAGAACTAAAATCTTTCTTATATTAAGATCTAACAATCGTGGCGAACACACCCAGTGCACAAACAGACCTTCAAGAAGTGGTATGGGGGCAGATGGATGATCTGAAGGAGCATAGGAACGTCACATGGGAAACTCTTCGAGACTATGGCTATGTCCAGGGAACAGGCCACCAAACAGCAATGGAACAGATTGTTTTGCAAAAGGCCCTGTAGCACACGTACAAACACACGCAACTTACGACCCTGTTACAGTCTTAAACCAGGATTCAGTTCCCCACCGACTCAAACAGGCAGCATCACACGGGTGTTTCTACACTGGTTAGTCTGGTCCACTCACTGAGACGTCCCTGCCCAGCCTCTGCCTCTCATCTCTGACATGACTCTCCAGCATCCTCCAATACCAGATCTGCGCTTCGGTGCAGCAGTTCGAAGCCAACGCTGCCAACAAGATCACAAGGATGAAATGTGACAGCTGTCAACCAACCGAAAATGAAACTTTTATTGTGCATACTGTATCTACCCAAGGACTAGAGCTGTCGCAATCATGAAATGTTGTCCTGACAATAGATTGTCTAGAAATGTCAACTTAGAATTTAATTGTTTTTGATTATTGTACTTTAGGAAAACTAAGAGCTATTTATTGGTAGTCATAGCACATTGTATATCTTGTTTCTGGACACTTGGGGTCCAGTTAGTGAGGTCATGTGTATTTGAGCTTGAGCACATATCTGTAGTGGCTGAGTAAAAGATAAATTCTTTTAATTCCTTCACAATGTCATCTTTACTCAAATAAGTAAGTTTGGGATTGCAGTTGAAAAAAAAAAAAAATTCTGGCAATTCATATTCGTATTCAAAGATTTGCAGCATTTTTTTAAATTGCATTTTGCCAAAAAAATGCTTTTCTAGTTGCGACAGGCCTACAAACAAGTTAGTGACACAATCTGATTAGGGATCTGTAAAACTGTACCGACAGTTTCCTTTCCCACATTGTCCCTGTAGTATTGCAGAAATGTGTTCAGCGTGCGTCTCAGTCCGTCTCTTATGGCCTCACTTAGATTCCTGAAAAAGTTAATTGGTGTTATGCAGATCCTTTAATTTCAATATTTTTCTTTTAATAAAAGGCAACCAACCCCAAAATAGCCTCCAGGCCCTCCCTCTGTCCGACACTCCGCTTTCCAGTGTTACTTGGAGCCTGACTCGCCATGGTTATCCTCACAAAACTGGAAGGCAGAAAGGCCTTTGATCATATAGCAACCTACTACGTTATGTAAATTTGTATTTATATATATATATATATATAAAAGCAGTAGTGTTTTTTATATATATATATATATATAACAAACACTACAGGGGTAAGTTGCAGTATGTAGGAAAATGAGCTGCTCGGCTGAGGTCTGCGCTCTCTGAGTGCTTTTCTAGTTTAATGACGTGTCGATTGGGAAGTGGCCAGTGCAGCACGTGGCTGTGTACGAGTCAGGATGTGTTTCTGTCAGGAGGCGGCATGAACAAAGTCTCTGCTAAAGTAACATGCGTTTGCACACAGGACAACTGACAGGTTTGTCCAATCACAGCCGTACGTGTCATCCGCTGCATTTATGACTAGTTTCCTGTACATGTAGACCAATCAGGAAACACCAGTGCACACTCCTGCTCGGAAGTCAGATCACGTGAGGGCAAATAATAAAGGCTGGGGTGAAAAATGCTTCAAACTTTGAACAAAAAACTATTTAGTGACACTGCAAAGTTCTCCTCGGAGGAGATTTAAATTCCTAATGGAAATTTAAATTCCTGCTTATGCGTGTCAGACGGTGAGGTGGTACCATGAAACGGGCAGATATTAACACTTTGCTGGAAAGAACATGGATTATTTAGGATAGTACACTTATTAAGCATTCATAAATGATTCGAAGTGAAGGGCTGGCTGGATCTCACACTTTTGACGCTGACAGTCAGCTTGATCTGATCATATATGTACTGCAGCTAAATCACTGGATAGGCCAAGCTGCCCAATGTTTGGGGTAAAGAAGACCTACTCACCACCGTGCTGAAAGCTGTCTGAATGGCGCTGGCGGATTTTGGTGGGAAGGGAAGGCCTTTTATCAGAGGTCCGCCCCCTGTGGGAAAAGGGGAAGGGTTCTGTTCTGTTTCTACTGCCTTAGAAAGCAGGAAAAAGACACTTTTTCGCCAAATTGCATTGCACGTCTTATATCAGTGAAATAGAAAATACCCCCCCAAAATGGGATTTCAACACTATTTGAAACATACTTCATACAAACCAACTTGTCAAGTCTTTTAGGTTGTTGATGTTGTTTTACTGTACATGACACACCTTGCGCCACCATGTGGACAAATCTATTAATTACATGTCAGTGTACAGGTAGCGGTCAAAGCATTATTAAATTAAAACATTATTTTCCCCCAAAGAGCAGCAATTTATGATTTTTTAGGACTGTTTATATTCAACATGACAGAAATGGGTCAGAAAGAGATTTTGTTACCAGGGGAAGAACCATATACTGTAAGTATTTCCTGCTTCATACTATTTGAACTTGTAGATCAATTTGCAAAAAAGCATGTGGAATGATGTATTTATAGTTATCTCCTAATTGTGAAATCATATTTGCTTGAGTTACACAATCATATTCAAAATCAAATCAAATAATTCCATCTCCTACCCACCCACAGACAAATCAACAAGCAAAGGCCATTAATAGTCAGAAGAATATGTTTTAATAAAAATAATTAAACCTCAGTTTCCTCTATAGAACTTCATAGAAAGTAATCCAATAAATTACAAATTACTTTGAAAGTGTATTCTCCTGCACTACATAAAGAATTATTTAGACTACACAGACCACAACTTGCAAATACAACTGTCCAATGGGGGGTGGGGGGGGGGGTGGGGGGAACGACTGACCGAAAACGGTAACATTTAGGATATTATCAAGTCTGAAATAAAAATACAACCAATGATGCTAATTTCATCATCTCAGTGATTATACACATGAAATCTGAACGAAAACCTCCCTGTACAGCAGTAGTGTGTTGTCATTCCTCTTGCATATTGGTCATGGGTGTTGTGTGTGTGTGTGTGTGTGTGTGTGTGTGTGTGTGTGTGTGTGTGTTGTTCTGACTTATGTTTGTGTTTTAACGCAAGTTTAATGCCGTGTCTCTGAGAACAGCAATGTTTTATGAATACAGTACCTGAAGGAGCAATATCATCCTGCAGTGTCTACAAAAGAGAGGCGAAAAAAAAAAAAGCGAAAAAGTCCAATCTTATTTCCACCATTCCTTCCTCATTTGTGTCCTAAAGAGGCTCAGCACAGTCTTTAAACCATAAACCCGTCTGTGTGGGGAAACAAAAGATCGATCAGTTAATCACATACAGCAGAAGTAGCAGTGGGGCGTTTGCATAAGGGCACTAGAAGTTTAACAGAGCAGAGGTGTGGAGATACAAAATGACAGTGGCATGTTTAAGTTCATTGCTCAGACATAGAAAAATACTGTACTGTTAGTAATCATTTAAAAAAAATCTGCATTGCAGGCATACAAAAAAAAACAAAACAAACAAAAAAAAAAAAACTTTAAAGCAGACATACAGTATCTTCACCCACGACGGAACGATGCTACAGCAAACCTTGAAAACTAAACGTATTCGGGGGGGGGTTCTGCAACACAGAGGGGCTGCTCCGCTGCTCCGCTGCCCCCAGCCTCAGCAGAGGCCTCAGATCATTTCTCAGCATGGATCTAACAGTCCACTGTGTAACAGCAGTCCTACAGCCAGCACAGGTGTGCCATGGGAGAAATCCATTTGATTTTTGTTTTTAAAAAAGGTACTTCGGTTTGAGTGAACTCCAGTGTTAATGTGTAATCTGCCGACGGCTGAGCGTGAGCACGCGTGCAACGTGCTGAAAAAATGTTCACATAAACGTAGACGCCGTGCATGAAAGTCAAACTCGAGTTGGATGCGAGAGGTACGGGATAAGGGCACTTCTACGACTAGCTGAAGCTCATTCATCAATTTAATGATAGCAGATGCAGAATATGTGACCAAGATGTTATTGTTTTGTCATCTGAAGCTTTAACACTCAAAGACAATAGCGGTTACTACAATCTTAGACAGTATGCGAACTATTTTGTGCTTGTACCAGGTGTGATCATTAAGACTTTGGTAGACAGGTGGTGCTCCACACAATCCAATTTGAGATGTACTTAAGGTCAAATACACTTGTTACATGTTTTTCCACGTAAGTCATAGCTTACAAGGCCCCCATTCCTTTAAGACAACATTCAGACTGGAACGTTGCGGAAGCAGTAGATAGAGGGTGCGATGCTCTAGTCAACACAGTGGAAGCTCTGGTTAAAAAAAAACAAACAAACAAAAAAAATAATAATAATACTAATTCTAGCAGAGAAGAGGACATCATGTGCATGACGTGGACATCAACAGAGTGAAGCCAACACAGTGGAGGTAACATGCAGTCAAATATACCAGGGCTGTAGCACTAGATTTGGCACACTTTCTAAGGTTTTTCTGACTCCACAGTTTAAAAGGTTTTGGACAACATCATCAACACGTGTGCAAGTGAAGGGTTTTGCCAACTGCAAGTAGCTAAAGTGCACCTTGGCCATGCTGTGACATGTTAAGATGAGGGAGATGGTGAGTCGTTTCCAAAAGTAGACAGTTACGTTATACTCCACAATAAGAGACTTGAGCTTATGTGCGATTACAAAAACAAAACAAAAAAACATCTATGGTTCCCTCAAATCCTCACCATGTTGCACAGACAACCCCAGTTATTATGTTTGCAAATTAATGACACTTAAGCGAGGCTGTGTGAGTTGTTGTACTTTGGGGTGGAACATGGCAGACAGAGAATCTACAGCTTCAGTGACATTCATTAGCTGCCCAAGTTATTGCTGACATATCCAACATATTGTCTGCAAGCGTAAGTGTCAACAAACCTGTAAAATTATGCACTTTTACAAGCCAAAGTGTTTGTCAAGTGTCCTCTCAACCCCCAACAATCAAAATATATTACTAGTACAGCTCAATGATTGTGTTGATGTAGTTTAGCTTTTTTTTTTTTTTTTTTTAATAAAATTAAAACCTGACATAATTACAATAATGCCTTTTTGCAATTGTACATAATTGTGTGGTACAAGTTCACAGAGTTCAGAAATCTACTAAAGGCTGACATGCAAAATGTCTCAAAACAGGACTGTACCTGGTGAACACAACTGAAATTTGATTTCAGTTCCTTTAAAGTAGTCTTTTTTTTAAACTTTTTCTTTTTTTAGATTTTTTAATCTTTATTACACAATATCTTCAATATTTTAGTTAGTTTGTATATTTACATGTAAAGAAATCACAACACAAGTGCTGGAAAATCCATATATATGTGTATATATGTTTACATTTCTAGTCAATACATAAATAAATTTATATTAATATTGAATCAGTCCTCTTCACTTGAGTCTGAGTCATCAGATGAGGATGAAGAGCTCCCCGAATCCGATGATGATGACGATGATTCTGCTTTGCCAGAACCATCAGGACCACTGTTTTCCTTTTGTTCTGCTGACTCTTCGTCATCTTCATCCAAGGTGCCTTCCAATTCATCCTCCTCTTCTTTCTTCACTGCCGGCTGCTCTGTTTTCTGTGCAATTGACGAGGAGACAGCAGGTCGTGGAGGAGGGGGGCTAGAAAAGATTGCGTCAGTGTTTGAGTTCTGCGGCTGTGTGGTAGACACAGGAAGGTTAAGGCCTGGAGTGAGAATCATCCCTGGGTAAAGCATACAGGACTGTAACAAGGGGTTAAGTGACAACTGGTGACTCGATGCTGCAGATGCAGCTGAAGCACTTGATGGGGTAGTGGAAGAGGAAGAAGAGTTGGAAGTGGAGGAAGGAGTTGTGTTTTCTGTCCTTTCTCCTTTGGTGTCTGAGGTGTTGGGTGCTGCTTTAGAGTCCGAGGGCTCTGCGGCTCTACCAGAGGAGGTTCCCTTTGCCTTCTCCTCAGATCCTTCTTTGCCCTCCTGAGGGGACTTTATGAGCAAGTTGTTCATACCAAGCAGATTTGGCATTCCAGGCACACCAGAGAGCATCATGGGAAACATGGCAGCCAAATTACTTGCAGCCAGGTTGCTAGCATCAGATGGTAGCCCCATCAGGCCTGTGGTAAGCTGCAAGGACTGTAAACTCTGCAGGTTCTGTTGGAAGGCCTGTAGGCTGGTCAGTCCGGAGAGAAGGCCATTGGTCAGCATGGGATTTAAACCCAGAGCAGAAGCTGACGGGTTAGTTGCTGTTGCTGCTGCTGCCTTGGCCAGAGGATTCTTTGGACGACGTCCACGTCGACTCACTTCCTCTGGAACAATGGGTCCTGTAAGGATCCTGTCAAACATGCTCTCTGGAAGGTAACCCTGGAAGATATACAACATACAGTCAGCCATTTTGCAAAGCTAGCTGTAAATATTACAGTAAGCTTAAGAGTTTCAATCTGAAGAGTTACTTTGATACTTACCGACTTCTTGACAACATCAGCCCATTCAGGTGGGACTCCGTACTCAGGATTTTCCTGAAGGAACCGGCACAAGTTCTTCAAGGGAGGAGCAAAGGCTCCACCAACCTACAGCACAGATTAGAACATTGATAGGAGATGTTTCCAACCAGGAGAACCATAAACTTTAAAAACTTCTAAAAGAGCCTAAAAGGCAGAGATACTTCTATGTATGTATTTTCACTATCAAAGTGTTGTCATGATCTACAGCATGCAGTATACCGTTAAGTATCATGAATGCTAAACAACGCCATTCAAGAAGATGGGATCATTTGTGATTATTCAAATGTAAGTTTTAGCAAACCTTGCGTGCATTCCTCCTATTGATGATCTGAACCCTTTCCTCTCCAGTCAGACTGTTCACATCTATCTTGTTTGGGTTCCTGCAGCGATGCCTCTTCTGTTTGGGTCGGCCATCCTGGAAGTGGAACTGCATCTGCATCTTATTTACCCCCTGGTCACAAAGCAGAAATATTTGACAGTGAGCATATTGGACTGTTTGTTTTACCAAGTGCATCATCAAGCTTTGCAACATGGGTGAATTTGTTCATCAGCCATTCATCACTGCAGAATGCTTTACACTGTCATCTTGCAAATGAATAAAAGAAGAATAAGATGCTTGGTATGCTATTACAAAAACTAGACGATAGACTTACAGGAATGAAGGCTCCTGTGTCTGCCACAAAGCCAGGGTGTTCGTTTAGCCACTGTTCCAAATCTTTCCTTCTTGGTGCATCATCACCAGCAAGCCGGGTGCCATCTTTAAGGTTGATGACAGGGACCCTACTCTCCGTATCTTGTGGACCCTGACTGGAGCTCTGGCTGTATTGTAATGCAGGGTTTGCACCCATGCCTACCTGGCCAATTCCACCCCATCCTTGAGGCATCTAAAATGCATTAAACAGATTAACAGCTAATCTTTAACACACACAGCACACATTGTTACAGTGGAATAAACAATATAAATAGAAAGTAAGTATTTTTATTGGATGTTTACCTGTTCGGGAACAGGGACTCTACTCTTGTTCATGAAAAGCAGATCCATGCCCTCTACATTCTTCCTCCTTCCTCTCCTCTTCTTTACCACTGGTTGGCTGTCGAGTACACCGTTTAGTCTCATCTGACCAGTAAAATCTGGAGGCACTGCAAAAGAAAAGCCAGACTGTTAGCTGTAAATTATGACAGTAAAAATTTAAGGTGAGTAAAGTTTTAGTGATGTTCCACTCAGGTATTGGTGGTAACTTGGTTTAAAACGAAGACAAAGAAGGAAAGCTAAAAAGGACTACCGTGCACTTTTTGAATCATCAAGTTACGCTTTGCTGCCATCTCGTGGTGATAAACAATAGCACATTCCAAAAGTCTTGTGACGTTAGGGGGAAATGAAAACACACCGGTCTGGAAGCTGCACTGAGGCTTGGTGATATCAGCCAGGCCTGTGTCTGAGGCATTCTGTAGCTCGTGAAGCCGGGCCAGGTACTGCTGCTGGGCCTGTGGTCCCTCTTCTGACTCCAGCGGTCTCTTTAAAGGTAAACCTTGTTTTTGGAAGGTCAACTTCAGACCTCCCTCCTGCTACGCACACAAGAACAAGCATGAGGAAAGTCCCTAAGACATGTATTTCCACAAGGAAAACAAAGAATTATGAATTAGAAAAAAGGTTTACTTTAATTATTATTATTTGCCATTTTGTTGTTAGTGGTACTTGCAGACATAGACAGAAAATGGTAGAGGCTAAAAGGATGGGGGAAAGTCTAAAAATATTTGGAGTTGCAGTGGTAAGTCATGCTATAGGAGTAGCTGCTGTCAGCATTTGAAGATTTTAAATGTACCAAAGAATAGGTGGACATAGCACACCTGTAGTTAAAAATATTGCTACCAAGGAAAACATTCTTATTGCGAAAGCTGCACTACAGCAAAGAAGAACTAGATGCAAGTATGAATCCCGCTAAGTTAATAACAACATTGCCTAGAAGCACATCAGAGAACACCCACAGCCACGCTCTCCATTTCAATCTGATTATAAGCAAGAAATCTTTAGTAGAGAGTGGCTTCACACTGACCCTTATTATACACTCATGACTGAGTGATTTGAGCTCATGTAATCATAGCCTCAGAGCTCAATTCAAATTGAGTGTGTGGGAACAGAGAGGAAGGCTGCTATTAAATTAATCTCTCATCCTGCAAGGCAGACAAAACCCCTAATCATACCCACAGGGACGAAGGAGGAAAACCAGAGAAACATGCTGAACGTGGTAGCTAGCACCAGTCATGGCAGCAAAAGTGGGTCCTACGATTAGGGCAAAGCGGATGGAAAGGGGCAAGTAGGGAAATATCAACATACTTCATTGAGTTTTACTGAGAACTCCTTGTTTTCTGCAACATGCTTGGTCACCTTTGACCCCTGTGGTGAGGCCGATGGGTCCTCACACAGGCTGTTAGCGTTGTCTAGCAGCTTGGTGGTGTAGAAAGAGGCCACGGCACCTCCAGGTTCATATACACGACGTGTTTCAGGCCACTTGCCCTTTAGCACTGCTTGGCAGATGCTGTCCAGGCGGTTAATAATCACACGATCCTGAACAAACAACACAGATCATCAGCACAGTCAGAGTTTTGTTTTGCTAAACTTGTCAAAAACATGATTTTTTTTTAAATATTGCCTTTTCATCATCTGCTCATGTCACATGTCTATATTGTATCTGCAAACAGTGACAATGGAAGTAGCTTAATGTATGAATTAAGATGGTTAGATTTTTATCATTTCCTGCAATAACAGCTTCACAAATTCATGGAGGGACTACTGATGACATTTATCAGCTACAGTGAATTTGCACGTATCTACAGTGGGTCACCTTTGGCCAGTAGGATGCAGCAAGCATGTACCCTCCCTGTAAAGGATGGGAGGAGTTGTTGGTAATGCCATTTTCAGCGACTTGTGTTTCATCTTGTGTAGTGCTCAAAGACGCCACACTGTCCTCGTCAAAACCCTTCACACTTGTTGCTGCAGGCACTAAGGAGCACAGACAATTTAGACACACACGCCATTATTACCTATTGTAAAGTGATGCAGACTAGCTGATCAAGATGTAAAATGCACTTCATTTTCACCTTTCTTCTTCCCCTCTTCACCCTCACTTTCACTGTCATCAGAAGACGACGAAGAGGAAGACGATGACGATGAAGAACCAGAGGAGCAAGATGATGAAGAAGAAGAGGAGCTAGAGCCAGAGTGTGATGAGGATGAAGAGGATGACGAAGAGGAAGAGGAGGAGCGTGACGAAGAACTTGAGGAAGATCCATCTGAGTCTGATTCCGAGCCACGCCTTGCCTCTCTGCGGCCCCTCTTGCTGGCTTTTTTGGATTTCCTCTCAGAGGAATTGGGTGTCAGAGGTTTGGTTCGAGCTGCTGCCATCTGCTGCTCGCTATCCTGCACCTCTGGAACCGGTTTCTCTCCTAGTCCTGTGGGAGTAGCTGGTGGTGGAGGAGGGCTCCATCTCTCCCCCTGCTTCTCTCTGCCTTCTTCCCCCTCAGACGGTGGTTCCACTTTGGGCACAATACCACATGGATCTGCATCTCTCTGTGCTGGAGGAGGCAGTGGGGAGCCTGTCAACATTAAGGTGGACACCTGGCTCTGAGGGTGTAGAAGAGACGTGGGTGCACACGATTGCTGCTGCTGCTGCGTAGCCTTTGTTTGGCTGTATTTGCGCTGGGCAACCATGAAGCTCAGCTCCGGATCTCTGAGGATGTGGTAGTCTGTTCGGCTCACTCCATGCTTTGCTGCACCAATTAGCAGGTCACGGTCATGAGTGCCAGTTTCCCACCAGACAGGTAAGTCAGAACTCATCTGACACAGAGACAGGCGATCATATAGTAACGGATGGCAAAGTACTTGTTCTCTAACTTGGCGAAGCAACTCTACTCTGTAAAGAGTACGAGACGCTCTCTCCTCTGTTATGGGTTGAATATTTAATGAGGGATCCACCGCAGTGTCTGGAACAAAGAAAAATAATAAACTGTGAGTAAAAGGAAATTATAATACGCTGCTACATAGGTGCAAACAAAGTCTGTTTTTGTCTGGGGTTTAAACATTGCACCATTCATTTTTCTGTGAATGATTAACCTTTATCACCCCCCTTCGTCAGCACTGTTGAGCCAGCTTATTTATTAAGGTGCCACTGACATTTCCAGGCTAACATCATTCCCAGACTGGAATGAGTATGGTACATACAGTATTAGAGAAAGTGTAGCTGTCTTTTGTCTTATTCATTTATTCTGACCTCCTTCTTTTGGTGGTAAGCGACACACCCTTCGACACATGGCAGCAAAAGCACAGAGGTATTTTTGAAGGCTCTCGTCAGTCTTCTTGTGCAGCCGTGCCATGGCCCTGAACTTGGTCCAGTCAAATCGGCCAAGGTTTGGGTCAAAAACAACACCAAATGTGGAAACCACGCGGTAGAAATCAGCCTCTTCTCGCCTGGTCCATCTGAGGAAAGAAAATAACTTAATCCAAATGCATTCTGGCACTGACTGAAATAAAAGGTAAAAAAAAAAAAAAAAAAAATTGATCCATAGTTCCAACATTCACTCTTTCCTCCCACCTTTGCTGACGTTCTATCTTAGCGGCCATTTTGGGGTTGAGGGTGTCGTTGAATGTAGAGGGTAAAGGATAGAGTGAAGCAGAAAGTATCATGGTTGGCTGTGACTGAGACTGGGTCTGGTGGATTTGGAGGATCTGTCGGCTCTTGGTGAAACGCTGGGAGGCTGTGATCAGGCGCCTTAATCTAGCTGTCAGCACTGAGGGTGAGGGCCAGTAGATGGTTTCACCTTCTGTCTGTAGAACTGCATCTGAAACACAGAGATACAGTACTTAACACATTCAAATACAAACAACCGTCATTTTATATTCTTTTGTATTTTTAAATCAACTTTTAAATTAAAAAGTTTTCTAGTTGTCTTACACCTACAGGAAGCCTCTTACCTACCCTTGCCTACGGGATGCGTTTCCAGAGCAGAGCTCCAAGCCGCAGATCACAAAACCACGCGTAAGCTACAAACTCTCTGCCAAATCACGTAATAAAAAGCAACTGATAGTGTAAGCCAGTCTATAACAACGTTCTTCAAGTGAGATTGCCTTGCTGTTCACTCTTCGTACATCTTTCCTCGGACTCTCTCTCTGACAACTTGTTTGACAGAATGTGATGTAATTAAAAAAAAAAAAAAAGAATTTACAATCCTTAGTCCACAGCCTAGATTGTAATGAATTTTAAAATTCACCGGATGCAGGGTGCGTATTTCCGGTTTGGTGTGATCTGAGCAAAGTGGATTGACACTTTATGGAAGCACGCTGAAAGATAGACGTGGAGTGCATCTCCAACATAGTGGAGCACTGTGGCACTTCTGGCATGCTCCAGAGGTGTGGTGCTCACGGTAGAAATGCAGCTATTCACTATGCAGTGCACAGAGCTGTGCGGCACCACGCAGAAGCATTATGTGGAAATTGGGATTTACGCTTTCTAAAAACTTACCTCCGGCATTATCGGCAACAACCAAATCTCCAGGAGAGGAGGCATCATCCTAGATGAAATGATGATGATATGCATTAAAGGAAGCGCAATACAAAATATGCGTTTTCAGATAACCAATTATGCAGTTTGTGACCTCACCTCTATATCGTCCTTCAGCAGGGCAGGAGCAGGCTTGTATTCTGGATCATCTACGTCCCTACACATAATTTAAACGTTTGATTCCAAACTATTTTTTCATGTAAATATATTCTAATTTGAAGCAAAAGCATCGAGGTGAATACCACATGATGTTTTTCATGTTGAGGACTAAAATAGTAAACTCACCCATCCATGAAGTCATTGCCTCTCTGTTCAGCTGCGATGGCCTTCTCATCTGGTCGCCCCACACGTTCTACAAAGCACAAGGCAGGATCCGCACGGATAGTATTGTACTTTTCATAACCTGAAAGATTACATGAGGATTAGAAAATAGATAAATGCATTGAAATTTAGGGAACAAGAAAAATAGGACAAATGATTTTATGTAAGTGCACATTATACATATTAACACACAAAGAAATGTCAAATATATCTGTTTAAATGACATTTCAATTCATTCTAACTTCAGTATATTCAACAACATTATGACATACACACACACACACGCACAATAAAGAGCTAAAAGCTGTACATATAACTACATATTTCTCAGTTATTTGTAGTAAATAAATGAAAGAAGATACAAAAAGGACGTAGGATTTCTTACCATGCTTAAAGACACCAAGCAGTAGACATTTGTCAGAGATGGCATCCCACCACAAGGCTGGCAGTTCAGAGTTGTCAAGATCAGGAACCCAAATCTTAATCTCACTAAATAATAAAGAACAAGTATACAGAGGGAGATGGGTAAATGAGTAAGAAGAACAATCCATTAGCTTGCTTCAGTCTTTATTAATCTATTTCTAATCATTATAATCATTTATAAATGCATTTATTAAAAAAGTAATTATGAACAAAAACAAAGTTTTAGAAAGAACAAAAGGTACCCAAACTGTAGTTTGTGAACTGTTTTTAACGGCACTAAAAACGTTCTCTGATTCACCACCAGATGGAGCTCTACAATCTTCTAATACCAGGAGTTAATGAGTTGTTTCTTCAATTCAACAAGTGGATAGAATGATATTGTGCACATTGCTATACCAGACAATAAAGACATTAGAGGTACTTAAATGTGAAAAAAAGTAATAAAAAGTTACTGGAAACCTCTGATTTATCCATTTTCTTATTCATTCTAACTTAATGTCTGTATATCTCACCTGGAGTCTGCCCCATCAAGCACGTTCTGGGCCAGGCTTCCTATCACCTCTTGTTTCAGGTAGTAGAGCATTCTGACACGAAGCAGCACCCTACACAGAGAAAACCCACCAGTCACCACAAAGCATACAGAAATGCTGTGTGTGCAAAACCCAAAGGATTGACAAATAGGGCGGCCTGATGAACACAATTCAAATGAATAAAATGCATGACAGTTCAGCTTTGAGCCTACATGTACATAACCACAAGCTGCAGGATAGCATATGCATTCATGTACTCCTAAATTTAAGAATTCTTGCATGTATATTTGTAGGTTTCTGGCTTTGCATAGAGCATAATTCTACATGGCCATTACAAGATGTCGTGTTTGAACACAAGCAAATGAACACTCAATCATTTCTCTAGTCATTACGTGGCTGTGTGCTGGCAACAGATGAAGGCTGAGAAGCCTAGGCTGACACAGTGAAGAGAGAGAATGGCTGACTCACAGGGGAGACATTAGCTCTGTGATGCATGATCATAGCTAACAGACTCTGAGCGACAGTCAGGCAGTGGGAAGTGTGGTGTGCCAGGCTGTAACATCTACGATACCTTGAGATTTGTATGGTGTAGAAAACTGTTCTGTTTAATACTTTTTTGCCTGAACACAAACCAATTTTAATTTTTTCATTTGTTATTGGCTGTGGGGTTTTTTTAATCGTAGTTTTACTTTTTCACAAGCTGCATTGGACTGGATTTGTACTGGTTAATACAGCCACAATTTCATGTTCTCGTTCTTCTGCTACAGCTCCCATATATGCTGTTTTTTTTTTCATAAAGGATACTAAAAATGTTGTATGAAATATTTATAAAATTCAGGGTTTTGTTTTTTTTTTTCTTCTAAAAACTAAAAAGCAGGAGAATAAAGACTAGCTTCTTTCTCCAAACCTCCTGGTTAACTAGACCCATCTGGAGCAGCCACTTCCTACAGTAGTCTGCCTGTCAGCACAACCCATCACTCTGGATCACAATATCTGTGATAGACCCAGATTTTGTGTGTGTGCATCACACACACACACACACACACACACACACACACACACACACACACACACACAAAGGTTTTTAAATTTCTGTAAGGTCCACTATCCAACTCCAGAAGTCACATTCCTTGGAGCAAAATTGCAGTGATCAGCATCCACTGCTGCCTGTGTCCTCATTTGTCCTTCCTCACACAGACTATTCTGGACTCAGCACAACTAAACCAGGAAACAATTGAGAACTTTCTATGGAAGCTTAAGCGGCCTGCCTCCAAAGCCAAATACAACCAATAGGCCCAACAGACTCCCCCTGCCCTCATAAAAAGGCAGCAGTCTATATGGATGGATATCTCAGCAGCCTATTTTGATAGCATCTTCTGCCAGTGTCTGTGAAGTTGACACAGGGCCATGAGCTAGCTCATTAAGACTAAAGCCAATCAGTGATTGTCAAATAAAAGAGAGTTTACTGTAGGTGAAAGATGACTAAATGTCGGGTTAAACACGATATAAAAGGACAATGTTGCCTGCATGGAATAAATACACTACAAAGATAATCTGTCAGCATGTTACCTGTAACCATGTAAGCACTAAAACATTAGCTATTGTAACTGCATGTTTCATTTCTTAGGACTAGTTCTATAATTAACTACTGTATTTAAACATTAATAATGCTTTATTACAAATTTGGCTTACTTGGTATAAAGTAACCTTTATATCTACTATATTTTGAAGTAGGATAAGGAAACACTTACTTGTTACAGTGATGTTTGAGGTGTTTCTTATAGCCATCATCCTGAAGGATGTGCTCTGGATTGTGCTTTCTAAGCCACTCTGCTTTGTGAATGTCAAAAGAACTCGACTGAGTCTTCACTTTCTTGCCTTTTCTGCCCCGTGGAACAGGGGCTGAAAGACCTGGGGAAGAAAAGAGACATTTTAGGAATGTAAAGTAAGCCTCTATGTGTTAATATCTATCCCAAATTTCAGTTAATGGAAACCTGGAAGATGTGACACTTACCCAAGTGATTCTGAAGCTCCTTGGTGCGGCCATCCTCAGTGGGCGCAATCAAGTCCCACATGAAACTTTTGATTTTGTCATCCCCACGGTAATGGACCAGGCAGTATGACAACAGGGCCCTGCAGATGGATTCCACGTCCCACTCTGTCAGCTGCTTCTTAAAACGCCCATGCGCCAGAATATCCTTCCAACGACCCCACCTGATGGGAATTAACAACAGAATAAATTAATCAATTCTAGATGAGTCATGATTATTTCAAGACTCGAGATTATATTAAGGACTAGAATTTAACTCAGAAGGACTAGAATTTAAGATAAACAGGGATGTTTGTATTCCATCTCATATCAAGCTCACTTTCCAAGTTGAACACTTTTAAACTATCTGAATCATCTCACCCATAAACTAGCAGGTTCTTCTCCACTCTAAAGCATTCAGTGCGTCCATAGCTGTTGAGGCGGTCATTGTTTCGCCTGAACTTGGGTTTTGTCTCATCTCCATCACTTTCGCCCTCTGAAAGTTCTGCCAGCTCATCCTTAGTGGCACTGAATGGCCTTGTCTGCTTTCTGACACGCGGGGTGTCAATCACCAGGCTGTTCTGTGGAAGGCAAATAAAAAAATATGACTTCTTAACAAGTTTGCAAAAAAGACAATTAGAATATAAGCATGAACAATGCTTAAAAGAACGTACTCTGCCGTTGACTATTTCCATATCAATATCAGCCTTTTTGGCCCACTTGTCCCAGAAGTTTGGGTCATCCAAAGAGATGTCTGTTCGGTTTCCAGAAGCTACAAAACTAGCCTGAAAATGGGCATTGAAATCATTTCAAAATCTAATAATATTTGTCTCCAATCAGGTTGTGCTAACTTCTTTGAAACAAAAAATACAGACTGTGAGCTGTGTCAATTGTGCTCAAGGAGTTGTTTATATCTTTTTAATTCACCTTTGCAAATGTGGATCCTCGTCCCTCAGACTCAATAGTGATGGTCTTTGTCCTCCGTTGGAGTATTTGGTCAATATCTTCTTCGCAGAATTTTGCCCCTTCGTCTTCCTCATCCATGATTGCCCCATATGCACCACGCTTCAACAGATCCTCAATCTCCTTCTTAGATAACTGCTGTTGTGCTGCCTGAGATGCAAGAAAAAAAGAAAAATAGATGTGGATCAGTAACCCAAAGCTGCCCAAAACCCATGTAATTTTATTAAAAACAAAATATCATAGCCCCTGTATTTAATAGTGGATGTTTAATATGCAAATGCATTCACAGATGTGGGAGCCCTCATAGCCCAACCACCTCGGATGAATTTCAGAGGATGGCAATGGCAGATATAATTTTTTTTTTTGGACTCATTATCCTACAAATATGAGCCCGGTATTTCACATAATCAAATTTAAGATTAATTTCATTTTTAAATTTCAAAATATCTGAGTAATGACTAAAATAATTTAATCATGTAATAATTTCAGGAGATACCTGAAGTGAAAAAAAAATTGAGTGAGATTGATGGCTTAAATATTTAATTAACAATTTTAATTAGACGCTTGGTAAACTCACCCCACCCCCTGCGCCTCCTCCTAGGCTGTTATCTCGACCACTCATGCTCTGCAACACAGCTTTGTCCAGTCCAAGCTTCAGGCTTGCACGATCAAACATTTCTCGCTCGTATGAGTTCCTAGTGATCAGACGGTACACCTTCACTGCCTTGTTCTGACCAATCCGATGGCAGCGAGCCTGGGCCTGTGATGAGTAGAAATAAAAGAAATTACTAGAGGACACTGCTGTAATATTAAGAGCTTTTGCAGAACATCTGTAGATCTTGACCATAAAAAATTTTGTGTTTGTGTTGGTGTATGTCTGAGTGTGTGTTTACCTGCAGGTCGTTTTGTGGGTTCCAGTCAGAGTCAAAGATGATGCATGTGTCTGCTGCTGTAAGGTTGATGCCCAGACCACCAGCTCTGGTACACAGAAGGAAAACAAATCGCTCCGAGTCGGGTTTGCTGAAACGGTCTATGGCTGCCTGGCGTAGGTTTCCACGCACGCGTCCATCTATCCGCTCATACAAGTACCTGTACATAAGAAAAAAAAGATTTACTTACAACAAAAATTTTAATCAGAAATGCTTTTCTAACACACCTGAAAATTACACAATTAAAAGCTTCGCTGTAAGCACTGGTTATCCTTATGTTCCTTCTACCACCTGACCCCTGTCCTCTTACAGGGTAATCCACTTCCAAGCCGAACAAAACCTCTTGCTTGTTTAATATGGCAGATGCCTCGGGGCATCTGTAACCTGCTGCTGAACCCTTTAGGTCTGTGCTCTGTACTGTCTCACACGATTACAATACTTTCCGGTTTGCTTTAGCTGCTGTTTTGTGCTGTTTTTCAGGAAATAACTGCTTGTCCTTACCAACAGTAAAGAAAAAAACAACAACAAATAAGATAAAAACCATCCTTCAATCCAGTTATTTCAGAAAACCCATATAGATTTTTTTCAAATTAATTGCAGCGTATTCGAATAATTTTGGTGCATTCTAATTTTTAGGCCTTTCTACAGTGACGTCTGTTTATCAAAATAACTATTTCTGACTGTTACCTTCTCTGAATGAGGTAGTCTTCTAAGATGTCCAGGCAGCGCACCATTTGGGAGAAGATGAGAACTTTGTGACCCCCAGCCTTCATTTTAGGTAGCAGCTTATCAATAAGGACCAGCTTTCCAGCAGACTGTACCATAGCCTGCAGGTGAAAGTCAACAGCAGCTGGACTGTACACTTCTCTAAAGTCCTCGAGGATTTTTTCTTCTGCTCCTAACATAGCAAAGACATAGACACAGTCACCAAGGCTGTTTCCCCCCCTTCAAAAAATGTGGGATGGTGATACCTTTGATGAGGTAGGGGTGGTTGCAGCATTTTCTTAACTCCATCATAGTGTTGACCAGGTTTGGCATATTTGCCTGGCCAGCTCCTTTGGCCAAAAAAGAAAAGTTCTTCTCTAAGATGGCACGGTAGTATTTCTTTTGAATGTTAGTGAGCTCAACCTCAATGATTGTTTCCTCTTTGGGAGCCAACTTCTTCTCAACATCCTCTTTCAATCGTCGCAGCATCATAGGCTTCAGGATACCCTGAAGCTTTTGAACCTGAGAGCCAAAACAAGAAGAATCAGACCACACTTCATGCTTTATTCTGTGGATTTACATGCTGAGTTTGTACTGGAAAATACAATTTCAACCAACTTTATAAACTTTTGTGTTTTTCTGAGCCAAACCCCCTTCTAATACAGCTAGATTTGATTAAATGACAGGAGAAGCTTACCACCTTTTCAATATAATCCATCAAAATTGTGTTCTTTCTAGATCTGTTGACAAGTACATGCTAAAGAAAATTGTCTGCCTTAATGGGTAAAACTTGGTGAATACTAATGGTGTAACTGTACACTCACCTGCTCCTCAGTCTTAAGGTCTCCAAACTCCTGCATGAAAGTGTTTTCTGAGGGAAAGCGTGCCGGCTCAAGAAAATGCAGCAAGCTGAAGAGCTCCTCCACTGTGTTCTGGAGAGGAGTACCTGTCAGCAGAACCTTGTGCTCCTAAAGAGAAGAATGAAAATTCAAAGTTTTCTACGGCATACAATAATAGTTTATTATACAACATATTGTGAAGGGTGAACCACATCCTAAATTTATTTTACAATAAATCATATTAATAGTAAATTGAAAAGGCAAATTGTACATCTTTAACTTTGTCTCAATGGGATATGATACATACCAGGTTCATGAGCTTGAAGCCTTCTAGAAGCTTGCAGTTCTTGTTCTTGAGGCGGTGGGCTTCATCAATGACAACGCAGCGCCACTCTATGGCATTAAGTTCAGGACAGCCCCCCAGAATCATCTCAAATGTGGTGATAACAGCCTGGAATCTATAAGCACTTCGCAACACGCGGCCCTTAAGGGAAAAAAAAAATTACATTTAATTAATGGTAATTTTTCTTAAAAACATTACTGATTTGCTTAGAAATCACTATTTGCAAAATTATAGAAATAGAGTAAAAATTTAATTGGGGGAATACAAGAAATATTTAAATTCAAGAAATACTTAAGTGCAAAAATGTCTGGATTTGGATATGACAGACAAATCAGATTTCTCAGCTGCCAGACTAGCCGCAGTATAACTAGTAGTATACCCACCAGTGGGTTGTTATGCAGTTTTGTTTGTTTGTCTGGGGAAGCTTTGGTTTAGCCCGCCTCTTCATTTGTATTGCCTTGACAACCATCCTCAAGAGACACTCAGTTATCCAGTCCCCTCCTCCCACAGCCAGCCCAGCCAGCAGCCTGCCATAGAGTCTGTCTCTTTGATATGCTTGAGCAGCAGTGACAGCGAGTTCCCCTCAGAGGCTGCTATGACATCACAGGCTGCCTGGGAAACAGACTGGTGGCGGATCTGCTCTGTTCTGCTTTTGCTCGCACACTTTAACACTCCAACATTTTGTCTGAACACTAAGAACTTCTAGTGGCCTGTTGTGACACATCACTAGCCTGACAAACACAGGAAGCCTCTATCTATCCAAGGCACACAAACTACCCAACAGCCCACTTACTGTTAAGAACGTACCCTTTGGATGCTGTTATACGCAACTGTACGCTGTTCATAAAAATTGATGAAAACAGTCTGGAGCTTACCAAATGAAGTAATTTGGTTTAATTTAATCACCTGATTTTATCAACAGTATAAGTGAACATGTTTTTAATGTTTTAATATAAAATTTAACTGAATAATACGAAGATACATTTCCTTTCTTATTTCATAGGTAGTTTTTGAAAAAATTTTTGTTCATTATTTCAATCCGTCTTTGAACAGCTGACTACACTCATTTAGTTTTACTGTTTCATCTGAAAAACTAAACTTGCATTGGATCCAGAGCCCCTGTGAAACTATACATGATAATACCAATATATGTGGCTTTAATGAGGACATACATGCAGTGCAGAGAAACACAGAAGGTAAAGTAGTTGCGCATTCATGATCATTACAGTTAAATGATGGAGGCAAAAATCACCAGCTAAAATGAGGAATCATTTCCATTAAAAAACAATAACTAACAAATAAAATTGTGTTAAATTATAGCAAGACTGGATGTCTTGTAGCAATATCTGATTTAGAACTTACACTTACAGAAGAATATACATGAATGAATATAAATGTATTTCTTAACCTTTACAATAAAATAACTTTGCCCTAACAAATAACACCCACCGCAATATTTACCTGTGCATCCCTGAAATACATCTCATACTGTTGAAGCATCTGTCTGCTGACCATGCTTCCATGGTACACAATGGCATTGAGATAGGTCCAAGTACGAAATTCCCGCTCCCAGTTGGCAATGGTGGAAAGGGGGGCAATAATGAGGAATGGTCCTTTAATGCCCACACGATAAATTTCTTCTAGGAATGTGATTGACTGGATGGTCTTTCCCAGGCCCATCTCATCTGCAAGGATGCAGTTTCGTCTAGGGATATAAAACAAAATAATGCAAAAAAAATATGCTAAATAATGCAGTTTTAAAACTCACTAGCCCATGTGTGGAGGAAAAAAGCAAAAAAATGTCTGTATTGCACAGCATGCAATATCTATGGTTGTGAATATCCACTGTGTAATTACTCTGGACAAAGGAGAAGAAAATTATATTATCAGCAATTACAAGAGAGCAAAGCGATGAAATACAACATTACAGCGGACACAGCTACTTCTGTTTTTTGTGTGCTGTATTCTGGCAAACCACTTATTCAGCTGTCCAGTGGGTGGTGGTATTATGTCTTGATACTAATTGTAATGTGCAGATATTCCCACTGGCCTCTTAAGCAGCTCTCCACAGTACTTTCAAGAAAATCTCTGTTTGGGTTTAGAGTACACAAATTCTGCATGCTCACATTTGAAGACAATTCCCAGAGTTAATATAAGTATACTGACGCAGTGTACACAGGTTGCAGAGTAGACAAGTTATCTGCGATCAAACCTGAATACATTTTTTTTTTTTTTTTTTTGGAAAAGTCTTCACCTTGACAGTAAATCTGATATATAATAAAAATTATGAATATACACAGAGAAACACTCATTGTTTTTTTTTTTTTTTAAATACAGTATAGTGATTAATTCAATATATAATCCATCTATGGGTTTTTCAAAGCCTAATCATGTAAACATTGGAAAGGCAAGAAAATAATTATATTAATTTTGACCATGCAAATTTAATATATATAATTTAATATATATTTCACATCATCAAAACTGCAACAACATCAAGGTGAAGAACAAACTCATGATCTAGAACTAACCTGTTGTACCAGTTAAAGAGAAGCCAGTTGACACCTTCTAACTGGTAGTCCCTGAGGGTGTTGCCGTTCCTGTATTCCCTTGAGTGTTCCATTTTCTTCCACAGATTGGCAGAGGGCCGCTCCTAATTAATACATTTTGTGTCATTTAATTGTTTTGGTGTAAAATGGTATGTTTTTGTTTGATGTAATTGACCGAAAATAATCATTCATTCAAATACATTTTGATTTTAGTGAGATTTAGTAAATGTTTCTGGGTAATTCAATATTTCATACCTCATCACCATCAGAATATTTAGCAAATACAGAAATTAATGCTGTTAAGTCTGAAAGTACATTTCAAAAATGTCTGAAATGACTGCCATCAAACAACAGGTACTCTATTGCAAGAGACTTGGAAGGAGAACAGACAGTTAGTTATTTATTAAAACTAATATTTGATGGAAAGTGAAAGAAGGAGCAGGTTGAAAAAAATATTTTTTTAATAAATACAGTTCATCTTACGATCACTTCTATGAATGTCACTTTTGTTTGACTTTTCCTGGTTTATGTTGTAAATAATAATTAACTTAACTCCCTTGTTACTTCCAATTATGTGATTTATTTAAATATGTGTGTGTATTACAGGTGTATTTTGGTTCATTATCAATGTTTAGAGTTTAGACATAAGAGTTGTCTGGTTAAAAATGAACCTGAAAAATACATATTTCTTTAGTATCACTGCTAACGTGTTGCTTATGCAGTCATATCAAAAGATATATTAAAAAAAAGTCATGTTTTAGTATCTAGAACTAGATTCACACCTCTACTCACTGCATAAGGGAGACAAAACAAAGACGTTCAATGTTATAAAGCAACAAATGAAAATCTAAATGTAACTCACCATTCTGCGTGAGTCGGGCTTAACTGCCTGCAGCTGCTCAAACTCTTCAATTTTATTTAGATCCACATCATCTTTTAGCTCCCAGGTGCTGTCCTCGTATGGCAAGGAACACCACTTCACCAGGTAATAGACCACCTCCTGCAACAAGAAGAGGAGAATTATCACTATAAAAGACGAGCGCAAGGCCAAATTCTGTTTTTATAATATTAACAAAAGCTGCTAGCAAGCCTATTAGGATGGCCTTGGGCACTTCAGAAATACAAAGACATCACTAGTATGCAGAAAATACACTCACAGCACTCACGAAATGAAAAAAATGAAAGCAAAAATGGTTCCAGCATAAAAAAAGAAAATTAAATATACACAGATCCTGCTGTGATATGATTAACAAATGAAAAAGGATTCATTTTACCTCTCCTGTGTCTTTGTCCTCACAATATGACACCTCCAGCACTCTGTCTACCTCTACATAGTCAGGGTTAAAGGGCTCTTCTTCCATCTGAAAGACGATAGGAATGACAAGAGGAATGAATTCAAAAGAAATTGAGTAAATGAACCTAAGTACCCATTCACCATCTGGAAACAGAGATCAGCAGCACCACATTAAAGACCGAGTAAGTAAAACTAATTCAAATATATGCACACAGATGCGCCTGCCCACACAGGCAACACACAAAAACTAAATCAAGGATTTGCAAAAAATATCAATGTGTTTGCATGTTCACAGGTGGATCCTCAAACACAACAGATCATGAAAACGCCCACCTGCTCATACAAAATGATTAACTTGTTCTCTAAATATGCCAATAAAGAATGTCCACGGACAACCAAACTGTCTTACATCTGCAAAGAGGAGAGCTCTCTGTGCTTGTTTCATCTTGAAACGTTTGATCTTCTGCTGAATCCTCTTGTCCTTCTCCAGCTGTTGCTCCGTGGCCCACTCACAGTGGAGGTATGAGCTGACACACAAAGAACTTGTGAGCACATCTCTTTGGATTTAAGAATGTAAATGCATGAAAGTGTAGAAAGGAAGGAATTAAAAAACAGCAGTGGTCTGCTTAAAGGACAACACAAGGCTTGTAGAGATCTGTACAGCAGAGCACTGTGTTATATACATTCCAAGCAAGTTTCTCTAATGCTATATTTCTCTAATCCATCCATCCATCCATCTTCATCCACTTATCCGGGGTCGGGTCGCGGGGGCAGCAGCCTAAGCAGGGAAGCCCAGACTTCCCCCTCCCCAGCCACTTCATCCAGCTCTTCCGGGGGCATCCCAAGGCGTTCCCAGGCCAGCCGAGAGACATAGTCTCTCCAGGGTGTCCTGGGTCTTCCCAGGGGCCTCCTGCCAGAGGGACGTGCCCTGAACACCTCACCAGGGAGGCGTCCGGGAGGCATCCTAACTAAATGCCCGAGCCACCTCATCTGGCTCCTCTCAACGCGGAGGAGCAGCGGCTCTACTCCGAGCTCCTCCTGGATGGCAGAGCTTCTCCCCCTATCTCTAAGGGAGAGCCCAGCCACCCTATGAAGGAAACTCATTTCGGCTGCTTGCACCCGCGATCTCGTTCTTTCGGTCACTACCCAAAGCTCATGACCATAGGTGAGGGTAGGAACGAAGATCGACCGGTAAATCTAGAGCTTCGCCTTTCGGCTCAGCTCTCTCTTCACCACAACGGACCGGTGCAGAGTCCTTCATTACTGCAGACGCCGCACCAATCCATCTGCCGATCTCCCGCTCCATTCTTCCCTCACTCGTGAACAAGACCCCGAGGTACTTGAACTCCTCCACTTGGGGCAGGATCTCCTCCCCGACCCGGAGAAGGCACTCCACCTTTTTCCGGCTGAGAACCATGGCCTCAGATTTGGAGGTGCTGATTCTCATCCCGGCTGCTTCACACTCGGCTGAGAACCAATCCAGCGAGAGCTGGAGGTCAGGGACTGATGAAGCCAAAAGGACTACATCATCTGCAAAGAGCAGAGACCTGATCCTGAGGTCACCAAACCGGACCCCCTCAACACCACGGCTGCACCTAGAAATTCTGTCCATAAAAGTTATTTCTCTAATGATTTTTTATTTTTATGCCCAGAGGCATAAATGGGCTTTCACTGCTCATTTAATTTCTCACAGGTTCTCCTAAAAATGGACTGTGTAATGTTAATTTTACTGCATTGTTTTTTTGTATTTAAAGTATAAGCAGAGTCCTCAAATGTAATTACAACAACCATCTCTGTTATTATTGCTGCTGGGATATATACATATATATATATATATATATATATATATATATATATATATATATATATATATATATATATATAAAATAATATATATAAATGGAATAGTAGACATGAGGTGAATAGAACAGATATTATTCACTGGTAAAGCAGTATAAAATTGATTACGTACAGCTTGATTGTGAGAACGATTCACAAGTGGGCAACAAAACATGTGACTCATGAAGACTGTGTGAAGGCAGACTAACTCAAAGCTAACCATTTCAGTCAATCAAAGTTGCATCAATTAGGTTTGATTCTTATTTGTGAAAACTCTGATTTCTTTCTGTAGTTGTACTTACTAGTTTTTGTACTTTACAAAAAACTCCTCTATTTCAATCAGCACTCCTGGAGACACCTGTAAAACAAGACACAATTAACTTAAAACTTTCCCTCCTAGCTATATCGGCTTACATAACAGTCATTTTTATAATGATTACCTCCTGCTTGACAATACGAGATGACATTATTTTGTCAACAACGGCAGCATCTTCTTCAGTCGGGTTTTCCTAGAAATGGATATTTATTTTAGTAATACTGTTAAAAAAAAAAAATCTGGCAGAAAGTTAATTTGATTATTAAAAAAGCTAACTAGAAAAGTGTTGGATGTAGCTACTCCGGCTGAAATCTGTGCAACCTGATTTGACCAAATTAAACCACAGAAAAAAACTTTCAAAAACAAACTTGATGTTTTAACATTTTATGATAGCTGTGGAGAAGAACGCCTTAAGGCTGGAGAACCTCAAGGCATTTGTAGTTTTAAGATATTGCATCTATTATTTTGTAAATGGACTCTGAAAAAGCATATTTCTGTAATTTGATTCTTCTTGTACTTGGCAGCCTAAATAATGTTCCACTTGGTAATGATTACTCATTTAAATAATTGTTCGTAACTAAACGAGTTTTTGTAACCCTGCTATGTCAATGTTGGCAGAAATACTCACAACAAACAGTTGACCTGACTCCTTGGATGCTGTGTTGGTCTTCTTTGCTTTGACAATAACCTTGACTTCATCATCTGACAGCCTGGCCTCCAATTCTTCAGCATATTTTTTCCTCTTCACCTGGCGATTAGACCGTCTTTTCTGAGAAAACAAGATGGATGATGCATGTTTAAAAAAATATTCAGCTCACATGCAATACTTCATTCATAAAAACACAAATAAATGAGAGGGATTTGATTGGAGCTTCTGCAAAATGGCTATGGTTGAAAAATAAGGATTAAAGTAAGTGCTGCTTCTTCTCTAACCTTTCCTAAGATTTTGTCCTTATCCAATGTATGCAGACCCATCCTAATACTAATAGGTCTTTAATTAGGAATAAAAGCTACTGTGTCAAAGTTAATTAGGTGATCAGTGTAACATCCCCGTGGAGAAACAGCCTGACATCCCAAAGCCCAAGCTGACCAGGAGCTGGAAATTCAAACCTGCCTTATGCCATGACAACCCTGAGGTTGCTATACTGGTTCCTTCACTAGATCAACCTAAATGAGTCATCAACAGACTGCCTTAATTAAAGCCACAGGCGTTATTTAATGAGAGTAATTAAATCATGAGCAATCGTTTGGTGAGGATGAAAAAATTACAAAGGGAGTGAAGCAAAGGAGACTTGGTCAATTAAAAGCCCTTCATTTGTACACGGTGATCTTAAGGGCAATGCAGACACACACCATCCATACAATCAACCAACAGTCATACCAACAGTCACTGAGCCGTGTCAGCTTGGAGGAGATTCCGATTAGCTGTGTAGATGTAACAAGTTAATCAGGGAGCCCCTTAAAAATAGTAAAACATGTGTGTCTTAATGTATTGTTGGCTCCCCGTGGACCAACACTAATGAAACATTTGCAATATTAATGCTAAATTAAGAGTGCATGTGTTATTTTTTTCCCCCCGTAATTTAACAAACAGGTTTTGATCAAAAAGCTTAAATAAAAAGTAAAATGAAATGAAAAAAAAATTATGTGACAATTTGTACTGCAACTCTACATTCAATTATGACTTTTTCATTGTTTTTAAGATTGTATTCCATCCATACATCTTCTGTCCCTTTTCCCTTAAAGGGGTCACAGGTTTAAGATTGTGCTATATAACAAAAAAAAAAAAAACATGCATTTTAACTTATACAGTTGTCTAATGTTGTGGTAACATTTTTACTTAAATAGAAGCCCACACACGAAAGGCTTATTGTTATAATATTTCAGAGGGGTGTTGATGATGTCATCATTTACGCAGATATGAATGTGTACTTGAGATAACCACCCACTGCATGACCTCCACATGAACCACATTCAATCCTGCCAGTCTCATACCAAAGCAGAAAAGCCTTCCTAGCAGTAATGGAACAGTCAGACCAAGGACAGCACTTCACTCTTTTCTTTGTCCCAGACTGAAGAGAGCATTCCAATTCTCAGAAGTGAAATAGTGATGCATTGTTTAGGATTGATATTTTCATCCATTCCGTGCCATGAAATAGAACCCAAGTGCTTTAGAGTGCTGTAGTGCCTGTTACACTATTACCGGATACTGGAATACTACATTCATGAGCTATTTTGTTATTTGTGACAATGCATACAAGACATTTAATCAGGTACAGCCCATATCATTTTCACATTGTCTATGTTTTTCAACTATGTCAAATAATAAATGATGTTAATTCATTACTTTGGAAGATACAAGGTTGCATGCATACTTACAGAATCGGCATCTTTGGAAGAATGTCGAGGGGGTGGATCATCATCTGACTCCTCCTCTGAAGACTCAGGCTTTCGTTTTTTCTTCTTTCCAATCTTGATGACAATTTTTCTGGGAGACAGATAATAATAATATGAACAGAGGGAAATAAAAAAAACACTATTGGTGCATCTGCAAATGTTTTTAACACCGTGGTTGTTTTTATGCATTTTGACCAGGCATATAAAGGGTCTTAAATCATCTTCAAACATGTACCACAACACTCTTATTTAAGCAGCGCTCCTCACTCACTGTGTTTTTGCTAATATCAAAAGTTCTAAAATAAAACTGCCAATGGTAAAAATAACTTTAATGTGACACTGTGTATCAAACAGTACAGAATAGTAAAGGACTGCACTTATTGTACAAGTAAAAGCATTAGAAGCACTAGCAGAGTTTAAATCTGTGCGATAAGTATAGCTAATGGTAAACCTCTGCTTTTTGTCAACGCTCTCAAAATGCACAAGTGGCATCTCTAAAGAAAAGATTTATGGTTTCACATTTAGACCCATTTGTAAAGTGAGGCTGAAGGCTGGCATCATGAACAGATCTATTATCTATCTAAATAAAATCATCATTAATAAAATCATTTCTTGGTGCATAACTCTGTGAAAGTCAAGATAAAAAATTAATGACTTCTAGTCAGAGAGCCATGATTTAAAAGATTGATTTTAATTATTTTTTTTAAGAGCAAGCCAGGATAGATAAAGAAAATTTGACTTTGTACAACTAAATAATGTTAATTTGAGGGTTACATCATCTGGTCTTAAATCAATTAGGCAAGGAAGAACTATAAGACTCGCAGTGAAAACTAATACTCAATATTTTTTAATTGATGCACTTTTAACCACAGTATTTATTCTACTGAAGCCAGAAGAGCCTGGAAAGTTTGGGAAAATTGAAAGGAAGTGCTTTTGAATTCAAATGTGCATATAATAGAGAATCATTTTTAAATAGAGAAAGGATTATGACAAAAAAAAAAAAAAAAAAAACATTTTGTGCTTTGCTGAAACTAGTCTTGAATTTAGAGCAACATCATTTAATTGTAATTTTGTGAATATCTTCCCTTTTGAACAACCATTACTAGTGTGCATCTGTAGACTTTCAGCGTAGCCTACTGCAGTGAGGCAGACTGCTGAGGTGTGATCGTATCAGCAAACCAGACAGAAGCAGATCGCACAAGCAGCGGCTTCCCACAAGCACTGCATCCTCTTTCTTTTGCACAGTGGCATATTATTTCCCTGACCTTTCTCTATATATTCCCTTACCACATATGGAGACACTTTGTAGCTTGCTCCTCTGTGCATGTATTATCTCTCGGAAGCCACAGGCACCATATTTCTGGCTTTGTGTAATGTTAATGGAATAGATAAATAGATAAAAACACAGCTACCGCACTAAAGCAAGATGGCATCTTCCCGTACCCCCTCACTCTCCAAAGAAACAGAGACACACAAATGAACACAGCATGCACAAAAAGAAAATGCAGGTAAACACATCACAGACAAACACTGGAGGGGCGAGTTAATGTCTCCAGTGAAAAATATAATTGAAAAATATTAGAAACTTAATTTAGTGTAAATGGATATGCTCACTTACGTTAATATCCTCTCATTACCTGAGTCTGTCTGTGAGAAATATACATCTTGAATTTTAAAATGGTTAGCTATACATTATTAACCATGTTAAGCAAAATGCATGGGCCTTCAGGCCAAACAGCTAAAGTAGTATAGATTTTCATGGTGCGTATTTGAGCCATATAATCATCTTACCATGATTTTCTATGTACAGTATTGGTTTTTTTCACATTTCTATAATGCACAAAATCTATTTTATGACCTGGGATGTAGCTTCCTGGTTTCATTTAATATATCCCTCCAGATATATATGACAATTTATTTGTTTGTGTGAATGGTCCTTAATTCCAATTTATGTGCCGTGAATTCATTACAAAGAGCAATAATTCACAGAAAATTAACACGCTTTGAAGGGCAAAATGTATCTGCACTGTAAAAGTAATGCAGTAGAAAACAGCACAATATAATAGCTTTTCTACAAAAATATTCCTTCCCCCTCTGAATGATATTACATTTCACAAATCCTTTTGACACTGACACTTTGTCGTTGCCATGCAACCTGCCCTTTAGAGTGTATCTGGCTTTGGAGGTGGGGATTATACTGGCGACATCATTTCCTGTGAAAGTCAACACCTGGTATGACTGAGTTAAAATATGCCATGTTAGAGCAACACTATCAACGAAAAAAAGAATTAGTGATATGCAGAAGAATGTAAAAACAAACGCAGCTGAAGGGAAGAAAAAAATTGTTTTTTTCTTCAATAATGAGATGTCTAGAATATGAGGCCTTCCAGTCTCGGTGAATAACAGTCTCAGATTACCAGGCAGCAGCTAACAGCATATAACAGGGCTGAAGCTTCAGTACAAACCAAATATAGGAAAACCTTATCTGTGAAAAACAAAATAGTGGAGACCAAACACCAACAGCCATTTGATACTCTCATTTACAAAATATAATGAAGGACTTTACATGAGGAACATGGAAAAATGAGGACTTAATCTGACGAATAATACGCAGTCTAATGTTTGATTAGTCAGTAATGCAAGTACATTGAATTAGATTTTAAAATATCCTGAAAGCTACTTGAATTTCATTTTAAAAGACGGGGTATTTTCCAACAGCTAGACTTTTATATATCCTTTATTTTTATTTAAAGATTTACCAAGCTTAAGTCTGTTTCAAAGAAAACTTGTGTTTTTATATTTAACATTTTTTTTTTTGCCAATATTTCAAGCCTATATGGCAACATTGTAAAAATAACTGTTTAAACTACATAGATAGCAAGAAAAAAAAGACTTGTTGGTCTTGTGACAACCATGTTGACTGCAGTACAGATCACTTGAGAACCTACAGCACTGACTGCACAACATGCAATGCCTTGTCTGACCTACAACACTAAGAAATCCACAAGTACAGCTTCAAAAATGGTCCAGCATATGACAGGTTTCTTAATGGGGCAAGGCAGGCAAAGGCTTAATATACTGTGTGTGAATGGGATCAAACCTTTTTAGACGTTGAATCACAGTACTGTACACAATCTTGAGTCTTTTAGACATTGAGACAACAATTAACATAATTTAATATCCTATCTTGGCCACATAACATGTATTACATCGCATTTACTCAAAGAAATGTGTCTTTACAATATATATATATATATATATATATATATATATATATATATATATAATTTAATAATCTTTGTGGACTAAAAAAATGCTTGATTTTCTAAAAGAGTAGCGTGGACAGGATGTTTGTCGGGTATGACAAACAAATTAACTAGCAAAGATTTAAAAACAACATATGTGACTATGCCTAGGAATGTGCTTTTTTATATTTAAACACTAACTCTTTCCACTTGACTTACAGTGATATTTATTATTTATGAGGGCAAAAGAGTTTCTGTCCTGACAAAGGTGGTCATGAATCTCTAATCAGAACATCACCTGACCAGACCCCTGATCTGACATTACAGATTGATCACTGATGACTAGTATTTTCCTATGAATTATAGCTTAGCCTTTTAGCCACGCGAGACTTGCGTCCTTCATTGTGCCAGATATCCTCCATCTCTTGTCCCCCTAGAGTCGTCCTGGCCTACTTGGCTTTCTGCCACTGGGTGTGTGTAAATATGATAGTACTTTGCCGACCAAGACCGCGCTGGCAATATGGCATCAGAAGGTGTTATTCAGTTCAGTGATCTTCAAAAATGGTTTACCCTGAGAGTGTGTAGGCGTTTCTCTACCAGCTTACTGAGACTCTTCTGGTTCTTGTCAGAAAATCTTGTCAGAAAATCCCTTGTTCATAAGAATAAAGCGCGATAATCTCAGTGCCACCCAGCAAACGACTGGAAACAGCGGTAGCAGCAGCATCAAGCCCCCTCAACTACAAATGATATACTACCAGCACAGCCCACGCAGCCATACTGGGGATTCCTGCTTTATGCAGCACACACAGAAACATCTACGCAAAGGCGACAACCCTCGCTTACATTTTTATGTAATACACAACCAAGGATGAGAACACACACTTGCCTACCATGCAAGGGATTAACCGAGGAAATCATCAATTAAAAAACAGACAGTAAAGCTTTTGCTTTCCCTCAAAAAAAAAGGAGATAGAAGATGAAATTTGAAATTTGAATTCAGCTACATACTGTATACAGTAGATTTAAACCTCCATTTTCTATCTTGTAATTGATCTCATGAGCACCATTTTGTTTGATATTTTGCTGCTACCCTGCTGCTTTGTAATCACGTCAGAGTGTGTCTGCTAAAGGGAATCATTACATGCGTGGCTTCAAGCATACCCACAGACCAAATTTATAGAAAATGGGAAAATGTGACTGGGAAGCGAGGGGCTGCAGGGAGTTAAAACAGTAAAATGTTTTTAAAAGGCATGAGCCACATGGGGCTTTCTTCAGATCTTTATATAAGGTGACTGTTTTCAGAAGGGAAACTTTTGAGAGAAGCAAAGTCCAGCCTGCAAGAGCAACGATCCAGTCTGAATCAGTTGAATAGCTCCTGTATCTAAGGTATGGATATTTTCATATGTTATGCCCATACCATATAGACTAAGTTTGAGAGAAAACAATGCTGAAATAAAGAAAAATGGACGAATAATTTAGTTTTTGCTGGAATTTGTCAGTAAACAAATTTGTGTTCAGCAAAGGGAAAAATACAATATTCTGCTACTTACATTTTAAAGACCTAAGCCAAGACCTCCTACCATGCATATTTTGAAAGGGATGCAACTCTTGCTTGAAATGAAATGTTAGATGAACAGTGGCTATCCATTTGGTACAAGCCTCTATGAAGCACAACAACTGTACAGGGGGGGCATTGCACTGTGACCTGGCAACTTTCCAGTGTCTCCTTGAACCTACAATATCCTCTACTGGGTATTTTACTGATTTGCCTTAGTTATATAAAATCCCCGAGTTCAGTTGTGCAGGTCTTTGAAGTATAATGCTCAATGTGTAATTCAACATTTACAAAATTTGCTTATTAACAGTTTCTGTTAAAAGGGCTCAACAAGATGTTACGTTAAAAAAGTACTGCTTGTCTCTAGACTTACTCCTTAAATTAAAGAAGACCAGAGAGTTTGCACTGAAACACAAACATATAAATTCAAATAGAGTAAAAGTAGGCCCGCTGAGATCCTCAGTAGAAAAAGAGCCTTGGATAATGATTTTAGCAGAAGGTTAGAGAAGGCTGAGATCCATTAATATTTGATGGGGAGATACTGGGTGGTTCCTGCATTTGAACAGGAGAGCCCTTGGACTTTGAATCTCTCCGTGAAACCTGGCTTCATGTGCTCAGGTAACAGCTATCAGACGCAACATCTACAGTATACTGTCTAGCTAGCGCACCAGATTTTTACCGTATTTGATTTTACTTCTAACTTTACTTTGATTTGACTTCACTACAGCTGTTTGTTTGTTTATTGTTCGGATCCCTATTAGCTTTTGTCAAGATAAAAGCTAGTCTTCCTGGGTTTCTGCGATGTTTTACCTACAGTAACAGCAAGTTTTTTTTTTTTTTTGTTTCCACAAAAAGCCACTTATTTTAGTACAGAGGATTTACTCATCATTTAAGGTTTTACAAAACTTCCTTAAAAGGGATAACAATAGCTGACGGGTTACATTTGTTCCATTCGTAAGACAACAGAGTCAGTTTCGGCTGTAGTTGCTGCACAATTCCTCAGCTAGACATGGTCATCAAGAGGCATTTTTAAGTTGGTTATTAAAGCCTCAAGTTGAATGCAGCACCTACAAAAACGTGTCTTCAGACTGTATGTTCTTCATTGTGCCAATTAAAATTACAACACATAGGGGTCCTATCATTGATACACACGAACATTAACTTCTTGTATAAGATAAAAAAGGCGCAAACATCTAGTAGCCTCCTTAAATATAGAGTAGAATGTATATAAATAATATATTTAAATGTATAACATATAACATATTTTTTCACAATTTAGGAACAAAAAGCTAGAAAGTATATGCTAACACAAGGGTTGTAAAAACATAGGAATGAGCCATAGTGCAGATCCCCCATGTAGTATCAACATAAAGTTCGTCATCATGGCACTGGGATATACGGCATGGACAACCAAGAATCAAGTAGTATGCATTGCACTTTCCCAGAAGAGCAGAGCAATGTTCTTTGTCGTAGTCCAATTAGAGAAACTGCAATGCACATCTATCAGATGAAAACTTCACAAAAATGTGAGGGGCTCTTACTGGCTTGATTTACTGGCTTGTATATTGATATATCTTACAAGATGAAAATTCCACTGGTGTTCTTGGCACTTTCAATAGGAAAGAAAAGGCAGTGTACATAGCAAAGCCTACAGACAGCAGAGTCATAGGTTGAAAGTAACAACTAAACAGAATGATTGTGTCTGAGGGTAAAAAAAAAATTAATGATATGTAGACGTTAACATAATAACAATAACTTGCTCACTCACTTGCAGAGTGGTTTGTACACTGATGATCGGATCACCATCAGACGATGTAAATCTCTACACTTCACAGTAGAGCACAGGCTTTCCTTAAACATCCACACTGTATGTGTGGATTGAACAGCTATGAATTATTCTGGCGCTTATGTGTTCACAAGAATCTCAAAAATGCTGATAACAGACTGAAAGAGGGAAAGGATAATTCTATTTGACACCATATTTGATTATAAAATAAGACTACAGTTTGAAAATGAGACTACACTCTGAAAAACTAAATTCTGGAAAGTTTCTGAGCCAGTATGTCACCAGACCATCAGATTAACTGAGTTTGAGTATTCAAAATGCATGATGTAATGAACAAAAAAAAAAAAAAAGAAAAACAAAAATGACTACGACAATTTTAGCTTCCTTGTGCTGCACCAAACCCTTATCTGATGCTTTTTCTGTATGTAGGCCAAGTACGGTTACACGGCTTATAGTTGGTAACAGTACCGTGTAATCAGTGACACATTTAAAATAACCACAGATGCAGACCAACTGTCCTTCTAAATTAAGCTTTTGGATTTGACACAGTACAGACAGTATTGACAACTGTAATCTAATAACAAAAGAGCGGGTTCAGACCAGCCAAGGTGTCTTAGAATGCCTGACTGCAAAATAAAACTGAGCTTTGAGCCAGTTATCAATGCTGTGCAAGTTCAGTGGTGCTAATCTATCAATCATTTAGTCAAACATATATCCAAGAGGTTTGAGTAGCTCCAAGCACTGTGAGGTGGATCCACCCAGCAAAAGCTAAAGATCATGTATCACAGTGCATGCATTGTCTTACTGTTTTGTCAAACATCTGCATAGCCACGTCTCTCATTATCATGTATCTTGTAAAGCTTGGGTGTCCAGCTTTTGCCAGTCTGCCAACCTCATTTTTAATCAACACACCTGTCTGGCTGACAATAAAGACCATTATCAATTACTCTTTTAACATTTAAAATGAGAATTATTCTGATTGGCTATCTGTATTAATTACTGCTTCTCAGACGTAAGGTTCTGCAGCTATCTAGTCTTTACAAGCCCATGATCCTGCAAAAAGTGAACAAAGCTTCATTTCCATGAAGCAGTGCAGTTAAGTTCAGTACAATCCGTAAAGTGGGGGATGGGAGCCAGGTGCCGCATATATATACATCAGCTTTACTTTCGTTACACTGCGCCTCATGCTCTCAACATGCAAATGCAGCTTTTGTTTGCTCCTCCCATGTCTTTTCCAATGGCTGCCTCTGGTTTATTGTTATGGTGTGCAGTAAATTTTGTTGAACTTTGAGCCCCCCATCTTAGCAACTGAAAGCCGAAAATGCTCACTATTAGAAGAACGTCCCAGCAAACTTAAGTGCAACACAAACAGCTATGTTCCTTTAAAAGGCAGCAGGAACACTGTCCTCAGGTGTTAGACGTCCAAATAATGAAATATATGGTTTGGCATAACCATACTGCTAAAACTACAGTTTGTTATCAGTAAAACACATTTTCAGTATATCCAATAAAGATTAAAGCCCACACCATAGCATGCATCTTATTCTCCTTTCATCCTGCAGAATTAATGGAATGTAGTGTCATTTATCTATTAGTCAGACGCCTAACTTAAATCAATTAATGATTCAAACTCTTGTCGTGCCGTGCATAGACATGTTTTAACACTGATCTTCCAGTGGAATCCTATAATTTTCAAAACAAAGTAATTTGTTTTGAAAATAAATTACTACTAAAACACAACGTCCGTTGATTGTCTTATTTTGAAGAAATACAACATTGTTTGCGGTCTGTTTAAACCCGATCTAAGCTCTGCTTACTGGATTACTTCAGGAAAATGCTTTTCACTGGTTTAAAGACCTGCATTAATGACTTTGAGTACATACCCGATCTTGGCCTTTTGCTTAGGCTTGGAAGAGGGTACAATGCAGGCTTTCCTACAGGTCTTCTCTTTGAGTCGTGGTTTTCCATTTCCTTTGTGCTCATGCTCACGATGTGCCCTAAACTGTGAGGAAGAGCTTGGGAAGCTCTCTGGACTCATAACTCTGGGAATGTTTTTCTCGCCACGCTGCCGAGCCTTTGCAATAGCCTCTGATATTATCCTGTTGGCCTTCTCCTGCTTGTCCTGTAAATCTGGCTCCATCTGATGATGTGTCCTTCGTGGCGTCTTTTTCTCCGAAGAGGAGCTGGAAGACGATGAAGATGATGAAGAAGAGGAGGAGGATGATGATGATGATGAGCTGCTCTTCATTGGAGGACTGAGGACCCGTACCTGGCCACTGGGACCATTTGCATTCTTTCGGGGCTAAGGGATAAGGGGAAAGGAACAATAGTTAATATCTTCTTAGGACTCTCTTTAAAGAAAATACTATATCAGTGTGCTATATATGGTTAAAATGAAACAAAAACCTATGCAATGAACTCAGTTTTAAAGTAAAACTATGTCTTACCCACATTCTAAATTTACCACAACCTAAAATACCCTTTTCTCTCTAAAGGTTAATGAGACTGCATGTATCCAACAGTTGTATTCTAGAACATACAGTTACACCACATCTATATTATTTGTCAGAATTTAAGTACTTAGGCCTTTCTCCTCCTTTTGGAACATAGGCCATTGTTGAATTAATTTAAGAATACACCCACTGATGTGATACAATTCTGCAAATCGGAGAGTGACACAATAAAAGTGGTAGCAGAATGCAGTGCTCAAATAAGAAACAGAGGCATCCATTTAAAGACTATATGTAATTAAAACGAATGAAAGATAGCATGAGGTAACAACATACTGTGTTGTTATGATAAAGCCACAAAAATCACTTATGTAGGAAAATAATGTCTACAGGAAATCTGTCTCACAAAAACACTGCATGTTGCAGTTCCTTTCTCATCTGCGGCAGGTGAGGGGTGGACCCGTCTCTCCGCAAGCTCACTCCAACTCTACCAGCAGACAGAAGGTGCTGGTAGAGTTGGCCGATGTTTCCCCAAGCACATGGAAATGAGACCATGGAGCAACGAAAACTCAAATCCTCAGAGACATAGAATTATTTTAAATGTGCGCAATAATAAAGTAGTGTAAACACTAGCACAAAGTAGCAGGTTACAGGAGTCCAGCAGACATAAATAATCCAAACTGACTGATACATGATAATACCTGAATAATAGATGGTGTGACAGGGGTTATGCTGAGAAAAGCACCTTGAAGTCAGACTTGAGCTCAGCAGAGATGGAACTAATAAATGGATGACCTTATCTAAAAATATATTTCATACGCCTATATAAACCAGGCCGAGCTGCTTGCTTTTTTTTTCCACACTGCTAGCTAAATAAAGAGAATTAGCTTGAACCTTGCCAACAAAGTGGGGGAAGGGAATAGAATAACTAGGGATTCATTGGGTATGAACAGGGGAGAAACATTCTCTCTCTCTCTCTCTCTCTCACACGCGCGCGCGCGCGCGCACACACACACACACACACACACACACACACACACACACAAGAGCTGCATTATGATTTTCACGTGCTCAGAGCTGCTGAGGCTATTAGGAAGAAATTTAATGGATCATGCTGGAATGTTCTCATTCAAGATAATGACAAAAAGGGGAATGAGGTTGAAAGTAATTATTCCGAGCAGAAAAAGCAGCAAGATAGAAGAGAGAAAAAAATACAAAAAAAGGCTTCTATGTGAGTGAAGGAAAGAGCAAGAGATAAGTATGCACCAAAAGTGAGAGCACTGCAGCTGTGTAATACGTCTATAAATAACCAAAATTACCGCCTGCCAGCACTGCAGTGATTTCAATCTCTTTAACGACATGCAGTTTCACAAAAACGGAGGACTGTTACTGCTCGTGAAAATGAAGAGCGGGTGAGCTTGTCCCTTCACTTCCACATGTACTGAGCTCTCTGGTGACTGACAGCTTCAACACATGGAGGACACGCATACACTTAGACATATCCGGCACAGTAGATAAACACAGGGCAGTTCGCAGAGATGAAGTCAGAGGAAGATGATTGAAAATGATTGTTATGAGCAGACAGTGGGGGTGGGGGAGAGAAAGACTAAGCCTTGATAAGGTCTCACACAGCAAAGTGAATGAGTATAGAGGGAAGGAAAATAAAGCAGCAATGAGTTCAAGATGGCGGCAGTGCAGCATGAGCCAGTAGCAGAGAAGGTTGTTCAGTTCCTGCCAGCCCCACCTCCTCCCCCTACCTCGTCCCTCCTCCCTTCCACAGCTCACTTACCCTTCCTCTTGGCCTCTTCACTGTAGACATGGTGTTTTTTTTCTTCCTCTTTCCTCCCCCTCTTCAACCGGCTAACAAAAGCCTTGCCCTTTTGCCTTTTTTTTCTCCAATCCCCACTGCTTGTTCACGCTTTCTCTTATGAACACACTCACTTTTGCCTTCAACAGTCGTTTTCTCTTACTCTTCGTGGAGCTGTGTGTCCCCCCCTCCCCTCCCTCACTCCTCGCTTGCCTCCCCTCCTCCCCGGTCAGTTCTTGTCCTCGGGCAGACGACAGAGTGCTGGAGTCTTTGGTCTCCTCCTCCACCAGCGGGCAGGGCTCAAGAGGAGTGCATGGGAGCTCTCTCTCTCTCTCTCACCCTTGCTTGTCTCTTCACACGGTGATGAGGGAGCAGCTCTGTGGGCGGTAGAGGAGGTGCGTGGCAATCCAGGAAGCACTCATTCTGCTGCTGTGTGCCTCTTCGGCGTTGTCTAGCTTCATCCAAGACTCTCTCTTTCTCTCTCTCTCTCTCTCTCTCTCAGAGTTACCTTCTCCTGCCACCTATCTCCTTCCCTCTCATTGATTCCTCTTTCCGCCTGCTTTTCGTACACGCTCTCCCAGGCGCTTTCCTTTTATTTCTTGTTCTTGCTTGTTCTTTTCTTCTTATCTCACCTTTTCAGCCTCTCCTCATCTTCTTCAAAAAGCCGGGATAAGGTACGTTAGTCCTTTTACTTACTCACAAAAAGGCATTTGTGTTAGCTGGCTTGCTTGTTTGGTCAGTTGTTTTCCCTCTTTTTTCCTCCACTGTCTTTCGCCTCGTTCTCCCGGGCTGCCCTCTGTTCCTGGCAGCGGTATGTGTTGTGAGCTCGAGACTCAGGCAGGCAGAGCAGTGAAAAATGAAAGCACAAAGCAGCAAAATGCATCAGCATGAATATTAGAGATGTCGTTAAAACCCAGGCTCGCTCTCTCTCTCTGTTTCTCTCTTCCCCGCTCACCCACACTCTCTCTCTTGCCATCTCTCTCTCTCTCTCTCTCTTTGTAAGGAAGTAGGCCAGCAGATGGTGCTAGCAGTTATTACATTAACTTTCAGAACTTAACCCCCAAATTACTGGATTTCACCCAGACCGCTGAATGACTACTTTTTTGCTGTTTTTCCAAAGCCTGTTGTTGTCAGTTATTAGGTTGCGCCACACAGAAAAACACTCAGAGATTCTTAAAGGTTAAAAATCTATTCTTGATAAAAAGCAAAAATATCAAAACAAACACGCAAAACAAACAGGCAAATGCACACACACACACACACAATCCTTGTACTTCTATCTTTGTGAGGACATAATGTATTACCCAGTCCCTTACCCTAACCCTACCATCACGACTAACTCCTTGACTAAACTAAGCCCAATTCTAACCTTAACGCCATGTCTTGACCCACAAACAGTCCTTTAAGGTTTTGAGGAACCGCCAAAATGTCCTCACTTTGCTACTAGAATGCAGATTGTGGTGCTCATGCAGCAAGTACAAGAAAATACACAACACACACACAACTACAGACATTAAAAATGAACAGCATAAAACCTCCAATAAAGGTTTCTATTCCTACCCAAGTGAAAACCCAATGACAATAAGCATTTCTGAGCTATAATGACCAAATATAACTTAAAAAAAAGAATTAGTATATGCGTCAAAGATTTTGGCAAAGCCTGACAGCCTTGTAAAGAGACTCTTGACAACATGATATGGGAGCCATGTGCACTAGCTCGCACATGGTATTGGAAATTTTGCAGAAACACATGGCTGGCTAGTAGCCAGGTAGAAGGAGCAGGAGCACAGGGCAGGACTGAGTTCTTGATGGACATCTGGCTTAAAAATCTTTATTTACTTTATATTTTGCTGAAAAGACCTGTTTTTCCTACTTTGCTGTGCCGTTGCACATGTTAGTGTGTTTTGATTCAAGAAAACTGTAAAAGCATCAAAATTAAGGCAAAATAGTTAATATTTGAGAAGAGTGATTTCCATTTTTATGACAAGGGTTAGGGTTAGGCCAAAACTTACATAATCGTTGTCAAAGAATTGTTCCAATAAAATCTGCAGACTTGTGATTTTTTTTTTTTTAAATACTTTCAGTTTTCCAAGTCATTGCACTGCATGTATAATTCATTCAGTTATGGTATGAAAACATGAATATGTGTGTATGTGGGCTACAACACAAGATGCTTTTTTATGCATATTGTAGAAGATATCCTCAATAAAGTTATAAGCAATGAACAAACTGCAACAGCGTGGACAGTCTCATTTAAAAAGGTTGTGTGTGTGTGTTTGTGTGTCTGAAATATATGCTACCATTTTACAATATTATATCATACAGACATTCACCATATCTACATAACAGTGGCTGTTCTGCTCACATACACACATGAACAAGTAACAGACGTACTGGCAAGAGCAGAGTTTGGAATCGGCCTGGGCAAACTATCCAAGCGCTACAACAAGGTCCGGGGTGACTGCATACAATACATCTGAGTTAAAAATGGCCCCTTGTGAAATAAGCAAACGCTATGTACATATTCAGCTCAATGATCGTTAAAACAGAACAGTGTCCTTCATCAGTGCGTCAACCTCTTCTGCATGAAGGTTCAAGGACAAAAGTAAAATCATTAATATTCTATAGTTAACAACTGGGATTCTCAAACCTTGCAGATAGCGAATGGTATGCTTTATACTTTGTGGAAAACAGAGCAAGATATAAAAGACAGAAATAACATTTGAAACTGGCCTTTAATTCCTTCACCCAACCAGGTAAGAAAGAACAGAGAAAATGGTGCGACCGTGCTCCCAACAAACACATGGCAGGGAGCCACAGCTCTGTGGCAAGTAAACGGTTAATATGCAAACAGGCATAACAGCTCTGTATGTCAGAGGGCGTGGCTTCCTTTGAAGGCTGATCAGTGAGGAACAGGACGGGAGGAGGGTGGGGGAGGAGAGGAGAGGAGAGGACGAGAGCTTGTTTGTGTGTGGAGAGGTAGGCTGCTGAGACACAGGTGGCTGACTCTGAACAGCCTATTACTTGAATTTGTGCACCGCAGCTCTCGTTTCTGGACCACTGAGAGAGTTTCACCATTAGAGAAATGAGAGCAGAGCACTGACTGAAAATACTCTATGGCTGATCCTCCAGCACTCGTTCAGGCGGTAATTCTAGCTGCTATCCTCATACAGTATGTGGGGATTAGAAAACACAGCCAAGAGGAATAAAACATTACACAATGCTAATAACGGCTTCATCCATGGTGCATAGAACGCCAAAAAGGGATTGTTATGGTGTGAGCAATGAACATTTGCTCTGAGATTTATTGTGTAAACTCCAAATCATCTTATCATCTGAACTAATAAAATATGTCATTATTACAGAATTCACATATCTCATTCGGTACTGTACATCAATGTGTGAAAAACAGATAAGACCATACTAATGAACACAGTTATGAGTTATGTTACAACCCCATTGGAGGAAGCAGACTGATGAATAAAAAAAAAAAACATGAAGGACAATAATGCTGTTGTAACCAATTACTGTAGTGTACATTGATGATTCTAAAAAAAGCCAAAAGTAATGATGGGTATGTCTCAGCATAGTGCCCTCATTTCTTTTTTTTTTTTAATCCAAATTTGCTCTACTGTGACTAAGGCAAGCTTGCAACATAAAAATGGCACACATTAGAATCATCTAACCACAAACTTCCACTGACTAGTGTACTGAAGTGTTCACTGTGGATATTATTTAATGTTGACTGACAGCTGTAAAGCGCCTGATTCAATAGAATTCGTACAGCAAGTTCCCCTTTTGTATGCTCTGCTCACAGCAGATTGATAGATTCTGGAAAAAATAGCCTTCCTGTGTATTCTTTGTGGAGCGCAAACCTGCTAGCGGAATACTCTCAACAAGTGATGCCATCGGTGGAAATACAAACATTGCTGTAACACAGCACCATGCATCCGTAACATGTCCTGAGAAAATTAACCGTAACACAGTTCACGGCCAGACATCAACCATGAAACCACCTGTCAAGAATAACTCGTTGTACAGACATTCTCTTTCTGCTTTATAAATGTATTATTTAAGAAAACGGCTATAATTGGTAAAATGTTTTTGTGTTGGAGCCAAGTTGTGCAGTTAGAGATGCTCGGATCACCATAGATTTTGGTAACTGGTGAATTATTCCAGTCTAATAATAAAATTATGAAAATATTTTGGAAATACATAATTTTCTGAAATTATACAAATTTCAATGTTGAAAGGAAAGCCAAAATTTATACCAATAAAATGGAACATTTTATTATTAATTAATTTTTGTAATGAATCACTACAATGGTCTTAAATTATTAATTTTCAATATAAATTTAATCAATGAAACAGTATATTAATCAATTAAACAGTCCTATTATATACACTAGGACTGTCAAATTATTTCAAATCATTATTTATATTAATCAGGGTAGCAGCAGCGTAATTAAAATTATTCACAACTTAAAACTGTGTTTAGTGTTCAGATGGCTCCTTTCTTATATCTAAGGAAGAAATGATTTGGTGAGAACAGACAGGACTTCATACTTTGAGCAGATGTGTTAATGAGACAACATCTGATTAAATCTTATACATCACAACCTTGACCTTGTGGTCTTGTCCTTTTGTTAGTGCAAATTCCGTCTTCCCTTCCTGTCCTTCCTGTTCTAGTGCTGATTCTCACCTGGTCAATAACCAATGTGTCTGTCTGTACTTGCATAGGGTCTGATCACTGTCTTTTGTTGCTCTGGGTCAACTCACCATCTCAGACCAGCTCTGTGTCATGTCATGTATGCCAGCATGTCTTGTAATAAACTCATACCACCACAACAAACCTCTAAACTGAACCTGAGTCATTTCCTCAACAATTTGGCACCATGACCCCAGTTCTTTTTGCATTTTTCGACTTCCCTCCACGCTTCCCTTGCCCATCAGTTACAACAGACATCATCATTTTCAGAGGGATTTCATTAACTGGATTAATGCTGTTTGTTCAAGCAGTGGTTTTATGCTCAAATTAAAAACAAACACGTTTCCCATGTCGTCTCTGGGGCATGTAGCCAGCTTTAAAACATTTACTGTATCACACAGCACATGAGCATCATGACCACAGGAAAATGTATTTTTAGTAACAAGCACATTATATTTATGTACTGCCTTTGTTATTGTGTCTGTCCCCAGCTGCAACAGTTGGAAACTGAATTAGTTATTAGTGAATGCAGATGGCATGCAGCAGTGTCTGGCTCTGGCGATCAGACACAGAGGTCTGAGAAATATCGCCAGTGCTTCCAACTAGAGATATTTGGCTTTCGTGTGAAATTTGTGGAAAACATAAAAAGTCCAGCCTGCAGTGATAATATATGCATCATAAAAGTTGACTTATTGTCTGCTGAGACACGGCATCCCACTCTTCTTGAAGCGTGACCCTAGGGTCATTGAGATCCTGGGGTACAGAGCTATGAGCTTCTACATGGCGACTCAGCGGATTCCATAGGTTTCCTATGGGAGTGTCTGTCTGGAGAAACTACATTCACCGTACCCCAGCATCCAGCAGCCATTCCCTAATGATGCGACATCAATGAGCTGGAGCATTGTTGTCCAAAAAGATGAAATTAGACCTGTGTTGTACATGTAGGGCCACAATGACTGTATTAATGATGTTATTCAGGTAGCATGGACTTGTCACTTACCACTCACAAAGTGTAGAGCAGTTCTATCATGACTAAGACACACCACCGCCGGCGGCTCGTCTGGTGATAACAGTGATTGATGCATAGTGCTCTCCTTGACGTATCAACATTGTTGGCAGTGAGGAAGAAACCGTGGCCGTTTATTACCTAAGAATGTCTTAAGGTCATCCGTTTCTGCTCCCCATGACACCTCTCAACCTATGTTGTCGATCCGCTTCTACCTCTGTTTCCGGTCTCTGATTATCGTCTTAATCAGATTCCCACCATCTTGCCTTCTGATACGGAATTCTATGCCCAAATGGCACTGCTCCTCACTTTTCACCTCCTACTGTCTTTCCTGTCCTCCTTCCCTTTGTAATGTGCTGATTCTTTTGTCTGTATTTATATCTGTGATCACTTCCTTTTGTTCCCCTGTATAAATGTACCCTGACATCACTACTCTAGGTCAGCTCCCCGACTCAGACCAGCTCTTTGTCTGTCGGTTCACCAGTCTGCGGCATACATTAAACCACAGCCAGTTTGAAGCCTTGCAAAGGCAAGGTACTGTTGATCAATTGTCAGGTGGTCCTCTTGGTCTCATGATGCCAAAATGTGAGCAACATGATGAGAAGGATTGTTTCAACACCAATTCTGATTGGCCAGGAAATTTATTGGTCCATTGATGGATCAAATGCCTGTTGTGAATTTTGCCATTAACCTCTTTGTTAAACAGCAAGTTGTGTAAAAAGTACTAAAACACTGAACAGCTGGACAAGTCCATTTAAAAGGGGAGGTCACATTAAGTTCAACTGTAAGGTTATAGTACATTTTAGGTTCATCCTGAAATTTCACTCAAAAGCCGAATATCCCCAACTTGTTGTAAATAGTGTATGTTCTTCTTGCATCTTCATGTGTCAGCTCTTGGGACAGTCACTCAGCAAGATTTAAGACTTTATTTAAGGGGTACTTGTGCATTATTAGGTAAAAGCATAAGCCCTCCACCCACAGGGAGACACTTGTTAGTCAGAACCTGACTTCAGACCAGCATTTTGTGCAGTTGAGAAACCTTTCCTATACACCCAATGTACTGCTTTGAATGAGCTCATTCTTGTTGTGATGGCTTCACAGTGACAATCTCACACACTGGAGTTGTTTAAACTTTTGTTATTATACGGCCCCAACCGGTTGGCATAAATTCATTCATAAACTGAAAAGTAGGAGCTGAGTGGAGCTCCCTTAGTATGTGGAAGAAGACTGGAGAGAAAGAAACCAAATATGGATAGAATATGATGGAGGACTTTCCCACCTGCAAAGAGAGAGTGGCAGGAAGAGTAAGAATACTGTACCACTACCTGAAAAACATGAATTACTGCTTCACATTTGCAGTTTTCATGTATTTCCAATATTTTATTCATAAAATTAAAGTGCAAGTTACTGTCACCCATCCCAGAGGGGGAATACATCCACACAGGCATATATGTTTCCTCACACTTTCACAAGAATAAAAGTGCTTACTTGTTACTTCTGTTACCACAGAGACAATACTCTGCCCCTTGTTGTTCAGAACATGTGGTGATTAATTGAATGTTTACCTCCAAGATAAATAAAAATATATTAATTTTAATTTAAATACTTCAATAATATTTTTACCACAGGGTGGCAATAGTGAACTTGGTGAAATACAGAAAGAATATAAATGTATATCTTACATCACAGCAATCAAAAGTCGCAATATTCCCTTACAATAAATGGGAAAGATCTTCTTTGACAATATAAGAATATTATAACATATAGAGCAAAATGCTCTATGAGTTCAACACATTCACGCAGTCAAAACATCCTAAACAGGACTTTCTAATTTCACATGAAGATAAATGTTATAAAATACTGACACTGTAACCAGCAACCTATGCAACATAGGAAGGGCTTTTTTTAATGCCTTTCTCAGTTATTTTGATTTTTGTCCTTCTTTGCACAGATAGCAGGGTACATTTTACACTTTATATCTGTCACAGGTTAAAAAGGTCAAAGATCAACCTGCTTACATATCCGGGATGAACTGTGCTGCATCTGCAAACTAAGTTTTGATCATCAATGTTCAACTATCTGGAAATCACCTGGTGCCTAATTGCTACTTTGTAATAAAAAATACATTTTCAATGTATCATCGAGTGAAAAGAGTACAACGTTAATAGAGATTCATTGCTATAAAATATAATTCTAATTATAACATGAACAGAAATGAAAACACATATCCATGGCAACTGAATAAGAACTTCAGTAAGCACAAACCTGTTTGCCAAACTTACAAATCTAGTAACTAATGATATCTGTTTCTATGGACACTGTTACTGACATTATAATATGCTAAGCAATAACAGATTAAAATATTTGTTGTTATTGTAGCCTCAGAAAGTTTACTACATTTATGCTAACCACTTTTACGAAAGCCTTTCTTACAGGATTGACCTAAGATGAGCCCCTCCAAAAGACAATGATTACTGTGTCAGCTGTAAGTACAAGGGTAAAGGGGTCATTACTCCATTGTGCCTTTTTAAATTTCGTCAGTTGCTCCTTTTAAAAAAGTTATGTTAATTTCATGCCATGTTATGACAGTTAAGACTATTCTTTTACCAACAGTTCTATTACCATTAGTACTGTTATGGCATAGTCATGCAGCTTCCCTTTACCTTTTTACCAAATAAAGGTTAATACAAGTTCAAGGAGATTGCTTCGCTTCTTAACTAAAACTTGCATTCCAGTCACACACACAAAACAACCTCCCCTCTGAAAAAACTTGTTCACATTTGACCACTGAGCAAAGTCACCCACCCGTTACCTTCAAAAATATTCAAAGCCATTTAATCACTTGTGAAAAAAGTGAAAGAAAAGAATAAAAAGAGAATGTTTTAAATTCAGACCTACTATGTACTTTGGGCTGGCAGCATTCCCACATGCTCCTCACACACTTTAAGTACAACTCCCTCCTCTGCTCTACCCTCCCCTTCCGCACACAGCAAAGACCGCCTGACTTCCTGTTTACCTTTGACCCTTCGCTTACTCCGCCCCTGCCCTTATCTAGAAGTCCTCCAAACTGTCAGGCCAATGAGGCCGGATGCAAACACTCAGAACGCACGAGAGAGAAAGAGAGAGAGAGAGAGACAGAGACGAGATGGCGCACGTGGACGTTGGGGGAGGTGATGACAGACAGCATGTGAATTAGAGTCAGTCATCATCTGGCCACTGGAGGAGCAGGTTTCACAAGGGCGTGTGTGTGTGTGTGTGAGAGAGACTGCCAGGACCAGTCATTTTCCAGGACTGATTATGGCATTACCTCCCAGTCTGGTTGACCAGTTTGAGGGGGAATATAACCCTCATATCACACAACACACTGGTAGCCTCAGTTTTGAGAATACCCAAAGACGCAGGCCTGCAGAGACTGGTACACTGTGACAGCCAGTCGGATAATAAATCTAAAGTAGCAATGCAGGCAGGAAGTAGACACCCGTTCACCGTCACTGCCGGAGGGCCTGCAGTGGCCTCTGCAGCGAAGCCCATTAGTGCCCATCAACCCTTGCTACCATCTCTCTTCCTTCAGTATTTTCAAGAGACCATATTGCAGCCTTATACTGTACTTAAAACGATACTGTGACAAAAGCTAAATGATTACATCAAATAAGCAAACACATTCACCACAGTAGATTCATTTTAGTACAATTCACATACCAAAATGTTTTATAGTAGTTTGAAAATAAAGATTTTAACTCCATATTCTCCTTCTGTTATCCCAGAAATAAAACCCTTTTTCTGCAGCCCCATCGATGCAGTCCTGTTACATCGCCTTTGTCGGTATAAATTACAGACACATAATGGGGGGTTCTGGGTTCTGCTTTGGAGACAGCAGCAAAGGTAATAACAGGTAGGGAGGAACCCAGGCAGCAACACAATCACATCAGTATAACTAGAAGGGTTAGGGTTAGGGTTTAACTGTCTACATGCAACATGTGCAAGCTGTGTTTGATTTCAAAGCAGCTAGCAACAGTTAGCAGTAGCAAATAAATGCCACAATACCAAAACACCATGCCAGAATTCTAAATTTAAAAGTGTTTTAAAGAAAATAAGGTTTATTTAAATCTCTTAGCATTATGGTTATTAATTTCTACATCGTGGTAAATGAACCAATACAATATACTGTCTGCAATCAAAGTCCTGCTAAAGAATTCAACTATGCATTGCTACTATGCAATGTTGATTAAAAGTCTAAAACTGAATCACTTAGTGCAAAATAGATATAAATGCTAATGCTTAAATGATCACCATTAAATTTATTGAAATCTTTATGCACCTGTTGAATTTTACTTTCAATTACTCACATAGCTAACTAGTATACAATTATTGCATACACAACAATAGGAAGAACTCACCATACATACCCAGACTGGAGAGTTCCTTAGCACAGTTTAGAGTCCCGTATTAATCTAATCGGCATGTTTTTAGACAGCAGGTAGAGATCTGAGAACCAGGAGAACTCGTGCAGACACAGGAAGAGCATGCAAACCGCAAATATTATTGGTGCAGTGGTTAGCGCTGTCGCCTCACAGCAAGAAGGTTTTGGGTTCAAATCTCGGCTCCGGCCTTTCTGGGCAGAATTTGCATGTTCTCCCTGTGCACGCGTGGGTTTTCTCCGGGCATTCCGGTTTCCTCCCACAGTCCAAAGATATGTTAAGTGAATTGATCAGTCTAAATTGACCATAGGTGTGAGTGTGGATGGGTGTCTGTGTCTATGTTAGCCCTGGGATAGGCTGGCGACCTATCCAGGGTTTACCCCACCTCTCGCCCCGTGACAGCTGGGATAGGCTGCAGCAGACCCCTGCGACCCAAACATAAAGCAGGTACAGAAAATGGATGGCTATTATTTTATCTTATATTGCCTGGCCTCTTTTTCAATTCGGGCATGTTTATATTTAGTGTGGCCTGGTATTACAAAATAAAGCAAATAGAAAATGTTTTAATAAATGCTGTTTAGTCCTATCTGACGTGCATGAAGTCAACAACTTCACAAACAAACAGTGCTCAACATGGCTGCAGCTAACCAACCATTAGAAATCCTAACTGGCCACATTTATTTTGAGGAAATGAGGAGTGGACAACTATCCCCTGATGCCTGGCCTTGTGCATTATGAGCGAGCTCTTTCCACATCAGTGCACGTGAACCGCATAGTCAGCCCCTGAGCATCAGCACAGAGATGGGTGTTGACACAGACGGGGAGAGGCTCGCTTGTACGGCTGTGCTTCATGGCCTCATAGCCGGCACACAGGTTTTTGTTATCTGATGCTGATGCTTGTTAGAGGATGTCACAGACAGGGTTTTACACAAGCTGTGTTCTGACTCATAGACTCAGGCTTGGTTTCAAAAATGGAAGGAAATGAATGCCTGCTGCTGTTCAGAGCAAACCCTAGATAGATGTAAATGAGATATTCAAACTGTTACTGTGTATATTCTCACCATGACAGCTAACAATACTGAGGATGTGAACCTGTCTAACAAAGCAGTACTGAAGATGGCGGTGGAGGCATTGTGGCCTTATTGCAAATGCCTGTGCAATCTACATGAATTTTACTTTCTTCTGTACTAGTCCAAACATTTTAAAACAAAAATGCAGAGATTTAATATTGCACCCAAGTGACACCAGCAGAAGGAAAAAGTATTTAAAGCATACTACAAGACAAATAATAGTTGTGCTTCTAATCTCAAGCGGCTAATAAGAAAAATGATGATAAGGTCTTGTTATAGAGCTGCATGTAGAGTCGACAAAAGGTAAGCTTTAAAACTTCTATATATTTTCTATATTAAAAGAAGTTTGTGACAGACTGACATCCAAACAGCTGAGCAATAAGAAATTCAACGTGTGGCTTAGGAAAGTGGGTTCGGGTACCAACTGAACACTGACAGGTATATGTATTTAGGTATGATCTGAATAGAATCCAACAACAAAACATACACTTTAATGCAATACATGTCATAATCACCATTTTTGCAGCATCGTTACTGAAATCAATCAAAATATAATCACAGATGTGGTGAAATTCACATGACCTTTTTCACACGTCTGAGCCATAATGAACCATCTGTTGCTTTTGCTCCTGGTCACGTGTCAACTGTAACCAAGGAAGCTCTGTAGAAGTGACTATCCAAATGAGGTCCGGGAACTGCCCCAAGCCTTTAACAGCTAGCTAATGCATTCCCCCTGCCTCCCACTCTGCTCGTCTTCTCCCTTGCATGCTCTTCCTCTCCATCTCTTTCCCTCCTTTCTTTCCTAAGCTGTCCTTTTTCCATGAGCTACTGCCCTCTCCATTCCCTGAACCCCCTCCCCCTCCAAGTGCGAACCACTCTCCTTCACCACACTCTTTTCTTCCTGCCTGCTCTCACATGTGCACACACCACACACAACAGTGTGGAACCTCCCCCACACTCCAGCTAGGCAGTGTGCAAGTGCCTCTAGCTTGCCCTGACCCACATCTTGATATAGCACTAAGTATGCTTACAGCTAAGTCCTGAAGACACTCCTGCTACTCTTAGCCTAATCAGGCCTGACCTGCTGTCGGTGAACTGGTTAGATGGACAGATCAGGCTGGACACATCGTTGTCACATGGAGAAGCTTTTCAGATGGCCTGGGTGCCACCACTTTCCCCCACACTTACTGATTACAGGTTTCCCACCAGAAAAACACTTGTTCTTCCTGAGAGAGTTAAACTTTATATGATTGGCAAGATTTCAGGCCATACTGTACTGGAGAGAGAATAACAATTCACCTAATGGCAGCAAATAACCGTTCTCTGACATTAGAGAATATTTAATCAATCACACAATCGCAAGGTTCTATGGAACCCATAGGATTCATATGTTCTGGGAGTGTATGCTACAGTTCTGTTAAAATGTCAGGTGCATCTAGTGTTTTTTAGATCTGCTATTTTCATGGTAGGACTGAGTGCATTCTCACCACAATTACATCTGCTATTAAAGCTAACTGCACTAAGTAAATGAGTTAAAAAAAATTGGATATAGATATAAGAAGTCATACAATAATATGTTAGGTAATGAAGGTAACACCAGGCCTGCTGCTGCCACAGCTTCCTAGCGTTTAGTCTCTTGAGTTTTACAAAAATCAAAATTATCAATTGCATCGTCAGCATGACAAGGATGAAGTCAGCTCAAGCTAACCACTAGCTGCTAACTAATGCCTAGAGTTTTGCTGCTTTAGTGTGCCACCATGCTGATGACAAAACAACCAGCTAACTTACTGGGCTGGAGACATAGCAGGCAGTTACAGTGTTTGAGGAGCCAACGTCCATTTATAACCACCACACTAGTACTCACTCACAGAAATATCTGCCACAATATAGTTTGTTAGTATTGGGCAAGAAAAAGATAACTGTGTGGGGCAGAAGCTAGGAAATCACCCTTGTACCTTGCCATGCACAACTTTGTGTTGATCAAAAGATAGAGGCCATAATTTATTCAGGATCAGACATTTAAATCAACTCATCAAGCTTCAATGTGACAATATCCTGCTACGCAGTTAGTTTGACACAATGGGAAATAACATCAAGAATGCAGCGTGTCATTACCTACCTCTTCAGGTGGAGGTTTCCTGTGCTCATGTCCCCTTTCCTGGCTGAACGTGGTCCATGAACATTTGGTTTCATTCTGTTGGGTGAGAGCTGCCTCCAGCTGAGGAAGTAAGTCAGGTAGGAGGTCAGGAGGCTCCAGGTCGTCTAAGTCCCCAGCATGGCCCCCCGATGAAAGGAGACTGTCTCCCAATGCTTGGTATCCATTCATACTGATAGCAACACAGCTCTGAGGCTGCTCGGAGGGCAGTGGGCTGGCCATGCCGGAATAACAGCTCATAGATTTGCCAAACATATCAGATGACTTCAAATTTCTTTGGGTTTCTCCAGAACAACGTAGGCCCTGAAAAGGGCATTCCTCTGGCTGACGAGCAGGGGCCCTAATGTGCTGCTGACTCATAATGTCAGTGGATGGAAACTGAGATCCTTGCCCTGACAGCTCAGGCATTGTACAAGTAAGGGGTGCACTATTAGTAGTAGGTCTTGACACAGATGGCAAAACCTGCTGGCTGAGACCGGGTAAGTCTGGCTCTGCAGAGTAGGAAGAGAACTGTGCTGGTTGGTAAGCAGTCACAGAACCAGCTGAGCGTGTTGGCAGGGAGTGAACCATGGATGATGACTGCATGGGAAAGAGTACATTATGGTCTTCAGGTCCTGGTCCAGAGTACGTTTGACCTGACCCTGTCATCTGGTAGTTACACTGCTGCTGCTGCGGTGCTTGTAAGCAAGTGCTACTCAGAGAAGCAGTCTGAGTATCTACATAGGATTTACTTGGCAGAGCCCTAGACTGAAACCTTGGTCTATTTAGCTGGTGCTGAACCTGTGGCTGAGTGTGGTAAAGTTGCTGATGACTCTGAGAATGACTTTCTTGGTGAAAGGAGAAATTGTGATGTTGCTGCAGGGGAATAGTGTGTGTGTTTAATTGTTGGTGCTGAGTTAACAGCTGCTGCTGATGGCTTTGCTGCTGACGCATTCTGTGCTGCTGCTCCGACTGCTGATAACATGGGTGATGGTGTTGCTGCTGTGCTTGCTGTCTCACGTGAAGCTGATGGTTGTGGAGTTGCTGCTGATGTTGAGAAGGCTGTGATAGGTTGTGGTACATATTCCTGTTTTGGTTCTGGTTACCCCACATTGGACTGCCTCTGTTACAGAACATTCCATTGGATTCAGGTACTTGGTGCATGTCATTGTGGTACTGACCGTGTTGGTTTCCAATCATACGGCCATCTCCACCACCTGTAGCCCCGGGACCAGAAAAACCCTGCCCGACAGGATTCTGTGCCTTAATACCAATGTAATGACTGATCTGGTCATTATATGTAGAAAGGCTTTGCTGAGTGGAAACATGTGGTATCATGTCCTGGTTCTTCTCTTGACCTGGAGGCTCCATTTGGAGCGGCTCAAAGTCAGCACTGAGGTTAAGCTCATCCACAAGGGACGGTGCTGCTGGGAAGCCATCATCATCCAGACCTTCTAAACCCCCCACAAAAAGGTTGGGGTCATTAAAGAAGTCCATGGCAAAGCTTGGATGGTAACGGGAACTTTTTGAAGTCCACAGGATCCAAGTTGGTCCCACTGAGCCTTGCCGTTACCTTTTACTTTGTTAGTACAGCTCCATTATATAGTGCCACTGTGGAAAAACAGAAAGTGGAGGGAATATTAAAACAGGTTACACTGTAGAAAATCTAAAATTGCATTTTCCATGAATTAGAATCTCAATAAACAATAGATAATCTCAACAAGCATCTTACATTCTGGTGTATTTTCACAAGAATATCAACAGCATTATCATTACCCATACACAAATTAATGATCTGTGCTTCTAGTAGGATTGCAGCTGCCACTGCAGTGTCCCTAAACCTTTCGGAGGATAGGTAATGGCAGGGTCACTGCAATCTAGCGGAAATGTGGTACTGTTTATTAACTATCAGCAGAGCAGAGCAAAGACTGGTATAAACCAACCACAAGCTATCAGCAGGTGCCTCTTCCTGTAGCCCTCCCCTTTACACAGACACACACACACACACACACACACACACACACACACACACACACACACGCGCAGATGGACATACTCCAGTGAAGTTGCCTGTCCTGCTACTGCAGAATGTGTGGGAGGGCACAGACAGCTGATAGAATTTCAACCACTGGGGATACAGGCAGATGAGATGTGTGTTCTTGTGCTTGCTACATACTCAGAACCAAAATACTCATTCTACTAGCAAAGTGAGGACATTTTTGGGAAGTGAAGATGTTTTGGCTGGTCCTCACAACTTCCATGGCCTGAGGGTTAACACCTGGTTCTAAGACTGGGGTGAGACTTGGGCTTAGGTTAGAATAAGGGTAAGTGTTAGGGGGTTAGTTGGGATAGTTAGGGTTAGGTGTTGAGTAATACATTATGCCTCTACAAAGTCCTCACAAAGATAGAAGTACAAGGATGTGTTTGTGTGTGTGCATGTGCATGCGTGCGTGTGTGTGTGTGTTCTGTAACCACAGACCAGAAGAAAGTGACAGAAGCGTTCCCAGTTCAGTCATTATAGATTGTCCTGCCATACAAATTCACACAATGTACAAATAAGAAGAGACAGAGCAGAGAATACCTTAGCCTGGTGACACATTAGATCAGTTTAACCAAAATTCTGATCCATGTTTGAAGATTCCTGTACATGAACAACTGCAAAATGTCAAAGCAGGATTGGTCTCCATGGCCAAGATTAGTAAGATATTTTTATGCCTCATTATATGATAATATAAAGTATATATTTATTGTATATTTATTACCAAAAGATAACAGTCTAGGAATGGATAAGCATCAACAAAACTGAGTCACTTTTCGCCATATAAGAAAAACAAATATTACAACAACACGGTAGAGATGACAGTAGACTGGACTGATGGGTCAAAGACATTAGATGTTGTGTCTGTCTAATTGAATTTAGAACATAAACTCTTCCTTTCTTCAGGGAAGGACCAAAGATTGCACCTGTTGATCATTGACTAATCATAACTGAGAAGACCAAAAGCCAAAGTTAAGCAAATTTAAACTTAAATAGACAAATGTAAAGTACAAATTCTGACATGAGTGTGTGACTAAATGGGATAATGAAAATGACAGAAAACATTTTCATTATTATTATTGTTTTTTTTTTGTTTGTTTGTTTTATTTGCTTGGCCCACAATGAAGGAAAAAAGCCCTCTGTGAATCCATGAATATTGTTGGGGCTAAACTTTTTCAAACTGACACTAAATCACAGAGGTAAGTTCCTAAGCAGCCCCCCAACACCAGTCAATGTAACTTGTCTGTGTTTGAACAGTGAGAGGAAACTCAGCCACCTCTTTATTCTCAATTACCATTCAACTGACTTCGGGGGTGGCAACATCCTCTTTGCCCAACATCTTCATTCAAATATATTTCCTCAAAATTGATAGTTCCTCTGAAAAGGAGTTTCATTGGTTGCAAAGCAGATACGAACACATTCTTCAAGCAGAAAATGCACAATTTATCAACAATTGCTGCATTCCTCGTAGAAGAGTTCCTCATAGGTCCACACTGGTTTACTGTCACTGTGGTATCGCACTGAGTCACAGTAACTGTGACAAAGACCGTCAGTGGCATATTTTTCCTGCAATCCTGTGGATCCGATCCATATGATAATATATGGATTAGGAAAAAACATGGAGTCACTGAGGATAATTTTCCATACCAAATCATCAATTGCTAAAGGCCCCCGACCACCAGGCTCCATGATAAAGACCTTGTCAAAATGAAACTAAACGACTGCTGAGGCTTTGAAATAAAAACAAAATGGAGGTTTATGAGGTACTTTAATTACTTTTCTAGCAAATGTCACTAGCATTTTGTCAAAGCAAGTGACATACTGTATATCCATAGCAATGTCAACAACAAACAGCAGATAAAACCTCTACTTGTTGTGTTAGCAGTCCCCCGCTAACCATTCCTATATCTGATGATTACCTAGCCCAACTAGCTGAAAGACAAAGCAAAAAAGTGTGTGGGGGCATACTGGTCAATAATGCAATGGCGGCCAGTTCTAGTGAAATTCTGATGTTTTTCTAAAAATTCGAGAAAGCATTGATTTCCAAACAACTTTTCCCTGCAAATACAGAATGGCCTTAACCTCAACCTTTTAAATATATCATTACCATAGTACCATCATTTCTGCTGATATCCCCCTCCCACATCACCGTTGGTCGGGTAAAAACAGATTTGAACTGAACAAAAAACAGATTTTTTTGTTCCCGAACACCAGGACCTCGATTTCTTACCATTTGCCATGAAGCATATTCCTGATTCTGCTAGCTAAAGACACTGGTAAGAGCTCAGGCCGCTCCCCCATCGCCTTCCAGCTGTTTTTTCCACCATTGTGACGTTTGGAAACATTATTCAGACACGTGCAACTCACGCCCTGCGTCAACAAAAGATCTGTGTACGTAACTGTCTCGAGGTCGCTCCAAAAGCCTGTAACTGATAAATTCTGCTTTTTGCGCCCCTTAGACAAACAGTACCAAACTAGTTAGAATGATAAGAAGCATGGTTATGACTGATGACATGTATATTAACCACGTGTTTCTAGTTTTCGAGTGACAAACGTCAAAAGACCCGGGGCTCACCTCTGAAGTCAGCAGCAGCATCCTCCTGAACTCGGCAATGGCTTCGGCTTTCTACTAGAATGGTGTCTGAGTGAGATGGCAATGTGTTGCGCTACTTCGAGCTCAACTGCTCGTCAAGTGAAAACTACATAAAGGCACGGCAAACACCTGGTTTTAAATTTAAAATGTCACACCGCGGTGCAATTGACATGGCCCACACGTGCTGCTAACCGAAGCTGCACTTAAAAAGCCACAGGACTGAAGAGGTGTCGTGACGCTTCCTCACTAAGGAAGAGGAGGGGGAGGAGGCCGGAGATACAAGAAGAGGTCGACAGAGATGGTGTCCATGATTAGACAACTAGTTTGTCATCGCCGACCTAGTTTACATTTCTAGCACTCCGAGTGACCTACGTAACCGTAGCGCTTTAGCAATTCACAGACAAACGCGCTGCTGCAAGAGCTCGACTGGTCGCTGTCAGTTCAGGACCACCGCGGCCAAAGAACCCAGGAGTCACTTTTAGTTTCCCAGGCAAACTGCTAGAAAGTGCGTTGACATTTGCTGTTCTACGCCCGAACTGGTGTGAAACCGGCGCCGACAAGTTTGGCCAGTCAGTCTCATTTGTGTCAGGAAGATACGCACTGAGCAAGGCGGTGTGTCATCAGACAGCTGAGCCGAGCCCCACTGACTGACAAACATTTGACAGCTCCTTGCCTGAATGAAACAGAACCCTTCGAATAAACCACGGCTCTTAAATTCTTTTAATATAAGTGTAATTTCTTACCTGAAATAAGCCCAAAAGTTCAACTTCGGGCGTTTATGTAGGGAGAGCGTTATCGGCGAAGTTGGGAGTGTGTTGTTAGTTGTACTCCTGCTGGCGACCACAGCGCAGCAGCTCCACCGCCGCTGCTGACGTGACTGTGATAACACCGTATTTGCATAGTAGTCATCTCCTCCCTGATAGGACCACTGGAAATTTACCATGAAATAGCATTTTCGAGTGGAATTGAAAATTTTACAGCAATTCTTGTGCTTAGGGGCGGTGTTGTCCGTAAACTGTATCGGGGAGCGGATGATTTAATGACGGATACATGTCCAAAGTCCTTATGTTGACGGAGTGCATAAGATGGCCGCGTTGGAACAGCAGCCAATCAGAACAGGTTTTACTTCTGCAAGCGGCAGCTCTTTTTCCTCCACGCAAACGCGGCAGGCGCAGAAAAAGTCGCGCCTCATTGTAGAGTAATGGCTCCATCTGGTGGCGACTGATTAACTCATTAATTTGGTAAATTGGTACGTCAACGTCTCGTGGCAATTTATTGCAGTTTCAGTGGTTTTAGCGAGCAGCTATGTGTACGTAACTCAGGTTAATCACGGGTGTAAATTCTCTGATGTGAGTCTATAATCCAAAACTGTGAAACATTTATATAAAGTCAGTGTTTTTGTTTTATTGATTTCAGAATTATCCTGTATATGTGCAGTAGTTGTCATAGAGTGGAGCAGAATAAAGGCAGCACTCCATGGAGCCATGGATATAATCAACTTTTCTCTCAGAATTGCATTTGATCACAGGTTTCAGCACCGCATTTAAGAGTAAAGAAATCTAAACTTAAACTAAATTTGTGACATACTGAATCTGAAAGAAACAATTCTGAATTCCCTTAAGAGTTTGAAGAAATATTTTGACATCTGTGATGTAGTTTACATAACACTTGCACAGAAAACCCACTCACCCATGAAAATAAGAGTACTAATTTGAAAACCCCTCAATGTCACACCTTAGCACAGCATTTTAGTTATTTATAACTCAAAACTTTAATAACTGATGATACATAAACAATCCAAGGAATTAAAGTCAGACAATAAAATACAGCTTACTTATTTAGCATCTCATTTAAAACCACTTACCAAGTCTGCATTATATTAGCATCTATATAAGACAAGTTTCAAAATGGGAGGATTAAAAGCAAAATCATTTTTCAATAAGACAATAATACAAAGTATATGTCGGTCATTTGGGGTGACGGGAGTGAAAAGGGTAGTTTAATTAATGACTTTTAAATGACAAACCTTCTGTCTGGCACAAGTAAACAGTCCGGAGCAAGTTTCATCAAATGTTACGGATCATGTCCTCAACTTCACGTCCTGTATGAACATAAAATTATTTGCTCATGCTTTTCAGTTCTTTTCTCGGGACTAAGTGTTTAAGCCTCCCAGCCCAAGATGTGCATAGATCCCAAAGGTCTTCTAGTTGCAACACAGCCTGAATGTTGTTGCCTCTTGGGACCCATTTGTCATCGCTGATTGATGAACGAATGAATGAAGCAAAGTTTTTTTGAAAGCAGATGATGAATTACCTAGAAAGCTTTGGATGTTGAGATTCAATGTAAATTCTCCCAATTGTTTGAAGTTCCAGTTTAACCAAAAGCTGAGGGCAGCCAGGAAAGTGTGAGCAGGTGACTGTGTCTCCATCTAGTGGCTGAAGGTTCCGTTCGGAGCAGCTCAGTCATCTTTGCTGAAAGGCTGTGTTGATCCAGGTTTCACCCAAGACAACCCTGACACCAGCGTTCCCTTGTGGTGATCCTCTGGGCGTCTCTAATGAAACCAAAGCAAATTCTCCGTTGGCAGTTTGGCTGATCACAACTCCCTTTTGGTTTGGATTCAAGCATCAAAACAGTAGCTAATGGCAGGACCTCACTAGTTTCATGTCTGTTGCCAGTTGTTAAACATACCTTATATGTGAACATGTGCTCTTTTGCTTCCTCGTGCACAGCTGGATTCCACGGTGAAAAACTAGATGGACAAAAGGGACAAGGTTAATGTAATGTAAGAAAAATGCGATCATCAGAAATGAAGCACACAAAATAACAGCAAATTACTGAGGCCTGAGAGGTTAAATGGTGACAGTTTGCCAACCTTATTGCGTAAGGATCTTCTATCTTGGGCGGATCAAATAGATGACTGTTGCATAGTCTCACACTGTCCACCACTTTGCTTTTGAACAAATGGACATCCTTTTCATATCTGAAATTGAACATTTAAGTCTCTTTAAAAAGCAGATATTTGACAATGTTTGTATGTAAAGTTGCTATGAGAGATAGAGGGAGAGGCATTTCTTAATCTGTCCATTATCAAGTTATCAAGATTCTGCTCATAATGAACATTTGCAGATACACTTACAGAACAGCCGCCTCTGGATTGAGCGGTTCTGTGGTACTGATCTTGTAGAAAATTGTTCGTGCATACATCAGGACTTGCCAGATGTGGTTGTGATTCCGTCTAGAAAAGTAAAATAGCAGCTTTAAAAATATACAATGAAACACACACACACACACATATATACATATATATATATATATATATATATACACACACACACATTAAATACATGAAAACCCAAAACACAAGTACAGAACAAAAAAACAAAACATAGTTCCCTAATTTCCAGTCATAACCATATATGATGGAATATGAAGTCAGTAAGGACTGCAATAGGTTCTCTTTCTAATTTACAGCCAAAAACAGGTTGACGCATACCAGTCTCAATCTGCCTCAGTCTAGACCATAAAGCAAGCTTTGAGGATTTGGAAGGTTAAAACATTTATTTCTAAATGTTGAAATGAAATGACTACTGGTACTATGTACCATGACTACAACTTGTTTGGTTCTACAGGCCCCTCATCTGTCTGTCCGTACCTCCATTTGGTGAAAGTTTTTCTCACATCAAGCTCTCCAGACACAGGGTCAACAAGAGGATGGAAGACAGGGATGTCAAATACTAATTTCTAAAACAAAGCAAAGGAAAGTAGTTCAGAACAACCAGAGGACAATTGAAGATGTTTCAAGATTTGTAGAACAACTCTTTGAAAATTCCACACCCTAAACCTAAAACCAAGACTTTAGTAATATAGTTGACTACTACTTACAGGACAATCTCCATCTGGGTAGTTATCAGGAATATACACAGTAAATTTGAAGACTCCATCCTGGTACAGGCCATGTCTAATGAAAATTACGCCAAACCACACTAAACAGGAAGAAATGTTTCAGATTTTGACCAACATTAATAAAGATATTACTCACATAAAGGAAAAACATACAAAGTCTCACACAGCATAGAGACAGGTGTTGTATTAATGGATGAAGATTAAACATTAAACAGAGAATCTAAGCAGCAAATAAAAATAACATCTGAACTTCACAGTTCTTACTTAATGCTGATTTGTAGGATGGCTGAACATAGATTCCAGGGAGTTTCTGCTTAATCACAAGGGTGCTGCAGACAACAGAAGAAATTATGTTGAAAAAAAATATATACATGATGGACGGGAACACAGCAACGGAACTTTGACGCAATGCTTACAACTCAGCCAGAAGAGAATACTCCAAGTAAAAAGGACCATAGGATGCATGTGTGCCATTGGTAGAATGGGCAGGATTGCCTGTTGACGCAGGTTTGGAGATTGGGGTAACATTCTTTGGAATGGGTGGAAGCTGCTTTTTCCCAAAGTGTATCCGGGCTGGACTGGCTCTCTGCTCTCCATGCCTAGTCTGGTCTTCATCAGATCTCTGAGACAAACATGTAAAAACAAAAACAAACTTTAAAAAAAATGAGTTGGGCAGTTTATAGCCACAACAAAGAATAAGAACAGTAGGTCAAGAGGAATTACCTCTCAAATAACTTAATCATCAGGAGGTAATTTGTAGATAAGTGCTTTCAAGTACAACTATCAGTATCTCATGCACTGTGTTCAATACTGGAAGCTAACGGATACGCTGTTTATAACAGCTATGCTAGGAATGCTGTTTGTCATGAACAGTGCACCGATTTAGTGGCTACAACATGCACACTCCGTGATGTCAGCATTGAGCTGTCACAGTGATAAGGCAGGACAAAGTTAGCTCACAACTGTGCCTTAAATTTGTTGGCATGTTTGCCTCCTCTTTCCTTCACAAAGAACATGTTAAATTGAGCTCCCTGCTTTGTTGACATTCAGCCACACTGACCACATTTTCACAAACTAAACAAGAGTTTATTTTAATCATTTGAAGAAAATCAAGTACATGGTATAACACCAAAAATGTGACTGTACTAAAAAAAAAGGTTAAGCTGGAAACTTATCCAGCTTAACTTGTTTTTGTTTTTTTGTGGTACTTTGGAATGGTTGTCAGTTCAATGAATTAACATCACCTTGCGATTTGTGCTGGTAGACATTATCCAGAAGGGGTTCAGGTTCATTACGCATACAGAGGTTCAGCGTGCCCCCCTTTAAATGTAACAACAACAACAAATGTTGTCGGTGCCATCCGCTGCTGTAGATAAAAATAGAACAAATGGCACAAATTACCTTTTCAGCAGTTAATTTCGATTACTAATAAAGACAAATTAAAATTTCTATATCTAACACGATAACTATACAGAGTGACAATATGACAGTGAAGAAAAAGGCGAAAGTTACCAAGTTATTCGACTGTTTGGGCTAGTTTAGCTTCATGCTAATTTCGCTGATGCTAACTACTGTCGACGTTCAATAAACTTGTCGTGCAATGTTGAATTCTGTGAAATGGTGGTGCATCAAGACACACATTTACCCCCCCCCTTGTAACAGTTTAATACGATTGTCGGTGCAATTCAGAACAGACAGGGCTTCCGCCAGGGCTCGTATTGCTAACGTTTTGTCAGCAGACACAATGGGCCTTGCTTTGGTCATTTCATATAATAATGCATTTCTAATGAGAACATAAAAACGACTAAATAAAGACTATAAATGTACCGACTTAGCTTTATCAGTGCTAGTAAATATAATGATGCATCTTCACTCCATTCTACAGCTTTCCTTGACAGAGCTAACTCTCTATTTAACTCTCATAGTACTAGACTACGTATTAAAATAACTACAGTAACAGTATACCTCACCGTTATCTCATACGTTATCAACAACCAATACTATCAACAATATTAACCTGTTGGAAGTTTTCAGCTGTTCGCAATTCCTTGTGGTGTCATCCCTTTTACTTAGTCCACGTATGCTAGCTAAATATTTGACAGCCAGGAAACTAGAGTTCGAACTAAAATAATGAGGGGCGGGTCCTTGAAAGAACCCGTTTTTTCATTAGTCGACGGGTTGAACATCCTGGCAGTCCATTTGCTGGCGCTTCTGCCACGCAAAATTAGCATCGGCAATATGTGGGTGGCCGAGAAAAATAATACAGACACGAGAAGTTATGGCAGGTTTCATTTGATTTCCATTCGGACTTTTGAATTCAATTCAATTCAATTTTATTTATATAGCACCTTTTACAATAAAATTGTCTCTAGGTGCTTTACAGAGGTAGAAACCCAGAGCCTGAACCCCCAGGTAAGCACAGTGGCAAGGAAAAACTCCCTTTTAACAGGAAGAAACCTTGAGCAGGACCAGGCTTACAAGGGGGAACCATCCTGCTGAAAGTTGGCTGGGTAAAGGAGGAATAAAAGAGGGAGACAGAACAGAGAGAATAAAGAGAAAGAGAGAGGGAGAACAGATACAATCATAAAACGAAAGAAATACAAACAAAATACAATCATAGAAATACAAACATATCAGACATAATATATATATATACACATAATACAGCATAGCAGGTTGTTATAAAGAGATGAACAGTATAGGCAGGTGCCGACAGCGGACCCTGAGTTTGCCAGAGGCCGAGGTCCGTACAGCACGAAGGCCTGGAGACGGATGACCTGCAAAGAGACAGAGAGAGAGAAAAAGAGAGAGAGGGAGAGAAGGGGGGAGAGACACACAGAACGGCAAGGAAGACTGGACCCAGATAATCTCGAAGAAAATAAAAGGAGGAGAAAGAAGAAGAAAAGGAGGAGAGGACGTGAGGGAGTGGTTGGTGTTGAGGAAGTGGGGAACTGCTCAGTGGATCATGTGTTTGTCCCCAGCAGCGTAGCCTATAGCAGCATAGCTGTGCTAAAAAGTGAAGAATAAGAGTCTGATGAGCCTATTCTAGCTGTAGCTGTGAAAACTGACTAAACTAGATCTATCAGCCCTACACACTTTGTTTGAGGCTAGCTATATGCTTTACTGAACAGAAAGGTTTTAAGTTTGATCTTAAAGGCAGACGTGGTGTCTGCCTCTTGGACCCAGGTTGGTAACTGGTTCCACAGTAAAGCTGCCCGATAACTAAAAGCTCGTCCTCCCAGTCTATTATGATGACGGACTTCAAGACTTAAACATGGCAGCAAAGAGGAATATAAAGACTCACTTAAGGTTTAGTTTCTGATTGAAAGGCAACAAACCCACTTTACCAAAAGACAAACTTCACCATCCCGCAGTGATGTTTATGAGAAATCCTGTTTTCTCCTAGTTCCCTTTATTAGAGTTTTTGGTAGTTTAAACCTGGTGTCTCTTCTGCCCTTGTAGATTTGGAAATTGTAAGTGACAAATAGATTCTCCAAACCAATTCAGCGTTTTGATGGTGATCCAGCCAAATTAAGAAGGCCACCTTGATGACCTTGGAAGCTCAGATTTTAGTCATTTTAGTGGCTCAGATTTTAGCCACTTTGTCATTATAAAGTCACTCCTACAGCTGGAACATTTCGTGTTTGAAGAAAAGGACAGAGACAGTTGGTCTGAGACTCATGAAGACCAACTAAAACAACTAAAAAGCTCCAAGTGCTGCTCAGGAAAAGGAACTGTACCTGTGCATGAATGTGTGTGCGCGCGGGCGCGCGCGTGTGTGTGTGTGTGTGTGTGTGTGTGTGTGTTCTTGTACTTACTACCTACTGAGTACCAAAATATTCTATTCCTTACTAGCAAGGTGAGGACAGTTTCGGGAAGTGAGGACATTTTGGCTGGTCCTCACAACTTTAAAGGACTGTTTGAGGGTTAAGACTTGGTTTTAAGGTTGGGGCTAGAATTAAGCTTAGGTTGGGGATAGGGACCGAGGGTTAGTTGGAATGGATAGGGTAAGGGGCTGGGTAATAAATTATGTATTATGATAGTCCTCACAAAGATAGTAGTACCAGGGTCTGTGTGTGTTGTGTTTTATTGTTAACGCACAGCTGCAGTGCCTACAGTTTACAATCAACACTGTTTAGCAAGTATAGCGATTGTGAAGGACATATTAAACAGAACAGAACTGCATTGTCACGCATACCATTAATCAGTTCAAACCTCTGCACACAGCAGATGCATGTGTCCATTGGAGCATTTTAAACCAGTCTAAATGCTGCTCATACTCTCCTCTCCCAACAGTGAGCCTGCATGTGTTCTCCATGACCATGACAAGTATGACATCATGTGTATTCCAATGACAGTTTGCATCAGAGTAGGAAGCAATTTATCTAGACCTGATTTAGTTCTGCAGGTCTATCGGTCTTTTGTTGTACTATGTACAATGACAGTTAAATGTTCTATATTTTAAATGTTTAATAACAGCCAATCTTAGTCTAATAATGTAGGTGAAAAATGTTCTCTCCAGCTGAGCATTGCACAGGCCTCCATCATCACTGTAGATTTTCCATAAGTTACATGAGCCTGCAGAGCCTCACGTGTGGACAGGATGAGTGTTCAGGCTCACGTCTTAAGCCTGCAAACACTATGTGCAAGGTGCTGACTGTACTCATGTAAATGAACAGAACGGATAAAAAGATTATCTGGGTGATTCACAAAATATTAAAGCAGATAGAACTATTATACATTAAGTGATGACTTGCATTTAGCCTTTCATTAATTCTAATTTACCTTCATTGATTCAGATTCGCTGCCACAAGGACAGTTACAGGAAATCTTTCCTGCCCCGTGCAATAACTTAATCTTAATAATTTAAATTAATCTAGTTGCACATTTTTCATGTTGCACATTTTGCACCTTATTCTTTGTACATTTAGTTTGCTGTTAATTGCTGTAATCTGCCACACCGGTTTCTACCCTAGCCCTCTTGCTGTAAATATCCTGCTGTAAATACTATTGTCGTTATTGTAGTTATTGCTGACGGTTGCTGCTGTAATGAGCAAATTTTCTATGTCTGGGATTCTATTCTATTCTATTCTATTCTATTCTATTCTATTCTATTCTATTCTATTCTATTCTATTCTATTCTATACCAGTGCCACTTAATCGATGGCGGACAGCTGGAGACAGCTTTTGGAGAGTGAGGGAGAGAGTGGAAGGAAGAGAAAAGGATGACAGATGAAGACAAAGAGAAAGAGAGAGTGGGAGAGAGAAAGCTAATTTTGTTGGTTCCTTTTTCTGTGCAAGGCCTCAAATGTCCAGCAGAGGGGAGCATGTAACAGTAGATGAAACCAGGTTTGCAGAGGCTCAAAATATACCAAAGTGTGGTCATATGATGTAAAAAAAAAAATCTGCAGCAGTTTTATTCAAGACGGGAGTCAACTGAAGAAAAGAACAATAGCTGCAGCACATTTTTTGAGACATTTATAATGTCTCTCTGTTCCACAGCAGCGAGCATCGTTCAAATCCACATTCAGTCATTTATCTTCTTCTCTGTTTCAGTCAGGCAGGATTAAACAGTCCGCATGATAAACTACTCAGCAGCAGAACATAAAATACAACCCTAAGCTGGACTAGAGCTCCAAACTGCTGAATTCTTTCCGAATAAGTGGCTGCAGCAAAAACAGTTGTCCACTCAACACTATTAAACAGACACGAGGAGACTGTCCACAAACATGTTAAAAAGAATTAGTTAAAACTGACCTTAAATCTTTGAACACACCAGACACATGAATTTAACCAACACTGAGCCTGCATATGTGTATCAATGTCCACAACATGTGTCAACCTGATCATTTGCATCATAGCAGGAAGACTTTTAAATTTAAACATATTTTAGAATAGAATAGAATAGAATAGAATAGAATAGAATAGAATAGAAATACTTTATTAATCCCAGACATGGGAAATTGACTTGTCCCAGCAGCCTCGTCAGTATTAACATATTTACAACATATTTACAGTATACAGTGTCAATATCAGTGCAAATGAGTGGTATTACTGTACATGCAATAAATAATTATGACAATGTGCCACATGAAAGTACTACTGGAGCCCATCACAGCACCAGGGCTGTGAGTCTCCGTCAGACGGACTTGTTAAACAGGTTTATTGCACTGGGCAGGAAAGATTTCCTGTATCTGTCTTTATGGCAGCGGAGCTGAATCAGTCTGTTTGAGAAGGAGCTCCGCTGCCTGTCCAGGAGTGGGTGGAGAGGGTGGTCCAGGTTATCTAGGATAGCTAACAGTTTGTTCAGCATCCTCCTCTCCACCACAGCTTCCATGGTGTCCGGTTTGCAGCCAATCACGGAGCCAGCCTTTCTGATCAGTTTGTTCAGTCTGTTGGTGTTGCTGGCTCCGATGCTGCCTCCCCAGCAGACCACAGCGTAGAACAGTGCACTGGCGACAACAGACTGGTAGAAGATGTCCAACATCTTACTGCACACGCCGAAGGATCTCAGCTTCCTCAGGAAGTAGAGTCTGCTCATCCCCTTCTTGTACACAGCCTCGGTGTTGGTCTTCCAGTTCAGTTTGCTGTCTATGTGCACGCCCAGGTACCTGTAGTCCTCCACCACCTCGATGTCCTCTCCCAGGATGCTCAGGGGCTGTGTGGCCGTCCTCTTCTTCCTGAAGTCGATCACCATCTCCCTGGTCTTGGCCACGTTCAGCAGCAGGTGGTTCCTCCCAGACCACTCCACAAAGTCACTCACCAGTGTTCTGTACTCCTCCTCCCGTCCACCACTGATACACCCGACCACTGCAGAGTCATCAGAGAACTTCTGCAAGTGGGCCGACTCAGAGTTGTACTGAAAGTCTGAGGTGTACAGGGTGAACAGGAATGGAGACAGTACAGTCCCCTGCGGTGCTCCCACGTCACTCACCACCACATCAGACAGAGCAGCGCCAAGACGGACAAACTGCGGCCTGTCTGTCAGGTAGTCAGTAACCCAGGAGACCGTGGGTGAGTCAACCATCATCGTCTGCAGCTTCTCTCTCAGTAAAAGTGGCTGGATGGTGTTGAATGCACTGGAGAAATCAAAAAAGGTGACTCTCACTGTGCAGCCAGCACCATCCAGATGTGAGTGAGCCCTCTGCAGCAGGTAGATGACGGCATCCTCAACCCCCAAACGGGGCTGGTAAGCAAACTGCAGAGGGTCCAGAGAAGATCGTACCTGTGGACGAAGGTGGGCCAAGACGAGCCTCTCCAGAACCTTCATCACATGAGATGTGAGGGCTATTGGTCGGTAGTCTTTGGGGTCGCAGGGACCAGGCTTCTTGGGCACAGGAACCACACAGGAGGTCTTCCACAGTGTGGGCACCTTCTCCTGGGTCAGGCTCAGGTTGAAGAGGAGGCACAGGATAGTAGACAACTGGCTGGCACAGGTCTTCAGTACCTTAGGGCTGATGCCGTCAGGGCCTGCAGCTTTGCCTTGGTGGAGTCTCTCCAGCTGTCTCCTCACCTGGCCAGTAGTCACAGTTAGCAGGGGGGGAGGGTCCAGGGGGCTCACGGTGGAGTGGGGGGAGGGTAGAGGAGGAGGGTGGCTGGGTGTTTGGAGGCCAGAGTGTGCGGGGGAGGGGGACACAGCGGAGGGCTGTGAACTAAATCTGTTGAAGCAGATTTAGACAACACGTATTTAGCATTTACATTTACTGTTACGTTAGACACCTTTTTTTTTTTTTAAACCTTTGCTGAGCTCTCACCACGGATAAGCAACAGCAATAGTTATTCATAAATAATGCACTGTAATGCTAATAATGCCAAAAATGCCAATGCCTACACAACTGATTTTGTATGAGTTACAGCTCTAACAAAATGTTGTGTGGCAAAAACTAAACCTTCAATATTTTCCTTTGTTATACTTGTTAAACAGCATTTTCATGTAGTTTTTAATGCTGTTTCCTTCTTTTTTTCTGAGACCTACTAACGGAATATGGTGGTACAATGTACTCTGGCAATGATGGTGTCCTGATCCTACGTAGATTGTTTTTCCCCTCTACTGTTATGAAGATATAATATGTACAAAAAAGGGACCTTTTGAAATCATTCCATGCTTGTTCATTCCAAATTATATATCACTATGAAATACTCGCAGTAGGTTAATAAAAAATTGTCTGCCTCTTCTTTATTATCATGGATTGTCACAGTTTGCAGAAAGTCTCTCTTAAGTGTTTTAGGCCGCATCAACGAACAAGAAACTACCACAAACTTTAGTAATGGGTTAATGTTATTGCTGCAAGTGTGCTGCACAGCAAATGTCCCCTGAGGTTAAGATGCACCATCTGTGCTGCACTTTACTTCAGCTTTGACCATGCTTCATTGGCGGTTTATTCTACTGATTGATTGATTTCCTAACAATTACCCCTAATTATTTTCCTAGTGGGTGGGTGGAGGGGGGGAGTAATTTAATGCATGGGTGAATGCATTAATTGGGAGAAATGACATTGTCCAAGTTTCAGAGTAAATACAAATGATTGACTCCATTATTATTATCTGATTGTATATTTGTCCCAAGTACACTTCACTGACAGAGATAATTAGCAGCCTGCATCTTCACTGGAGCAGCCAGTGAAGCAAGGTCACCATCACTCTTTGGACATGTGCAAGCATCCCCAAACAAATAAGTTCATGCCTGCCCTGTCTCCATCGACATTGAGATAAACCGGCTGACACAAACAAGAGTGCAGACATCCACACCACTGCTTTTGTAATGAGTTTTTTTTTTTTTTTTTTTTTTTTTTTTTTCTTTGCCAGTGATTCTGTATCCCATCGACTTCTGACCTTGTTTGGTCAAACAATCTATTAATGAATGTGATTAAAGTGTAGAGAGCGGATAAACTAATTGAAAATTTGACCCATCGGAGCTGAATTTCCATTTCTGGTGAGAACTGGAAGTTTGTCTTTACCTTGTCTTTCCTATTTTATTTAATGAACAGAAATCTAAATGGAAAAGATTATAAATATATCAAATATCATAAACGGAATCCAATACACGCATTTAAACTGGAAATATTTCCTCAGCATCTCTTTTTTTGTATGAATATCAAGTATATCAGGTTATTTTATTGTCTGTTGTTGTGGCCAGAAAGGTTTAGACATTGTGGTTTCAGCATTTTTATTTCCCAGCTACACATACTCAGCTGGCATTTGAATTTAAATTTAACATGAAATATGTTCCCTTCCGTCAGTCCATCTCTTTAGAGGATTTTACAGCCACTTATCCGGAGCTAGAATCTTGTTTATGTGACAGTAAAGAATTACAATAGGCGGTCTCCCGTGGAACCTGTCTTGATGGTGGAGGCATAAAAAAGTGTTAAAAGATGACTCAGTGTCCAGATAATATGTAATAACTATGTTAGTTTGAATAAAAAAAGCCAGATCCAGATTCAAATCTGATATTCATTTTAGCAATATGAACAACTGGGGAGTTAAAAAAGTAAAAATAAATCAAATAACAGCTGGATCCTTCATAAAGTGATACTGTTTCTGCATCCCTGAGGCCAAGGCCTGGCTAAAATCTCAATGCAGCAATTATTTGCTGTAATGAAGGCAGTTCAAATAAGCCCGGAGATTTGATTAAACCAAATGAGGGATTCGTCTGTGTATTATCACCCCGTGACTGACAGTGACAAGTGTTGGGAAGACTCGGATGTGAGCATGACCCAGAAAGGATCTCGCTAATGTTACCCCTGATAAAGTTGGCTGGAAATCCTCAGGCAACAAATAGAGACTAAAACTGCCTGCATATTAATTCCAGTTGTCAGATCCTTCTAGAGGAGAAGGAGAAGGAGGAGGAAGAACAAGAAGCAGAGGAGGTGGGCTAATCTAGCAGCAAGCCCTGGCTGGCCCTCTGAGTGGTATTTTATCCAACTAATGAAAAAGAAATCCATTGCTCTGATCAAATGCATAGATTTTACTCTATAATAACAGGGAAATAGAAATATTCATAATAAAGTAAAGGTCAGTCGCTATTGCAGGTAAGCTTCCTAAGCTGCGGTCTTTGCAGGAGCAAAGTCAGCGTTACGGTGATCGAAAAGTGCGAGTCTTCAGGTTTTATCCTCACGGAGGCCAAGGGATGAAGTCCTTTGTTGTACCTTTGTCCTCTCCCCAACCGTACCAGTGTTTGGTCACTTCTTGTGTCCATGTGGGGTCAGCTTCGCCGCAGTGATCTACATACTACTGCCCCTCTCCGTGGCATGCACTATCAAAGCAGGCATCTGTATTAGTCAGGGATTTGTTTAGTCCGGATAATAAAACACGTGGAAATATGAAAAGCTCCTATAGGTAGGACGACGGGGCTTTTTCAAGTACACGTGGGCTCAGAGAGACATGCTCTCACCACTGAAGGACATTCGCAGCAATATCGTTGCCTGCCTTGACTCCTACGTTGAGCCCCTTCTTCATATGCGTCATACGTTGGCATTTATTAGTGGCATGCACTAAGTACAGGCCATGTTATTGAATTTGAATATCAGCTCCCAGCCACATTCACAGGCCCTGGAAATATATTATAATAAGATGAAGCAATCTCATTTAATAACACCCAAACTAATAAAAGGAGAGCAGATTGGAAATTAAATTTATGAATATTGCTCAGCAGAGATCTAAAAAAGCTCAGTCTGGCCTGTCACATGCAGATAGTCATCCTGGTATGTAAGCTCAGGTGTTGGAGGCTTTTTTTTTTTTTTCATTCCCTGAATGTCAATGTTGAAAAAGCTGCAGGTATCTTTGAGTATTTTAGAGTGTAGTGATAAAATGCAATATACCAATTGATTAAATAATAGTTTGATGTTCATTTAAAGGACAGCGTTGGGATAAAGTACAAAGATTAGATCGTGCTTAGCAACACTATCATGGGTTTTAATGGATTGGCAGTCTTGGCAAATTTCTACTTGGACTGTTTTTCTGCTGCCGATACGTGTGTGCATGCGTGCGCGTGTGTGTACGCATCAATATAACTGTTTTAAGGGTGTGGGAAGGCTGTAAACCAATGTAGTATCTATAAATGATCATCACAACATGGCAGCGTTGCAAAAATGCCTGCAGACCCTAAAAATGCACCCACAGCATTCATCTAAAAGGCCAATTTTCTCTTTATTTGAATAAAATGTTGAAGGATTGGCTTACTGACGTGGCATCCATCCATCTGCGGCCATATCAGTCTATGCCAGAGCATAGCAGCTCAAATTATGAAAGCACTTCTTCACTTTACTGAAACGGAGTCACAAGAGCCCGTAATTTCTGCTCTTCTGTCACTGATGGACAACATTCTCTTGGTCAGTGTTTAACGTTGTGTCTGTGTGTGTGTGTGTGTGTGTGTGTGTGTGTGTGTGTGTGTGTGTGTGTGTGTGTGTAGCAACTGCCAAGACATCCACTGCAACCTCTCCATCTGTGTGTAAATGTTGACTCCCGGCGGAGCTATGACTGTCAGTCACTGCCCGGCCCATGCAGTGCCAAGCATTGATCGCAACATATATCTTGCTCTATACTTCGCAGAGCTTCATCAACAGATGCGGCTGCAGAATTGATTAGCAGCGAGTCAATGACTAAATCTCTTTGGAAACATTTTTATTTATGTGTGTGTTTATGTGGAGAGCTTAGAGGGCCATTAGCAGGATTACCTTTGAGGCTCAGCTGAGCAACAGATGTTCAAGGACGACTCAATCAATTTGACTTACAAGAGGCTGCAGTTGCTGGAAACAAATGATAAGTCCATGCAGCAGGGGGAGCAGAATTAAATGTAAGAGGTTCACTGTAGTAATAAAGAGAAAATGCAGAGAAAATGCAGAATTAGACTTCTACTGGGTGACATAGCGTCAGATCACAAAGACACAAAACAATCTGCTGCACAATAACCCTGTTCTGTCTGATTGTCAATAACCCTGACAATCTTTAACAGTGATTTCCCATACTTTTTAAAAAAAATATATTAGTATAAGAAATAATGAATGGTGAATAGGTTTCAACCAGGCAAACTTTCATTTCTGAAAGTAAAAGATCTTCTGTATTGGCACTGCAGGCTTCCCAGACAAGCCTGTTTTCGTCTGTGCAATTCAATTACAAAAGTATTTATGTGGAACTCAAACTAATATTCAATATGGGTATTTTTATTATGTTGTAAATTGTGCCGATTCAGCACAAAAATGTATTATTTCTGGAAGAAAATCGTGTTCTTTCATTCTTTTCAATTTTCCCCTTCCCTCTCATGAATCAAACAGTGAATAAATGTGCCGCAAAGAGTCGCGATCCGCCTTTCACGTCCCTGCTTTTGCTTCCTTATCTGCCACCTTATTAAAATTAAGTCCGAACACAGAATGGTATTTAAAAAGTTTAAGTGAAACAATTTGCATTGGGAGTGTGTGGAAATGCTAATGCACTCTTTCGCTAAGCCTCACCATCATTGTCATCCTCTTCCAGCGCTGATTGTTTTCCACATGGATGCTTTCATTCATTACTGCAAAATTATAAACATAAAGAAGATCGCTGTATTAATATTTCTGCTTTTTGTAAAAGCTCAATCAACCATAATGTTCTAATTTTTTTCTCTCTGAACCTCATTTTATATTATCTCACTACTCAAGGAACGGATGTCCCAAAAGGGATTTATTTCAGTTATCAGGATTATTGAATTAAATTAAACTAGACACTTACTGCAAGCCGCACAGAGGTACCTTATCCACTTAAAAGGTAGACCTGCTCTTCGCTGCTATTTAGGCAAACACATTAGGCAGCAATTGCCTTTTGTTGGTGTCCCGGGTTGCATAATTCATTTGTTCATTAAGGAAAGATGTTCAAAGTGCTTGAGCTAAATGGAAAAGGTCATTCATTGAATGGATCTTTAATTAAGCTACTTTACAAGCACAGTTACATGACTACTGACATGCACATCATGTGTGTTTTCATGTGGAATTAGTATGTAGAAAAGACAGAGTAAGAGAGAAAAATCACGTTGAGCTTGATATGGCCAAAACTGATCCTGTATATCTCACCTTACAAAAATTTGTATTATGCATAAAGTATTGTGAATTTTTTATATGTTATGGGTTTAGGGTTTAACCAAAAATTACAAAGGTCCATCACTTGGCGCGTTTATAAAAGCAAACTAGGGTGGTCTGGAGAGATCTTTTGTTATTCTTAAGTTTACCAGTAGATGGCAGCCTGTTTCCACTGATGAAACGTCTCCTAGCGAACACAAGCACACATGCTGAACTTCTGTACCCCTCCGCTGTGATGTTGGCTTCACAAACGACGCTGCTCTTGCCTGTGAAATGCATTCCCATTAAAAAGGCATTTTTAAAGCCAACACCAGTGCTATAACAATCATCTCCCCAAAGCCAAGGCTCCACACCCGAGTTAGCGCTACCACACATGCAGACATGTGGCGGCTGCCACAAACAAAGGCCCTGCGTTTCCCTCCCCCTTCCTCTTCCTCAAAGTCTCCACATGCTTACAGAACAGCTTGCCAGCGGGCATTTGCACCCGTGACCCAGTGTGGGAGGTCTCGTGGTGACCTCAGTCATCACTAATAAGATTAAAACTCCCTATCACCTTCACAATTTACACAAACACCTGCACACGTGCATGAAAACAGTCCAGTCCTTTCTCCAACACAACCACGTTTGCTGGCACGGTCTGCAATCATAACACATTCTGAGTGGCTGTGGAAAGTATATAGCTTTTTAAAGAGCAACAAAAATAACAGGGTGACAATAACGGTGTCACATGTGGCTGTCTCGTTTCACTGTGTGTCATCGAGTTCAAGACTTTTCCCCAATGACACAACTGCAGAAAATACAGCAGTGTGTAGCGTTAATGTTTGTGTGAGAGGACAAAACTGAAAATCACACCCAGCCAGAGCAAAATTAGGGTTTTACCCAGACGTAATAAACATTAAGGAACCTGCGGAGGCTAAAAGCAGGATGTCAGCAAGTGCTTTATCAAATCAAAAGTATCCCATCTCATGCCACATGTGTCTCATGTGCCCTGCTCATCTAACCAGTCCTTACGTATGCACTGGAATATCTGACCAAAGTAAGCAGACAGCACAATGGCAGGTTTTTCCTTTCTCCGCCCGGGAGGCAAGGTCAAATAACCACGGAACGTTCGCGTTCGAGTGTAGAGCATGTTCCAGGTGTGACGAGTTACTTAGTCCAAGACAGATTTCAGGTGTGACATAACGTCCAAGTCAATCACTCTTCAGGCAACTTTACACAAGACTGGTGCAGTGAGGCGACTTCATCATGATATGCTGCCACCGTAGAAACGTGGGTTATTTTTAAAAACCAACACTCCACATGCAGTTTTGGAGGGACTAGCCCCATTGATCAATGAGGAGGAATTGGTGTATTTAAGAATTGAAAATAAATCTTAAACCACTGCAAGTGTCCTTCAAGAACTGTTCCATCTCATACCTTTCAAAATAATACTGAAAATGTTTAACACGGCATCTGAGACGACAGTAATCTGTCATCACCGAACCTGGAACCTGATGGCTTCGGAAGCTTGTTTCCATACCAAGCAGCTATTCCAAAAAGGGTTTTCTTCGTCTTCTCCTTCTGTGGTTCATCTCAGTGTCAAACAAGGATGCTCTTCTTGCTGTGAGTGAAAGCATTAATGACTTCTGTCATCACAGCTGTAATCGGGCATTTACTTTAGACTGGACACGTTGCATGTAAGCTATATTCTTTAAATTATGTTAATTAGGAAGGAAACCGTTGCAGTTTGTAAATATGTGGTGTTATTATCTTCCTAAACCGACCAAAATCCTGAGTGGCAGTTAATGTGCCTCCTATGATAGCCCAGATAGAGGCCGTGCTTCACACGCTCACACCATGCGCTGTTGTGGCAGTTTGCTAAATAATTTGTGCTTCTTTACCAGGTTCATTGGATAGCGAATCTGGTGGCTGAATGAATAATGGAGACACAATCTAAGCAGCCAACTTGTGTTTCCTGCTGGTTTCAGACAGATTGTCTGGTGCCGCCCACCGCAGTTATACCAACTTTCCTTCTAATTCATCTGGACTGGAGCCTCTGTCATCGCACTGCCTCTAGGCAGACTGGTGAAGAGCGTGGCCAGAGCATGACCCGGTGGATCTTGAAAAAGAAAAAATGCATACAATCACACAATCTATTTTCATTTTGCGGATAAAAATAAAACAAAAGCCCATTACTGCCATTGCTTTCTTTAGCTACATAATTGCTTTCCATTATTCAGCGCACAGTTGATACCCGGAGTGTAAGCTGGGAGAGGCGCAGTTGCTCAAGTGTGGCTGGAAATGAGATCTTTTATTGATACTGCCGTGTACTCAGCTCTGATTCTTACAAATGTCAGTGATAAAACTGGAGCCTGATTGTCTGCTTGTTTCTGTGAATGCTAATACCACTCCTCTGCTACATAGTTTCACCGTCGTTTCCATGTTTGAGACTTGTTATGGAAAGATTTCACGTCGACAGTAAGCACGCCAAACCCACAGCAAAAGTCGAGGAGGCCAAAATGAATGAAAGTTATGCAAATCACAACTCTTTAGGACTTTAAAAAAATATATACACTTAATTTTAAATTAACACTGTGTTCTAAAAGTGTCAGATTATTCTCATGTCTGCAGAATAATAATTTGTGTAAATAATATTTTACAGTCTTTGATAAATTTTAACAGGTTAATATAAATTGTGTGGGTGTGTTTTTATTTGAGGTTTTTTTTTGTTAGTTTTTTTTTTTGGTTGGCTTTTGTTTCTATGCAACAAACCAGACACCTTTTTTTTTTTTTTTTTTTTTAAATGACTATGGGCACGGTGGTACAGTGGTTAGGACTGTCGCCTCACAACAACAATGTTTGGGGTTTGAATCTCGGCTCTGGCCTTTCTCTGGGCACTGGGGTTTCCTCCCACAGTCCAAAAACATGTTGTTAGGTGAATTGATCAGTCTAGTGTGAGTGCAAGTGTGAATGTTGTCGGTCTTTGTGTTAGGCTGGCGATCTATCCAGGGTTTACCCCACCTCTCGCCCCTTGACAGCTGGGATGGGCTCCAGCAGACCCCTGTGACCCAAGTGTGGATAAAAGCAGGTACAGAAGATGGATGGATGGATGGGTTCTGAACATGCCTTTCAATAATGGGATTTAGAGTAAGAAATAAGTATGTGTTAGATAAGATTAAGAATGTAATAATGATATTGCAAAGGTTTATTTATTATCCACACAGTACAGTACAGGCAGCATGGACATGGTGGTTGCTCGCTTGATGCATCTGTTGCTCAGATAATAGTATGGAGGAGGCTGTAAATTTGTACTTTTAAACCTTTCTTAAAAATAGGACTTGACAGAATTTCATCTTTGTACAAAATATCCACTACAGAGTCTAGTGTACTTCAATAATTGCCAATAATTTAATTCAATTCAACTTAATTTTATTTATATAGCACCTTTACAAAAAAAAAAACTGTCTCTAGGTGCTTTACAGAGGCAGAAACCTAGAGCCTGAACCCCCAGCTAAGCACAGTGGCAAGGAAAAACTCCCTTTTAACAGGAAGAAACCTTGAGCAGGACCCGGCTTACAAGGAGGAACCATCCTGTTGAATGTTGGCTGGGTAATAATTTGAATAAATGATCCAAAACATGATCCAACTCTGGCTTCCTTATGTGTTTTGGCAGTTATACCTTCGTTTTCTCATACTTTAGTACATTGTACTGCACAACAGGACAGGATTGTGGTTAAATATAGCTCTGTTTTACAAAGATGACTGCTGAGAATTTGAAGGACATATTGGCATGTCCCATCTGGACCACGGGAGGGAGAGGGGGACATGGTGGTACAAACAATATGATCTCGCATCCTAACTCGGCACACTTCGCTTTACTTTTTAGTTCTGTAACCATGGGATGAAATGCAAATGGCTATGAAAAACAAAAACACACTTTCAGCAACACATTGAGAACTATCTTGCAATCCTTCCTCAGATACAGAATTTGACAGCTCAATTCAAAATACGTTGGCGTCTTGACTACTTAATCGTATTGTGGAGCTCGTCTGTAATCACGCTTCCAAAAGACACATAAATAACCAGAACATATCAACCCAGCTCAGATACATTATTTTGGCCTGTGAAACGTGGACCCCATTCTTTTCCTTCCATTCCTCAAACACTCTCCCATCACTGGATTTGATGTATGACCAAGGCCACTACCTCCGGATAATTCTCAACACGCTTGTCAGGGTCTGTGTCCCTTCAGAGCTGGCATGAGGGATATTGCTCCAAGTCTGAGACAGTAAGAGATAGTGCTCTTTAAAAAATATACCAAGACAGGAAGAGTGACACTTAGCCTTTAATCATCTGGGTGTCTGCAGGGATCCCCCATACTTTTGTGTCTATTGCAGATAATGGTCTTCCCTTACTTGACAGCATGTCGTTGCCGAGCCTGGGCTCTGTAACCAATGCTTAAATGTATCAGGGTGACAAAGTGTTGTTAGATTCAGTGGTGTCACGGCTCATCATGTTCTGACAACGCTGACAGCTGTGGGGTTAAGACAGTGAGGCTGTTGAATAGAGTAAGAAAAAAAAGCAAAAAAATTAAAAAAAAAATAGTTCATTTCACCCAACTTCTGTAACAATACCACCTCTCAGGAACAAGCAGCAGAGTGCAATCCAACAACAACAGCTGCAACCGCTGGAAGGCAGGGGAGGGAAAGAACCTTGGAGGCAAAATCTAAAAGCTGCCGAAGACTTCGGAAGGCATTAGCACTAGTCTTTGGGGAGAAAAAAACAAGGGCAGAAGACATGGAAGAATGAGCATTGGGTTATTTTGGCTGACGGGGAAAAAAAAAACACTGGCTCCCACTCGCTTCTTTCTCAGAAAAAGTGAGAAGTGAGAGTTCCAGCCATCGAATACTGTGCAACCACACCGTCTCAAATCTGTCCAATCTTATCAGCCCTTCATACATTTTTGGAAGAGGAAGGCCCTTGCCAGTTTTTTCCCTGGGTCTTAGGGACTTCCTGTCTGTTGGAAGCAGTACCAACAAATTGTATAATGATAAATGGTGGCCTCAACATGCCGCTGCGGGACCTCAGACTCAGTTGTAACTAATTTTGACTCAACCCCAAAACAACCAGAGCAACATGACAATAACCAGGGTTTGTCTGTTTTCATGCCAACCGCCCCCCCCCCCCCCCAAAAAAACTCTCTGGCTGGATGGGATTGCTACTTATTTCTTCTGGGATAGAAACAGGTTTTTTTTTTTTCTTTTTGGTTTGAAAAAGTTTCAAAACGACAAAGGTTTTCAAGCAGATCAGTTGTACTAACAAGCCGAGGACAGAAAACTCAGCTTGGCGCCATGGAGTGTTTGACAGACCTCTTTGCTAACTTGATTTCATTGTTGTTGCTGCTGATCAGGATCCTGGATTAGATTACTGTCACTCTCTGTTAGAGGTTAAGATAACAGAGAAATTTTAGAATTAAAGGGCGATGTTCTTAGTCATCCATACATCCAGATGCATCAAATCATACAGTTACTTATGCACTCTACTACAGATGACTTGAACTTTGCTCTGATGTAAGCGTTCCTTTCCTTTCCTTTCCTTTCCTTTCCTTTCCTTTCCTTTCCTTTCCTTTCCTTTCCTTTCCTTTCCTTTTAAATTACATTTCCTAGTACCTTACAGAGAATCAAATGTTTTGATGGTATTTGTACTTCCATAATGAGTAATTTGCTAAATCCATGTTTTTGCTGGTTATGATTCAAGGAGTTTCTATATAGTATTAAAACATTGGAAAATGTGTCTTTTTCTTGTGTTCCATGAGAGCATCATTGCAGAGTCCAACATGCAGAGTCCACCTATGAGGCCCTGTTATTAGTTTACTCCTGCTGTCTTTCCTCATTACCCAGCTGAGGACCAGTCTGTGTGTGTTTGCTGTAGCGGGCTGCTGTGCCTCCATCTGAGGAGCCTTCTGGTTTAAAATCAAATGATACCCATCCTCACTGAACTGAGCGACCACCGACTACAAAGCAGAGACTGTTTGGCATGTGTACGTATTTTGCTGCTGCTGTCTGCATCGTGTGGCACTCTTGTCACGACGCTTATTTAAACTCTCTTAAATATAAAATGTATTTAATAATATAAAGACAGTAATAGTAAAAATAGTAAAAAAAATAGTAAAAAAAAAAAAAAAAGCGAGGCTGCTGGGACAAGTCAATTTCCCATGTCTGGGATTAATAAAGTATTTCTATTCTATTCTATTCTATTCTATTCTATTCTATTCTATTCTATTCTATTCTATTCTATTCTAATAGCATTAAGAACAATTCAATTAATTAACAATTTTTTTCTAATGGACTGATTTGGAGAAGATTTGTAGTTAATTATGTCTGTCACTTTAAAGGAGGGGAAATTCAAGATGGGGTTATTTAATGTTATAGATTTTTATTATCTTTTTAACTAAATTTGAGGACATGTTTTTCAGAAACCCACATTTATTGAATTTACAGAAGTAATAAAATGGGAACACAATGGACAAATATCTTTTATGAGCACTATCACAGCAGTCCAATAACTCTAACCCAACCCTAACCCTTTTTCTGTGATCTAATGACTGGAACACATCCCACCTGATTGCAAAACCTGGCTATAAAATAACAATGTCACTCTGTTTTTCAAGTATATGAAAGTGTAAATGTTCAAATGTAATTTCCGCTATTCCGGTTTTGATATGTAAAATATCTCCTTTCTTATATGCACTGTGAACTTTTTCTTTTGCATATGAAATGAAATATTCCGTTCCCCAACTGTGGCCAGCGCCTGCTTGACGGTCCTCATTTGTGCTTTTGGAAACAGACGCACGTGTCTCTGTTTTGTATCTTTTTGTCACATTAATGAACAGCGGGAATTTTAGCTTTACAGACCTCACAAATATCCAGCAGCTTCTCCATTGGCCCACAGCAGCCCTATCAGGGGCCGCATCAATGAATGAAACTTGATTTACACGTTCATGTGTGTAACACCAGGGTATATTTTACTTTTACAGCAGCATATTTTGCCCGTGCGAATGAGAAAGGAGTCCACATGGGTCCATAAATCACTCCTTGTGTTCTACCTCAAAAAATAGTCCTCACATGATAAATGCAAGTTTACTGGAAGCATTTTGACTCTGAACAATGAGTCCGTGTGTGCATGTGTGCAAGCCTGTGTGACAAATCTGGAAGCATTTTATGGTCAGCCACAGAGGCCTCTGTGATTGGACAAGATATGCCACTCCTGGTCTTAAAAGGTTTTACACAACAGCAAGGGCATCCTCGAGTCATCCTTCCATTTGTGGGATAGAGAATTCCACAGAATTCACCACAGAGCTCGCTTCTAACCAACCTGCTGATTCTATCTGTTGGCTTTGCTAACACAGGGTTCAGCTCAGTAATTTGTGACTGTTGTCCATAATCAGTACTTACATGTAATATCATTATCTATTATCTTCAGAACAAGTTCTTACTTCCACTAACAGTTAGTAACCAGGCCTGAAAGTCAGCGGTTTTCCCTTGGCGAAGAGCAATAGGCTGCAAATGGAAAAAAAAAGAAACAAAAAAAACCCTGATATGTCGTTTTACATTAGACACTAACCCGCAACAGAGTTCTGGGCCCTAGAACACAACAATGTTCTGGCCATTAGAAAAAGTAACAGAATGAAAAAAATTCAAAACCTTCCTGGAAAAATAATGGTTTTTCCCATTATTTGGATTCTGATACTTCTACCACTGGGACTTTCACCAGAAACCTTTAGAGGACATACATCTCAGAGGTATTTCCCCACTTCAGAAAGGTATATTTCCAAAGCTTCAGGAATTTTGTAGCTGACTTTGAAACGGTGCTGAACATTTAATTTATCAACTGGTTTGTGATTCAGCAGAATCATCCAGGCGAAGTCCTGTTCAAACTCACCACACATGCCAGTTTTGAGGCTGTGAGGTGGGCTGCACTTAAAAAAAGTGCATTTAATATAAAAGATGACAAATTAATAGCAGCACGATTCCGGGTTTGAATCTACACAAACTTGTTCCCCCGCTTGCGTTCTCTCAGGGTACACCTTAGGTGTGAATTTGAGTGTTTATGGTTGTCTGAGCTGCCAACTTGTCCAGGTTGTATCCCACCTCTCTCCTGAAGGCAGCTGGGTAGGCCTTCCTGCATCCCTGGGGCCCTATTCAGGGAAAGGTGGTAGAAGATGAATGGATGGAAAACAGCCCTCCAAAAGATATTTCAAGGCGCATTTAAAGGTGCCAAACAAACACAAAGGTAGAATTAGTGACAGCAAAAAGGACAGACCTGTCTGAAAAAAAGGCCTTAAAAAGAATTCATTGACTGAGCGAGGCTTATCTCTTCAGGTAGGCTGTTCCAAAATGTAGGTGGTCCTGGCCGCAAAATCTTATCACCTTTTTCTTTTTCCCTCGACACCTTCATCTCAACAGAGTGGCCCCACCTGAAGCTCAAGCTTGGTCAGCACCTCATTTTGATAACCGGTCGCCAAACTTGCCTTAAAAGTGATCAATAAAATGTTTTTAATCAGTTGTGAGTGGACAGGCAGTCAGTGGAAAGAGGCCAGTCTGGCGGTGACGTGACGATGTTGGCGAAAACCTGTGAGCAACCTGTAAGAGATAAGCCACAAAGAAGAAACCTGATCTAGACAAGAAAAAAGAAACTGCAAAAGCAAAAACCAGAAGGACCAATGCTTGCATAATCTTCCTGGGAGGATTACATCACAGTCAATTCTGGGAAATAATGGACGAAGTTGAATTAAGGGAACACTTTGCTTCCATAACTGAGTATTACATTATTTACACGACTGCAGAGTGATGCATATTAATGAATGTAGTGTCACTGAATTGACACTAAAGGAACAAGAATTCAGTGATTCAGTCAATTTCTTAAATGGTTGTTGGGTTTGTCAATGTCCTGTCAGGTTTGTCGGGTCATCTGCTTCTTTTCTTCTCTTGAGTTAAATGAACTTTTCTTTTTGTTGATGCAGTTACTGTAATCCATCTAAAACATGTGCTCTGTTTTTAAAAGGAAACATGGAAGCAAAAACACGGAGTCTTGCTTACACAAACCTTGGAAAATCTGTGAAAGAGCTTTTGAATTTGCAAAAGATGCTTGAAAAATTAGGTTTTCGATTTTTTGATTTTATTTTATTTTTTAATTGACCTAGAACGAGTTCAAAGGTCTGTTCAAAGTTCTGGAACCAGACTGTCTCTGTGCATGTGTTAATGTCTGTATTAATGGTCTGTATAATTATAACGACTTACATTTTAAAAAGAAGTAAAAACAAATGAATTCTTTTTGTCACTGATCAGAGGTAAATGAGGCCAGGGTTTGATGATACAAGCTAGAGGGATAAATATAAAGGATCAAATATAGCAAAGACATTCTGCAAAAGAAAGTTTGTGTGGTATAACTAAAGATGTTGGCGGGGGGCTTTTCAGAGACAGTGGCATTGAAATGTTCTTTTGGAAATACCTTACAAAATAAATTATGTTTTAGAATAACCAGCATTTCCCAATCATCTCTGATGCAAAATGCAGTTTATCATAAAGGAATCAAAGTAAACATGCAATAACAGAAGATCTACTGAGACAGAAGAAGCTATAAAATAAGAGGGAAGTAAACAGTAAGGGTCTTTAAATTTACAGACACGTTTAAATACCGCTGATACATTGTTGAAATATAAAATCATGTCAATAATACATTTACACAGTTCCTGATGCTGTTGGATGTTTGAAGGATTGTTATAAGCTCTGTGAAAGACACACAAGGCTCCCAGAATTGTTCATATCGCCATGCTGTGTATTTCACAAACCTTTTCCAACCATCCCCCCACCCCATTCAAGATAAATATGAAACCAAACGAAGAAATTTATGCTCGAAGCAAGGGGACTGACTAATCTCTCTCCTGCCTGTTTCCCTCCTCTGTGTTTAATTGATAGAAATTGCACGCATCAAAGAAAACGCACACTGAGATTTAATGGGCATAAAATGGACATTAGCATTTTAAAGAGGCGGATTAACACATTAATCCAGACAATTTTCAACCAGCACTTCCAGTGAGATCGTTACAGCGCGCAGCCTCCTAATGGGGCTTAGTTGGCTTTCTGCTTCAGTGCTGCTCTCAGGGATAACACCAAAACTTTTAGTTTTTGGAAAGGGGTAAAAAGAAGGAGGCTTAATTTTTGGGAGACGTGAGCTTTTACTTCCAAGAACAGACGTCCGCACGACACATTACACAAGCTACAACCCTGCTGTGGATGAATTCTTGCGGTGATCCTGTTGAGCAGAGACAGCAGTGAAAGAAAAATCAGCAATCAAAGGGGATGAACATTACGCAGATGACTTTAAGGCCAGGCAAAACATATGGGGTGTTTTATAGAAAAGGCACGCGGGGCTGTCGTGCACAATCACTTCACATACAAAAAGAAGTGAGTGCACGATTTCATTATGATGTTGGGTCCAATATCTAACACCTCCAGTATTTTCAAACCCAGCCACATGAAACTCATCTGGAATAATGTTCTGCATCTACACAACCGCTGATTTGAATTTCCCACACCTTGCCACGGTGAAGAAAAAGGTGTGTACTTGTGTTTTTACATAAATCAGAGGGAGGCAAACAATGCACTCGGTCCCAAAGGAGCGTTAGCTGTTTTCCATGAGTGAGGGACAAACTGATAAGCATACCACACTCACACTCCTTGTGTGTACAGTATGTACCCGCACACGTGCATGTATGTGTGATACACAGTGTGTGGCGTCAGCGTTGACACAAACCCTCAGTGGCCATGTTTAGACTACATTCTGCTCTCTTGATGCGGCGTGTCCCCTACAGTGGTACACGCTTTCATGTCAATCCTCGTACGGCTGTGCCTTCCTTTTGTTCGAGTCATTTACACTGCAGTTTATGCACACACAACATGTAAACCCACCGTACCGCCACTCAAAGAGAATGTAATGTAGGTCATCAAACAGTGCCGACTGGGAGAGCGTTGTTGTTTGTGAGCGGTTGGGGAAGCCTCCAGAGGTAAGGACTGATGTGTAAGGAGGGGTGTATAAAAACAACAAGGGCATAAAAAAAAGAGAAAAAACACAATGGAACAAACAAAAGCCTCTTCGACAAACTGTTAAAACGTAAAGTGCATCTGTTTTGGGTGTTGTCACCGGAGGCTGGAGATACGGAAATGCAAAAACACGACTTTTTCTTTTTGCCGCGCCCTTCTATCTCCTGCACCCTCCTGAATAGTTGATGTAAGGTATCTTCAAGTCACCTCTGCTGTACTTTCCATCCCATCATCACTCTAACATGAGATTGCACTCAAGACAATGTTGGAATTTTTGATAACATGGATTGTGAAACTGAAACACTGTTTTGAATTAATAAACATTGTCTGGAGCTTTCAGAGCCAGATCCGTGCTTTTCCCACTACTTGCTGTATTATTAGTAATATTACTTTGCATCCTGGGCCCTTTGTTTCGGTTGTCGTTCGAGTGATATCACAGAAAGCTCTCAGCCTCTCGGACACGCGTTTCTTGAAACATGGGCTGGCAGGGCGCCGTGATTTCCCAAATCTGCAACTCAAAGGACATCGAAACAGACAGGCTACGCTCAAAGCATGCTTTCCCCATTTTCTCAGCTGCCTTCATCCGAGTCCTCCTCATGTACAGGTGCTGGAGTCGCGCTCTTGGCCTACATTGAAAGCGAAGTGGAAATGCAGCACTTTCATCCAGTGTGAATCACAGTGGACATGGACAGGGAGAGAGACAAAAAAAAAGCCATAAATTTATAACAGTCTTCCAGAAAGTTCCATTGCTCCATAACCTCACACTTCACAAATACACTAACACAATTGTCCTTTCATTCCCAACACCTTAATCAGATTCAGAAAAAGCCTTTAACCTCCAGTGTGATCACAGCGCCTGATATATCTGATGGTTTTCTTGGCAGGCAATAAAAACCACAAGCACCTTCTCCCCCAAGTGCAAATCTAGCCTCACTGGTTATTATTCACTTTACTTAAAACCCTTTCCAAGTTCTGTATTTGTGTGTTAATACCTCAAATAAGAGCATTACAGATAACTGAAGTAGCTTGGTCTGGAACTGATCAGAAAAAGAAAGCAAATGGGACAATGTTCATCCAGGGGCTAACTATCAGCAGGGTTTGAAACACCATCAAAGATCTTTGACTTTTTCATCCTGCGAGTAGTAATTACACTTACCGTGTCGGCTTCTGAGCCTGATTCGCATTCGCAGCTTGAAAGGTGGCCAAGACTCGGACAGAAAAGGCGCTGAAATATATAGATCAACGCTTGTCTTCCCATTTGCCTTGACCCCGCCGTTCGGCAGCCTCAAAAAGCCGATGAGCTCAGATACTTTGAAGCGGGCGATAAATATCAGCTTAAGCGAGACAGATGCATAGCAACAATCCTGCTTTACATAAGCGCTTTCAAAGAAGTGCGACATCACGTAAATTGAATCTTGAGTACACCGATAAAGTGATCAAAGCGGGGCTCTTGTAAAGTTAATGAAAATAAATAGAGCTAAAACGCTTATTTCTCTGTAGTGACAGAGCTGTTTAAAGGGATGCTGTTTTATCCCTTGTGCAGAAGCCTAATCACAGGTTTCCTTCAAAATCATATAAAAATAAATAAAACCAAAAGCCTGTGAACAGGACAGAACTTGATTAGGACAGCCAGCTATTTTCCGTGTGTGTGTGTCTATGTGTGTATACATGGGTTTGGACGTGAGTGTGTGGAATAGATCCATCTATTCCTGATGTGACTCCTTGCAGTCGACAGCTCTGCCAACCGTTGTCATTTTCTGGCAGCCAGATTACTCTTGGGGTGGCATTTTCACAGTTGTCAAGTGAGGATTTAATGGCCAATTATCCTCAGATAAATATATCTCTGCTGAGGAGAGGGAGCCGTCACAGGAGCGGGAGACTATCGCTTCTAATTGTGGACTAAAGAAAGAGGGAAAACATGTCTGGTCAGAGCCTCCAGAGACTGTCCCACTTCTTCCCTGCACTGATACTTCATCATCACCCGGGAAAGCAGTAGGATCCCTTAAAATAAAACCCACTGTACTGTAAATCACAAGTAACATTTCAGCACAAAGTGCATGCTGTCAGTGAACAGGGTGTTGCCGTGCTCACTTTTTAAGGACCCTTGTTGTGTTTAAATTTTACCCGCAGATCTGTCAGCCAATCAGATGACCCGACAGTGAGCCAGGGAATAGTTTTATATAGTTTAAATTGAGACTGCCCAGATTGTTTTGTTGAAATGAGCATCAATGAAATAAAGTTAATGAAGTTTTATTCATGGTCAACATTGACAAGAACCTTTTGATTTTATGCTCAGGCCTGCATCTCTGCAGGAGGTTCATCTGTGCGTGGATGCCTGTGGAGACGCCGGTTGGGAGCCCAAGCGGCTCACCGCACGGTCACCTCAGGTTAATGAGGGCCTCTATCACCGGGCGGTGGAGAAGATTTAATGCTTCCCCTTTAGCACCGCAGAAGTCGTGATAATGATGATGACTGCCAGGGAGCACATCCCTTCTGACACCAGCAGTGATTTAAACTTCTGCCATAGCGAGCAAGTTCATATACCCGCATATAGAGACGTGCACACTAGCCGTTATAGTACACGATGACTCGCGCAACCTATTGACATCTTCCGGTCTAACAAAGAGACTGGTTACCAAGCCATCATTAAGCGTGATCAAAATGTCGAAGCTACAGAAGAAACAAGCATTTCAGCCTCTGTTAGGTCACCATAAACATTTCCAGGCACTTTAAACGAAATATGACCCACAACAAATCAAAAACAATGTGATGATGAATGTGAAACTACTAGAGTTATTCCGGGATGGGCATGTTTTATTACCACATCCCTAGAATAAAACCTTGTTATTCCCGGCTATTGTATAAAATACAATTATGCTTATTAAAACAAAGAACAAACAAAAAGAATACAGCCATATTAACCCACAAAGGAGTAATGAGACTCAATACCCTACCTGGCTCATTCTATAGACCCCAAGAAGGCATTTATAGCACCAAGGGGATGGAAAACAAACCTTGTGCTAAGCAAACGATTTAAATGCAGTATTGTTGAGTATTAAACAAAGATGAGCTGCAATAACCACAAATACTTGTAGAATATCTCCCTTTCCAGCATCACTGAGCTTGCAAAGTCATCTTATAGGACGCCGTCAGCAAGTATACTGAAGGCATGGGTGTTCTGCTTCTTTCCATATTTCCCAGTAAAAGTAATTGGCTTGGTGACAGGAGTTATCATTTCTTGTGTGGCGTTTCTGAGCTAACAAGCTACTTTGCTAACCAGCTATCTGATGGAGCCATGTGCAGTGACCTGTGCCATGCATGTCACAGTCCAAACATGTCAGACTAGGGGCCGTTGCTCATTATCTTTAGACAGCATGCAGCACAGCTGAGTGGGGTTTATATAAAACTCATAATATTGTGAATAATATGTGTAGTGTAGCTGAAATTAAACTGAACATTTTTCCTCCCTATAAGTACACCATTTCTGCTTCGACCGGGGCAACGTCACCCTCTTCTTCTTCCTCCTTCCCTGCTTCTGCTCTTTATATTTACGATATTGCCATTGACACTGTAATGATTGGGTGTGATTATGCATGCGGATGGGGCTGTGAACGGGTATGTTGACACGGTGTTGACAGGCTGGCGCGGTCACATCTCTCGCACTGTCTCAGGTGGGATCTCTGGTTATGCACAGCCTTCATTTAGATTCGATTACAGTGATGTATGCCTTATGGGTGTCACTTCTCTTCCGCTTCACAATTTAGGGAGAGAGGATGGGCAGTAATTGCGCTACCCAGGTTCCCCAGCTCTGGTGGCAAATCAAGCAGCGGGTGTGTGGCGGCATATTGTGTGGCTACAGTTCCTTAGCTCGTACCTCCAGTTCCAGATAACGGAACGCCAGATTAATTAACGCAGCGTGCAGGCGAGCTGGCCTTAAAGGAACCACGTCACCTCTCGGCAATTTCACCTGAGTGACGCGTATTATGTCCAACTGCGCAGTGTAGCTCAGAGTCACATCTATGATTAGTAGCGGCCCCATCAATACTCCTACAGTGCATGTATAAACGTGCACATACGTCTTTAGCTTTTTAGCTTTCAGCTCCTTCTTTAGCTCTCTGCATGGCCTTTATTTTTCCCTGCAATAGAAAGATACATTATCCTAACAAGCTATACACAAGTTATGCATGTATACAACATGTATTTATTCTGCATTCCTATAACACCTTAGACATCTTAATGGGAATGTCGATGAGCTCAGATGTCACAATTCTAAACAAATACTGTCATGTGACACGTGACTCTGTGACACTTATTCCCAAAGTGAAAGCGTCTGCGGGGAACACAAAGATCATGGGTTCTTCTCTAGGCATCTGAGTGAATTCTTATCTTTACAGTTTCAAAACCTTTGGGTATTGCATATTGCAAATAGCCTACAGCATTGCAGTTATGTGGAACAGTGTAAGAACGAGCACTGGTTTTGGTTGCAAATAAAATGTAAGATGTGGAGAGTGTGCCGTCGCGCAGCCACTGTCATTTAAGTTGCTGACTGTTTTTGGGTCGTGGCCACAATGAGGTTGATCTGTTGGTTCCTGAACGCCCCTGCTCTTATACTTAAACAAAAACAATGGAAGGTCAAAGAAGCTTTGTGTTCGCACATAGCCACGACCCCTGAGAGGGTAACGCCACAGTCGGGTCAACGTCAAATATGAAAGAGGGAGAAGCGGCTGCCAGAAAGAAAAATAACCATACAAGACTTCTTCCCTAACTTGCCCATATTTCCATTAGTAGGTTATGTGGCCACCAGCACCCTGGCGTACATACAGCTTCAGTGTCTGTGAACTTAATTTTTGTAATTTCATAGCAAGTAATTAGCCTTTAAATGCTTTTTACTGTGTCACTAGTGTTTGGTGCCGTTTGCAGACTGATATGTTGGAAAATGCAGGCGAGTTTGGAAATGGCAATCACAGTCCATTATTCCAACCATTTGTTGCAGAGAATGTAAGTTTTTTTTTTTTTTTTTTTTTTTTTAATTCAGACTTCAGACACTCAGTTACTTCTGTGTTTTCTTTTAAAAGAACAGACCCAGTAAGACAGCGGGGAGGCACCACGTGGCCCAGTGAACCTGCTCACCAGGCCTGTAATATATCCTGTCAGCAAAGCTGTGACGCTGGGGATGCACACTGTAAACTCCTTTTTTTATGTGTTTTCTTTTTGTCTTTTCTCCCAGTCTCTCTGGAGCACAGTTGGATGGACAAAGCGCTTTGTGAACAAAAGGAGCGGCATCCTCAGCTTGCCGCTAGAAGCCGGTGAGGAAAATTTCAACCGGGGCTGAGATGAGCAAAGTGTGACGCGCGAAATGAAACTGCTGACACCTCATTTCCTTTCATTCGCTGTTCTGAAACGACTTTGGTCTCAGAATATTTTATATATGTGTACGTCTTTATCTCTCGTCACTTGTGGTTTCCAATCATCGAAGCGCGACACGTGCTATCACGCAAACTGTTTCTTGTGAGTCATTTGTTCTGCGGTGTGCTCTTTCTTTGAACCCGTGCGGCTCCTTCCTCCTTCACATCTACTCCTTGGTGCGAGCACGGAGGGAGACGCTGTTTTTCAGACTGGCTGAAGGTCGTTATGTGTGAGTGTGTTGTGATTGCCGTCTCCACTATCACTATTCTTTTCTTCCCTGAAATGTAAATCTCATGTTTTAAAGATTCCTTTAATGGGAATCAAAGTCTAAATATTTCAATACAGCTATTTTATTATTCAGCAGACTCGCAGGCATTTGCAGCCTTCTGACTGCAAGAAATCCGTGTGCCTCCCGTCTTAGCGGCGCCAGGTACACGGCTTCAGCTGGCAATATTACAAGGATTAGCATGGCATATGAAATATTTAGTGGATTTCTTCTCCCCTCCCTCTAAAACCTAATAAATCAAATGACTGCCAAATGTCATTATAGTGACGGTCTTTGACGGAGAAAGAGATGGTCCCTTTTCATATTCAAATTCAGGCTGGAAGAAATGAGAGAGCGCAAAGGTTACACGGTTTAGCTGCAAAACCCCCGGTGCCCGCGATGCTAGTATAGGTGAAGCCTCCAGGAAGGGCAAATGGATGGAGGACAGAGGAGTTGGGACTAGGTTTCCGCGTGGCCCAAATCTCTTGTCAGCTCATTCAGGACACCTGGCAGCGCTGTTTTGATTAATCAGAGATGGGCTTTTATTTCCTCCCCACATTTCCCATTCACTCTTTGGTGGGCGACGGCTATGGCGGGACGACCAGCTGTCGCTGTCACCAACTGTCACCGGCATTGTCTCTGCTCCCTCACTGGCTGGACACATGACGGACATCTGAATGACAGGCGGCATTCTGCGCTCCCCTCGCCACCGCTCCGCAGAGAAATCATCACCTCCAGCCTCTCTCTCTCTCTCTCTCTCTCTCTCTCCCTCTCCCTCTCTCTCTCGTTCTCTGTTTTGACTCGTTCATATGTAAAAGCAGAGATAAAACATATGGTGCTAATTTGCAACAAATCAACGGTGACCCGGGCTGACTTTCTGTACTGGATATTCATAGTGAGTATTACGATACGCCCAGCACCTGTCTGTGTTTGAAGCTTTGCCTTATTCATTACCAAAAGTGTGTTGGCAAAGCGTGTCAACATAAGCTCGGCAGGCCTGTAATTTGCATGCTTCCTACAAGGTGACATAATGATGAAAATTATCAAAGGAGGCTGATTTTGTGTGTCAGACGCAGGGGTTGCTGTAATGTCATTGGTGTTGGTCTCCTGAGACTATTTGAAAAGGAAATTATAATAGATACACAAGGCACTGTTTGTTATCTTAACTCCAAAGGGAAATCAGCTTCAAGATCGTCTGCATGTGAACTTATTGAATGGCAGCTGTCCTTATGTCGACACCTCACCGCGAATGACAACGTTGATCTGAGAGAGACACATTGAGCCAAACAAACTTTGATTTCACCACACTTACATCATTAGAGACGCTCGTAAGGTCACAGAATGAGGACTCAGTTTGAGGAATAAATGAAAAACACAGTTGGATTAGAAGGAAAAACCAAGCTGACAAAGTTAATATTCATTATACATCAAATCAGTAATGTTCATTTTGAATAAGTCGAGGTGTGAAATATTCATGCGGAGCTGTCCAAAGTTTTGATTTTTTTTTTTTGAAATTTCTTTTCTCTCCTTCTTCTTTTTTTCCCCTCCATTGACTTGACTTTCTTCTCCATTAATTATCATGCCCTGGAGGTTTCCAGGGAGAGGAGCAGCCATCAGGCTGAATCATCTTGACAAGGCAGCATGGCCCAATTACACCAGAGCTCCATCGGGCTTTGATGTGGCGGAAAAACCGAGAGATAGGGGCAAATTGCACAGCCACATTATGGTAATGATCTGATTTAATCCTGCCACTAAACTTTATGTAGCTTGTTTAAAAAAAGATGCTAATGCTAATTACAGAGGTGCGCAGAGGTGCAGGGTGGGATCGCGCAGAGAGGGTTGAGCGGAGGGGCGTCTGGCTGCAGCAACAAAGCTGCCGCGGCTGGTGGGAGTTCGGGATCGACAAAGCGCTCCTCATAAATGTTGTAAATGAAAATGAGACAAATTGGACTCATTTCCATTTAATTATGTATCCAGCACAGGTGAAAAGGTCAGAGGTACAGAGGAACATGTGCGCAACCTCCAAACCTGTTGGGCTACTGCTTCTAATTGACACATCCTAGGAGGGGAAGTAGAGCGCCTCCAAAGATGAGAGTAGGACAGGAGGGAAAGTAGACACATGGGAGGGTGCTGGGGGGGGTGGGGTGGGGGGGGTGTTACAAGTAACGTACGATAATATCAGCCTGTAATTAACTTGTCACTTCAATTACAGCCCCTCAGATTGGAATTGTCTTGGGTTATGACGCCGGGCCCGGGTTGTATGGTTAATTAGTCTGACGAGTAGCCAGCGTGCTCCTCTCCGCTCTTCACAGCGTCATGCCTGCAGCAACTCGGTTTATTGTTTCTGATGATTGCCTCGCCATGTGGCGGTGAGCGGATCAAACTCAAGAGAAGGAGCGCGACTGATCAGCTGTCAGATGTAGGTCGACTCCAGCCGGCCCGACGTTATATATATTATGACTATACCCTTGTTTGCTTGTTTTTCTTTATCAATGGGGATGTCTGTGTAAAATGTGCTGAGATTCAGAATGCACCAGATTTTTATCTTCAAACAGGAAGGGACCGCAAAAGGCCGCTTAAACCTCAGAGCTTTTAATTCAAATGGCCGAAAAAAAAGAAAAATCAGCTGTGGAGTGTCTTTCAAAATAAATAAAAAAAAAATGCAAACAGACCAAGGAAAATTAAATGGTTAAAAACAATAGATACATTCATGCAGTAACATTCTATTTTTCCTGTCTGTCTAACCAAAGACCTCAGTGTAGATCTGAAAGCAAATATAAATATCACAATGACAAATTGCTTACCAGAGAACAGTTGCAAAGTGTCCTTGTAGGAACAGACTGAGCTTTGATTTTGTCTGGAACGTTCATAAAAAAAAAAAAAAAAACAGCGCGTATATCAATAGGCAGAAGAAAGTAAACATAATTATCTGTTTGCATTAAGTTCAGAAGGAGATCAAAGATTTTTAGCATTGTTAGATAGGTTTTTAAACTTTTTAGACACAAGTGAAGTTCTATAAATATACATGAGAGGGAGAGTTTCGGGATCTGGAATTGTTTGTCCTCTGTGTTACCTCTCTCCGCAATGACGAGGACATCTCCTGGGACGCCGAGGGCCTCTTTGTAAGCATTCATCATTTACACAGGCGTTTGTGTACGCTATCACAGCTCAGGGTGTAAATCTTTGAAATCTCACCGTTGTGCAGAGCCTGCACTTGTGAAGTTCTCGCAAAGACGTCTTAAGCGTTTTGACACAGGTACAAGCCGCAGTGGGCCGGTCTCGGAGGAAACTTTGACAGTTTTTCCTTCATTAGTAGCAATTACTGCATGTTTATTCCAGGAAACAAATATGTTCAAGATTAAGAATTGTCAGCTGCTGCAGGATTCAAATGCACGTGTTTTATATCGAAGTGATTTTATGAGAATAAATGTTATCTTTCTTCTGTCACTGACTCCAGTACATTTCTTCTGTCATTGTGACATTTGTGTAGTTTCACGATGCAATTGCTCCTCTAGATGGTTCAATCTTTGCTACAAAACAGTATTTCAGTCCCTGGCATACATGTAACCAAAAAAAAAAAAAAAAAAAGATGAACCTTACACATCCAGGGAGCAAGAAGACTGCACGGATGTGAATCTCCCTGGAGCCAGGGGACTTTTCCGTATGGTTTGCATGTTCTTCCTGCATCTCTGTGGGTGTAGTGCAGCTTCCTCCCACAGTCCATGGACATGCATTTGGGGATGGGCAACCCCACTAAGGGATGAAGCGGTAGATGATGGATGGATGGAGAAATGGAAGGGAATGATGCCAGCATCATCAAAGCATCCCGAGTGACAGCATTTCACGTCGTCAGTGGAAGCCTGTACTTTCCATTCAATTACTGGACCTGAACAGTTTGAGGCGCTTGTGTATTGTTGAAGAGGATGAGCTGAGCGAGCCCGCAATAACATGGGTGTGACGTGCTCCTGACCTGTTATGTGTTTTATAAGGCATGCACGTGTGTGTGGTAACAAAAGTAGCAGTCAAATTTAAGATCCCAGCCATTGTTTTCTGTGAGTATCTGCCATCAGCACGTCGCCCGCTTGAGGTTTTTATACGGCCTTTTTAGAAAGCTTGGCGATGAATGGTAGGAGTGGCGGTTTTGCAAAAGTCCAGATGAGCCTTCTTTTCTGCCTTGTTCTACGACATGAATCTGTCAGCCTGCGGCCTCACAACTCCGGCTCAAAAAGCCCTCCGGGACTCTTTCAGCCTGACATTGTCATTACTGGACAACACTCAAATGTTCTACAAGATTGAAATGCGGATAACATGACTGACAAGGAAAAAAAAGAAAGCTTGCTCCTCTGTCTTAGTTCAGAGAGGCTACTCACTTGTGTACAGATATTTACCAGAAGGGGAAATGATCCATGACAAAATGACCGACCTGTCAATCAAACCTGGCAACAGCTAGCAGATAAAATGCGAGCTTACTGATTACACTCAAACCAACGGAAGAATGTATGATCCTTCAAGTCTGTCATTAATATCTTCATTTTTGCAGTTGTGGTCGAGACTTTCTTTCTTTCTTTTTTTTTTTTTTTTTTTTCAAACTTTTGGCTATTTCCACTCAGAAGAAAGCACGTGTCGTCAGTTTAAGAAAGCAATCACTTTTCAAACGGTCTGGTTCTGATATCGTTGCAGCCGTCCGTGCAGTGACAGCAATGATGGGGAATGCACACGTCACAAATAGGCAGGCACACAAAGCCTCTGCTGCAACAAATTATAGCATACAGATTAGCTGTAGCATCACGCTCCTCGTGACAGGGTGCCAATACTCGGACAGCCAGCATGGCCTTTCTCCAATAATACTTTTTTATCAGTTATATCCGATAACGCATCAGAGCCACGGGGCTAACCGGAACACATTTGTTTTTTTTTAATTTTGCAACATGTTTGCAAGTTATTGCAGATCCTCTACCCAGTTTGGTGCTGTCACTCTCTGTAATTGTCACTGAAAGCGCAGTTTGCCCCCCCCGTCACTCGGGAAGAGCTCACAAAAACGCGACAAAGACAACGCTTCGGAAAGATTCTTAATCTGCAAGGGAACTGGGTTAAAAGGCAAAATTAGCCTGACAATTACTGTGTGACGGTGCTGTGGAGTCCATGCAGAAAACAAAAGGTATTGAACTGATTAAGTGTTGCCCTTTTTTTCTACTCCCTGGGAAGATCAAACGCACGAGTGCAGCCAGCTCCTTTTTACTGCTGCCATAAAAGTGTCCCTTGCCTCGCAGATGTGAGGCGAGAGCTGGAGAAGTTCGGTTCCTCGCATTGTTTGAAGATTACTGTATCTTTATGTGCATGTTAGAAATGTGCATGTTCAGGAACAGTCCAGTATTCTTAAATTTCACATAGGCAGTGGATTTCAAAAGGCCTCCTGTAAATCTGAAGCCAACACATTCCTGTTTGGATGTGTCCTGGTCCTTGGATTCTGTCTTTCATGCACTGTATTCAAAGACTGCATTAAAAGACGATCATATATAAACACATGGCGCGAATAGTTGTCATGGAATGTGGTAGTCTGTTCATTGGAATGTTAGCCTAAAGACAATAAATTACCACCATAAAGTTGTCACAGTCCACAAACTGTGCAGATCAGCTTTACGAGATGACGCCACAAGTACCAAATCCATCGCTTATTGCAAGTGACATTGTCATTACGTACTGACACAGCATTGCTGCTCCAGTGGGGCATTAAAATGTCTCACTGAAACAGCAACATAAACACGCTGATAAATTACATTTATATGCGATCAGGCTGCAGCATTTGCTGACACCAGAAATGTTTCTCCGGATCTGTGGAGGCGATGGCTCTCATTATCCGGACCGAGACACGAGCGGTGCTGGTTTGTTAATGAAAAATACACAGTGACCTTTGCAAAGTCTCTGTGAAAACTGATAAGAATAACAAACTCTAGCCACGGCGCAGCAAGTTGGTGCGCTGAGGGGGACCTTTCCGCACAAGATCAGCAGGGAAAAACTTGATTTCTCTGGTCTGATTTATCAGATCAGAGCATTGGCCGCACGCTGATTGGGTCAGAAAGGTCACAGCGGCCGTTACTTCTGTCTTTGTTTTAGAAATCACAGCTGCGGAGAGACCAAAAACCACTGGGCTGAATGCGGCCAGGCTGCAGAAGATTTGGAATCGGTTTAAAGACAGTTTTGCTCCAAAAAGAGTGTGGAGGAATTTATATAATAGCTAACGTCTTAATGCTAATGTCTTAATTAGCCTATAAGAAATAATAGAGCCCAGGACCCGCCAAGTCATGACAAAACTGCAGCGACAGACTGAAAAAGACATGTCAAAGGCAAAGTCATTCAGCACCAAGGTAACAGGCTAATTTTAGATATTTTGGAGAGCGTTTACAGTAGAGGTAGACGTCAAACGATCCTTTTATTAAGCGTAGGTGTGTCTAGCAGACAGTGCATGAATGTGTTTTGAGTCCTTTTCTTTTTCCAGATCTACTTGCGGTATTGTGCATCTGCAAAAAGAGCATTGAGAAACAATTAGAGGATTTACAACCAAGTGTCAAATTAAACTGCCTCAGAGTTCATCCAGTCATTTTCATAAATCCTTGCATGGATGGATTTATTGTAAGACATTACAATAGGCTACCAGACCAACTATGAATTTGCTGAGTTGATGATGGCAATGTGTTTTTTTTATACCGCAGGCTTGTTTCTCAGTACTCAGCAGATCACTGGGAAACATCGGGGACAATGCAATAACAGTTGTCACGTGAGACGCAGTCAGCCCTGCATGGGTTTGTTAGTTCTGATGCAATATTGTGGTGAGAAATGCATAACAGCGTTGTTGAGCGTTGTTGACTAAGTGGAGCCTAAACATCAGGATATTCTCAGTAATTCAAAAAGGGATTCTCAATTTTCTCAAAATTGTTCAGTTTTTAAAGTCCCTGTAATTAAGTCCTACCTGGAAAACGTGACAGGACTTAATTGTTCGTGCCCTTTCTCATGCTCCGGCTGAGGCCACAGAGGTGTGAGCAGCCCCGGCCTCGGCCTGAACCTGGTTCGCCTTCTGAACCTCATTATACCTGAGTCCCGAAGATCAACCAAGCATCTGCTGCATATTCTGACTTTCTCCTCTCTTCATTGTTCTTCTGATTTCAGCACTTTTGTTTTTGGGCTGGGTGACCAAACCAGCATTTATTTGAATTACTGAGTCCCTTGCGCTTGCTGGAGTGACAGCTCAGGGAACTCACTCGCACCATGCCGTTGGGTCTTTTGTCTTGATGTTCCCACAAGTTCGGTCAACTTTTTGTGTTTTTGTCTGTTTGTTTTTGTTTTTGCTGTTGACTGTTTGTTGCACATTAATTGTGAAAAGCCACATGCGGGAAAAAAGGCTTATGTGATCGCATTTGGCCAAGCCACAGGCATAATTGTCTTTGGGATTTCCACTTATAAAACAATGGCTTTGGCCAGCTGTGGAAGGCAGTTTTTCATACGAGCCAGCTAAAAAAAGGAGAATGTTTTCTGCTCTCCGCTGATTTAAAGCTCCAGAGTTAGGCTGTCATTACAGAATTCCACTGGGACTGCTAATGATGCAAAACTGGCTTCAGCTGAAGTGAGAGAGGCTGTCGCTGCGAACGAATGTCCTAGATGCAGCAAACGTATCTGAGCAACAAACAAAAAGATTAAGAACATTGCCAACGAAAAAGAGAAAGCTATTGATTATCATTTGGCTCGCAGAGATTTCTTTCTTTTTTTTTTTTAAATTGTGTCTAGCACTTAATGGAGCAGATACTGGATATGGTGTGGGGGGGAGGGGGGGCAATTCAAGATTGAGTTTATGTCCTGTGTGCTACTCAATCTGCATCTCAAAAGCAGTATTTAAGCAATCTTATTGACTTCTGTAGATGCACTCCATTTAAGTTAACTTTTTTGTGGCTGAGATTGATTAAGAGAAATACCAGCCTCCTTTTAATGCTCTAAGCCATATTAATTTCCACTGAGAAATCCATAATTGTCCTTTTACATCAAATGGAATGGAGATTTATCTGTACTCCACTTCCCCTTGATGAAACCAGCTCCAAATATTATTGTTCACTCTGTGCGCTAATGCAGTTGTACTGAATTAATAATATTATGTATATGTAGTGTGACTGTATAGTTATGCTGCTGCAAAGAAAATAATAATAATAATAATAAAGAAAATAGCATCCAACAAATTTATCTATCTATCTATCTATCTGCAGCCCAGTGTCTTTCCTCATTATTAGGCATCGGACAAGCTGCATGACTTACATAAAATATGGATCTTTGGGGGAAAAAAAAAAAAAACAGCATGACTGATTTTCAGTGCAGCGTTTCTGTGTATGATGCAGCTGTTTAGCAGAAATGAGTCACCACCATTTGGCACTGATGTACCAGCATTGCTGTCTGATAGCCAGATGCGATGGTCCCAATTAAATGTTTTCATGACAAATGTCCAACCTCACTGCAAATGCCGCTTTATCATTTATTGTCTGGATGCTTTTCAGATGATCGTCTCTTTCAAGATGTTGCAGCTCCTTTTCTGAAATGAGATAACTCGCATATAAATGCAGCAATGTTTCAAGTTGATAATGAATGAAAGGGAACTTCTGGATCTCATGGGTGGAACAATGAATGTATCATTGCACTATGGCGTAGAATGACAGCGTGAAAATATCCAAACTTTGTTGACTGTTGAAGAATTATGTATTATTCCCGTTTCCTGACCCTGACTTCAAAAGTAATAGGTTCCAGGTTAGGAGCGCACATTGCTCATTGATTTACAACTTATCACTGTGTGACTTCAAAGGTTATTTGTTCAGCGTTCAACTTGAAAAATAACTGAAATCGTCACTTCTCTGGGACGTTGTTGGCAAACTGTAGCAGCAGCACTGATTCAAATAATGTACCATAAATCTGCTGAGACACGCCGATTCCAGAGGACGTATTAACTCAAAGCGCCTCAGACCTGGCTGACAAAAAAGTTTCATAAAGCTGCTCACGTACATCCATTTCAACAAACTTCATGCACTCCTCATAAAACATTCTTGGCCCAGACTTTATTCCTCTCATCTCTCATTCAGCAAACGTGCTATCGCATGACCAACAATATAATAAAACAAAAGCTCAAGACAGGCCATGGTATCTGTTCTTATTAAACAGTTAAGAGGCCTTTTTTAAAGAGAAAACTGTCCGCTTCAATCTCTCTGAAGGTCTTAATACAAATATGATGAAGTGGAGAACTGTGAGTATTCCATTTTGGGCTAAATTCATTAAAGGAGAAATTAAATTCAAAATAATATGGAAAGGTTAAGACTATATGACTATAAGATGTGATGTGTCAGAATGTAATGTGCAAAAATCTAAGGAATTTCAGGGTCACGAGTGAAACTCGGCCACATCTTCAGTCACCCTAATATAAATATTAACCATCTACTTTATGCCAAGCACCGCAGATTCGAGTGTGGCTGGGTTACATGGTTGTGCAATGCCTCCTTGCTAATTCAATAAGGATTATTTCAGTGTAGATAGCACTGAAAGTTAGGGCTACACATGAAGTGCAAGTGCTCGAAGCTTACCGAAAGGTTTCGATTTTAGTTGTCATCCATTCCGTGTTAGACTGGAACTTGAAGCATTTGGTTCCCCGGCCTAATGTTTTCATGTTGGCACTCGCCTTCTCACCCGAATCGGTGCCAGATGTTTTTTTTTTTTTTTTTTTTTTTTTCTCAGACCTGAAGCACAGTGACTCGCTGAGACCTCACGCTGCTGCACAAACCACCAGATTATACACACAAACTGGCACCATTTAATGAGTCGGACGACTTCTTCAAAGAGAAATTACATCCATTTAAACCTGTCCAACACATCAGCCAAAGAGACGCAGAAAAAAACTGTCTACCTTCAATTTACGGCGAATGCAAACCGCAAAGACAAAAGTGGGACATGTGCAAGTTATTATGAATGTGCTCTATTCTGTTTGATGAGTGCAGCATGTATAATATGGGGAGAGAAAAGGGAGGGGTGGAATATCTGTCCACTATATCTGTTCAGTTCGGGCTTTGAAAAGGGAGGAAAATCAAAGGGATGCTTTTTCAGAGCTAAATGCGAACTTCTTTTACAACTGAGCAGTATACAATCATCATTTCAGCTGTTCTTTTAAGCTCTCAGTTGTTTGGCACTTTGTCACAGGTGATCACAGCAAAGTCATGACCTGGGAATAAAAGTACAGTCTGACCTACGGACCGAAATCAAAAAAACAATTAAGGGTGTAGCGCTTATGCTCAAATGCATTCGATTGTGGAGCTGTAAGTATGTTGATATCATTGATATCACTGACAGCTGCTTCTTTGGGGCTGAGGACCATCACACCAAAGAAGTGGCTAAAAGACAGATATTGGATCTGTCTGACGGACAGTTGAGAGCTTACCAACAGCAGAGCTAACGTGGGAACAGTGACTTGCGCAAATAAACCCAAATAAAAGAATTTATTATAGACTAAATTGTACCAAAACTAAAATGAACAAAAGTGAGTCAGTTGGATCAGTGTCATGCAGCAACAATATAATACCCTTGCCCACCCATACACAAAAGTAAAACAGCGCTTTTATGCTAAAAATTCCTCATGTGGCTCCTTTTTGACAAAGGAACTGGTCTAATAAATGTGCAGCTTTGCTTTTGATATAACTTCCTCGACACGCTCTCATGTAGAACAGCTGGGCAATTGAGTTCACATTAGGCTGTAGCCGACCCTTAATCTCTTCCATCCCGCCAAGCTAGCAACGCGGCCTGGATCGTCAAAAAAAAAAGAACGGCAGGAAGTGACACCTGGGTCTCCAGAGCCTCAGTGAGCACCTAACAGAAGGATCAGCTGAAGTACCCTAGCAGAACAAGCTGATGATCAGAGGCTGGAAACACATAGTCGCCACGTGTAAACGTCCGAGGTGAGAGGTGGGCCAAACGTGCAGGTGTGTCCGTCCAGCATTAATTGTGTGTCACAAATATCCGGGTGAACTCAGGTAACCTAGCGGTAATAAATCTGCTCCCCTGACATGTGTTTTACAGACAGCTCCACTTTCTGTGTCTATCTGCTGTAAAACTCAGCCAGGAGGGGAGAAGTCTGGCCAACACGTTCTTTGAAACACACACACACAATGCGCAAGTTGAAATATTGATGGTCCTATGGCATGTGCGAGCACATGCTGGACTCGGCGCATCAGTTTCACAGGCCATGTTCCTCTCCCGCCGTGTTTAAAGTGGAACCACACAGGGTTGTGGCCCCTACCTTTACATCTGGACATGTTGCCGCAGAAGGCCTCACTCCTCCTGCCTCATCCTCTTCATCCTCCATCAGAAATTCATCTCACTGTGTTTAGAATTAATCCACACGTACTTGTGCAGCAAAGCAGTAGCCAAGCTAAATGACAAACAGACTAGCACAAGGAATTAAGACTTACTTGTAACTTTATTGGTATTTCCCCACCCCTGTTTACCACTAATCCTGTCTTGGGAAAAGGGGGTTATATTTCATTTTTCTTTCCTGGTCATCATTTTTGGTGTATTTTGAAGTAATTAAACAAATATGTCATATTGCAACAACAGTATCTCTTTTTTTAGCATTATCTGTGCAAATATAAAATGATCCGGGGCCTTAAAGGAGCCATTAGAGCAGCATCGTTATTTAAGAAAAAAATAAAATAAAATAAATTAAATAAATAAAATAAGCTACTTTCAGCCCCACATTTTTTTGCAAATGTAGAGTACACACTCTCTAAATCTCTGTGTTACGTCCATGTCCATGCTATTAAAAAAAAAAAGAGAACTTTGTGTGACAAAAGTTCCTGTCCCATAAGATTAAAAGAAATCTCAGACATGGCACTTTTCCCCAATTTTCCTTGTCATTTAAAGGTCTTGACATTTGAAAGGGACACCGAATGGGACAAGCAGAGCTGAGCTTTCCCTCAGCTCGCCTCGGGTGTTTCATGGAGCTGTACCCAGCGTTCATTTAATCAAGTAGGCATGGTGTGGCAACTGCTTGGGCCCATAAGTATATATGTCTTGTGGTTTCACTGGTTTAAGACAGGACGGATGTGGCACTTGCAGCAGCCTGTCCTGGTTTGTTTCTGGTATGTTTGTTTTGACAGTCGGTTAAGACCCCACAGCCAGGACCTCTTCACCCAGGCTGATCCCAAAACAGGTTGAGGTTCAGGTTTTAAAGATAGATATAGAATATATATATATATATATATTATTATGGGGTGGAGTCATTTAATTTGCGTCTCTTTTTTTAAATAATTATTCTCTGCCCTTTGGCTTTTTTTTTTTTTTTTTTTTTTTAGAATTGAACAGAAATAGTCACACACTCAAACAACTCAGCTTAGCACACCATATGCAGGAGCATTAATCGCTTCTTCTTGGGCCTTTGCCTTCACTGCCCGATTCACGATTCAACAAATGTTTCTCGGAGCGGCACGTCTGTAGAGGATGTCAGAAAAGAACTTTGAAACGTACGCCAATGCCAACACTCTGTTGAAAAAGAAAGGGGAGCTTTTGAAACAACTCCCACCGGAGGCCCTGGCTGAAAGGAAGACCAGCGGGCTATTGAAAAGATGTCCGTTTTTCCAACTTTTTCTATATGTAAATCCACATTCCCTATGGGTTCCATTTCTCAGCTAGATATCTGTATATGGAGCTACTTTATTATGGACAAATCCTCTTTAATGTTCTTGTGGGGAGAAGAACAGCTGAAGCGGAGATAAAAATGAGAAAGCAATCTGCAGCAGCTGTTGAAGTATTAATACAAAAATTAACTACTGTGTGTTGGTTAATTGCTTTCTGCTTAATGTGCCCTCAAAAGCTTTGATTCCCCTTTTCTGTTACACAATCGCAAATGCGGCGGGATATCAAGAGGCATGTGAAATTAAAGAGTCCATTTAAAGGAGCGGCCCTCCTTCTCTCCCATTATTCTTCTCATGGCTCAGCGGTCATAATGGACTCATGTGTTGAATAAGCAGAATGGTCACATTAGACACCTGCTACTGTGGTGGTGGCAGTCACACAGGGAGCAGCTACACACAAGTGCTGCTCATCCATCAGGACTCCGTGCAAACATTTGTGAGAGCGTAAGTTGGTCACGCACCGCTCCGGAAATCATACGCCTACACAAGCGGCTGAGTGACGAAGAATGGTTTGAAACAGCACAGCTGGCATAAGTGCTTTAACTGGCAGTGTGTTTTATTTACATTAGTGTCTGTAACCACTTCGCCTCTCAGATCCGTACTGATGGAGCCCACATGGAAGCAGTTAAGAATGTGTCCCTTTACAGAAGTACAAAGCCAATTCATTTTTGGCCTCATGAGGAGACGCAAGTTTTCTCCTCGGGAAACCAAACTGTTGCAGGTCTCTCGCTCATTCTTATCCTGTGTTGTGAAAGAGTCAGCATCAGACAAAGAAAGGAGAAATGTGTTTCTAAATGGACATTTTGAGGTTATTTATTCAGAACAAATAATAAAATAAAAACAATGACAGTTCATGCTCCATTGTTTCCATTGTTGTCCATTAGGTGGCTTACTTGTTCCACAAACTCAGTGGTGATGCTTGGGAGCTCATAGTTTGTGATTGGCTCATGGTCAACATAATAATTTATAATAATAATAATAATAATAATAATAATAATAATAATAATAATAATAATAATAATAATAATAATAATAATAATAATAATAATGCTGGATAAGAGTGTTGCATGTGACATACAAGAGGTCAGAGAGAGGGCTGCCACCACAGAGCAAAAGCCAAAAGATAAAGAAGAGGGCAATTCAAATTGACACACTTGTGCGCGCACTGTCTCTTTCTGTTACACCGGTACACACTTTCGAATAACACATATGCACAGTTTTCCCACACACACACACACACAAACAGTATTGCATTGTTTTATTGAACATTAATACTATTTTTTTTTTTAATTTAAAGAAATAAAATTAAAAGATGCACAATTACAAGTGCATGACAAATGGTGGAATGGTATGCAGTATTCAGTTGTGCATGTTCATCCTAGCATAATGACTTATAAAGGAATATACAGAGAGGAGGCAACACGGGTTATATATGGGAAGACTCCCGTCTTCCTCTCCACTTTGATATTGCATGTGTTGCAAACATGGAGTTGTGTGTATCCATTCCTGCAGCAGCACCTCAAACTGTCATTAAAGTGCATGTCCTCAGGTGGAAAATGACTTCTGCGGGGGGAGCTTCTTCGATGATAACATGAATTTGCTCTAAAATATGTTGCTTTTCTCAGCACATCATGAATAAGTAAACGCTGATGAAAACCTTTTGCATTTTCAGTATCATTCCTAATGCTTTTGCTTTTAAGATGCATATTGAGGCATGCATAAAACATTTTGCATCCCCCCCCCACACACACACACCCGCTGCAGCCACAAAAAAAATGATAGAAGACATTTGTGCCAAAATATATAATAAAAATAATATAATAAATAACACATCACTCTAAATCCATTTAGCCACTTGTTTAAGTTTAGGGTGCTTGGATGAACTTCATAGGCTGTCTCAATTTATCCAATTGTCACTATTGCCCTGGAAAACAGGACTTTAATATTGGCCTCGGCATTGATACGCTTTTCACTTAGTACTGAGAGGATTAAATCAATTATGTTGATTCTGTATTTACTGCTCGCATGGCCACTGCCGTTTGTAATTAGCTTATTGCTTTTGATCTGATGTAATGTGATGAAATGGCTGGAAGCAGCTCTGGGAGCCTGTTTGGCTGGAGCGACTGGGGTGGGCGCCACATCCAGTTCCTCATTGAAGCCCATCCGACTGTCCGAGCTTGGGGAGAGGAGGAGATGGGGCACCGGAGCGACTCGCGTGAGCAGCCACAGACAGAGAGGTGGGGGGATCGGTGTCAGGGTGGAGGGGGGGGGGGGACCACCCTCTGAGATGGAAGCATCATCCCAATCTCGTTCCCCCTAGAAGACTTTTTTTTTTTTTTTTTCAAACGCATGTGTAATTACACCCCAAACTGCCCTGCCCCACCCTCAAACGAAAGATCCCGCAACACCTGATATCTTCAGGTAGGACGCCATAAGGGGGCCATTGCAATGATAGGGCTCCAAGGCCTGAGGGTCCGCTTGAAGAAACTAGCATTCAACTCTGGCCACCCACATCAATCAAAGACAGACTGATCATCTGCTTTGGAGAAAAGGGGCTGTTTATTCGGTGAAAGCTAATTGTTCTACCTCACCACTGTTCTTCATCCAAGACTGTACTACAAAGCACAAAGGATGCAGAATTGGAGTTGAAATAGTCCACAATATTTGGACTTGCCTGAAGTACTGGATGACATTTTAAGGACAGAAAATCCTTCTTAAGTTATTTCTGTCAACCTTTTGGTAAACACACAGATGAAATCTTTGGCTTAACTCATACAAGAATGATCTGAACCTCAGTTAAATGTACAGTTTCATGTGCTGCCCATCTCCCCTCAAAAGGGAATGGCTCCAGCATGACTTCCATTCAAACAACCCCCTCCTCCACCACCCTCTTCCTCTCCAAAACTGGTGCAACAGACACATGGTGCACTCCAGACTGTTCTGTTTATGAAAGAGGTCATGATGCCACATATGGTCAGCGTGTTAAAATACACACAGTTCCTGCTGTGGCAGCTAAAAATGTATTGTGGCTGTCTGTACATACGGGAATAAAATAAACTCTCAATGTTTCAGCAAGTAGTGCTGAGAATTTAATGATTGAGTACTTGGAACTTTGGTCAGGTTTGTAGATATAAATGCAAAAAAAAATAAAAAATAAAAAAAAAACAAAACAAACAAAAAAAAAAAACACACCCATTTCTTATGATCCCAAAGATATTGGGTTGGACGTCAGTAATGTTCAAAGGCTTGTTTGACTGTTTGACTTGGCAGGACAGTATGCACCGATTTCCCTGGGATAAGTGCGTGTCACACGCCATCCGAGAGAATAGCAGGGCCACAGTATGCTGTAGGAAACTAGCGGTGAAAGTACACACATGCAATAACAGCCACAGGCAATTGATGTGTGCCAAGGAGTCTAAGCTCCGAAAAAAACTGGCCCAAGGGGTGAAGGGGTGACTGATAAATGGAATACAGTAGAAAAAAAACAGTCCTTTCCCTTCAAAGTAAGTTAATATGCACCACTTTATTGTATTGTTTTGAGCAATTCTTATTATTTGTCTAGGCTAGAATGTTTTTCTTTACCTCTCCTTTGAATACTTTAATAAGACAAAAGTTGGAGAAATGATGTAAATTGAGTGGGCAAAATGAGTAGGGCCTTTTTTATAATTCTTTTTTTTTTTTTTTTTTTAATCAACACACCATAAGTAAAGCCTCCACTGACTCGACTTTCTACCCGCAGATGTCAAAGGAAGTTTAAGATGGGCCATGTTGTGGGTGTTTTTTTTTTGATGCCCTCCCTCTCATGAGGTGAAACTCGCAACAAAGACGTGTCAGACATGCGTGCAATTTAACGCCTACCTTCTCTGAACCAATGCAGTAAAATTGGGCTTTCTAATTGCTTCATGTTATTAAAAGACTGCAGATTTCATAAAAAAATTAAATTACTGGACCTCACCAGACAGCAAAAAATAAAATAAAAAATACAGTTTGAAGAGTATCTGAGGCGCCAGTATGGGTGAACACAAGTTCAAGAGGGCATGACGCCCATCTTTACAAGATCTGTCCTGTTTCTTGGTGAGTTGTCATGATCCGTGTCCACTGTGATCTGCTCTTTCACCTAGCAGTTGTGGGTATAATAACTAACCATAATTCCATCTCCTGCTGGGTTATGAAAACCTCCCCTGTTGCTCCTTAACTTTTTTTTTCCTTTCCTTTCCAATTGCAGGGTCATACATTAGCAAAGCATGCAGGGAAGAGTTGCAAAAAGAAGGGCCGGAGAAGATCGGGGGGGGGGACCTGCACTCACGCACACGAAAAAGGCATTAAAACATGTGTAATAAGAAAACATGTGGTGTGTAACTGTTGGAAGTCATCAACGACAGAAAATAATTAAAGTGCAGAATGGCGGAAGGGAAAAAAAAACTGAAGCTGTCTTTTCGCGGCTAGGAGACCACTGTCATCATGTCTCAGGAATTAGGCAAACATATGCTGGTCTGCTGCTGTTGAAACCGAGGCGCCTTGCTCAGGCTGCGGTTTGGGAACATGAAAGACTTTGTGGGATGAGCAGGAGGACTGGCCCTAATTCAGGGTCTCATTGCCAGGGAAGCTGGCAGCAAACTCCAATTGTGGGACAGGGAAAGGAATTTGGTTACATGTTCCAGAGAGGACCGCAGCTCCAAACAAACGCAGGCAAAAGGCTGCTGAGCAAACCATTCTGCCACTCTGTCTGCACTCAACCCCCCCACACCCACACCTCCGCCCCACTCGCCGCTGACGAGATGAGGGACTTGCTCCCACCTGACTGGACCGCAGAGGAGGCCTGAACATACCGCACAGGAATGAAGAGGGTCAGGTTCACATCTGAGCCTGAAGCTGTACCGAGATCCAGTCGCTTCAGAATTCAGGGATCTGGCAGCAGCCCCCGTTATTTGGAAGGCTTTTTTTTTTGAAAACAAAGCAGGCTTTGTGTTGTTTTATTGCAGCCACTTAAGCTTTTAAACACTATATCCAACTCTTAGAGGATGCACAGAGGTCAACTGTGAGATGTACAAAGAAACAGAGAAGTCAGAGCAACAGTAATCTCCAGATTTCAGAGTTAAATACCATTGCTGTAACATGATAAACTTTGCAAATTGGATAAAACTCTTTGCAGGGCCGATCCACAGGGCAGGCACATGTTGATTGCTATGGGGAGGAAAAAAAAAAGAAACAAGACATTTTCTGGCATTATTAGCTGGCCTGCGAGAGATTAGATTAATCAAGTCTCCATTCGGGGTACACATGATTATGGCTGACTGTTTACAAGTTTTCTCAGATGTGTTCGTGTTCTTTGTGCCAGGACATGTCGGTGGAGCTCGGAGCCTGACGCTCTATCACACACGCAGTGGTCTTATTTCAAACCAAGCTGCAGTGAGAAATCGCTCACTTTCTGAGAGCAAAAAGTTCAAATCTGCAACAGTTTCGGCTCTTGTTAGCATGCACTTAACTTCCTGGGGTCTCAGCTGCTGTGAATGCAGTCAGCATACACCGGGTTAGTACCAATATAAAAGTGACATTGATGGCAATATTTTTCTCTGGGGAGAAGATGGAGGTGGAGGAAACTTGCCATGATCAGTACCATGCCCAACCAGCGAGAGGCAGCACAGACTGCAGGATAGAAGGATTACGGCGCACACACATTTGTGTGCCTCTATCTACAGAAGGCGAGTCACTTGATTGGCTAAAGCTGACCATATCAAACATCTGGGCTGCAGCCCTAAATGGCCAGTGGCGGAGGAGACAGGCAGGATCAGGGGCCGGAGGAGTGGTGACATGTGGCATGCAGAAGGGGGAAAGTTTGGCTCGCAAGACTCCAACTGAGAGAAATGCTGGGTTACTGTTAAAGGCACTGTTGTCGCACATTTTCATCCGCTTCTAATTACAACATAGCTGAGGTTCAGTGGCAGCCAGCACAACTGCTGTTGTTGCTGTTTGTTGATGTTACGCAGTCCTCACCAAGAAAACACTTGTCACACACACGCATTCAGATGCGCAGTCAAGACCAAGTCACTCTGACTCATGTGACAGGAGTGTATTGATTTTGTGCAGGTTTTACTGTAAGAGCACATGCAGTAGAAACACATCTTTCCACAAAGTAATCATTGCAATGAAATGGTAACCAGAGCCCAGTATAGAGACACAAATGTGTTGGGTGTTAGTGTGACCGCAAAACCAAAAACACTATGGAGACATTATAGTGAAGTGGTTATCACAACTTGTACATATGTGGAAAAATTCAGTGCGGTGAGGAGACATGTGAGTCAGTTGTATGCCACATCCGAACGTGGGGGGACTCAAATTATTTGAAAATGTTCTAGCCGCCAAGTGTAGAGAAAAGGAACGATCCTGCAGAAATGTCCGCCGAACGACACAAGTTTGTTAGTTGCAATAAACAAAAGGAGAGAAAGTTGTAATTGTTATGTGTTTTAATTGTTGCTAATGAAGGCTTTAAAAAAAAAAAAACTCATACATTTGACTAACTCACAACATGAGCAACACATGTGACTGAGTGATGCTGACATTTATGAAAACCAAAGTTATAGCTGAAAGTCTGTCTAAATACATACTGTACATTACATGCCACAGTTTCTGAGTCTGTAATTTAATGTTAGCAATTAAAAACTTCTGTGCTCCCTCCCAGAGCATGCAATTTTACTGAATCAACGCCTTGAAATGAAGCTCTCTTTTTACTTCGTCTTCTCCTGTGACAGACTTGTGTCTCCCGGAGGAATTTGCTATTCCAAACCGCAGTCTGCTGATCCCCATGTTGTTTTCACGTCCAATCACACAATTTATCTCCAATTGCTGACTAATTACCAAGAACTATGGGCTATGGGAAAGGCCCCAAAATGGCAGCTTGATGTTTTTGTGGTTCAGCATTGAGTTGCTGCTTGTGTGTGTTTTTCGCTCCTTTTTTTTTTTTTTATTTTTTTATTCAGGCATGTGCTTTACAACTGTCTGTCTGTCAACGTAAAACATGTAGAAGTGGGGTCAGATGTGAGAGAGGTCAAATTTGGGTGAATCGTTTACTCATCAAGAAGTATTAAATTCTAAAAAAAAACACAAAAAACGTTCCACTGTAGCAGAATGTCACCGGTCACCGGTAGGGCAGCCAAGTAACTTGACTGATGGACGGATGAAATAATGACAGCCTAACTGGTTTGGTGTGAATTTGAGTAGACTGTGCCTTTACAGAAGTGATTTATTTTCTCCTTTTCTGGCAGAGTCTGTCTGTCCTGAAATAAAGCTCATGTGAAGCCTTAAAAAAATAGCTGTGAAGGCCCGTTAACCTACTCTACCCTACCGGTAAGAGTAATTTGAGGAGTCGTGGAAAAGAATTATCATTTAATTCTCTTTCTCTGTGATCTTAGATCCTGTGGATAAATTAATCTGATGACATGTCATACCTTTGCTGATGCGTGTGCCAAACACCTGAGGTGGCTTATATAGAGACGCTGTGCCAAGTGACACGTGTGATTCTCTGGAAAGAATTGCACAATGGAAGAGGGGGTGGTTAATGCCTCAGTTCACGATGAAGCACAGAATTATGGAGACAAGGTGTGTCATCTAATTCTGTGCTTCTTTCATCATAATCTGTAAGAAAAGCACACCAGAGGCCACAGCCCCCAAACCACTGCTGATCACACACCTACCTATGGATTATTTCAGCATTTTTTTTTTATCTGTAGAGTAAGCCAAATGTGTGTGTGTGTGTGTGTGTGTGTGTGTGTAGGTGTGTCTGCGATCATGTTAACTGACAAGTTGTCTACAGTTCTACCACATTAGGTAACAGACTGTGACAGAAGTGAGGTCTGTATATGTTCACTGCTTGTTATAACTATTAGGAATTACTACGAAACAATGTTGTCCCCTAATTCTCCCCCTCTGCCCCATTATAACCAATATTGTTAACAGTTCTCTCCAGTTTTGCTCAGACTAGGTCATCCTCCATGTGGATGGCTGCTCCATTTCCCATTCCCCAGAGATATGCAATCTAGAGGTCCTATCCTATCCTACTTTCTTTTACTGACTTTTCTTTTACCTCAAAAATAGCTCCAAACTCTGGCCTTCACTTTCTGACTCTGCTCCTAACACACTGGTCCATGCCATAACCTCTCGCCTGGACTATTGTAACGGAGTCCTGTTCCGGCTCCCCAACAAAGCCCTAGATAGACTACAGTACGCCCAGAACTGCAAGTCCTGCATCACCCACAAACAGCTCCTGCTCGACTATAATGCTCACCATGACTGAGGCCCACAATACCCATCAGACCTTCCGGATGATGAAAACACAGCAGGGAATCTTCTGACTTGGATCTCCCTGGCGTCCTGAAACCCAACAATTGGACATTCAGGGACTTTCAGTGTGGCTGCCCCACCCTCTGGAACACCAGCCTCTTTGAGACATTTGTCTTCCCAGGCCTGAGGCTGCTAAATTGTCGGTTGTTGAAAAGCGCCATATTATTTATTATTATTATTGCTTCACCTTTATGATTTAGAAATAGATTCTTAAAACATAATATGTGAATACGTGAACATGCTCTGTTGAGTGTAGTCTTTAAATAAAATAAAACGTGTATAATTATTGCTTCATAAGCGAGTGGACTGTTGCGGTCCATATTTCCGTTTAAAGATGTCTCACTTTTTTGTGGCAATACCCTTATCAGCCAGTTTAGCCTGAGACTTGGCTGCCATCCCTCACGACGAAATAGTTGCCTGCTTTTAACATAATTACATTTCTGTTGCTTTGATTCCAGTTCGAAGTAATAAAACATGTCTAACCCGAACCTCAGAATCTCTCCACAACTACAATTAAAGTTAAAAGTGTAGTTGTTTTATGATAAGAGCTGCAGGCTCTGCAGCCACCAAGCATTACCACCTGCTTCTGATTGGCTAGTGGCATGTTATTTTCCCCTCACACATACCCCAGCATGCACTGGGGTTTATTTATTAGGAATAAAGAAAAGGAGTCACTAATCTGTATTCGGATCAGCGGACTCCCCCCTGCACGCACGCACACACACACACACACACACACACACACACACACACCCATTCTTGTACTTCTATCTTTCTAAGGACTGTTGTAGGCATAATGTATTACCCAGCCTCTTACCCTTACCATCCCAACTAACTCCCTGACCCTAACCTTAACCTAAACCCAACTCTGGCCCCAACCTTAAAACCAGGACCTAACCCTAAAACAGGCCTTAAAAGTTGGGAAGACCAGTTAAAATGTCCTTGCTTCTCAAAAATGTTCTCTCTTTGCTAGTAGAACAAGCTTTTTGGTACTCAGAATGTAGCAAGTACAAGATACACACACACACACGCACATCTGTGTACCAGCTGAGCAGGGAGCTGTCCCACTGTTAGGATTTCACATATCAAAGCGCCTGGAGTGCTTTGGCACCGTTGGGTTAGTTGTCCTTTTTCACAAAAGATAAACAAGCAAAGGGCTTGGGATGCGATCCAGACACGCCTTTGACACAGTGTTGAAATAGGGAGTTGGCTGTATGACACATGTGATCTACATGTGTAAAAAAAAAGCTGTGGCATTTTTCTTTTAAAAGTCATCACCCGTTGTATGTCCTCTGCCTGGGGCAGCCCACTTTTTTTTTTTTTTTTTTTTAAATGATCTACCCTAAACTACACCACAAAACAACATAATGTTCCAGAATGGTTCAAACTTTAGCTCAAGGCTGCTTTTGGTTTAGAAGTGCATGGAAAAAATTACTTCTAGGTGTGTGGCACTTGTGTGACGTGTGTAAAGATCTTTACAGAGGTCAGAATACAAGTGAGACACGGTAGCATAACCAAAGCGCACAAACAGAGTGATGTAAAAACCGCTCCAGAAACCATGCTCGACTCAAAGGAAATATCATTTTGCAAACATAATATTTGCAAGAGGTAACGTCTATTTTTATTTACTGTCTTTTAAACACAAAACGTAAAAAGAGAGACCCTATTTTTTTCAAAGGAAAAGAGAAGGCCCTGTCGGTTAAAAAAAAAAAAAAAAAAAAAAGCATTAAATGGATCTGTCCGGCAAGTATGACTTTAAACCTTTTTCAATACCGATCATACCGATCATCAAACAAGACTGCAGTGTGACTTGTCCAGGTAAAAAAGAGAGTCAGAGGACTCATTTAAAGCAGCATCCCTGCAGTTGAAAGACAACCCAGATCGAGGCACACTGAGTTAAACTAAGCAATGTGGCATTGGAATTAAGTAAACCAAAAAGACAGAATTCCTAATTTCCAGTTTGACTTCTGAGGTTGGATTTGATGAGTGAAACGTGTCTGCGCTCCACTATAAACCAGCCTGACACACACTCAAATGTACAGTAATTAGAGGTGAAGGAGGCCTCCAGGGGAGCGTAAGAAGCACTGTATGTGAGCATTTGGGCGTGATTTAAACTTTTCAGCCAGTGTTATATGTACCTGTCACCATCGGCACGCTCCACAATGTCAGTTAATTGGGAAACGTGGAGAAATGTAAGCGAATAAATAAACGCACTTCGTTCTCTGTGTCAGTGGTCAGGCCGTTGGGTTCGGGTACAGTTGGGGCTGTCAGATAGATTCCTGATTGCTTGCCAAGCCTGAGTCAGTTTCGCATTCATCAGTGTGCACTTTTAACATTTATTAGTAACAAATGGGCAGATTAATTCAATAAATGTGTGTATGTGCTGGTTGAGAAAAGATAGAATAGAACAGATCTTTATGATCCAAGAAGGCATGAAGATTTGCACATCAAAAGACATCCGAGCCTTGTTTTCTAGTACTAACAATATATATCCTGACTCAAACATCAGTCATATGTGTGCCGTATGTGTATCTTCTACTGAATTCAGCAACTGGTTAAAATACAAGGCCTAAACCTGGTAACACTGACTCAAGAGGGAAAACATGCACATTAAAGACCAGAAAAGCCCTAATAAAAGAGCCCTCTAATGTAAAACAGTCCTCATCAAAGCGATCCCTCCAGATATGTGTTGAACTTTTACATATCATATTAATGCCATTTTGGCCATGGTTCACTTGGGTTGTGTTTGATGTGCCAGGCTGCCATAACTCTGGGCTAATGGGAGCACTAATGAGAAGAGTTGGCACTTTGTAAACACTATCAAGGGCAGGTGGAGTGAGAGGTCACACTGGTGCACGATCCTTTACAGTTGGATTATTTTTAGATAAATTCAAGTTTTAAAATAATCATAGTTCTGGTAGATGAAACCGATAGGATGTTCTTATGAACATATGCGGTTCAGCTGCGAGGATGGTGACAAAGCATAGGTTTCCCCAGGAAAAAAAGAGGTCAACTGTGCCTTTACAAGAGACATTTGGTCCTGATGGTGTGGACAACGCATATGATGTCTACTTCTGTAGGCTTTTATGACATCTTTGAGCCTGAAATTGTGCGTGGGATTTTAAAAGAGTCCTCTTTGTGTGTCGGAGCCTCATTTCTAATGGGTATCTTATAAAAGTTGCCCAGTGATCATAGTGTTCAGCAGAAGCAAAGCACATCCCCATTTGAGGTTCTGGAAGTGATCCCAGAAGAGGAGGTATGCCACATCTTAGACTAATTTTTCACTTCACTATGGTCACCAAAAGCCTCTTTCCTGTGGGTCTATGTAATGACTGATTGACGTTTAATCTTGTGTGTGTGTTTAATGTGCAGTTAGTTATTTTTCTATTTTAAAATGAATTATTTGTTTTTAATAGCTGATGTGCCACAGAGAACTTTAAATGTGGGCTATCATAAGGTTCCAGTTCATTATGTTTGCCGTAAGGCAGTCTAAATTAGTCAGACATGTCATAAACAGCAAAGGCAAATAATTTTAAGCCAAACACTACAAAAGACAAAATGTAAATAAAGTTGATATGGACATGGACAGATAGCAGTAGTGCAACACACCATCTATATCGTAACAGAGAAAAAGAAAATGACTGAACTGTATCCAAGCCATCAAAATCATTTAAGACTGCTGTCAATGTGCTTCAAAGGAGACCTAAGAGAAAGTTAAAGGAAGAAAATTTCATGCAACCATTTGTTCTATTTTTATTATACAATATTTTAAACATTTTAAGAGTTCCTGTATATCACCCCATCAAATGCTAAAACCTCAGATCTTAAACCTTGTGATCGTTTGTTTACTTCCATAGAGCTGCCCAGTTAAACTTTCATGACATGCTGTCCTATTATTGTCGCAATAAATAATTTCTTTTTTTTTTTTTAAGAAAATTGGATATTTTTTTCTCTTAAGCTCAACAACTGATAAGAAAAATACCTAAAACACATTAGACATTGGTGAGACACACAGTAGTTAATATCAAAAATAGTTTAACAGTCTCCCCAGTCAGTCCAGGTTGAGTAGAATCACCGACATTATTAGGGTCATATCACCTATACCGAGACCCACCAAGTAGGCGATCAAGAGTATTATTAGACCCTGTGCACAATACATTTTGAATGATCTAACATAATGTATTAATTTCTACACATAACTAGTGTAGTGTGTAAGACTATTATATTTGAATTCTTTATTAATCATTAACCTTTTATATTTGAATAAGACCATTATTCTTAAATAAATTTGAGTGCATATGAAAAACATTTCTTTATCTGATAGAAACTATAAAATATAAACTTAAAATTCCTTTTTGCAACAACTCTCCACTAACTCAGATTGTCTATTTCCAACTTTCCACCTTTCTGTAGACACACTATTTAATAAAATACACATGGCGGCCCCCTTATTGCCACCTGGGCGAATAAAACACACTATCAAAGTCCAAGTTACATGAAACATTTTAAACTCTGCAACTAATAGACCACCGGGTGTGAACTACACAGGTACAATTGTGATACAAAGTGTCCACACATGGGTGATGCGGGGGTGCTTCAAAGGGACAGGTTAAAGGTAGTGGGCTCGGTGGAATGAGAAAAGTCAGCAAAAACAAAGAGAATCATCTTCTGGGCAAGAATGATTTAGAGGAATTTGGCAAAGGGCTTAATAATACAGTCCAGGTTCTGATATAGCTATTACTGCCTGCAAGGAGCTCTTTGATGATAATTGAAAACACTGCACAGCAATCTGCTTTATAGCACTAACAAAGTTTCCTACAGCTAAGCATTGAAGGACAAAGATAAAAAATAGCTACGTACTTGCTCCACATGCTATAATAATAATAACCGCAATAATAATAATAATAATAATAATAATATAATTGTTATTCTTATTATTATTTCTTCTGTAGCATTATGACAAAGATGAACCGGTGCTATATTTCTGCCATTTTGTTGGGATCCTCTCTAATATTACAACTTTACTTGATAATTAGATAAGAAGGTTTAGGCCAATCTATAGCAAGTGCACATAGATAAGAGGCCTTTCACCCCAATGCCAGGTTTTTGTACAGTGGGTTTGAAGCACAAAGACATGATGATTTCTAGAATCTGGTTTTAATATTGACAAAACACAATGGTCTGGCGCAGCACTCTTTTCTCATCTTTTCTTCTTTCCCAGCATGTTTAAACACCCTTTATATCACAAAAGGGAGTCATGTCTAAGGGTCATCCGGATCTGATGCAATCCACATTAACAGAAAGCATATCCCCTTTATGAGTGCAAACACATTGTCCAGAAGAGAGGCCTATACGATGGTAGAACTTCAAAGTGATTTTTTTCCTCCTCCGCACCACATCAGAGCATGTACATGGACGACCTTGCCTTATGCTGCACCGCAAAGGTCAGAGATGAGAGAAGAAGTGGCTGCTATATGGTCTGATTCACTGTAGGACAAATGACAGGCATTGTTGAGGAAGGTAATTGGCTTGACTACATGTAAAGATCCTGTACATTCTGATTGTTTGCAGGCCAAAACAGCAAGATCCAACTTTCTCCTCTTACATCACAGTGAGGTAAAATGAGAGCATCTGTGTTCACTTTAACTCGTAGTTTGAATGGAATTCAAAGTGTGAATAAAATATTTTGACATGAAAAACGCAATAGTAAAACATTACATTTTTTAAAGAATAATTTATTACATCCCTTGAATTAAACCCTTTTGATTTTCATCCATCTGTTGAGCAATATTTTTAAGTACATCATATACGATATACAGTATGATCAGCATGTCAATCGCATAAAAAGTAAACTGACTGTAGAAAGACTGTCGATCGCCCTCTGGTGGTAGGTTTCACTAAAGGAATAAAACCACCTCTGACAACTCAACAGCTTTTGAAAAGAAACTTTCATCCAAAAATATAGTTTGTAGTTTGTAATCACTGCGGAAATTATTTGTAATAAAGATGGCATACAATGACTGACTCCTTAGCTGGTCCACAGCCTAAATCAGGGAATAGGAAATGTATGTTATAAAAACGAATCAAAGGAAGTCATTCATTTATAGTAAAGGATGCCAGAGACACCTCGATCTTTGAAATTGTAAAAGCTTTTGAGCATTTTACAAGACAGGTGACAGAAACGTGTGTTAAATCAAAGGACCGAGCTCACTTTGGTCAGCTTTACCATAAAAGAAAAGAGAATACAAAGAAAAATAATGAAGACAGTGATCAAAGTCTGTAATGTAATATATAACAGGTGTTTCAGACCCCTTAAAATCCACCCTTGAACCACGCTCCTACTACCAGTGCCTGCTACATCTGCAAAACTTCCTCACATGTACTTCACATGTGCTTATGTGCTTTTTTGTTTTAGGAACAATGACCTGAATATATATCAGCACCATTCAAAATATGTTATGAACAATCTGGACGAGGATGCTTGGGTGTTTACGGTGTTCTTTTATGATTTGTAGCAAGCTGAAATTGACTGACGTGTTTTTTCAGCCTACATCAGCAGAAAAAAAAGGAAACACCTGGATTTGAAATACATGCAGGAGTTAAAAGAAGCCTGAACCTGAATGGGCAAAGAACAAATGCTATTTTTACATAAAGATAAATAGTAAAGCTTCTTTTGATCTACAAAAAGGACAACATATTGACTATTTCCATCTGGCCTGTTTGTGATAATGCTTCTTCTGGGTGCTGCTGGACACTGGCAAGAAGCCACATGGCGTGTGGTGGCAAGAAGCCACATGGCGTGTGGTGGTAACCGTGAGCCAAGGATCATGGCCTGAGAGCCAAGCAACCACAGCCACAGTCTTTTCAGACCAAAGACCACTGAACCTGAAAGTAACGATCGGGTGCTGGTATGACAGATGCATCAAGAAATATCCAATAAAGTGAATTCTAAGAAAGAAACTTCCAAGAAACACTGATTTTACTGAATTTTAAATATTGAAATTTTAAATTTTAAAACTTGATTTGTTACATGTCAACTCGCAGACCACTAGGAATTGCCGCGGACCACTGTTGGTCCATGGACCACTCTTTGAGAAACATTGCTCTACCACTTATCCGGGGGTCACGGGTTGCAGCAGCCTAAGCAGGGAAGCCCAGACCTCCCTCTCCCCAGCTACTTCGTCCAGCTCTTCTGGGGGGGTCCCGAGGCGTTCCCAGGCCAGCCGAGAGACGTATACCCTCCAGCGTCTTTTGGCTCAGCTCTCTCTTCACCACAATGGATCAGTGCGGCGACCGTATTACTGCAGACGCTGCACTGATCCGCATGTCGACGTACTGCTCCATTCTGCCCTCACTGGGGAGAATGTGATGTGATGTGGCATGGATTGCTGCCTTCCATGTGTCCAAACTACAGAACACTCCTGATCCCTTCACAACTTCAATCAGCAAAATACAACACACCCATCTCTGGAGCATCACATCTGTTTGTCACATGTCTGTGACTTGACATATCTATATGGTTAACCTCTACAGTTGTGATAAGTGGGCAAGGTGATCTGGTACGCAATATATACAGTATTTGGATATATGTGTCCTATATAGCCACATATATGACACAGTCATATTCATATATCAGCATACATGTCATAATGTTTCATACCTCACAACTCGCTTCATTTTAAAAAAAAGTTGTTATGGCAAAGGCCAAACCAACACCTGGCGGTTATAATACCACGTGAGTCATGCTGGACCAGAAGTTACGTTTATATCCACTCGTTGGTCAGCTGATCAGTTCACCACTATTAAATTATCATAAATATATTGGCAATTGTGCATTATTGTTGGAAGCATAGCCAGAACAATCAGTTTCCACTAACCGTTTTTGTTACTTTCTGCTGATATTTTTTAATGTCAGTAGACATTGAGGAAATCACAGGAAAGCTACACAATGCCCTTGGCATTCATGATGTCATCACGTTTATATGGGTGCGCATCTGGAGTCCTCCCGCTCCTTGTAAAGGCCACTTGCAGCATCACAAAACTGAGACTACACACAAACCTTTAAAGAAATCGACATGATGATGAAATTTGCCTTGGTAGAGTAGACAGAGGGAGCAGACCAGGGACTACGAAGCATTCTCCGGATAGACTGCATTTGAGATTTTGATGAGGACAGTTACCTGGACGGTAACAGTCTGGACAGGTGTCCTTGACATGGTGGAATGGCGCCAGTCTTCAAAATCTGAACCATGGTCGGTATACAAAGCAAAGATAATCAAGGCTGCTGGTATGTACATGATCTCCATATTTCTTTAACTTAGTAACTAATTGAACTAATTGAACCAATATACACCTATCCACTTGAGCCAGCTAGCTACACTTCGTAGCTACCTTGTTACCTTAACAAAAAACATGTTAATTTATCTGCATAAGTTCAGGAGAAGACATTGAAAGGACTTCTCAGAGAAATAGAGAACTACCAGATGATTGAACCTTCTAAACGGCCTCCAAAACCCAACCGGAGGTACTTAAGCAGTGAGGAAGAGGAGGAAAATCTTCAAGAGGAAAGACCCAAGAAAGGGTTAACTGACTGCATCCATTACATGCTGTATAAGCAATTTATTCAACTTCAAGCTATTCAACTGCATAAGTTACATCTCTATGTGCAACTGGACTTGTAAGGTTTCCTTAAATACGCTTTGCCTTCTCTATAGAAGGCTTCTTCAGTTCTAAACTCTGGGGGCAGTTTGGTTCCGTTTCCTGTGTTGCTGCTGCTTTTGCTTCTTGTGTCTCGGACAAATTGGTGCACACCTGAACCTAATCTAATCAGTGTCCTATTTAAGGCCGGGTTCCTCTGGCTCCTGTTGTTAGAATGGTTGTGGCTTCTAGCTGTTTTGTCTGTTTTTTCCTGTGAGTTTCCTCAATTGTGTTTTCTTGTGTTCCCTCTGGTTTTTGCTCCTTATGGTTCTTTTTAATTTGTTCTTTTGTACAACTGTTTCCTAGCACGTCTAGTGATTTTTAGTTTGTTTCTCTAGTTATTTTTTGGACAACAAAGACTTTTTACTGCAACTGTTTAGACTTCTGCCTCCGCTTGTGGGTCCAGATTTTGTTCCACTCATAACATACTGTATATGGTGTGTATGTGGCATATATTGTCATACAGTATATGTACATATAAATTCTTTCTGTGTGAGTATCCTTCAAAAAAATTCCTGGATCCAGATACTATCTATAGTATAGGCAGTAATGACACAAGCCTCAAGAAAAGGGACGCAGGATAGCTGGACAAACTGGTGAGGAAGGCAGACTCTGTCGTTGGCGCAGAGCTGGACAGCCTGACATCTATAGCGGAGCGACAGATGCTGGACTGGCTTCTATCTATCATAGACAATCCAAACCATCCACTGCACAGTGTCATCTCCAGGCAAAGGAGCAGCTTCAGTGACAGGCTGTTGTCATTGTCCTGTTCCATGGACAGACCGAAGAGATCGTTCCTCCCCTACGCCATTCGGCTCTTCCAACACCTCACAGGGAGAACGATAAACAATGTAGAGCTCTGGACCTACAAAATATATCACACTGTTACATTGCACTGTGACTGTATTTTTTTTTTTTTTTTTTTTTTATCTCAGACTGTATTTTCTAAAAACCTACTTCAGAGTTTTTGCACATTATAGCTACAGTCTAGCACATTGTAGTTTTACTATCTAGTATTTTAGCTTAGTTTTAGTATTCATTGTGTTAGTATTTAGTATTCTCCTGAGACTTGCATGTTTCCACTTTTGAGCTGCTGGGAATGTGAATTTCTCTTGGAGATCAATAAAGTATCTATGTAAAATGTAATCATCTGTTCCTTGGAAAAATTAACTGAAATTTTCATTTAAAATCATTTAATCATTCATAACTACTGCACTTGCAATTGACTTATTTTGTTCCCAGACAGAAAAACGCCAGCTGTCACATAACCTCCTTGGCGGAGGTAATAATGCGTGGAATTTATGCTCCGTACCGCGTCGCAGCTGCGCAGTTTAACGTTTAGGGTGTACTGCGGTTACTTCCGCTAACATCATGACTCTAATCTGGGATTTGTAGTTCTTATCGACGAGCTTTATGCGACTCATTCGCGAAGCTCTCAATATACGACACATTTACTCATAAAATATCAACGACTGGCCTCTGTCTGACAGATATATAATGAGTGTGGTACCTTAACTCTCTCTAAGATAGGAATCCATGAAAATGTAATTTATTCGTGTACTACAACAACCACCGTCGCCCGCAATGAATGCAAAGCAGTGTAAACACAACTCCAGGAACATGAAAAGATCGGGTGACAGTGAGGGGGAGAAGAGAAGAAAGGTATTGAAAGCGCTTTTCTCCGTTAGGTCTGGAATATTTCTAAGCCCTGTTGCTCGTTGAATGCCTGACGCTCCGTATGTGTTGCTGCTGGCTGCATTTTAAAAGCTAGAGAGCCGAGCATGGCAGCGCATACCTCACCTTCCCCGTTCCCCTTATTGTGTTTTCCATCTTTCCCACTCAGTTAAGAAAATGAAGTATTAGATTTGAGCGTTACTCACCCAACGCTGATAAGTCTCCGTAGCCCGCAGAATTACATTCAAACATCATGTAGAAGCACGATATAAGTTGCAATGTGAGGGGCGTTTTTAATAAGAAAAAAAAAAAATCGTGTACAGTTGTTAAAAAATAACTAACATTGAATTTTTACTGTAGTTTTATTAAAAACAGTACGATCAAGCTTACTTTGCCTTAAGCCTCTCTGGTGGAAAAAAAAAGTCAGTTATATCTCGGCAACCAAGTCCAATAGTTGAAGAAAAGTTAAAATAGCTCAGAATTGACTGCTGTCGCACTGTATAATTACTGTAGGTCAGATGTTTTAAAACAATACTTGCTTGCTGAAGCTTGTGCAAATGTGTGCAGGATTATTTTCACATGATGCAAACAGAGATGTTGGTTTAGTTTTGTAAAGATGTGTTTCTTGCAGACCTGGGCTTGAGCAGGCTCTCACATGCAGCAGGACTTTTGTTGTTTGGAATAAGGAAGGAAAGTTCCCAAGCCATCCTGGGGCTGTGTCTCACCCAGTCACAGTTTTTCTGTCTACCACTCTGTTTGTTCCTCCTCTTTATCTCCTGATTTGGATGCAGTCTGCTGTGGCACATGTGTTTGGATCATGTACGACAGCAATGCAGATGTAAGACGTGGTTCCTCCTGTTTATGAAAACAGCCATGGTGGCCAGATGAGCGGCTCAGAGAGAATACTAATTCCAGCTGGCCCTCAGGCACTATGGCACAGACCTAATAGCTTCCTTTCCCTTTAGATAAATAAGGTGATGAGCATGAGGAATTGAAAAATGCAAAATGAATGTGTGACTATAGAACAGTCACAGACAGAGCTGCCTTAATTTTGTTCCTGTTTTTGTTCTATTAGTGATTGCATGTGATGCACACGTATCAAGTAAAATACACTATACATGTGGATATGGTGGTTATATCCAGAAGGTAACACTGTTTGCTAAAATGCTAAATTGTGAGGTGGACTGAGATGGCTCCAAGGTTGTTCTTCAATTACAAGAAAAAGCTAATTAGTGCTTAATGAACACACTCTCCTGAGAAAATCCCACCACAGCCAGTCAGTAAAACTTATTGACAGGGGGAATATTATTGTCTATAAACTGTGTGTGCAAATGTGCAGAATCTTGGCTAAACTGCACAGGTAGCCCATGTAGGGCTGCACCACATATTTGACATACCATAGTAATGTTTTAAATACAATAAAACAATTATACATGTGCCATTTTTTCCACAAACATGCACCATATGGCAATATGTTTAACCATTTAGACTGCGACCATATAATGTATGTCCGAGGAGCTGACCAGAGTCAATCACTGAGATATTTAGTTAGGAAAACCACCAGCAAAAAACATTATAAAAAGTGTAAACATTTAAAAGATATGTTGTTATGCTTATTTCAAGCAGGAAAACATTAAATGTTCACACAATAATTTTTTGCACCTTTATGAATGGCAAATTATTTACTTGTGTTTTATGGGATGTGCCATACCAAAATGAATTTTCACACATGACCTGGCAAGAGTTAGAACAGCCCTGTCCCTCAGCCCCAATATTTTAATGGTGTTTGATGCGAGCTCTCCGTTTGGACAGTGATGACAAATATAGTGTTTTGTTGAAACAGGAAGTGGGTGTCTGTGTGTATGCACGGCAGGCTAAGTAATGATCACACAGGGTCACCAGATGTTATGCGGTCCTGGGCTCAGCCCAGCCCATTGCTTAGATCAGCCTCATTGCTCTGCTCTGGTCTCAGCACCCAGTGCAAGCTGTTTAGGGTATTTAATTTTCAAACACTCATTAAAATGGTTTGTTTTTCCCTTGGCAATTGTGTTAAATTAACAACTACTACCGAGGTAAAAGCTGATTATGTGGCCACACAGACGTGGTTAATCAATTCTCCTGCACAAAAATGTTTGCTGGTGAATTAGTGTAAAGGAAACGACTTATGGTGACTAATGCTGACATGCTGTCATGTCAGCCTCGGTGTTTTAGCAAGAGGAGGTGTCAGATTCAGCACATACAGCAGCTCTGCACTCCTCCAGCCATCTTTACTTGCCTTTAAGCCATGTTACATGCTGCTTGCTCTTTTAATGAGTTAGTAATGGAGAAATAGTGTTGTTTGCTGTCATAAAACACGGGTCTGCATACCTAAGGCAAGGTAGCACATAATCTCCAACAGAGCTAGATTTACACCTAAGCTCACCCAAGAATGGTAAATAGAGGAACATTCAGTATGAGGGCTTTCACAGCTTCATCAGACCCCTGCAGGCTGAGCTGTGGAAAAGCCAGGGCTCAGAAAAATACGGCCGTGGCAGATAATGATACCATTACACTAATGGAGCTGGCAAATGAAGGAGAACCCAGATGCCCTGCTTTATTACCTGAGGGGGTCATTTCCTCACTGCATTCCTAATGGCTTGAGCACACAGTATTGATCAGGCTATCATGCTGCTAATCCTCTACAGAATTAGTTACTGCCGGCTTGGTGTCGATCCACTGTATGCCCTGCCCTGGCCTTGCCGCTGTACAGCCACTGTGTGTCCAGTAGTGACCCAATGGACCATTTTTTTCCTCTCATGATTTAGGGCCAAGCAGGGATGGTCTCTGGGAGGTCTTGAGCAGTGGGCTGGCCAGTTCAATGTGTTAAAAAATGTAAATGAACCTCACAGGTTTCATTTAATTAAAGAGTAGGCAATGATGTGGTTCCTCCCTTTATGGCTCCGATGGCCACTGTGGAACGAGGGGGGAAGCTGCAAGATTGGCTGCTGTTCTCAGTAATTGTGTTGGGCTGTAAATAAGAACAGACTGCTCTTGTGCCATCGGTAACGGCAGGATGTTTTAGCAGGCTGTTGGCCTGCTTTGATTACAAGGTGCTCTACAGACTTAACTGGATGAATTACAAATGATAATGCCTTTGTTTGGCCAAACTATAGTGAACTGCAAGGTTCCAGGTCTGATTCCAATACTTTTATGTGTGAACTAGTCTGTTTTTCTACATTATTCATGGTAATCATTATGTGCACATGACCAAAATGGCAAAGCCGGGTTCCATTATCATTAGAAATAAATAGGGGGTGAGGTAACATGCAAGACTTTACCCAGGGCTTCTGACCTGTGTTATCTTTGACCATTTTACCAGACTACTGTGTACCTTAGCCTCCTTTTGGATGCTGAGAGCATGTCACCCAAACTACCTTAGAGTCTGCTTGTCACCTTTGGCCTAGCTAATCAAAGAGTTTACCTTGAGGGGGATCATTTACCCTTGCTTGTTAAGGGCCACTCCAGTAGCCATAAAGAAGTATTTATACATTTCCATCTGGAACAACCTGTCTTGAAGAGGTAAACTAGCTATTGATCCACATATTTAGCCATTTCTTTCTGTCTGCACTATCAATATTGCACAAACATCCATTCACACATGGCCTGACCTCAGCCCCAGCCTCTATATTGCGCTCACATTGGAGTTCAGTGATATACTATTCTGAAAAGTAAAATCAATGAATGAATATGAAGTTTTGCTGTGTAATATAGTGCAGGCAGAAGGCCTCGGGTCTTTTTATTGATCTATGTGACCATTGGAAGAGAGCTGATTAGTTAACTGTTTCTTATTTTTTTTCCCCTCTGCATGCATTTACCTCATCTTGCCTAACATGTTTGTGTCATGCATTTGACTGAGGTGTTTACAGATAAGCTTGATTCGGCACAAACCTGTTGAATAATTCAGCCAGCGTACTAAAAAAGGTTATTATTATCTACCCAGTTTATGTTAACAATGCCATAACTTGTAATAGATTCAATCTAATGAAAATTTATATGCAGCTGGGATATAGAGAAACTCAGATTTTTATTACAAATACAACTAAATTGTAATAGTAAATCTATCCTCATCATCTATCATCTAACATGTATTGTTTAATATATGTAAGTACTAATTTATTTTCTGCGATATACTAAGTTCCACCACCATTGACTGATTATAGTCTCTCCATTCAGTGATGGTTAAACACAGACAAGCTGTTTCTCTGAGAACAAAATGAAGCACCAAGTTGCTTTTTATTACCCGTGAGATGGCTTTCTGCAGTTAACAACCATATCGTGGGACGAGGTCATCAATGTGAGAAATCCCGCCTGCCCTTCCCTCACTTCCTAAAACTCCTTTTTCAAATTTATAACAGACTGTGTTGTCTGCATGACATTTTAAAGGTGCATGATGTCTGCATTTGGTTTGAATCTGGAAGGATATCGACTTTTACAGCCACGCCTGCTTTGTGTCAGCATGTACGGCTAAGATGGCCTGCCGCTGCTTCACATCTGCTGTGGAGGACCTATGATCTTGCTGAAATGGAAAAACAGAGATAGTCCTATGCACGTTAGCGTCTAATGTAGGCTGGAGAATGAATGCCGCAGTGAGTCTTAGTTTATACTAACTTGGGTTCACCTACAGGAACTGTCAACTTTTCTTTTAGATTTCCACCTCATAAAAAAAGAAAAAAAAAGAGGTTAAAATTAGTGTAGTGGATCTATCCTAGATCGAATACCCAACCTTGTGTATCGATGGGATCCAGTATTGTTTTTCAGCAATTGTCTCTTTGTGGGTTTGGTCCCATGGAAACAGTCACAAGGATTGTCCAAACAGCCCTTGACAGCTCAGGCGTCTGACAGCACCTACTGAGCACCTCATATTAGTGATGAGGCATTATTTGCAGATGTCAGCATATTCACAAACAAGGACGTGATTTTGGAATGTGGAAACTGCTCGACCAGATCAGCTGTCACGTTCAATGAGATTACACTGAATGTGACCTGCGCGAGTAAGGGTTCATCTGTCATGCATGTGCCCCGTCACAAGAGAGACATGGAATAATCAGTCCAATCAATAGATGTTGGTGGTTTGTTGGATTGGTGCTGAATAAACATGGGAATAACCCCCTCACTTCATACACATAGGCCACGTCCTCTGGGGAGTTCATTAGCCGCTCAAGGCTATGATCTGGACACGTCATTATTTTCCATTTTAGTTCTTTTTCGCATTGCGGTTATGGTGTGTGCTTGTTTTTGTACGTTACTGAAGACATCATGTTTGTTGTAATGTGGCTGACAGTATCAGTGCTGAGATAGATCTAAAAAATATTCATTGACTTTTTTTAAAAAGAGGTGTTGAAACTGATCTCGGATCAGATTTACCCAAGATAAAAGACTTCCTTGCAAAATCACCTGTGCAGGAAATCGCATGTCTTATGTTTATTTGTGAATTAATTTCCCCTTGCAATGACTCACCTGTACAATAAAGTATTCTGCTTACTGCTATGCTGTTGCCCAACATCTGGTTTCAATAGCGAGTCCTAAACCCTTTATTCACAAAAGCTACAGGAGACCAAGTTCACAAGCTGCTGTAAACAGTAACTGTTAATTTGTACACCATAAGCTCTTATCCATAAACCCATGCAATGAAAGTGTGTTAAAATATCTCAAATTTGGCATCATACTTTGTTGACTCTGACCACATGGTGTCCTATTGACATTTGCATTTCAGCTTTAATATTCATGCAATTCTGTTGTAACATTACTTGGTTTAGGGTTTTAACAGTATAACACAGGTTCCATTAATTTAATCTAAATAGATCACATCACAAATTTGTAGAGTTAAGTAATAGCGGCAGATTCCAAACTGAACCAAGTTTTCTTGGTTCTTCTGACTCCTTTTTGTGGAGCTTTTTGGATGGATGCTTCCTGCATTCACCCAACATCAAATCTTTGAGAAGTGTATTCTCACTTCAGGCCTCTTCATGTCTCAGTGGTTTTTCTTTGACCAGCCCCCATCCACTGTGTTTTTCTTCATCAGCCTAACTTTTCCTTGCATATTCGAAGCAGCCAATGACAGCTTGACTGGCATGTTGTCAGACAGGCGATGCCTTTTTGATAGCGGAGAAACAGTCTTTTTTTTTTTTCTTCAGAACTCTCAGTGTGTGTGAGTGCGTGTGTGTTGATCTTTGTGTAGAAAAGTGGGGTATTGTCAGGACGTGACCGGCACACTTTGCATGTTCTTCTCAAGACAGGTGCTCCTGGGCGAGCACTGGTGCATGACAGTTGCCTTTCATTGCTGTCTTCTTTACACTTAACCCCTGACCGGCTCTCCCCTCATCCTCTTCCTCCCCATCTTTGCCTCCGCTTTCCACCCACCCGCTTTCCTCCACATCTGACCTCTTCTCACGGTGCTATTCTGGGCCGTCCTGAGTGATGGACTGCGAAAGCTGGTGAGTGCATTGCGCTTTCTATGGGCTGGTGTGGTGCAGCAGGCTTGTCACAAGGCAAGCGCTGTCAGGCCTTGGAAACCCAGAATGAACTGCACACACAATCGCAGGCACACACACTTAAACCCGCACCACCTCTTTTTGTTCAGCAGTCCGTAATTCCATCTACCGATGCTGTCAAGCACTTGATCAAACGTGCATAAAGAAAAGAGCCCCTTGGTTGAATCGCACGTTCTTTCTTCCAGTTATAATGTAGGCAGATTCTTCCTTCTCTGGCTGTTTCTTCAACTGTGTATATTCAGATGAGCTTGACTGGGGGGCAGTGGGTCACATCCGCCTGCCTTGACTAAAGCGCTCCTGTATTGAGGGTTGTCTCGAGTGAGATAGAGGGGGAAAAAACACAACAAAAGGAGGGGTCAGGAAGGGCCGCTGAGCGGTCATGTCAGGGCTGTTTTCGGGGTTATTTGTGTGCGTGTGTGTGTGTGTGTGTGTGTGTGTGTGTGTGTGTGTGTGTGTGAGAGCGAGAGGGGTAGGGGTTAGGGAACTTGAGGGTTCAGTTGTCAGCCTCTGTGTCAAGCTTGCCCTGGCCCTGTTATGTAGAGGACATCCACTGTCGTTTGTTACGGGACTATTTGAAGGGGATCGGGCCACAGAGATGGCAGTCAGCACACTGTGAGCGCTCAGGTGTCGAGCAGCCATTAATGTAAAACTACAAACTAATCCCTTCTTAACAGAAAGTTTGCCTCAGTTTTTTTCCCCTTGTTTTTAGAACATACTTTCCACATTTGGCCTCATAACCTAAATCATAGTTGTATTATTTCAAAGTGTTGGCTGTCAGCTGTTTTGTATTAAATGTCCTCTAATGTTATTTTCCAGTCTTATTCTTTGAGCTTCATTATGATAAATGAAGTAGGTGGATTAAAGTCATGCTTGAAGCCAACTTTGGGGAAGACATACTAGGTAAGCTTGTAGTTTATATCCCACAGTAATCCTGTACTTGAAAGTACACTGAACGTGTGCCTGTGTGTGACAGTGTAGGTGTGTGTTTCATCTGACATCCATCTCCCACATCCACTTCGCTATTAAAAAAAAAGAAAATGGCAATGGTTAAGACTTAAAACTTGTTGTCGGACTGTCAGTGAAGACATGAGCGCACACCATGAGCTTAATCCAACAACATACCGAACAGCTGCTATCAGTAAGGGACTGGACCCCTTCCTCACAACCATTGTCACATATAGGGGGCATTGTCATATATGAGTTTGACTCATGTAAATGCGGTGACAGGCTACTGTCTCGGTTGACTGACAGCACAGAGGGATTGGGCTAATCTGAGTGATTGATTCGAGACGAGCGGTGGCTGGTCTGTCCCCATAACTCCCGAGAAATAGACAGCTTCAGCTGAGTTATCTGTGTTTGTAAATCCTTCTGCTGCACTGGGATGACAATAGGGATTAGTGCCAAGGTTCTTTAAACTTTTTTTTTATTTTATTTTTTGGGGGGAGGGATAAAGGAAGCCTCTTATCGCTGTGTCGGCAGGATGCTGCCGCAACCAGTTTGCCTTGACTGTCAATTAAAGAGAGGATCATTAACTTCAAGGGTATAAATGTTCTAACACTGGAATTACGTTGGGAAGCTAAGTCGCTGACAGATGTTCTAACTTTAATTCTCCACTTGTTTTTTTTTTTGTCCTTTAATTAATTTATGTATCGCTATTCAGATTTTAAATATTTTCTCCCACGTCTGCTCTTTGTTCGCCTATAATCTCAGTTACCATGGTAGTCGCAAAGACGATTGGGCCTTGTCACTCGGCTGTGTTTCTTATGAGGTTCAGTTGGCTAATGTATTCAATATTACCCAAACAGTGTGTGGGTGTGTGTGTTTATACGTGCACTTTTACTTACATTTTTAGGAAGTGAGGACATATTGGCTGGTCCTCACAACAAGGCCTGGTGCAGCAAGGTGCAGGTTAAGACTTTAAGGTTGGGGTTAGAATTGGGTTTAGGGTTAGGGGGTACAGGGTAAGGAGCTGGGTAATACTTTATGCCAATGAAAGTCCTCCTAAATATAAAATACCTAGGATGTGTGTGTGTCTGTGTTTATTAACGTACTGCCTCACTGCAACCTTCAGGTGTGGCTGGGATGAAAACCTTTCCTCATCCTCATTCTTCAGGATTTTCAGGAGGACTCTGCGACTCGGAGCAGCATTTGATAGCAAACAAGCACCACTACTGTGTGCGTGGACGTGTGGTTAATTTTATTTATCTTGTTGGAAGGTAAACAGCACCATATTACTTTGGGGTTTCTTGAAGGGTTGAAGGGTTTGTTGGCGCTTGTGAAGCTGAATATGACAGCTATGGTTCCTTAGAGTGGAAGTGCAGACTGCGGTACAATGTGATATTTACGGCATTGTAGGTAACCACTTGGATAGGTGAAAATGGAGAGGCAGTGCAGCGAATATGGGAGTGGGGAAAGGGTTAGGCTGTAGAGACTGCTAATGGGCAAACTCCCTTCAACCAGCACCATTGCCATCACCAGCACCACCCTGTTCTCTGGTGACAGCTCTTTTCCTTTGTTCTCCCTCTCGGCCCACTCTCAGCCGGGGATTCGTGACAAGTTTTCTCGGGCTGATCAAACATTGCACTGACACCTGATTAGGATATAGCTTGTGTTTACAGTTGTGCATGGTGAGGACACCCCCCCTCCCCACCCCTTAGACAACAAGGGAGACTTCACCTTGACTAATTAAATTTGCAACCTGCAAAGCCAGCTGTGACAGCCACTGGAGGGCTGCATTTATTTATGTCACTCCATACATACTGTACTCCCTATGACATTCATGGAGGCTAAGTTTGCAGAAGCTCCCACAGTGTGTGATTGTTAATGCTTCTGTCTTATATGGCTTTCAAAATTGAATCTGACTGATCACCAAAACATGTTTTTCTTTCTGCATATTTAGAATTTTTTTGGTAAGTTTTTCTTGACACACCGGGATTTTCTCTACAACCGCAGAAAAAGTTTATGACCAGCCATTGCCAAATCACAGTATGTTAATGTTATACACAGATACATTCAGTAAGCGAGACAATAAGATGGCATGTAAATATTTAACTCTAGTTATGATGTCGGTGTCTTCCTCATTCATCGAATATGACACCTCTTTTTTTAAATTAAGCATGAGACAGCAAAACAATTTTGATACAGATGTAAATGGATTTTTATGGAGACCAGAAGTCCTTATTTTTTCAGTGAGCTCAAAATTACATTGATTTTACAGTAAGATCAAGATGAACTTTTCTTATATGTCACTATACTAAGTAACATGTCAGATACTGAAAAATATTTCCATACCCCTGCTAGAATTTCTTCATTGTCAAAGATTAGATTTATCCTATGAATAAGTGCTGTAAATGAATAAATGCAGTTTATTACTTTTTCTTAGTTTATCATTTATCATCACAGGTTTTTACTGTAGATTATAGTGTTTTTAACATTTAAAAAAATTCTTACAATAACCTCCAGCTAAAGCAAATAAGACTTATTGGGCAACAAAGTACCAGCACCTTCTGTAAATGCACTTGCTTTGACTAATGCACAGTTTTTCCTTCTTCTTCCTTCAGTAAACTTAAATATCATTAGAAAACTTGTCTTGGTAAAACATCCATTAAAATGCATTTTTTTTCCTGAATTTTGTTCAATTTAAATTTGAACAATTTGCCTTTGATAATAAATGGGCATTGATGCTACACCAAGTATTAGAGGCCTGAGCTGAAATAGATAAACCACACATATACACTCTTGTCACTCACTCCTATCTCTGCAACCTCTCCATCCCACCTCCCTCCATTCTGCCACCCTTAAATTGACCAGTCTGGACTGCTGGTCATGCTGTATTACATGGGTTAGATGAAGTAATTATTTCTAGGCCACTGACTACAAGCAAGATTAATAGTTTTTGAAACGGCCATAATGGAGGGCTGACCTGCCGTGACACAAGCATTATTTCCACCTCACCTCCACTCTCATCCCTCTCACCTCTGGGCACTGGCAGAGTATGATTTATACCTGGGCTGATCAGAGGAGGGGACCTGCCCACCGGTGCAGTGTTACAGGCCTGTTCCCAAAGCAGAGCACAGGGTGGGATCACTTTTAACCTGATGGGGCTTTGGAATCAAGTGTAAAGTGATTAATATCAGTAGATGAAGAAGAGGTTTTTTTTTTTTTTTTTTTTTTATGTCATTTGTTATTTGAAGGTGCTGTGTTCATAGAAGCCTTTGGACAATGTTTCTCTTTTAAGAAAATTAAATTGCACAGGGCTGCTTCAATAGCCCACCATGTCCAAATGGAACTTTTTTTAAACTGGAGAAGCGGAAACGTCACTAGGTGGCAGTTGGACATCACATTATCATTCATTTTCTTCATTTTCTCCCTATTGCACCCTCCTCTTTCTCTCACTCACACCTTCCTCCTGTATATGCTGAGAGCACCTCAGATGTCAAGGTGTTTTATTTTTATTGGATGAGGGCAGCATGTAATGCATTCACCTCCGTTCCTGCCAACAGTTAAATGCGCCAGAACATGATATGACCAGGCTCCGCCCCGTTAACCCCTCTGATTGGCTGTAATAATTAGCAGAATTGAAGAGTAACTATAGTCCCAAGCGAACCCTTTGAGGACAGCTTGCAATTTTGTGGTATGTACGTGATAGTATGGCCCATCCGGTCCAAGTTTAAGTGCCTTGGGGTCTGCCCCAACCTGGAGGCACCCCTCCTTAGTCAAATGTGTGTGTGTGTTTTTCAAAGCTTTAATATTAACCCTCAACTTAAACACAGGCATGTGGTGTGGTACTGGCAATTACATTTTCAAATGACTTGAGTTTGTAAACCTCCAGGATGTTAATCTGTCACCATTCAAGCTACTGTGAAGAGTGAAAAGAGGATTAGTCTATTCAATTCCCGGTAGAATATTTTCCTTTGTTCACAATGAGTGAAGGGGGAAAAAAAAGAAATGAGGTGGCTTCTCAACCAAGACAAGTGCTGTCTGCTATACTTTAGGATTTGGCTAATGCCATTATAGCAAACTTATCTGTTTCATGATTCCATGACAACAGGCTGAAGTTCATGTAAACAGCCACCACTAATATTCAGTGCTTAATTCAATATTAATCTCTGGTAACATCATAATGATAGTTTATCTGGGTCAAAGACTACAAGAGATGAATTAGACCTGTCCTAGATGATCAGTCCACATCTGTTTTGCACCATATGTTTTTTTTTTTTTTTTTTTTTTTTCTAGTCACTTACCCAATTGTGAGAATTTTAATTTAGGCCACTACATGAGCTTGTTATTACTGCCATATTTAAACATGTCATTTCAGTCATTTCAGTAGAAAACATGTTATTATTGACTTACTATTGTGTATTCTTTCGACAAAACCTAAGCATTAAAAAACTGATGGGTGGATGGATGATTATTGGATGGATGGAATTGGAAAAGAAAAGAAAAGATATTCAAACAATCATCTTATCTGGAAAACCATAGACAACCTTAACTCAGATTTGATAATATCTAGTGTAGTGTGTAATGTACAGTTGATGGTGTTTTCTCAAGCAACATGCAGCTGGACAGCTTATGTTAAGCACAAGGACTTTTATTTTTCTGATTATCAGCCAGGCTGGCACAGTACCCCTGTCTTAGCCCCTCGTTTACCCTTGACTCTCAACCCTCTGTACGGTTAGCACATCATCTTTATCCCAGATGAAATACCAGACGCTATGGTGTCAGAAAATGATCTAATATGGAACTGAGGGGACACAGAGCTGGAAAATCATCGTCATTTCAGGAGGTTGCTTGTCACATGATGGGTTTGATCAACCAGTGCTGCTGTACACAGAGCTGGGTCTTTGCACTGTCTAACAGTGGTACTGGATTAGAGACACAAGCCACTTCTCCTGCGATCAGTCAGTCATGCACAGAGACACCCGGCAGGACTGAAATCCTCCTTGCACACTTCATCCACATCATGTACATGCTTTTTTGTCAAGTCTTCTGTATGGAAATGAGGAATGTTGCTATTGACACTGACAGTATACTCTACAATTTTCCTGTTTTAGGACATTTTAATGCTCCATTCAGTAATATACACACAATATAGCTAGCATTTAAATATTTTTTTTTCTTTGGCTGAGGAAAAATATTAGTCCAAAGGAAGTCCAACAGTATAAAGTATCAATACTGAGTTCAGCTGTAGCTCTATTTTTGATTTTTGCACTCTGGACTACATTTTAATGGTCCAAAGGGTGTGCTATTTAGGATGTATTCAATGGATTTCTTCTGGTTTAAGGGCAATAATTGCCAGCCGGCCATGGTAATGGATGAAAAGATTTTATACTTTGTTTTCCAATTGATCATAGTTGTATAACATGGGTATAACATACAATAATGCAGTCAAAGGGTTTTCTTCCATTCCCTTGCACATGCACCATGGATGATGCCGTTACCATGGTAGATTTACCAGGTGGTAAAGGTGGTAAGGTGCTTGAGCATGAAAGTCAAAGCATCATCCTGTGGTGCTATTTGCTTTGATCTTTTTGGAAAAGGTCTTTGAAGTAGTTTTCTTGAAACTATTGTCATTCACAAATAAAGCTTTTATAGCTCCAAGGTTTATTCCAGTACTTTTGTGCCACGTGTTACCTTTCTTAGTGTCTTTTCCTGTGTTTGGTTTTTGGGACAAGTTCTGGCAATAACAATGTGTATCAGGAGTCATCCTATGGGCACTGTATGTGGGTTAATTCCTTTAAATTGCTTGTCCCAACATAAACCTTTAAAGAACCATCAAATGCCATCTCATCCATACATGCATCAATCTTTTCACCCAGCAGCTTTGTCTTAAGAGATGTTTGTTTAGTGGGCCCTGACGAGCATAACATCACCCAGGATAGTAGGGGATTTTTAAGACTGTACCTGCTTATCGATTTCTTCTGCTCCAGTAAGCGAGCTGAGCGAGATCTGGCACCAGACGCACAGACAGAGAGGGGTGGCATTGTAAGGCATAATATCGCAGTGAAGGGAAATCTGGTGGGCTCAGTTATTTGGTCCTCAGGTCTGTCCTTGACACTGCCTGTGGGACAGGCCTGGAGGACGCCTTTTGACCTCTCTTTAAGCTCTGCATCTATCCCCTACAGCTAGCTGGCATTCCCCTGGGCCATGCTGCACTTTGCACAGCCATATTGATTTTGTTGAAGGGGCATGAAAAGTGTGACTGGGTGGCGAGAGAAAACTGTGGAATGAAGAGACGGGGTGGCGGAAGCGGAGAAATCATGGAAGCTTTCTAAAACGCTGACATCTCCAAGTCACTGGCCCTGATGCTGCTAAAAACCTGCTAATCACAGTGTTTCAATCAACGCTCCTCCCTCTCCCATCTTGTGTCTCCCTCAGTCGCTCTCTCTTCCTCCTTTTCTCACTCTTTCCTTTGACTTCCACTCAGCGAGATGGACCCTGTCTGAATACCAAGGGACCGTGTCTGCATTAAACCGGGCTGTTCCACATTGAAAACAGCTGACCTCATGAAAGCGTGTTGTAATTTGAAGGTGAAAACTAAAAAGCTTTTTTCGATCGACATGATCTTAATGGAAACATTATGGCCCAGCTACAAACTAACAATTAAAGCAAAGTGGCAAAAGACCTTGTCGACTGGGTGGCGGTAGTCAAAAGTTCACAAAGCTCATGCGATGACAAAATTTGCTACACATCTTGAATAATGCACAGTTGTAAACAACATATTCTTGCAGTCGTTTAACCCCCATTTTTCCTTGAAAGTAGAAACTTTAAACTGCCCTCCAGAAATCTTTAGATGTATTGTGAAGCTCCTGTGTGTGAAATTGTGTAAGTACTTGTGAAGCTGCCAGTATGCTCCTGATAAAGAGCACCCTCTGTCCATCTCTTCAAGACAAATAAAAAGGTTATGTAAGCCATACATCGACAGATCTCTCAAATCACCCTTCTCTCTTTCTCTTTTTATCCCCTCTTTTTCTTTCCAGACTTGACACCTGCTAAAGGTCACAGAAACATCTTTTTTTCCTTCTTTGAAGTGTAGAGGAGTGTGAAATAGATGTTGACACCAGAGACACATTGAAAAGCACTTAAACAGAGTGACCATGTGCCATCCTGTCTGCATCTGGCTTTGTGCATTTGTAAATACTTTTGAATGATTGATCTGGTAACCTCGGCCTCTCTATAAGCCCGTCAGGTGCAGGATGACAGAGGGAATGTTCAAAACCAGATGAGGGCTCTTGCATGCATGTGCACGCGCTTTTCGCTTGTGAGAATCACACATGCTCATAGATGACTGGTGGATTAGCTTTAAATGTATGCAAAATGTATATGGCACTTTAGTTAAAGCACAAGTTTTAGTTAAAGCAATGCTCAAGGCAAGCCTTGGGGTGTCTCAACTCGTATCTGTGACATTTGTTAAATGTGACTGGGCGCCAATAAAGGTGACCATATGCGTGTGTGTGTGTGTGTGTGTGTGTGTGTGTTTGGCAGTGATTGGCAGTGGTCCCCTGCAGCTCTGTAGTGTGCTTAGATTAGTGCTGTAAACAGTGTGTGAAAGGTCTACCCAGCACCAGTCATTTGAATGACTGGCCTCTTGTTCAGGTTAACTGGACGGAAGTGTTTTAATATTAATGAATTAATGAACGTGCCCCCCCCCCCCACTGACCTCCTGTGAGGGGAAATGAACAATGAAGCCCTCAGCCTGTGACAACAATTAATGGCCTACCTGGCATTTGTCATCACTTAGAACACATGTTGAACTTGTCAGTCAATATGCAGCATGTGCAATGCTTGCTTTAAACCCATTCAAACCTGTGGTCCACATGTTCTGCATTGGGCCACAAAGGCTTAATTAGTTTCAACAATTAGTGGTAAGTGACTGTAAGGGATTTTTCCATCTTCCTCATTTTTTGGTTTTGTTTTTCTAAAATTAAATGAAAAACATGCCTCTGAATTTGGCGAGTTAAATGCCCCCAACCCTGATCAGGAATATTTGCCTATAGTAGAAACATTTAGGCTTATGTACTTAATAACTGACATAAGCTTCTGATTTATATTATTTGCATGGATGAATGACCTTGCACTCAAAACAATTTATGAATGTAGGTTTGACCTACATGTCAGAATGAATCCGTAATCATAACTTGGAGATAATACAGATTATCCAGGAAAATGATATTGAGAAAGGAGTACCTGAAACACATTTTTAAGCCATATTAACATTCTCGTATGTGACCTTTAATTGCCAGGGTGTGACCCAAATGCACCGATCCTGTGGATTCATAGGGTTGCAAATTAGGAGCGCTTTGAAGCCTCCATAGACCAGCCTGCCCAGGTTTACATTTTTAAAGATGAATAATTTAGTCTTTGTATTTTTTGTCCTATTAATTTAGTTTTGCAACTAGAAAATAAAAAGCAAACCCCGCCACAGTAATGGTTGTGTGGATATGTAATATGCGTTCATATCTGGTACAGTAACACCTTGCACCTCAAAATCTAGTGACCTGGATGGAACAAGTTTTTTCTTTTTTTTTTTTTTTTTTGCCTCCTCAAGACCTTTGCAGGGTGTTTTTTTTTGTTAACAGAGACCATACACAAAGTTGCCATGACATGTAGGCACCCCTCTACTCTGTACCTCGTGTGGCTTGACACATGCTCCTTACATTTCCCCATCCGTTGCCAAATGGACCTAGCATGGACACGGCTTTGATGTTTGTGGATCACCTGACTTGTCTGGGGCTGAGGTTTTACAGCTGCCTTGTCAGAATTGTTGATTCACCATCAGTTTTACAGAGGAAGATCACTTCTGATATTAGTGTCACGCAAGTGACCTTCTATTTAAACACAGGGCTGTTTCCACAGCTGTCCACCATCACCTAATTCAGGGCTGAATAAAACTTACTGTACAAGAAAATGCTGCAGATGACATTTCTGATCAAGTATACAAGGGCAAAAAAAGGGTCTGCAATTAAGCCAGGATTCAAAGAAGATTTTCAGTTTGGTAAAACTGAACTAGCCTAAAGGAAATGACACTTCTGCTTGTCAAGTCATCTTTGGAGCATTATATATATCACCGAATCTAGACCAGTCAAGTGAGACTCCTCATTTATTGTCCAAAGCAGGCACAAGTAAGAATGGGTGTTTGTTTTTTTTGTTTTTTTTATCCTTTGAGCTGCAGAGAATCTGGCTGATATGAGCTATTGATGATAAGCACTGGACATTAACTTTGCAAAAAAAATGAGTGTCATTTGAAATCATCTGAAATGACTCGTGTCATTTTGGGATTGGTAATCCCATTCCTTGGGTTAAGTGGAAATGCAGCCCTTTTCTTGAGCCTTGTGGTTTTCCCTCTCAAATCAGGTGCAGACTCAGAGACAGGAAGACAGACACAGTGGTCCTCTGATACTGTGAGAGTCCATTCGCTTCAGAAGACTGCAGTAACTTCTTGTCTTCCTTCATATCTGTGGAATTTCCGAGTAGCTTGATGTATTTGACACGTGGGTGACAGCACTGGTTGTGTGCGATTGGAGTTGAGATGCATCCTGCTTGCTACTCTAGCTATTTTTTTCTTTTTACTTTTTTTTGTTTTTTATACTGGACATGTATGTCTTTGTGTCTGTTGAGGTTTTGCACACACATGACATTTTGACCTAAGCAAATAGTAATAATTTTATGTTAGGGGGAATCCTATGTAGTGCCGGCGTATCCATCTGTAAGGCTCTCTGCATTACGCAAACTATAACAAACATACACAGAGACATATACGGTACACTTACCTCTCTACCCCCAGAGCCTCACCTTGATATCTCCAGTTTCTGTCACGAATCTGACGCGACTGAATGTGTGTCAAGTTGTCAATTTCTTCCAACAGCCTGCAGCCTGGCCATGAATAGTGCATGTTTCTTTCTTTTAGCTGTCTGCAAGCCTGCCTTTTGTTTGTTCTGAAATAACTTGGAAGTCCTGCATGTTATGTGCATCCTTTAAGAAAACTTTCAGCAGGTGATGTGTTGTTTGGCCTACGGTAAAGATTCAACCCTCAAGGTAAACTCTCTGCTACGCTTCAGATGTGATGCCCTCCTATTTCTTCCTTCCTGTCTGCGATGCGCATGCATTCAATGCCTTCCCTCCTTTTGATCCAGCCCCACTATTTTGATTCATGATTCACATCTTTTCACATCTGCACTATAGTTGTTTTTAAATAAGACATTTGGACAGGAGGTTATAGTCATTTGTGCTTCATATGGATTGTAGTCACATTAGTATAGAAGAAAAGAGACACTTTATGCATATCCTAGAAATATTTTAAGTTTTCCAGGTACTTAATGCAACAGCAAGGTCGTTTAAATTGAAGGCATTTAAAAAATATATATATTTTTCCTCAATCTTTTCCACAATATTTTTCTTATTATTGTTGTACCAGCTATCATTTGATTTATAAATTAGAATAGAATGTCTCCCCATTAAAAAATGACTGTGATCTCTCCTCCCAGGTCATGATTATATTGAAGTGCATAGTTGTTAATAGCACAGGGTACCTCTAAAATAGTGATGTGGGAAACCAGCATGAACTGGTTTCGAGGTACCTTTTCAGTTAAACATTTGTCCAGTCATGTTGTTGATTTTATGTGTGGTAGTTCAGTCAATGTGTAGAAGTTCAACTTATGTTTTTTAGCTTGACAAAGTTTGTATTTTGTAAAAGTGTTGTCTATTTTCTTTTACAATTTTGTGCCAGAACAAAAATGTTTGTCAAGGTCAATCGTTTTCCTGCCTATGATCCTTGGAGGATCCTTCGGAAAAATAAAGATTAAATAGTAAATCACTACAGTTTGTTGTTTAATACACTTTAAATGCCTATATGCAGTCGTTTTCATGACTAAGACATGTCATGTAATGAGATAATTTACTTTCTCGGCTGTTTTTTTAATAGCTATACTTATGGTACTTCTGTTTTGTTTTGTGCAGAGGCGGAGGTTACTGAAAGAGTTGGGAGATCAGAAGATCCCTTTCCTGGGACCTTCAGATCGCGGTTTTCAACAACTGGTGAGCCGTACCTTTCACTTTGAAGAACCTACAGCAGCATATTGCTGAATTTCTGCTTTAGCTCTAGACCATGTAACTTGCTAATATTGCATGATTTGGTAAAAAAAAAAAATAAAATACTTTTTTGATTCTTGTGGTCAGCGTTAACTGGATATAATAGATTTGTCCTTTATTTCTAAGTGGGATTCCAGTTATTCTGGCCTGGTATTGAGGAGATCCTGCTCGCTGCCTACTGAACTCCATGCCCGAGTGCAGGCAGCTCTGCTCACCCTGAGGAAGAAGGGCTGCCTCCTGAGGGATTTGGTTCGTGTTCGTGACCGTGATGTATTCACCAACGTGTCCCGGGCTCTCCTGGGTGATCAAGGCCATACCTATCGTTATTTAGACACGAGGCTTTTTGCCATTCCTTGGCACAATGAGGACTCAGAGGTTAAAGGACAAAACTGTTGCGACCCCGACCTGAGGGCTGCTTGCAAGGCACTGTGGGAGCTCAATAACTTTTTCTGCTCCGACGTAGCTAAATTAAAAGAAGGTGACAGGTTAGCACAGTGTGCAAAGGGGGAGACGGAGCCCAAACAGGCTGAACAGGGAGACACAGAATCTAAACACAGTGAAGACTCCAAGAATAGTGAAGGAGGGGATTCTGAATCCCAAAAAAGTGAAGAGGGGGACACCGAGTCCAAGCACAGCGAGGAGTGGGACGTTGAGTCGAAGCACAGTGAAGAAGGCTGCTCCGGAACAAAAGCAGAAGAAGAATGGGAGACAGGATCCAGACACAGCAGTGAGGAGGGCGAGTCCTCTCAGGTCAGACCAAGTGAAACATGTGTCACAGGTGAGTCGGAACACAGTGAAGGAAAGTTGCCTGCTTGGCAGGCTAAGGCCAGCTTAAAGACTGAACCAGTGGGTCCAAGAACCCAAGCGAAAGATTCGGCCCAGGAAAAACACTCGTCAGAACACAAGGAGGAGCAAGCAAGCAGACAGGGCTGTTCCCATCCAAGCCCACCGCAAGTATGCACTGATCCAGCCAGGTTCAATGTCACCTTACTCAACTACATGGACCCACCAGCTATGAGCCAGCTGAAAGAGGAGCCTTATTATGGCATGGGGAAGATGGCAGTGGGGTGGCACCACGATGAGAACCTCATCACTCATTCACCAGTGGCTGTTTACAGCTATAGCTGCCACGATGACAAAGGTGAGATTACCTGTAAAATGAGACTAATTTGATAATAGTTTAAACACATAAAAAATGTTTTATTTCCAGTTTAAACCAATTCTCAGGATTGAGTTTGCATTTGGTACGATGGTTCAACTTCCCTTTGTCTTTCCATGCCATACCCCATCACTTTATCTTTGTTGCTTAATGGTGGATTAAATCTTCTGTATTCCGGCCCTACAGCAGCAGTGTAGTATCTGTAGACTTGGCCTTCGGTGAGGCAGCCATCAAATATCTCTGTGATAGTGTCAGGTCTATTATCAAATGTCATCAGTGGATCTTTGCTGACAGCCTTATCACTGATGCGCATTGGGAGATCACAGACATTTAGATATGAGTTCTTAACATGCTCAGTGGCCCAGTCTTAAAAAAACAAACCTTATCACACTCAGAGCATCTCATCTAAATCATTTCCCCAAGAAATGATCGATGTGCAATTATCTGATATGGAATAATGAGCAATGCTTTGATAAGTGTTCCTTGACTGCACCGTCGTATGATAGTACGACGTATTCTAATTACGGAATGTGCTCTCGTTCAAGAGCTGATAGTATTTGCTGATGGAGCTGATAGAGAATCTCAGTGAAACACGATCCTCGGCTGAAAAACATGCAAATACAAAGATGGTACGTCACTCAACAGTTTAAGTTAAAACTAGAAGCATTCTGGACGTAAAGTCATCCTGAATAGGATAATTAGTTATCCTTGCACCAGATTTCTTTACAAGTTTTAAAGTCCAAGGTCAAAATTCTATACACTTTTAATGCTAACTGTTGATGGTTTATGCATCATGGACAAATCATAACCAATTGGTATTTTTAATGTGATGGTAGCGCTTCAGGTTGCTCAGAACCTTGACCAGCCTCATACTAAAACAGTGCCTGAATGTAAACAAATATCCCAGTGGAAGCCTGATTAAGGATTAGTCAGAGATGAGTCAGTTGGTACAGTGCAGTGGAAAATGGGTATTTGTTGTTAGCGTACATTTCAAACAAATCATACTAGCTCCTTGGTGTGCATTTACAATGCATTAAGTCTGTCAGGGAGAATGTCGATGAATGTTTGCAGTCATCCAGGTCGAAGAGAACTCTTGGCTTAAATAAAATTCGACTGGACTTCCTTTAGTTTTTCGAAGGTGTTTTTCGAAACTGTAAGGGGAAATCACATTTTCCTGTTCCGGATGGTGGAAAAAGTGCTGTGGCTTAGCAAAGATAAGATTCTCTGCATAATGTACTCTGTTTAAAGGCTGTATGCCTGTTGAAATTTAGGCTTTACACGACGCTCGTTCATCTCAACGCCTTTTATAACAGTTCTTTTGTTCACCTTAAGTGCAAACACCTGACGAAAGGGACGTTTAAATTATTTTCTTCCAGACCATTTCAGCTTTGACCCTGTGAACAAACACCTTTTTGTTCAGAGCCACTGTAACTTTCGTACTCCCGAATGACACCACAGTTCCAGATTTTAGAGGGGAACGTTTGATCAGAGCTCCCATATCCCAGCGGCTGGATGTGAGGACTCAGGAGCCAGTCGAATGAAAGTGTTACCTTTTACAATGTTTCCACAGTTCTTACATTGCACCTGGGAAGAGAAAGGCCTTTCCTTCAGAGAAAGAAAAAATATTAGCTAAGTTAAATATACAGTCTAGATGTGTTGCATGACATCTCTTCTTTGAAAGGTATTTCCTTTTTGTCTTTTTTTTTTTTTTTGGTCTAGCTGTAGGGATCTGTGTTTTTTTCTTCGCTCCACTGATCCAAAGGAATCTGCTACGATTAAGCATTTTCCGGCACGGGGGATGATCTTCCGCCATTCTTGAGGCCTTGGGGAGTGCTGTCATTAGCTGGCTCTCAGAGCACAATGGCTGGAAATTAAGTTACTATTTATCCGTGCTGAGCAAAGGAAAAGGCAGCTGTGGGGCAGAGAGGCCCAGAAAGACTTTAGCATTGATTTTGCTAAAGGGTGTTGGCCAGCCAAGCTGAATCCTGTTTTCTTATCATGCTATGTAAGAATGGAAAGAGAGAGAGAGAGAGGAGCAAGAAAGGTGCTTACATTGAATAGGTTAAGAAATGGGAATATCATAGCATACCTACTCTTTAATAACGCACTCTCACGCACTCGTTAAACAACATCAGGGGCTTTTATCCTATATTTCCTCTTGCGCAGCGTAGACATAGCATAAAGATCTTTACTAACAGCAATGATCGCAGCATCATTGCTGTTAAGTGATTCTTACTGTCCTCGAGACAGAAGTGTACAAAATGCATGTGGTGTTTAAATGAAATTGTCATCATTTTATTTTCCTAGTATTTTTTTTCTCGTACGAGGGAGGGCAATAACTGAACTGAATTATAGTATAAAATAACAAGTGATGTACTATCAATTTCATACTACCGCAACAGTTTTACACTATTTAATGTGATATTTTATGCACTGCTTTATTTACTGGCCTGACAGACCAAAAACATGAAATATAAATATGTGAATTGCAAATATCATGGTGAATTTGGGCTGTGTATAACAGGAGAGAGCAGCGAGGGAAGTGGCAGCGAGAAGGCATGCTGGAGGATTGGGCTTAAGGTAGCCTGGGACATTCACACACCGGGCCTGATGCTGCCACTGGAGTCTGGAGACTGCTATTACATGAGAGGTACCACATCCCACTGAACTTTCAGACGTGCACACATGCACACGTAAGTGCATTCATCTGAGAAAATGGCCACACTCGCCACTGTGTCTGACTTAGAAAGAGGGGAACCTTGTGTTTCAGTGTTTCTTGTACTTCGTCCCAAATGACCCATGCCAGCAGGATACACCCCGCTTTTGCTCTCTTCTTCTAAACATCTCAGCAAGGGAAATTGAGCAAAGATGTGTTTTGCATGTGTGTGTGAGGTGTTACTTTACTCAACACAGAGCTCTTAGGTTCCATGAAATTGTGTGCATTAGAAAGGTTAGGAAAACCAAATGTTATTTTTTGAAGTCCAGTGACCCAGTGCTGACTATGGCTCTATGGGGAGGATAGACAGTTTGCCACAGCCGTGTAAATCATAGCTTAATGCTTTTGGCTGCTGCAGACACCCTCCACCCTCCTTTTTCTGAGCCTCATGGGCCATTTGAAGCTTTCCTTTTTCTCAGCGCGAGGATGTTTAGCCATATCACACTGAAAGCTTGTTTGCACATGAACACAAGTTGCGCTCCATGTGTGGATGACGGGGGGTTTATCATCTTAAGGGCACTCTGCTATTATAACGATACAAGGAAAGACATAAACTACAATTTTGTCTTCGTTTTGTCCGCTCCTGCAGACCTAAAGCTATAGAAAGTTATTTTTGCTTCTTTTTTTAGTATTTTAGCTGTTTTTAATGTGAGCCAAATGAGTTCCCGAGGTGTTTGCTGGCCATTAATAACTATTAAGGACTTTTCTAAATAAATATGAAATCATCTCTCTTTGCCCCCATGATGTTAGTAGAACTTTACTGTTTTATTTATTTATTTATTTTTTTGAAAACCTGAAAATGATGCTTTAAAACTGCTCCATTTTCATCTAAGTGCCAAAATGTCTGTATCTCTGGTCATATTCGGCCTGACAGGGCTTGAAGCCGACCTCCTTTTGCTGGATTAAATTTACAATAGAACAGTCAGTTCCAGGCCAGTCATGATAATAGAGTGATGGGCTATTGTGCAGACCATTCTAATGGGACTTGACTGTCGCGGATCAGTGGGGATTTATGCCCCACTCGGTGAGTACGCTCTTGAGAGGCCAACTGCTACGCAACGATAGCAGCTCACCCAGCACTTGGCACTCTGTTGTTTTGTTGATCTACCTGAATTAAATACTTGGCACAGTCCAAAAACATATGGATGCACCTATAAATTCAAACAACTCTAATGAACAAAAATTTCCTCTGACACCACTAACAGATGTGCTAAAATACAGCTTACGCTGTTACCGACAAGCGCTATATGATAGATGGTTTGCTGGTATTAAAAGAAAACGGCAATGGCGTTTAACCACAGACACCATAATGTCTTTTCTGCACCATTTGTCGTCGGCTGGCCCTTTTCAGCTGCTAATGTCTGAGTTGCTGGAGGCAAATTGAATCACCATCATTTCCACCTAAATGGAATTTCAGTGGTTAAAAAAGAACAATGCAAGTCTTGACACCGTTGCTGTTCAATAATCTGATTTCCAGCTCCCAATGCACAGGGGGGACTGGAGAAAAGAGTTGACCTAATATATTTAAAAGCCTGCTTCCTGGAAATGGAGGACAAGTGGCAGCAGGCACTGGGGTTGAAAGAAAGATAAATATTTATTACAGTTATCGAGTTTGCCTCTACTCCCTCCTGATCCCAATGACGCTTCAGACGTGCCAAGAAAAGAGCAGATTGATGGAGATAATTTGTTATTGGATATAAACAGTTTTAAAGACGCAGAGTAATTCTGCCCAGAGACCTAATCCTTCACAATCTCATCAGGGTGAAGAAAACACCGGCAAGTTGTTTTGTTTGTCACCATCTACCCACCCCCCCGCAACCAAACAATAATATCTTGCTCCCAAAGCATTCGGCTGTTTGACTTTCAAATCACAGGCATTAGCCAGTGTACTCTTGCTCAGGGCGGGTGTAAATATGCACATGTGCTGTGAATGACAGCTCTGTCATGGCTAAATTAATTATTGGTAGGAGGCAAATAATGGCAGAGCTGAGAAACATCTATACACACAAAGAAACACATGGAGGGATCCACAGAAAACAGCAGTAAGGCCTCTCTATGAAGCTTTTGTGGTACTGGACAAATGTTTGTTAGTATGGCTCTTCCTTCTTGACAGATTGAACGCGATCTGGTTTTGTTTGATCATTAAAATTAAGGCACAATACTTATCAATCTGTCTGATTCAGTCTGGACTGAGGACAGTCTGTCTGAGCCTACACAATGTCTTAGCTGTCATTTTGCATTGTGTCTTGCTTTTTTTATGTTTTTCTGTAATCATGTCTTTAAATTTCTATTAACAGAATTAGTGAAACCTACCGAGTCAGATTTCAAACCTCTCAGTCTTTTGGGTGCATCCAGTGTTTCCCGTTGTGCTATTGAGTTATTTCCGGTGCATTTCTATCTTTTATCTTTTGGGATCTGTTCTCTTGTTTCCTCCTTTTACAGTGTCGGTGATTGTCGATGGTGTTTTTATCAGGTTCTTCTGCTTCCTCCTTCTTGTGTTTATCAGATGACCTGAACAGTACTCACCAGCACTGTGTCCTTGCTGGAGACACTGCACGCTTTAGCTCCACACACAGAATGGCCGAGGTGAGACGTCAACAGGTTTAAGAGTCAAATCAAATCATTTAGTATGACACCGGACTAATGAGCAAAATAAACATCTCAGGAATGTACCTTTTGCAAAAGTGCAAGCGAAACCAAACAATAAAGTATGACCTTGGACAATTATCTTATCCTATTCTTTGGAGTCATTGCAAATGTTTGTTTTTTAGCTGAATTACCATTATGAATCACATTGAGCTAAAGTGAAACATAACACTCCGAAGCATTTTAATACCATGTTGGGATTTCTTCAGGAAATAAATGATCAGAATGTAATTTTAAGAACGGCTTTAATGGATTTAAGCAGTGTCTGGAAAGAATGGGAGATGCAAATTTTCTGTTGTTTTTTTTTCTGTTCACACAGCACTTATTTGTACCGGGTGTGTTCTTTCCTTTCAGTGTTCTAATGGGACCCTGACCTACATCCAGTCAAAGTGTCAAGAGGCCCTGTCCAACCTGCACACCGACCCAGAGACAGGCTCTCACAGCCTGCTCGCCCTGCTGCCGACAACACTACAGCGCTGTGAGGAGATTCACAATGAGGTGTGTGGGGGGGGCACGCGGGTGTCTCTTCACACAAATGCACAAATGAATCTGTGAGCAAAAGTATTGCAGCACCATGTAGTTGCAGTTGTCGTTGATAATTTTTGGCAATCACAAAGCACCAGACGGCAAAGATTTGCCACACTGGACAACAAAGAAAGGGCCAGTAAAGTTTAGCCAGCGGCATTTTTAAAAGTTATAAAGCGCAGCGTAGACGTGCGATCATCCTGCTTGATACTTTCTGCATTTTTCTCATGCTGCACTTTTTGCCCATCTGGTATTTCAATAAAGTTAAAACTGGAACCATCTGCAAATATGACAGGATTTCATTAGGACAGGAAGGAAGACCAGAGATCTAGAAATCTTTATAAAATAAAGAGATTTTGAGCATGGGAATCATGTGGAGAAGGATCTAATGAAAGAGTTACTTTTTGTTTGAACAAGCATGTGCATTACAAAGATTTATGTTTTTACTTACAGCTAAGTTATATATATATATAGATGCTCTCTGCAGCCACTTTCACACAGCCATTTAAACAGCATCCCATGGAGTACTGGCTAACCAGAACAAAGTATCATCCAGGACATGCCAAATATTCATTTGGTGCATTCTGCCTAATATGTTTAAGCAATTTTCATAGTGTATTGCAAAAATAATGAAATTAAACCAATATTGCATCATGTGACTGACAGCGCTGGCAATCCTCGGACAGCTTGTCAGTTGACTGTAAATGGCAGACTGGGAGCTGTCCAGCTTTTTTGCACTCCATTCACTTGGTTATCTCAGTTGAAATCCTGGTTGTTCTCATTTGTCCTGGCCTGTGATGGCTCATAAGGCAATAGACTGTCCTTATGTTGTCTAAAGATGGTGTTGTGCCCATTCCCCCCCCCCCCCACCCTAACCCTGACCCTTTCCACACAGAACATCGGGCCTATTAGATCTGGAATAAATGGGGGTTAAAAATGAGGAATGTGAGGAGGTTATCTGTGGAGTCGCCAGCTCCCTGAGCTGGCTTGCCGCAGGCCAACGGTTAATATAGCACTTCACCTCTCCCCTTGTGCACCCTTGGGCTCGAGGCGTGGATCTGAGCTGATGCAAGCTCCCCGACCCCTCAGCAGGGCATCATGACAGATGAGTCTGATGTAAGGTTGTTTAAAGGTTGGAGACAATAATAATTATTCAGTACTGCCGACAATAGGGCTGTCTGTGTCAAGAGGACCACTGTGCTAGTTTAGCTACCAACACCTGCTACTTTTGGCGCACAGTGCTACAGGATTACCACGCACAGGCCCCCCAGGATGGCAAGGCAGGTTTACTTAGGATGCTAAGCAGGATGCTATTTATAAATGAACAGATGTGTGTTTGTATGTGCGAAGGTTTAAGTGGGTGGGGGTGCTCTCCAGGGCTCACCCTACCCTACCTGGCACTCACAATGATTGATGCAGCCATTTGTTGGGAGTTGCCCATGAGAGCAGAACACCCACCTCAATGATGTATTGTCGGTGGTGTTATTTATGATGACGGCCCACTTTGGCGCTTGGCGGGTGCATATTGCGCCGGTCGTGTTTGACACGGACGGCCAAGGAGTGAACAAGACTGAGAAGCACAAGCAGCCTGACCTGAGCAGTGCCTTATGGACCTTCCTTTAAAAAGGGGTAAATTGCCAGCTAGCACTAACGGAGGTGGCATGGATAGTATAATTTGCTGTACTGCAACTTGGAAAAGGGAGAGGGGAGGCTGGTGCACGTCAGAGTGTGGATGTCGAGGTGAGTGTGGATGTCGAAATGACAGGTGGTTGAAGGGAGACAGAACAGAAGAAATCTTCCCACCTGTTATTAGGTGTGGCCCTCACACTCTCTGTTTTTAATTTTACTTCCTGACTGAGACGGTGGGGAGGGGGTTGCAGGGTAGCGCAGCATCGCTTTGAAATGCTAATCCCAGATGCAAACGTCATGTCTCATTTAAAGCCACTGTGTCACTTCCCAGGTGGGTGTGTGACAGAGTGCCCTAAGGGACCCTCGCTAATGATGCTACCCCCCCACAGTTAATACTGAAGGGAGGGGTGAGGTTTTCCCACATGTTTTGGAAAAAATAAACATAATGGAAGCAGGTATGCATGACCTTTCAATGTGCTGTTTTCAGACCACAGTATCTCCCCAGACTTTTGGGTCTTTGCTTGCAAACAGCTTTCCAGAGGATTTTATAGTGGTGTGCAGAGAAAGCTGTGCTTGTATGGTATGGATTGGCTTGTATGTTTCCAGTTGACATCAGAATGGATACAGAATGGTGTTGCAACTTCCCCTCAGACATTATCATAGCTACTGGACCCTGGGAAAAGGACACTGGCACCTCAGACACTGCCACTGTATTAAGTACCCATGTACATCTTTTTTTGATTAATAAAACAGTAACTTTTTTTCAAACTAGCCAGCACATTTAGTGCCTTTCTGCATCCTCCCACCAGAGGGCAACCAAAAAACACTGGAGTAATTTTTTGGGGGCTGTTATGTTGACTACAAAAGTGCATGTTTGTTGGTATGAATTACATGCTAAGTTGCTTTACATTGAGCAACGGATTCCATTTTTCCTGATATGTGGGTAGGAAAGGCCAGAGAAAGGTAAACAGATGAGGGCAGAGTGGGATCGATCCCCCTCTCATGACTTACCACCTCAGGGCCCTGGCCTGGAAATTGATTAGACTTGCTGAGGGAATAACATGGTGTGAAAAAATAGAAAATGGGGAAAACAAAATTCTCTGCCTCAGCAGCAGACATGCCATGGTGGGCCACAGGTGGACTAATGCGGGGCTAATGTTCACTTAGTGTCTCTATCACCTGGAAAGATGACAGCAACTGCCGCGGGGGACCCACTAACTTCGCCTTTGCCTCCCCACTGACTTAGGGAAAAACTAAGCCCAACAACCACTTTCTCTTTGACACACACACCTTCGATCTGTCTGCCTGAATATGTGGCATTTACTCAGAGTTCCCCTCTTGGTTACTCCCAGCTGGATGGCCACACTCCAAATGCCACATAACCAGCACTCCTCAATAGCTTCTAAAGGCTTGCTTTGTGGCTGCTATTGGCCTGCGCAGTGGGGAGCAGGCAGCCATGGCATCTCACAGTACTGACACAGGTTGATTTCTGCCCACTAAAGGACAGGCAGACAATCAGAGGGATAGAAGGATGGATGGACTAACAGAGAGAAGGATGTCCGATATTGGTGCTCACAGGCTTTGTTGTGTGTTTGAGCTGTAGTGATCGAAGGAAAGTGGATTTGGAGAGTGTTGGAAGGGACCATAAAGGGTGACATTTCTTTGAAGGCTGGGTTGTATGGAGTGACAGGAAGGCTTCTGAGCAGTGCCATTGGCTATGTTTTCTCCGTGACATGCCCTAGCCCTTGCACGACTTCCTTGCTGTGATCAGTCTACAGGAAATAAACACTAGTTTGATACTGTGTACTGTTTAACCTAAAAGTTGGTGCAAGTGATTCGGTCCACTAGTTTATCTATTAGTTGAATGGAATAGTATTCAAAAGTAGTGCAATGGGGGAAAAAAACGACAGTAGAAAAATAGAAAAAAAATGTCTTTTTCATTTCCTGAGGCGTTTTTGGGTCAACCTTAAATGTTAAATAAAAAAAAAAAAAAAAAAACAAACAAAAAAAAAATGTGATTTCACGGCTCTACAAAGGGTCTGTTATACGCTGGCTAATGCTCTGTTAGAACAACAATGAACAAAATAGTTTTCAGAAAGGGAACAATGGCTCCCTGAGTCCCATTTGATATGTGACTCCTTTGCGTGTAAGCACTTTTTGTCTTGTACAGTGTTCTGTGTCAGACAGAACTGAAGTGTGCATTGTTTTGGGTGGATGATGCTTTGTAGGACGTTTTGGGGGAGGGCAAGTTGCAGCGTCTCGCATTTACGTCGGCGGCAAACGGGGCAATCTTTGACATGCATGCACACATTGGCAAATATGTATGTGCAGACTTAAAACAAAAGCGGCAAAAGCGGCTATGCAGACAGGAAGAGACAGGGGCACAAACACACGCCTGCACTGCAGCTACAGAAACAGTAACACGCACCCAAAAAGGCAGACTTAGAAAAAGATAGGCTACACCTGGCTACAAGACGCATCCTTGCGAGGATTAAATCAGCACTTCAAAAGAGCAGGAAACAAAAAACACTCCCAGTGGAGGAGAAGGGAGCCACTCGACAGCCAAAACTGTCATCTCCAGACAGAACCAAGAAGTGGGAGAGAAGGGGATGGAGGGAGCCGAATGAGGAGAGGAGGAAGAGGGTGGAGTTTTCAGGTGTGGTGACATGAAGATGTGTCCAAATAGGCACGTGCATGTTTGTTAAGTGTGTGTGTGTGTGTGTGTGTGTGTGTGTGTGTGTGTGTGTGTGTGTGTGTGTGTTTAGGGTTAGGGTGTATTCATAGAGATGGCCATTTTAACTGTGTTATTGTTGTGTCAACTGTTTCTACATGGAATTAAAATATAAAAGATTTATAGTTCTGGGAAAATCAAGCAGATACACCAATGGATATGGTTTCATACTGTTACTATCTCTAAACCATAAACATACAGGACGGAAGCTTTATATTTCTTTTTCTTTTTGTGGAACTTTAATGCTAAGTGTACCAACATCAGCTGAAAGAACTATATTGAACATATTTAATGTATATATTTTTTTTAATTTTGTTTGTTTATATTTTTATTAAAGTAATATTTTAATTTTCTTTAGAAAAAAATACTGTCTTATGCTGTGATTAAGAAAGAGATGTATGAGTTTAGCATGATGTTTAAGTTAATATTTAGAAGAATTATTTTAAATATTTATAATGTCTCTTTTGCTAAATTTGAATTATATTGTGTGTCCTAATTCTTGACTCTCTCTGTATGCGTGTCTTCAGGTGGAGTTTGAGTGGTTGCGGCAGTACTGGTTTCAGGGCCAACGCTACACTCGCTTCTGCAGCTGGTGGACCAAACCGATGGAGCAGCTGGAGAAGGACTGGAAGCTGATGGAGATGATGGTGAGCTTCACCTGGCACGTTGAAAAGCTGGTCGGTCGTTCCCTAAATAACAGCTCAGTCAGCAGCAAAAACATAGTACAATTCAATTGCCTTGAATTCACAGATTCAAGGCAGTTTTTTTCAGCAGTGAACAGTATTTGTTTTTCCTCATTCAAGGGAGATTTTTATTATTGTTTATTCTGTATTATTTCTTGGTATTATTTTAGGACACAATCTCATATCCACAGTCTATAAATCTTTAAATAAATTCATTAAATACATAAGTCATTAAATACATAAAAATCACAAGTAATTAATCCTGCTGCTACTGCTTTCAAGAACAACAAAAACAATAATTTCTATTATTACTATTATAATAATTATAATTACAATGATAATGATGACTGCAGCCACTCCACACTATAATAACAGTTTCACCTTTGTAATAGTGCAACATGCCCCTGCTTGTGCTTTTAACACACACTCCAGAAGTGATCTGCTGTCCTGTAATACTCCTCAGTAGAGAGGGTGTGTTTAGATTACATGATGGATTGTCTAACTTCGAAGTGCAGTGTGTTATTACAGACATATCGTGGGCTTAATTGTAGCCCAACTGAAGTTTTACAGGAGAGGAACGTGGGTATGCGGCGAGACACCTTTGAAACAGAACATTTAGATAACCGGTAATATCAGGCTCATAATTTAGTCACCTTGGCCAGGGATCTGTACTGTACATATGCGGTGCAGGCACACACACACACACACACACACACACACACACACACACACACACACACACACATACACACACATGCTCATATTGTATATAACTCAACTCATTCTTAGTTTCTGCTTTCTCCGCTCCTGCGGTCCTTTTCTAGCTCGATTTTTGAAGATGGCGCTTGTGTGTTTGTGTACAGTAGTTAATGTCTAGACACCAGAGGCAGCAGGGGGCACTCTTGTATCACTGTAGCAGCAGTGCAGGGATTACAAGAGCAGTGCTCTTTTTTTTTTTTACCGTCTCTCCTTCTCTCTCTCTCTCCCTCTATGTCTCTCGGCCCTGCCTGCTGTCTCTGGGAGCGCTCTGTCTCTGTCAGTGCGGAGCGCTGAGCAGTAATCACATCTAATGCTCAGGCGGGGATAAAGACAGGGGGCTTGAGGAGAACAGTGGTGCTGCTGCCGACGCTGCTCAGCTCTGCTCGGAGTCTCTTTCTCTCTCTCTCTGTCTTAGTGGAAGTGCCTGGCAGAGTGTGTGTCTGTGTGTGTGGGGGGGGGGGTGTTCTTGTACCTGCTACATACTGAGGACCAAAATACTCATTCTACTAGCAAAGTGAGGACATTTTTGGGACGCGAGGACATTTTGGCAGGTCCTGGCAACTTCAAAGGCATAAGACTTTGTTTTATTGGTGGAGTTAGAATTGGGTTTGGGTTTAGGTTTTAGGTTAGGGTAAGGGTTAGGGTCAGGCGGTTAGTTGGGATGGTTATGGTTAGGCTTAATGAGCTGGGTAATACATTATGCCTATGAAAAGTCCTTGCAAAGATAGAAATACAAGGATGTGTGTTTGTGTTTACTTTTTTTCAAGTATTTTCATGTTGTAAAAACTTGACAAATCAACCAATGTAAAACGCCTTAAAATTGATACAATGTAATTCTCATTTCTATTATTTTTCAGCTCAAATTTCCTTTATGACAACTTTAATGCTACTATTTGTATGTGTTCACTAAATTTCATATCACATCACTCAGCGAGTCTTCAGCAGGAATGCGTACTGAACCTTTATATGACGTGGTGGCGAATGCATAAATATAATCACTCACTATTGTGATGAAACATTATTGCTCTTGCAAGCAATATTTACAAACAGACATCGACCCCCTGATACGATGATGAAAAACACTTTATTGATGCGACTTATAGATTTTCACGTTGTACGTCTCGATTGCTGAGGATTTCTCGGCAGTGGGATTAAAACACATTTCTCTAAATTGCTTTGGGTTATTTAAATTATGTGTTTTCCTTCATGCAGTAATTTACTGCTTATATTTTATATTCTGCAAGCCGGCAATTGGCAGTTGGAATGTATCTGATTGAAATACAAGTGACCTCTTGTGTAGGAATGCTGGTTGCAGTCTATTTAGATATTTCTGCTTGCCGCTTGCATGAGCAAATTCAAATGCCACATTATTTTTCCTGTCAGATTTTTTTTATATCACCGTGGGTATTTTATAATAACAAATATATGTCTCTAAATAGGGTTTATAAATTGACACTGTGTCAGTTTATACACATGGCTGTCACAATAAAACCGTATATTGTTTTTTCCTGCTAAAATAGTAATACAAACCGCAAGTCTTTCTCCCTTTATTGTCATATTTAGCACACAGTGTTGTGGGATGCGCTGGGCTGTACTGTATTTGCGTTTGTTAGTCCGTATAAAGAATATTGCAAATATGGGGGTGGAGGGGTGGCTCCTGTTTATGGATACTGTCACTCCCTGGGGCTCCCTCTGCTCCTCAGCCTGTTGTCATGCAAATGTTCATCCTCCCATTTGAATGACATTCTGATAAAATACATACATAAATAAATAAATAAATAAATAAAGACCAAACGCAAAACAAGTCCACTTGGGCGCGCGTCTTTTTTTTTGGTACGTCATATATTCATGTGGGTTCTTGGTGGAAACAAAGAGACATGCTTGTGAGTGAACTTCAAGTGTGTTTGCACATGCCTGGCAAAAGTATATCTGTGTGTGGGTGGGTGTGCGTGTGTGCTCCTGCTGGGAGAGTGTTGTTAAGTTAAAGGTTGTTTCTGGAGTGGTAGAAAAAAAAATATTAACTTAAAGGGGTTTTACATTCCCCTGTGGTTCATTGTGCTAACGTCCATTTAGACCTACCTCGCACACAGCACACAGCTGAGTTCCCTCAGGAGCCTGCTATCATGGCGATGATGAAATCGTGACATTTCCTTAAACTAGCAACAATGAATGGCTTCCATCTGACTGACAATAGACAGAGAGTCTTGCCTTTATGCCGAATATTTTAAATACCAGTATGGTACTTTTTTTTTTTTTTTTTTTTTATCTTTTCACTGTGGGGGAGAAGCAGCAGCAGCAGCAGCGACAAGCCTGTGAGCACACCTCCCCTATTTTCCTCCATTTCTCATGTCCTGTGTGTGTGTGTGTGTGTGTGTGTGTGTGCATGTGTGTGTGTGTGTGTGTGCACATGTGTGGTTGTCATTGATGTTAATGTATGCACTTGGCATGACTTTAATTGATTTAGCAGCTCTGCTTGCAAAGTACAGCTTTTTCCCTAATTTGTCACTTTCCTGACTTCTGTGGCTGCTCATCTCACAACTTCAAAAGCCACCCTGGATGCAAAGAGATTTCAGTGCACTCCGTCTCCCTTCTCTCTCTGTCTCTCTCTCTCTCTTTATATTCTTTGTCTGTTGTTCTTTCCCTCTCTTGTGCCAGCTCATCTTGCCGTATCCGTGTCTCATTTTCGCACTTTCTCCCTCATTTGACAGCAAAGTGAGCCTTGTAGATGGAAATCTTTTCAGCGCATATCAAGAAAATTAATCTACTTCTGTAATAAATACGATCCCACTCAAGTGAATACATCTGTATACTTCAAGATGTACAAAACAGGAAGTGGTTCCGGGCCACATCTTCCTCTGCTCCACACACCCGGGCTGTCATTCCCTGTTTATCCAACACATTGGTCACACACACATACACACATTCTAGTCACAAAGTCTTTGTTTTCACCCCTCTTATCATGTTGGGGGGGGGTTCGTCCGTTGATTTGTAATAACATGCACACAAGGGTGTGTGTCTATAACTGTCAATAGATGTAATTGTTGTCCATTTCTTCATCATAACTGACTCCAGGAACTGTGTGGACTGATAAGGAGGGCTGCACCGCAATCATACACAGACTGGCCCGGTCACCATTGATAGCTGATTAGGTTATTGACCCAACTATGGCGGGTTGAGCTGTGGGCAGAGTGTAAAGACAGAAAAAAAGGGAGGAGGTAAGAAAATAGAGAGGTAGTTATGTGGATGTGTTGGGGAGGTAAAAGAGGAGGAAGGTGGGGGGGAGGGTCAATGTAAATGGTATTGCTGTGTGAGCTCATTTGATCAAAGTCCTGGAAAGGTTAAGCGAATCCAATCTGGTTTTGTATGGCAGAGTGGAGACACAGGCACCAGGGAAGAAACCCCCAGGACGGAGAATGGATTATCATATTGGCTCAGGAGTAGCAGGGGCCTCCGACGGACAGTTTACCCTGCCCGTAATGCGTTTAGACAGCAATTGGCCTTAATAACCTTTATTGACTTTAGCGGGTCAGTGCCAAGAATCTAATTATCAAAGTGTATCAATTTCATTGGAGTTTAGAGTTGCACTGCTCACAATAATTATTTTAGGGTCAGGCCGGGGCAATTAATCCTCTCTCCACTTATTTGATGGCTTTGTAAAACATTATAAATGTTATGGTTTCTGTTGTGCGTTTCACCGTAAATGATTTCACAGAGCAGTTTTTTGCGTGGTTTTATTCGCAGGGCTTGCAGCACCGGGTCAACTGAGGGGGGGGAAAGGTAGCATATTTCAGGAAATCTAGGGACCAAAGCTGAATCATGTTACAGATGTTTACAGGCAGCAATTTTTCCTCACCCGCTTGCCATTGTATTGTGGGCAGAGTTTATACCCACTTTATATGCACACGTGGAAGCCAGATTAATTATAAGTGTGAACCAAGCAGTAAACAGTTAAGCGGCCATTTATTTTGCTCATTATGAAGCCATTTATTATCTCTTACATTAAACCACACGTGTTTATGCAAGCACATTGTTTTGCATTTTAAGCACTACATTCTCCAAATGGGCTCATGCATTGAAATTATATTTCATTCTTTTGTGATTCTTTGGCACACTTTTGGGTAAGTTTGTGTGTCGGTGGATTTACTTAGTATGCTCCTTGGGTGTTTATGTGCACGCAGTGCGTCTGCAAGTAAATGTACAACTCCACATCCTTCATTGACAGTCAGTACCTGCTGGTACCTGGGTAGTAGCAGAGCTTTTTTTTTTTTTTTCTTATCTCAACACAGACTATAGGCCTAATCCAGGTGCTCATTATTGCCCAGCCTTGTTTACCGGCGGCTCTGTATTAGCTCGCTTGCTTTGCCCCATTTAGACGGAGCTGAATAAAAAAGAAATTACTGAAAGATTATTGTTATTATTTATTTAAAGAGGAAATATATGGCTGATAATACATTTTACATCACACAGCCGCCTGTGTTTGGAAATATAAAATGAAAAGCTGTAGGAAGAGGCAGGGAACGAGCGAGCGAGCGAGTGAGCGAGGGGAGAAAATGTAGCGGTGCAAAGGTATTTGCAATTCTCTTTGAAGTCCCTATTCAACAGGGTAAGCTGAATTTTCGGCAGTGCCTGATAGTGTTCTGCGTAAATGCTTAAACCCCTTTAGAGAATTTTCATGGGCAGATACGCGGTGGCTTGAAGGGAGCGTTTATGTTACCTGGAGCCAATGCAGCCCGCAGCTTTGTACCTAAAGATGTACACTAGTACTGAATAGAATTCCACTGAGGTTTGTCTTTGACCAGATCTCTCTGCAACATCGCTGTAAGCTGAGGTAGAGGGAAAAAAAAAAAAAAAAAAAAAAAGAAAGCGCTGTGAACAGAATTAACCCTGTCACTTCCCCACTGCCACCACTCCCACACACACACACACACACACCTAACACACACACACTTTCATATAAAAGAAATAAACGGTCACAGACATGCAGGTACAACAACACCGAGACAGGACTCACAAAAAGTTGGCTGGGGTTTGGTGGGTTCCTGGGACTTTTGTGAAGGTTCTTATTGGAAAATATTTTGATTTAAAATGGACAGTACAGCAAGTATTGCATTATTTTGAAGCTATATTGAATTTAATTAAGGTTGTTGCTTAAATTCTGCACAAATTGTACAGAATAACTGAATTAGGGTTTTAAATTTATGTTGAATGGTCTCTCTCGTACACAGCTCATCTTTTTTTCTTGTCGCTGATACTTTTTTGGAGCTCACCCATTTAAAGCAATTAAAGTGAATGCCTATGCATGTGTGTAATTATTTCTCAATAACAGGAGTGTCCTGTTTGGCGCTGTTACTTTTTTTTTTTTTTAAATTCCAAAGTCAGACGCAGGCCTGAGCCAACTTGTCTTAGCGATGTGGATCGCCCAAATTGGAATGTGTTACAGTGAATTCCTCATTTATCCGATGTCACACCGAAACCACAAGTGAAACGGAGTCTTTGTTTCACATCAAAGACATTTATGAAAGAAAATGAATTCACCCGAAAAGGGAGTGTGCAGTGTTGGTTTTACTCATTCAGTGTAGAGTAAACATGAACAATGTGGGTTTTGGGAAATTTATTGACAGGGGTTTAGTCATTTATTTTGTTTGTGAGTTGTGATGTCGACAGCTTTATTTTACTGTATCAGTAAGCCTTGAAGGCGGCTTGTCTCGTCTTCTTAGAAAACAAATGAGCATTTTACAGAGACTGATCTGTCTTATCCGCTTAGCAGCTTCCTCAATCCCCGCATTTATTTATTTACTTATGTATTTACTTACTTATTCATTTACCCACCTCTGTCTGGATTTGGCTTGATTCCCCCTTTCCAGCGCCACCCATAAACAGTCCCCCTTCTTTTCCCCCTTCGTCTTCCTCTTTCCTCTCTCATCCTTGGCCTCGATCAGCAAGATAAGCCTTCAGAGGAGGGAAGATAACATCCATTAAAGAGGTAAAGAGGAATTATGGGGCAGCCCAGATTAATCACTGCTCAGCTTAATCGCATTCAGTGCGGACGGCAGGGCTGGCTGCAGGGCCCAGCTTTTTCTTGTGTCATAGCAGCGGATAAAAAAAAAAAAAAAAACAAGATGCAAGAGAGGGCTGTATTTGAAGAAAAAGCACCTAGATTGGGGGGGAAGTATAAAAAAAGATGAAAGAGATTTTAGAGCATCTCCAGCAAAGCCTGCCCCTCTCAGACATGACGAAAGACATCATCACTAACCAGAGCTTGATCCATAATTATTTCAGCTCTTTGATCCAGGTCTAATTGTTTACTCCACCAGGCAGGCACGTCAAGGTTGCTGTGAAAGAAATCGTCGAAGACGCAAAGCAAACACATTGATTTGTCTTGAAACGCAAAGAAAATAACCCCAAATCCTGTTCAATTCGTATACTTGTGTTTGTGTACTTGTTTTTTCATACTATTTAATATAGAGTACAGTCACAGCCTATACGTATGGCTAATGTTCCTGGTCGCATAAAATGTCAAAAAAGAGAGACGTAAAGCTTCAACATTAAATTGTGCTGGTTGTGTGCTAAATTGTTTAGTAAAATATATTTCTGATTATGGGTGAAATATCTTCCATAAATTCAAATACAACATAATTAATAGTCAGATTTTTTGTATTGTTCCATCTTTTGCAATCTTGTCTCTAACACAAAACTCACGAAAAAGAGCGTCCAGTGTTACCTGTTTATTAATATATTAGTCCTGAGCTACATATAAGTGCAGGGAATGTCGTAATGGCAAAGAACCTTTGTTTCTTTTCAATAAAAACAGATTTTTCTGAGAGTGGCCATTTCAGGTAGTAATTCACTACTTCTTACACTTCCTTCTGCAGATGGAATGATCCGATGGGTAGTGTTAAATGGGTGAGATGTAGGACAATGTAATTAACGCTAGTCCTTTAGCGGGCCCCGCCTCGCTCCACTGGGAGCACCCGATATAGTGCTCATTAATTCCTATTTGTGTGTAATGAGAGGGTCATGTTGGATGTAATAAATGGCTCTTTTATTTGGGTGAGAGCTGCAGGGCGGCATCCTTTCGTGGCTAACAGTCTCATAAACACTCTGTAGCCGCTGTCATCGGCCTCCCTTGCTGGGGAGCAATTGCACATGTGCACAGTAGTGCAAGGCTGAGTGTGAATTAGGCGTGTTTAGAAACAGTAGAGAAACTCAAACGTAATCTTTCCTGCTAATGATTTACCATTAGCAACTGGTAGAAGATAGTAGTGATAATGAATCCTGCTGATGTTAAAAGGTGGATTGACTTTAAAATTCCTTAAGTTCTCATCATGATCATTGTTCACTATCTGCTTCAGAATCCATTTAAGATTATTTTTTTAATGGCTTATCACTGTATCTATATTGTATTTTTCACCATTCATTTTAATTGCTAATTTAGTCTTGATTTTCACTTTAAAGGTATTGGTTAAAAAGAAAATAAACTAAAATAAATAAAAACTTTTGTTCAAGCCTTTCTATATGCAATGTTAAACCTTTACCTTTATTTCTGTCTTAGAGATTGAAGCAATTAAAGAAATGCATGAACAATGTTTGAAGTCCACACTATGGTGTCCACCTTTTTATATCTAAATGTTTATTCACTCTATAATAGTACACAGTTCAAAGTTTAATGTCCGGATTGAGTGACAGCCAGGCCAAAGTACAGTATCTTTCCAAAACGTTACAACAGCAATCAAAAACTGAATTCTGTATGTAAAATCTTGAAAAACAGAAATATCAAATCGTCAACATACAGTAAATAATAAAAAAAATAAAAAATAATTGGCAGCACTTTACATTGGACACATTGTTTGCCAACTGTCTGACGTAAACTCAATCTCATTGTGAACAGAATATTAATTACTTTATTAGGTTTAAGTTTAACTGTGTTTATCTAATTGTCTGTTTTATTAAGATGCAGATGTCAGAATAGACGGTTAAAGGATGTGGTGTATGTAGCAACAGCCTTATTTCTGCCACCTGTAAATATTGAAAAATTACACCTCATCAGACGTCTCGCAGTTAATCAAACTTTGCTGGTGGCACCTGTGAGCCCCTGCAGGCATATCACTCCTCTAAAACACAATTCCTCCCTGTGAGTCAGTTTAGATGGATGGCAGCGCTTTTTATTGTTTGAGCATTTAACGGAGCTAAACTGTGGCGTATCGAGTGTTACGCTGTTACTCAAAGGGGATTTTAGAATGGCTGGCTCCTGTCAGCAAAAAGCATTTTACTGGCAGGGCGAGTGAGATGGTGCAGATCACAATCTGGTATCTGCAGCTAGAATCTACGCATATGAGAGTGGTGGGGGTTTTAACAGAGACCAAGGTGCCGGTGGAGTGTTAACATTCATCACAAACATCTCTGTCCAGCTCTGTCATCATTCGTACTGAATTAGTCTGAATGGAACCTTCCTGCCAGGTCTGTGAGGCGTTTGCACTTGTGTGTGTGTGTGTGTGTGTGTGTGTGTGTGTGTGTGTGTGTGTGTGTGTGTCTGACTCATCCCCGCCCTCTGGAGAGCTCATTCAGAATGAAAACTTTGTGGTTTAGCCATTAAGGCCAACTGGACCCTCACTTTGTATCACAAAACTGAGACAAAGATCTTGAAAGTAAAAGACCAGTCAGTTTTTATGTGATGTTTGTGAGCCCGTTGGACTATAACCCAACAACAGATTTGCCTTTTCTTCTTGCCACCAAAAGCTAGCAGCACAAAAAACCTGTGAGTTCTGCTTCATTTGACCCAGTGGAAAGCATATGTCCTTCCATCCTGCTTGTATTCTACCTAGAAGATGGACTGCGGCTGGGACCTTGGAAAGCATCCCTGCCCACTTGAGTCGGCTACAATGCCTTCAAACAAAATCTCTTGTCACGGCTCTTCCCTTTTTGGGAGTCCTTCATCTCCCCACCCCGCATTGTCACTTCAGACATGTTACTCTGATGTCTCAGACACATTTTTCTAATGTTTTACACTCCATATAACCCACGCTGTGCCGAAAAAGCACATTTTACTTGCTGACATAATTGATGGCGCCTGTGACCCTGCATGGGTCAAGCCGACAATGAGGTTTTTATCGCCACGGATACTGTGAGAACACGCGAGCAGACACACACACATAGACAATCCGACGTATGTCGATGCTGTAGGACTGTCTTTTGTATTATGCGTTTTTCAAGATGGCCATTTCCAAATGGTCGATGTATTTGCCAAAAAAAAAAAAAAAAAAAAAAATGTGACACATACAGTATTTGCCTCTGCTGCTAGTCTGCTTCTGTACTACTTCCTTCCGTTAAGTATAAAACCAGTACTATGTGCTCAGTGCTAAATATTAACGACATTAAAGAAAAAAATATATGTATTAACTTCTGCTCTGGTGAATAGGAACATTACAAGGATCATAAAAAAAATTATGTTGTAGTTACTATAGATTGCTTTAGACTTTCACGTAAGTGAAAAGACACAGGTTATTTAAATGACAATTCTTTTTTATTACAGTATGTTTCAGAGGATGAAACTGTGGGAGACACAGGGTTTAAATCTCTGAAACACACAGGCACACACACACACATATGCACAATCAGTAGCCAATCTTACAAAATGGAAACAAAGCAAAATAAGTTTCAGCTTTATCGCCAGTAATTGTGCAAGTAGATGGCAGAATAAAACCCCTACTCATGCACACAGTTGCACATTTTTTATGACCTGGGTGATGTCACAAAAATGTGAAGTTTGACTTTATTTCTTCCTTGGCTCGTATAATTTTCCAACAGGGGTGAGTCACCTTCCATAGACGAATGAGACTTGGACTGATGTGCAGCAGACACACACACACACACACACACACACACACACACACACACACACACACACACACACACACACACAAGGATCTGTTGACCAGATTAAAATAGGCCCTGGCCCGATTATAGCCCCCTAGTCATTTATATCAGTGAGCAAAAGCTATCCATTACCCAGCACAAAGTGTCTGATGTCTCTTTTTCCACTGGAGGTCAAAGTGATATTAGTTTCTCACACTGAAGTGCAAAAAGAGATGATGGAGCCATCTAGGAACTTTCCAAACCCCATCTCCTATCAAACTCAAGTGTCAGAATAGCTGAGCTGACAATGTGGCTGGAGTCATTGGCAGGTCTGCAATTTTTAAATAATATTATGTGAGCTTATAACTCAGGATATTTCTCAGCAAGTATTATGAAAATACAGAAGGAGTGTCAGTCAAGGGTAAACTGTATCTTTCCCTCGTATTAGTGTAACACATCCTCTAATGTAAATCTGCCTTTAAAACTTAAAAGAGCTGCCTTGTAGGAGATATGCTCCATTGATAGCCGCCTGATTATAGAACATTTAACTAAAAAAATACCCTGTTCTTGAAAGGTAAAACTGAAAAGAGTTCCACTTATTTGGCACAGTTGAGATTGTTGTACAGTTTGAGTTTTGGGTTAAGTCACGCAGAATTTTGACTGGAGCTTATTAAATTACAATTAAACAAAGGAGAAAAATGGTCTTTCCTGGTAACCAAAGTGCTGAAATTCAAATGGCTGTGAGACAGTAAATGTGATATTTTATTTGAAACTGAAACTAAACAAGTAACTAACGAAGAAGACCTCAGGTTTCTCTACGTAATGTTTCCTTAAGAATGTTTAAGACTTGTTTTTTTTATACAACTGACTTTACTAATTTTTCCTATCTTCCTGGTAATGTGTCGAACTGTGGTTAAGCAGTCTCAAACAGGGACATGAATAACAAGAGTGTTGTCAAGTAGAGGGACCGCAAGTCCGATGGCCTGCTGCAAAGCCTGTTATACGATGCTAATTGCATGGAGATGGGCTGGGAGGTTGGCGGTCTGACAGACAGGGGTGCCTTAAAGAAGCGGGGTCTCCATAAACAGCAGCCAATGGTCAAAACGCTGAGACGGTTTGATGGTACTGGTGAGTTTTACAACCTACCTTTAAAGATAATCACACATCATTTCGATACTTTCTGGTCTCAGATTCAATGGTGCCACTTAAAATGGTTACATGGGCATGGAAAATAGGAATTTTTAGTTTCTTGCGGCATCTAGACATAAAACATTTCCCATATAAGTGTTATTGGTCTGAATGCAGCTGAAGCAGTTCACTGGGTGTTAACAGTTTCACGGATGCTGTTCTGGACAGCTAGTTGCTTGTTTTTATGGAGCGTGGACCTTCAATATGTGCATTCATCTTTTTTTTTTTAACCCTTGTTCCTTTTAGACGCTTCTTAACTTATACATGGCAACTATTGTATGAGCTCTGGAGCGATGCACATGATGTTGCAACAAACAGCAGCAAACAATCTCCCCATTCTGTGTTAGCTTAGCGACTTGTTGTTACGTGATGGAATAGACAGATGCTTGTTGGTGTTAAGATAGAGCTCTGGCTCGAGGTGTTACTGAGCTGCCCCAGGCTGCCCTCCAGCCAGCCTTTGCTTGGAACACTATCATCACTCCAGCAGTCCACTCACCAAAATATTCCCACAGCTTAGCTGCCTGTTTGTTTGCCTACCCTGCTTCTGCATAAGGGTGGAAATGTTTATTCCTAGCTGTATTCAAATGAATAGGGTTTAGTTCAGAGCGTGGGGACCTGGAGTTTTCCAGGTCTTCCTTGTCCTTTCGTTCACCTCAAGATGTGGCCTGGGTCAGGGGACATTTGTGATCATCATCAGCATAGGGGGGTGGCAACTGAGGATAGCTACTGTCATCAAGGGATAAATAAAGGTTAAAAAAAAAGAAAAGAAGGGGGGCTAAATAATGCTAACACAGCTACAGAGATAAAAGGCTGTGAGCTCATCCTGGCCAGGCTTGACCAGTAAATGGCCTGTGGCTAATGCTTGATGGCCTCTCTCAGCGATGGGCTTTCTAAACATCGGCACTCTCTCAAGTAAACAACCAAGCCAGCACACGTGCAAATATGTTTTCATTAGTTTGAGGCTTGGGAACTTATTTAATGTTTTAAATACTTACAAAAAATAAGTATGAGTTGAAAAACCGACCAAATAAAACCGTAAAGACAAAAGTTGTCACTGGTTTTCAGTGTACAAGTGCTCGTTAGCCTCACTGCCATGAGTCAATATCAAAAGGTTTCTAATTTGTGTTGTTCCGGGGAAAAGTTTGAATGTAACACAGGTGATGGGGAAACTGGCTACAGAATGCTGTATAAATTAATAAAAGTTTGGTTCTGTTGTCCTTAGTTAAGAACAGCACATATTAAGAAATCTAATTACATCTCTGTTATAAAATCTACCATCGTGAAGCAAACAAAATAAAAAAAAAAATAATAATAATTTATTGTAATATTTTAAATATTATTTTTGATAATTGTGGTTAGTCTCCATAAATTAATCACAGATCATGTAATGATTAGATTACTTGTATTCACAGACTTGACAGCACTGCTATTTTTTATATATCAGATGTACTTATAAGACATACATGAGCAAAGGCTTTGGAGGCACATCTGGGCTCTCCTAGTCAGCTCATATCAGCCGAAATCACAGCAACATGGCGCTACATGGAAATGCGGCAATAAGTCAGGGACTCCGCTCAGTGAATTTTTTGGCATTTTCTTCTGGAGACAATCATACCAGGAAGACAGGGTTTGATCCAAAATGAAGGGTACAATTTTCCAGACACAGGCAGACAGGCTGGCTTCCTCCCGGTCACCATAATTTTCGGTGTCTTCTCGGAGTCAGGTGCCATCAGTCACGCGCGGCCCCGTGTTTTGTCATCTGTCCTGAGGTGTGAAGTAAGCATATTAATCTGTACTTAAATCGCACTCCTCTCCTTTGGAAACACACACACACATCCGATCAAACCTATCCCTACATGAAGTCAGACAGACAGGTGGATTGTCACAGAGGGATTGAAAAAAGGGAGAGGGAAAGAAATGAAGGTCCCCCTTACATTGTGGGTCTTTTTGAAGGAAGCGTTAGATGGCTGGGGAGGCAACTGATTGTTAATGGGAAGAAATGAACATGCTTTGCTGCTGGATGTGACAGGAAGAGACTGTTCTTAACAAGGTGTCAGAGTCAGTCATAGTTACAGATCCATCACTTCTCAGAGGTTTGGAGAGGGAGGGGGAGACATTTAAGGGTATTCAGAGAGGAAGAGACTTTGTGAAGGCTTGAGAAGAAGAGGGAGAAAGAGGGATTTGAGTGTGGCTGACAGCACTGCATTTAATTTGGGCTGCCAGATCCCTTTTCATTTGACTCCCTCTCAACCAGCTTAGAGGATGCAGAGGACTCGGAGGCGAAGGTTTGCCAGGATGTCTCAGATTAGCACTGATGCGCCACGTCACAATATAAGCCGGCCTGTAATTCATGTTCAACAGGGGGATACTCACACATTACACTGTACTGTGCAGGACGTGATTAATTGACTCACACTCTAATATTGGGTGTAATTTGCCTGTCCTGTGATGTGAAACTGGCTTTACACTAGACTTACTGTATGTTGCCATCTCAGGCACGTTATAATGGAGTCGTGACTCAGAGCTGTGCAATTTTTTAAACTGGGAAGAGCCGCTCAATGTCTGGAGGAGAGGGATGGTTTCAGGTGGTTTGTCCATGCCGTTTAATATTTAGGTATTTACCCATTTGTAGTGTTTAGACATTACTTGAGATATTTCTTCAACAAAAGTTTTCAAAACGTATTCCTCTTCATTTCAGACCAAGCTCTTCCTGGCTTCAGTGGAGGAGGAAGGCCAAGCAGGAGAGGAGAGGATGGAGATGGCAGAGACCCTGCTGTCCGCCTTGACAGACAGGCAGCAACAAAGGCAGACATGGAGAGACAGGTAATGCAGCGTACCACCGACTTTGTTCCTTTTATTGGTCTTCAAAAGATATATACCCAACAGATGTGGTAAAGTATGACAGTCAATGAATCATGAGCACTGGCTCATATTTAGAAGTGAGAATACACACAGCAAACTCTTGGGGATCAGGCATTTTAGTGTTGTTGTATTATAATAGTAATAGTGTCTTAAAAACAACAGAAAAAGGAAGGAAAAAGTCTGAATAAATGTTTGACACACACATGCACTGACAAACGTGTCCTGGTGATCATGAGATCAGACATGGTCTGTTGGTAAAACTGCAAACTGTGACAACTCAGAGTTATTGATGTGTAAAATGAAGACGAGTGAGGAACACCGGACTGCTTCATGTGAAATCCATGAATCATCACCTGCTGACACATTTTCCTTTCAAAGAAGTTATGTGAATTCCACAAATATGCGGCAGTGTAGTGTGTGTTTGTGACCTGGCAGCTATCATTAAGACACGTGTGTCTTGGATAAGCCACAGTCACTTCCTTCCTCTCAGATAAGGACAGGGAGTGCACAGCGCAGACCATTCATGTAGATAAAGAAGGGCCTCATACACACACACACACACGCACACACACATGCTCAGTGTTATTTTAACTGTTTATTCTTCCAGACACTTTGGCCATGAGCATGTGTGCACACACACACATACACAGGCTTTCTTCAAGTTAAGCATTCACATATATTTCAGTGCCCATTATCTCTACCACCACATTTGACCTCTTTCAATTTTCGTTCTCCTTGTCACTCACAGGCACACACACACACGAGAACCACAGCCTTAAAAAAGCAAATGTGCCAGGGGCAAAATTCACAAACTCGAAATTCCTGAAAACAACATATTTCGTCTTGACAGATATTTGTTAACTTCCAACATGGCTGGCGCTCTCATCTTTCTCCGGTCCCCCTCTGTTTTGAGTTGTCCCCCCGCCCCCCAGTTGACCCTTGTCCAGATGAGTCTTGTAAACAGGCTGTTTCCACACACCTTGTCTTGCCGCGTCGACGCCCAACTGCCTGGCAACGCTGATGTAGGGCCTGCTCTGATAGCGCATTCCAGCCGCAGGTGCTGAAAGCTAAAAACCATCTCACCACATCTACCCCCATCTTAACATCAGCACTGTTGTCCAAACCAGCCTAGATCTCCCACCACCCACAATGAACTATTTTGACCGTGTGTTAAGCCTAGACATGACTCAAGGGCTAACGTTAGACACTGACAGCCTGTATCAGAGTCCAGAACAGGAAATGCTCGGCCCTTGTCGACAGTGGATGCCAGACGTTTACTCAATCAGCAGTGAAAGACTGATTAGATTAGTTTTTGGAGAAGGCCATGCGACGGGCCAACATGTTTGAACTCCAGCTGCTCCTGATATGCCCTCTTCTCTTTACACGCATTTAACGTCTCTCCTTAACTGCCCCCCCCACCCCCCGTGGCCACTTACAAAAAAGCCAGGGGGGGTCATCCTGTCAAGTGGCTGTCAACAGATCTCATTTACACAAAACTAAACACATGGCTATGTGCAATGTTAAGTGGGACGCACTGGTACCGATTAGAGATCTGTGGCTAATGAGGGTTAAGGATTACAGCGCTTTAGTAGTGGAAAATAAGCCCGCTCCCAGGACGCAAGTGTGACTCACTCAGTTCTTCTCAGGTCTGTTTATTTAGAACATTTAGAACCATTTATTATAAAATGTACTCACCCCCCAAAAAAAGGACTTTCTTTAGGTTAATTTGATTCATTCTACAATTTCTTTCACACTGGCTATCCTAATTAGGTTTTCATACAATATGCAACATATTTTATCATATTCATACCTTTTGTTTCCATGGTTTCCATTCAGCACATTATGTTTGCAAAAGGATGAAGAGAAAAAAAAAAACATGATTGATGACGCTTCCTGGGGGCACATAAACATAAACAACTGACGCTGATTGATTATAGTTTCTCGTTGACTTTTGTTTCTTAAAAAGCAGCACCGCGCACGCTGGAACGTGGGTTAGGTAGTTACCGTTTTAGGTCTGTGGGGCATTTTAAGCCTATAGCATGGAGGAAAGAAAGAAATTGGACCGGCTGACCAGTGGTTGCTCACAGTTGACATATAGGTACTCAAAATGAGTGATGCCTCGACTTTTCTCGCTAGCAGAGGCAGACCGTTCATTCACTCTGTGCCAATAAAATTATGACAGGTTTTTTTTTTTTTTTAATTCTTATGAGCTTTTCTAGTAACTGGATTTTCAAGATGCACATGGTGAATTCCTTGATAGATACACCCTCTGTATCCCTTTGGTAAATGCCCCACGAGTGGCCTGAAAATAGATGGATTATTATGTGGGTGGGTGACTGTTGCCGAGCTGAGTACTTCTGTATGCCACACAGGAAGTGAAAAGCATGAATTGCAGGAAAGGACTCATTTGGGATTTCAAATAGCCCATTGCTGTGGCTGCAAAACTTTAACGTCATTTTGAATGATCAGACTGTGCATAGATTTTGTTTCATAAACTAAATCTGGTTAAAAAAAAATGTAAAATGTTGCAGGATGCTGAACAATTAGATAATTACTAACACTAGAATTAGAGTGTATTTTAATCCATATAAACATACTACTGTATTTTTAAAACCCCTGGAATGGATGACCTCATGGTGACCTTTAAAAGCCTAGAGGTCACTACTCGGACAGGCAAAAAAAAAAAAAAAAGGCACAGTCGTCGAGCAAACACTGAAGGGAACAGCTGCGAGTTTTGTACTGACCATGCAAACTGCTGTAGGCTTTGTAAGGTCATTATATGATAATGAAAATCATTACAGAATTACATGGGGGTTTAGGACATGAGAGCAGCAGGGAGGGGAGGGGAGGGCCACATTGGGTTTGATAAATGGACTGTGAAGGTGCCCATCTGGCCCTCACTCTGGCTTTTTCTTTCTGCTCTTTTATCCACTCTCGTCCTTTACTACCCTTCTTTCATTCCTCTCCTCTGTTCTCCGACACACCAGTGTAAAAGCACGCAGGCCCTGTAGTGAAAGATTAACAGAGTGCAAGCCCACCTCGAACTCCGCGGTGGAAAAAAGAAGGCAGGAGGCAGGCAGAGGTGTTCGTGACCCAAAGCAGAGTTTGTAAATTACTTGCCCAGCCCCGTCCTCCCTTCTCTCAGTGTGGGCCGGTGGGGAAAAGGCAGCCATTGACCTTTGGCATCGGAAACGGTTCGGAAATGTGTGAACCACTGGAGTTTGGGAGCGCATGCTGTATTGATTAATAGGCTTTAGTGGTAATAAATAACGTGTTTTTGAATCTTTTTTGTGTGTGCGTGTGTCACAAATGTGCTACCATTGTTATTTCTAAGAACAGCAAAGAGCTGTATTTTTGTGAAAGATCTTTTTGGAATTTTATTGTCAGATTTACATCAGTTGACAGCCAGAAAAGGTGTTGTTTTGGCTGTTGTTAGAACTAAAAGAGTTGACACACACACACATACACGTGAATAAGGCTGTCACTGTAGCAGGGCTACACTCAGAATTTGTGGCATTCTACATCTGTTAGTGTGTATTACTTCTCTTCAGCTTGTTGAAAGTTAGAGAGGTCTTTATCACAAGACAAAGGCAACATCAGCTGACATGGCAGGCGGATCTAAAGGATGGAGAAGGAGGTGCACGTGTCCACAGCTGCACCCATCACTCAGCTGTCCAGCCTGACCTGTGACCCCCGTAGGGTCTTCTCCCAGCCTCCATGGGCTCTATGTTTCCTGCCATTGTCACCCTCTCTTGTCTTCACCTGGACAGGGCACTGCTGCACAATAGGTCTGGTCTGTCATCAAAACCAGAGGTCATTGGGGGCCAACGGGGGGGCAGAGAACTTAAGCAGTGTCCACCACAAAAAAAAAAAAAAAAAAAGACTTCAATAGTGATGTCAGCTACCAGTTACACCCCTACGGAGATGCATAGAGACAAATGAAGAGAGATCGTCATTGGCTGGCACTTTATTTCAGATGTGGTGACATTTCTTTTGTGGTGTTCTTGAGAGAGCCTGCTCTTATTCCCGCATTGAGATGGGACAAGGATTTAGTAGACAAGAGGATGTCTTTTCCACTGAGGACTTTGAAAGATTGTAAGCGTCATGTGCACAATAAAGACGAGGAGACCACAACCTAGTCTAATTATATCTTTAAAGTCTCTGCAATTGAACTGTCATAATGCATATACAGTGTTACTCTATATGGGTAGTGTGATCATATACACACAATATTGAATGGATGCTGATGGATTGGGCACAATTTGATATTAGTGTATATAAGAAAATGTACCAACATATTAGCAAAAAAAAAATATATAAAAAATAACATGATGCTGAAGTAATCCTGCAAGACCTTTATTTCATTACATGGAACTGGAAAGGATTTCTTTAATTTGCTCTGAATTTATTCAGTCTGCAGCATGTGATTGCTTATTTTGGGGAAGGGGTCAGTAAATAAGGAATTCTGAGTAACAAGGTAGCACAGATAAATTAATAAGCAGGTTTGATTAGCAAGGGTGGTGCTGGTGTTAAGGCCTGGCATCAGAGATTCTGGTCGATGTAATTTGCATCCTGGAGTTGTGGGTAACTGTACTGTACTGTACTGTAACTCCAAGACCATGTTCTCTATCTGCATAACAGGTATTTCTGTACCTCATCCTTCTACCATCATCACCATCCCTGTGTTTACTTGGTTCAGGGCAATAGAAGCAAAAACAAATAAGCACACATCATCTGTCTCTTTCATCACTGGCCAGCCTTTAATTAGCACAGGCACGGTGGTTAGCCTACAATGCTGTCGTCTGATTTGTCTGTCTTTATCTTAAACATGTCTGCGTGGTCCCGCAGACTGGATATATGCACGCAGCAGAAGTGCCTGTGGCTTGGTTGTTGGTAAGGTGTATCATTATAAGTACATGCTTTTAAATTATAATTATTATTATTTTTTATTGCAAGCAACCGGTCAGACATACATAACATGTCCTGACCTCACAGCTGCTAATGCTGCAGCAGTCACCTGCCTAACCCTAACCCTAGTTTGGAAGATTTTTCTTATTCATAACGTGCTTTGAACAAGCTGAGTTATCTTTATTTACTCACCTTCTGTTTGCTGTAATGTTAATCATGACAGTTACTCATGTTTTGCCTGGTTCTCAAATAATTTGCTAATTAGCTTATAAGCTAAATGTTTTTGGTTTGTGGTTATTGTGCAGGCATTTGGCATGAGTTTTGTCTTTGTCTCTCTGTGTGATAAATGCTGTCAGATTTTAGCGCAAGTTCACAGTAAAACTGTGGAATGTGGCAGCTAGAGAGAAATAGATTTAAGAGAGTTAGAAATGTAATTAAACGTCCCACGGGTGTTGTAACAGAGGCACCTTCCTTAATAAATGCTGTTTTTTTTTTTTTGTTTTTTTTTTATTATTATTATAATGGAGAAAAGGGTTTGCATTTGGAAAACACGGTGTGGTAAATTATCTGGGGCGGGGTAGTTATGGGTTTGGGCCTGTTTTACTATACTCAGGAAAACCGGGACATTCTTTTTGGTCAAACCCAACATCCCAGAGGGATGATGAAGCATGACTGGGTGAAAGACGACAAAATTCAGGGCAGGAGTGTGGTGTGATTGTGGGGGTTGTGTCATAAAAACATTGTCATTGTGGCAGCTAATTATTTTCCCCCTTCTCTTCAAAGGTTCTGTTAGGATCTCATCATTTAAGAAGTCCTTGTGTCTACTAAGTAGCGACAACAGGGTTATTATTGATGCGATATGACTTTAAAAACCATATTAATAACCCAAACATATGACTTAGCAACAGTTTCCTTTGATCGGTAACCAATATTTATTAATGGATCATTTTCAAAGTGGACTGGGTTTAATCTAACCTTTTATCTGGCAGCTGGCTGTTATTACAACACATTATAAATGAGTAATCATTTGGTAAATTAAAATACAGACACATTTATTACATTTACAGCAATAACAACCAAAAGTCCTTTGTTCAATAAAGCTATTCTTTTCTCCACTACAACACAAGCAGTTCTGACACAAGTGAGTTTGCAATATGAAAAGCAGGCTACTGAAGTTCTGCTTCAGGACCACGAGTGCACATGCTCGACATGCATGGATGGATTTAAAGCTTGTAGGTGCAGGTGTGCAAGCCAGGATGTTAGTATTTAGATGGCTGATATTGTCACAGTCTTCTACAGTGATACCAGCTAAACGCCTTTGTTGCAAAGGTCCAGAAGTCTTAAGGGTATGTATCAGAATATGTCAGTGCTAAATATCCTTTAGATCCATGCAGTGACATTGCATGCACGACCATTTACCTTTTTCCTTTAGCCCCCCCATCTACCTCAGCTGTTGTACTTGTTTGCCCCATTCATAATTCATGCCTCTCTCACTTCGCACACGCACACGCCATTCTTTGCTCTTCTCTTAATTATAACCCCCACCATTGGAAAACTTCATTTTATATTAACCATATTGTCTCTTCAAGGCTGGCAGGCAGGTCATAAATTATCCTGAAGGTGACAAAGGAAGTTGGAGGAGATAGTTATGAAAATTTCATCTGTCTGCCGTAGCGACCGCAGCTGCTCCTGTCAACAGCCATGTGCTGGAGGAATTGCACTGGGTCAGCTTTTGTGCGTATGTGTATGGACGTGGTGAATGAACACATGTGAACAGCTTTAGTGTGCGCGAATGTGAGCGTATGTGCACTCTCTATTTGCCCCTGTGTGCGTGCGTGTGTGTGTGAGTCTGTGTGTGTGTGTTGGCCGGTGTGTGCAGTCCAGGTAAGGCTTGCCTGTCAGTGCCTGGAACATCTCTGGCATTCCTGTCACCCAAGGTCCCCCAGCAATGCCCCCAAAGCAGGGAAGCTGGGAGGGGAGGGGGGGGACAAGCTCACAGGGCGGTCCCCAAGCTGTCTCTGTTCATTACTGCTACAGAGACGCGACGTGGCCGGCGGGGGGCCGGACCTTTACTCCTTACCTACTGTGATCATCTGCTGCTCCACTTTGTGTCTGTGCAAGTAGGTGGGTGTGCAAATGTGCCTGAGAATAAAATGGAGTATAATATACTGTATTTCCAATCACAGAAGTGCGTTTTTTATATTTGACCTATAGGTTTGTTTTCTTTTTTTTTGGCTTTGCCTGTGAAAACACATCTTTCACATGTTATGTCTACATATTCACGAATACGCATGAATTCGGCATCCGGAGCTAAGTAGAGTGCTGCTGTGGCAATTTCTTGACAGAGTGCATAGCAGTTCTTTATAGCACCCTGCCACTCCATAGAACAATTAGTAGAAAAAGACAAAAAATACACTGTAAAATTCTCCTCTTGTGTCAGTCTGCTGTTTTCCTGCAAAAAAAATTCTATTAGGGCCAAAGTCCATAGCTGTTAATTAGAATTCTAACTAGTTTGCCTCCTGACGAATGGATGGCTTCAACAATGATGTAGGATAAAAGGGATATCAGCGATTTCACTTCCTTATACAATGGCTGCCTGTGAAATGGGTCATCAATCCTGCAGTGATAAATGACTGTTGGAGTAATGACTCTGTTATCGGTGCCGGATTACTGCAGATATTTGTAATTAGTGTAGCCACACAAGTCCCCGACAGATGTTTCCGAAGCGGGACAATATTCAAGCCTTGTTTTAATGCTAAATGGGAACTTTCTGCAGAGAATAGGGAGAGTTAGGGCTTTTGTTTTGCATACCGTGAGAGCATCAGGGGAGCCGAGTTGCGTGCTCTTGTTCTGCCACATGCGCACACACACACACACACACACACACTCAAGCTCATGACCTGATAGCTAAATACACAGCCTGAGGTCCATCCTTCAGATTTTGAGCTCAGCCCATCACACGACTGTGTGAGCCAGGGGGTTCCTCTCCTCCACCTCCTGTTCTCTCGTTCTTCCTCCTCCTCCTTCTCTTCCTCCTATCCCCAGCCCCAGAGGTAGCCGCTGCCTCGCCAGGGGGAGTGAACGATTCACTTTTAACTTCAATTTCTCCTCTTTTCAGCAGAGATTCACTAGCCGCCCTGAAGTTTTCTTTTCTTTTCTTCCTCCTCCTCTTCCAGCTCTCATGAAATCACAATGTGATGTATTCAGCCTGAGGTGTAGCTCTATTCACAATGCAGTTTGACACTGCTCCCCTTTGCTTTCACAGTGCATCCGCACAGATGGACTGCTGACAAGTATGCGCCATTAATACAACTGTCCTGGGTACAGTCAACAGCTATGATTAGTATACACCTTAAACAGCTCTCTCTCTCCACCAGTGTGTTGCCAAATACACGGTTATTGTATAGCCCGTAATGAACTTTGCTTTTAGATTTCACATTGTTCAACAGCTGTGCTCATGTTTCCAAAATACACACACTAACGCATCATTCAGTACACTGCAATGTACAGTATACAAAGCCTGACAGACCAGTAAGCAGATGCAGCCAGAACTGGTAATGGCAGGTGATTATAAGTGCCACACGTGCCAAACTAATTAAACCCCTGGGCTGACAGCAGCATTTGGTAGCATTGGCGTTCTGGCGGGTTGGAATAATTCTAACAGCAGCACGTTTCACCTGCGAGGCTGCAGCTAACCCTGTCATTTATTTTACAGCGGGCTGCGCTTTATGTTGATAATGAGACTCAGCTAACTTCAACTTTGACATGAATGGCAGTGTCCAAGTGTCTGGACAAAACACTCTTTGATTTATTTTATTCAGAACTCAGTTCAAGTCTTTTTTTTTTTTTTTTTTTTTTTACTTTATTTTAATATTCAACCATTACATGTAGGTGTACTACTGCTTCTACTACTACTACTACTATTACTACTACTAATACTACTACTACTACTACTACTACTACTACTACTACTACTACTAATAATAATAATAATAATAATAATAATAATAATACAAACTGAACTCTGATCAAAACAGCATAACAACAAAACATGAGCCCACGTTTTTTTTTTCCCCACGCACACACCCAGACACACAAACACACACACACACACACACCTTGAGGAATAGCCATGATTGTACTAAAACATGTTTTTGTTAGACAATCATGCCAGGAATAAGTTTTTAGGAGTAATTTTGAGAGGCAGGACAGTCTTACAGCATGATATTGTCAGCTCAGCTGCCACAGCTCCCTGATTGGGAGACAGCAGCAGGCAAGCAGAAAGGAGACAAGGACAAGAGGACACACCTCTTAGCTGGTTCAGTTCTCAGGTCATCACATATCCAGCTGGAGGATGGGAGCTGTGATCCTTCCAGCAGAGGTCACCGAAATGCCAGGAGGCCAGAAATGGCACCGAGGGGGCCCACCTGCATGCACACCTCACAACACTCTGACCTCACACACACACACACACACACCTGGAGAGCGCAGCAAGAATGACATACCTAGAGTTTTGTGGAAACTAGTCCAGCTGTAACCGTCTTGACTGATTCATACGATGGCCTTGATGCCATGCAGCGGGTGTGGCTAGCCCAGGTGCACATCACAAGTTGAGAAGTAAATCAGATACAGTTTAGACAGGAAATATATAAGTTACTGCATGTACTGCACTGTCAGATGTATACCCTGAGGTACACTGTATCGTATGCTGTGATATGATTTTGTTTGTAGTATTTACATGCAGAAAGCCAATGGTGACAGTGATGAGTGCATACAGCACTCACAATTTTCCCACTGGCTAGAATGTCGTGTCCACTCATACGATTGCTTCCTAGCTGCACTGCATATGCGGTATATCATTTGCTGAAACATCACTTACTCTCTTCAGGATTTATTGCACTCGCAGACTGTGTTCACTCTTGATAGCGGCTGTGTTAAGCTGGTTGTAGAAGAAGTGAAAAATCAGCTCTTTGAAGGCACAAGTAAGTGGCCGATGGCAGCTGATAGCTGCGGCTTAGAGGATCCTCATTATGTGCTGTAGCGAGCTGATTAAAACATTTGATTTCTTTCCAGAGTGTGTGTGTTTTTTGTATGCGTGTGCACGCCTGTATATGTGTGTGCAGAAGCAAGTGTGCGTCCTCTGCAAAAACAATCGTACATGTGCATCTGCACTGAGGAAGAGAAGGCCTTGGGGTTGCTGCAGTGTAATCTTTTTTTTTCAACCTTGTCATACTAATTACAGTCCATATTTACTTACACTTTCTTTTTGTTTCTGCCCTCGATAGGCATCTGTGAAAGCCGCTGCCTTGGCTGTTCTCATTAACAAGCGATGATGCGCGATAGGTCTATCTAGTGGTGATACTGGGAGCTTTTCCAAAATAATAAAGAGGTCACGATGCAAATGTTGTCATCTTTTTGCAACCAGAGAGAATTATGTTCTTGTTATCAGTGACACTGATTGCAATTTTGCCAACAAATAGGGGAATAGCAGATGAAAATGGCATTAGCATTCATTTCTATTAGAAGCGTATTAAATTGTATTAGTGGCCCATGATAAACGAAATCTTTCAACTCGAGGCACAGATACATTACCAACGAGGGGATGAAAAACCAACACAAGTGGCAGTTTAAGTTTGGCAGTTGACAGTTTTTTTTTTCTGGATGAAGTTCTTTTTTCTTTTCTGACTGACACCCTCTACAAAAACTTTGTGAATAATATTCATTTTGCATTTTTACATCAAAACAAGAAAGGCAATTGCCTTTTTAAGTATAATGAATTTATAAGGTCCAAAGCTTTAGTCTTTCCATCATACTAGTTTATCCGGGTCAAGCTCCAGATGAGTGTGTTCTTTTCATATTTCTCACTGTATGTCATAAAAGCCAAGATAAATGACCACGCGGTGACATGCTGCTGGCTATTTGAAAAACACTATTTCTGATTAACCAAAGCTGTTTAGTCTCTAAACTGGTTACGGCACAGTCTAATCCACAATAGAAATAGTAAATGGTTAAACTGGGGAGGAAGCTGTGAGCATGCATGGGAGGGTGAACAGGGAAAATCACCGACAGCTGAATTTTATATGGGGGGGGTGGTTTGGGTGCTTGGGGGTGTGAATGTTTTTATGAGAGTGAGTGACTGATTCCCAGACACACAAGACAGTGCATCCTGAATGGGTAAATGGAATTTATTCAGCCAGTTAGTCTGGGAAAACATATGGTGCCATTTGGAGGCCCAGACTGGTGCACGCTGTTCTCCTGTAATTAGACTGGCCCAGCAGAGCCGCTACATCACTGCTTCTTGATAAACACCCTACTGTAACCTTCACTGCCATCCAGACCTGGCTGCATCTCCGGACCAACGTACCAGATCACACATCCTGTTAACACACTGTTCATCAGCAAGGAACACCAGGGACACCACAACTTTGGCAGCTGCACATGTACAACGAGGGCCAGAGTTACGCCAGACACTGCACGTGTGCTCCATGATGAACCACATTTAAACTCCAGATTTAAACTAAATATAGTCGTTTCGGTAACTAATACTGTGCAATTTAATTGTATCAAGCTTTGTAAAGAGCAATAGTTAAAGGAGTGGATGAAATCAACTGTAAATTTAAATGTTTACCTTATCCATGTTCAGTGTATGTTAAAATGTTCCATTGTCTCATATCATGTCCTTTGTTCGGGGTTAGCTCAGTGTGTCCAGAGATTTTATTCCCATTTATACCTCTCATTGTATTTATTGCTAAATAAATAGTAATTAATATAGTGATACATAATAATAAATATGTAATAATATAGTAATATAGTAATAATTATTAATATAAATAGAAACATGCAAATTAGTGTAGGTTTTTTTTTTAGGTGTGTGTGACTTTACACTATGCTCCAAAAAATTAGATATTTCTTGATTAATGTTATTGGGCCATAAACCCATTGAGCCACAGCATTTGTGCTTACTTTTTTATGTTCTACTAAAATGTATCTCATTTATCAAGTTATTGTTCTTGCCATCCTAATGACAAAGAAGCAACATTCTTTTCAGTTTCCTCTCTTATGTCTTTGTGTTGTTTTAGTCATTCCCCTCCCTCCTTTCATTGGGATTAGGGGAGCAGATTGTGGGTCAAATGTGTGGGTTGTGTTGGCAGGGCAATATAGGGCGTCAGCTGGGCTGTTGTCCCGTTGGGGTGTGGGACAGGCTGGCAGCCCGGTAGGAAGACCCTGTTAAAGATCCACCGCTGGGAATCGGACTGCGCCAGCGCCTGGTTCAAATACATACACATCAACTCACGCAACGGGAGACATTGTTAAGGAAAGTAGTGGAGGCGTCCAAACCTGGGATAAAGACATTTCCTCCCTCATTTATAAAATCTGACACCAGCAGTCTGTCCTCTTCTCCTCCTTTATTTTCGGCTTCCTTTTAAAGCGCCTATGCCTCTACGCTAGTGCACAACAATCCAAGAAAGGAACGGTCTCAAGGTGCAAGGAGCAAAACCAGAATTTGCATAAATATTAAACACCAAGTTGACCTCAAGCAATAAAGCTAACCTCTAAATCATCATACACCATTTAAACACGCCACCACTGTATGGTGGCATTTAAGGGTGCAGCAGGCATTGTCACATTTCTCTACACATTTAACACCTAATAAACTATGTACAGCTAACACTCCCTGGCATTTAAAGTTACAAACTGCATTGTCTGTCCAGAAAGTATTGTCTAACATTGCATGCTATTCTCTTGATGTCTGTTTAGGAAGTACAGCTTTCAAGAGTGCAGCCTGATTTGCATACGCCGCCATGTATATTTCAGCAGCGTTTAAGACACACATCAGTGCCAGTGAATTATGCATGCGCCCTGTACAGTGGAGGCGCCTGTTTTATGTGCTTGTGAGGGGAAATTGAACTGTGTTTTTCTTCTGTTCATTGATGCCCAAGGCCCCAGGCCCATTCACGTGCACAGGACAGTCAACTTCTGGACCGGCGATGTACATTGTATTTCCCTCTAACAAAGAGCGCCCACCATAGGGGAGAGCATCAGACAGGTTCTGACAGCTAGGTAATAGGATTCCTGCTTCTCCACAGGGACTGAGTGCGGTGTTGTTGTAGTATCCTTGTAGACCATTCTGTCTTTTCATACACGAATGTGCGTGTGTGCTTGTTAAATGCAGCTCTGTGGCAGAGATGAGTGATTGAATAATTCAAAAATGGGCATATCCCACCAAATGACGCAAACCCTTGCTTGGATTGTCAGTGGGAGGAATAGAGCGCTGCAGTAAAGACAGGGTAAAAGGCTCTTATGCATTATAAACAAACCCTTTGAAACTGGTTTCTCCTATGCAAATGGAACACACAGCTGCAGAGGTTTAATATGACCCCCTCTGCTTCCCTCTGTAAATCCAAATGAGGCGCAGGGTTGTTTGTGTTTGCATTGTTGCGCACAACAGCTGAGAGAGGATGAAGTGGTGTCCAAGTGAAAGAATTCATAAAATACACAACTGAGCTGATATCACTGTTTAACTCAAAGTGGTTGCAGGAGGGGCCATGCCTTTGCCCACACACAACAGCTGTGTCGCTGTGAGCTCATTCTGAACGAAGGGGCACACACACTGTAGAGACAGGGCATCATTAGATATGTCATTTAAGACACCTACGCTCTCTCAGTGCTCTATATTTATCTACTTGCATGTCTCTGACAGGTCCTTGGGTCAACACATTGTGTCTCGTACCTGTCAAGTAAGCATTGGGTAGGACGTTGTCTCTAAGTTATGTGGCAACTTAGAGACTACGTGAAGCCACCTTTCTTGTCTTCCTGTTCCATCCTCACACCTCTGGGTGCTCTATTCTAAATTTCACTTCACCTTGTCATTGGATGCATAGGAAACAGGTTTTATATTCTGGTTACAAAAGCCCCTTGTTTTTTTTTTTTTTATTTGTTTGTTTGTTTTTTGTGTTTTTTAAACTCAAATCTTGTTTTATACAAATAATTTTAGCCACCACCACATGGTAAACGATGATAAGACTATCCTGTAATAAACAATCTCATAAATGACTCTGCAGCTCAGCCCTTAAAAGCCTAAGGGGGCTTGTAAGATCTTTATTACACATTTATTACCTCTTTAATGGTCAGGGAGCTGTGTGCCATAACATAAGGTAACAATAATTTAATTTCCTGACATATATTGGCTTTATGTTATCTTTAGGGTTTTGCTATTTCACTGTCTTGATTGATATCGACGTTTCCAGGTTTTTGCTTAATGTGCTGTGACAAAGGAGACCTAAAAGAATAGTATTCTACAGTCACTTCAGTTATTTTGCCACCCTGTATTCAGGGTTTGGTAAGAAAACCATTTTTTTTTGTAAGCCAAAAGCACACATCTACTCTGAAAAAGGCCATTGTAGGGAATCAAGATATTTGATGTTGAATCTCCCCCTATTTACAGTAGGATGCCTGAATAAACGTTTTCTGAAGCTGGAAAACAGCATTATGACCCTTAACCCTCAGGTATTTGAAATGGAACAGCAGGACTTTGTTTTGAAAAAGAATATGAGATGTGCTCTGGGCTCACTGTTTATACTTTGATGTTATTTGGACTCAAAAAAAAAAAAAGGCGTTTGAATCATTTTTGTCCATGGCAGAAAATTGTAGGTTTTAGGAGGGGACTTCACATATATACTGCGTTATGGCTGGCAGTGGTTAGAAAGAAAATATCCTTTTTTGTTTAAGGGTCAGATAATGGTAGAAAATGATTCCACTGTTGTTCCATTTGTTGTAAAGTTTAGATACGAGGTGAACTTATCAACCGCTTTGAATATACTGACAATTAATGTTAACAACACGTATCATCTCACCACAGTGTACCATCTTTTCAATATTTACGGTTGGAAAATACTTCACTACAAAGTATGGACATCCGTGTATGTACTTCCAGAAGTTCACAAGTCTGTGTCCGAGAATCGAGAAGTCTCGACCAAAAACAATCTGATCCACTGTCGTAAAATGGTGCAATGTCCTTTTCTATCATACTTTGAATGATCTGTCCAATTAAAATCTTTGAATCCAGGTAACTTTTTTTTTTTTTTTTTTTAATTTACCATTGTTTTGTTCCAGAGACAATAATTTAGCATATTTGTTATGCTACCCATTATGCCTGTAGGGGGGACCAGTCTCAGTGCACTTGGTAGGGCACTTTGTTTATGGTGGACGCTTTATGTCAATGAATTCCACATGCAGTAAATGGCAAGATCTCAGTTTTCCCAGTGGTAGCACAATGATCAGCGCTGATCACTTTGACTGTCAGTGGTTTTAGAGTTGAGGTTAACGAATGTATCACTGATTATAGTGCATGTTCCATTTCCATTCATCATACAGTTTTTTTTTGAAGAAAGTCAACCTCCTCGTGACATACATATTTTCCATCACACAGGAGACTGTAACATTTTCCTTTATGGTTTATTAATCAAACTCTGGGGCCACAGTATCTACTTTTGTTTCAGTGCTTCTTTCAACAAATACCAATTTCGACCTGTCCTCGATTATTCTTTTGTCCGAAAAGAAAAGTATCAATCTTTTATGCCTGGTGGAAATTTGATGAGCACCATTTGCTGGACCTCCTGCTCTACAGAGTTTGTGGACCTGCTGTGTGAAGAAATTGCAGAGTAAATCAATACTTGGCCAGTAATGTTAGGGGAGATTCCCTTTCAAAGAGCGGAGCAAAATTTGTACGCCTCAAGTTTTTGATCTCTTGCTGGACTAATTTAATTCCAGGCAGAGTTGTTATCATAGTTGCTGTTGTTTGTATGTTATTTTAGCTTCTTTCCCAAGTAGCTATTTTGCAATTTGGACAAAAACACAATTAAAACCCCATCTGTTTCCAATGGTCCTAATGTCAGCCAGATGGGGTCCAACTATTCAAGCCATACCAGGACTCTGGCGGGTTAGAAGCTTTAGTAATGAACAAACCGAATATGAACCATGGCAGATTTCATCATAATAAGGCTTGTTTAGGTTTGAATGGGTAAATATTCTTTTTCACGAAGTAAAGCTGTTGCACTTTCCAAAAGAAATCCTGGAGTCACGTCCATAGCGCGTTTTCTTCCCAAGTAGTGTAGATTTGAGATGGGTTTTGGAATTATTGTTGTGATTTAGTGTTTTGAGGTTTATTACAGCAACAGTGGGACAGCAACAGTAACATTTTTAAAGTATAAGTTAAAGGTCCTAACAAAGGTGCTCAAATGCTCTTTTTCATTGAGGGTCAGTGTTCTCACTCAAAGCTTGTGTACCTTTGAGCACCGACTCGCTGCAGTACAGAATGTCCCAAGCCTAACCACAAAATTTGACAATGTTAGTCAGACCTTTGTGGGATATTCGATGCTGAGCTTTCCTGAGCCTCTGTGAAGACCACAGTACTTTACGGAGACCATTGTGCCCCGAAGAGTCACAGGATTTGTCAAATCCTTTCACTTTCAGACTCATCACATTAAGCTTCAAACCACTGACCCTCTTCTTGCCCAATTATGCACGTCAAAGAAAACCTCACCAAACACCACGCTTAGCATATGTGTGTAAACAGCTTGGCCGCAGTTTTCCTACTTCCTGTCTCATCCTGTTTTCTTGCCGGCCTGCAGCAGTGTAACACGTCAGCATGAACACAAAGGTGCTTTTTGTAGCTGCTACCTCCCATTTTTGATACAGTGGTGACTAAAGCTGCTACTATACTGTAGCTACACTATGACAGGAACCATGCTACTCTTATAGATTATACTAGGCTCTGAAGCAGCTATACCCTAAAGTGTTTTGGCTATTGCCACACTATTTGTTTTCAGTGTGAGTCATGCGAGTGTGCAAGACGGTCAGATTAGCTTTTCTTGACTGATTGCTCTGTTGACTCATACTGTATTTATTAAAGTAAAAGCTCACTGCTTTTGCTTCCACAACATGCACACAAAAACATTTTTAAGACAGTTCTTTTACCTAAAAACAAGCCTGAGGGCTCTGGCCAAAACACTCCTAATATGGGAAAATTGACTGCTTTGAACTTTTGTGTTTTTGATAACTACTTGGTATGCTTCCTGGAGGATAACCTGTGGGCTTGGCTTCCCAGGCTTTAATCCCTTTGATTAACTGCCAGGGCATGATAGCTCAACACTCGATAGGCCCTTTACCTTCTTAATATCCGCCTGTCCTGGGCTTAAAAGCACCAGTGCTCTCAACTAGTAGGTGAATTTTTAGCGCTTTTTCAACTCTGCAGATAGTTGTTTTCAAAGTTTGGGCTGATAAACTCTTTCCTGTCTGTGCTTATTCCTTTGTCCCTCATCCTGTTTGAGGTCAGGGTGTTCTCTGTTGTCTTGGTTCGTTTAAGGATTATGATTCAAAGACACAAAGATGTGAGTGTTGGGGGTGGAAATGCATTTCTGTCAAAGCCCCGTTGTATGACTGCTTAATTTGTTTGTTGGTTGCTTATTGTTTTAAAACAGTGCTTTGGTTATTTATTTATTAATCATTTCTGACAGGGAAAAGGCCACATTTTGCCCGTTTTAAAGATTTAACCCACCAATACGCCTCTCTTTGTGACTTAAGTGTTGCTGATGGTATCACCAGATTCTTAAGGGATTAACCTTGTTCTGAAGAGGAACAAAATTCTGAGGTAATTACGAGTTGTCACATGATAATTGCCGGGCTGGGGTCAGGTAAAGGTTGTTAAATCACTTGCTGACATGTAATGTATGTTCATAACTATATGTAGTAAAATGCATGTGTCATAATAAGTTAGCGTATTGTATCAATATTGATTAAAAGTGACTTTTCTTATTGTAAAAGCAAAAGTGGGAAAAATAATTCATCCATAAATTCCACTGATGGTCACAGTCACACTAAAATAAGCATTATGTTACACAGCAAATATTAGAGTTCAGTTTTAAGTATGTTAATAGAAACTCATCACTCATCTATGCTTCCAACATATTGAAAGGTTTTAAATATATATAATCAAACAAAACCATGCTGTGCAACTTTTTTCCCTGCTGGGCCAGCTACAGTTTTTGGGTTTACAGTAGATGCAGATAGAAAACACCACAGTCGGTAGAATTCGCTGACCCTTTCAGGCGTTCTGTCCCTCCTCTTTCCTCACTGCTGAAATGTGAAGGCACTCTGACTTTGCTTCACAGACATCTTTTGTTTTTTTCTCATGCCTGATTAATTTCCTGTGAACCTCCTACACCCATTCCTAGGCACATCTACATATCCACACACAGCAAACCAAAACCAGTTTAAAGCGAAACTAGAAGAGTTCTCTTTTCACACACATCAAATATTGTATAATAAATACTGTAAGAACATCATAGCCGGGGCCACATTAAGATCTTGGCTTACCTTTATGGTCCAAGAATGTTCTTTTAAACAAAAGAATACAATAGGTGGTTTTCTAGTAGTAGCTGTTATATAACTTGTCTTTTTCCCTTGAATATTCCTCAGTACCTCCATCAAAAAGGTGATTAGGCTTTTGGAACCTGGATATGATTTACCTGCAATAGAAATGTGCAAAGAATTTGGTGCAGAGAAAGCAGAGCTACTTCTGACCAGATGTAACACTAGAGCAGTACAATCTTCAGACTTTCCTTAACCTGCCATGGAGCAGTACAATCAGGATAACATTTATTCAGACTTTCCTTAACCTGCCTGGTGGTTGTTGGAGCAGGGGCAATATTAACTTTATGGCATGGTGGCAGTAGGTTAGTCAGTAGGTAGCCTACGAATGCAAATGTGAGCAAGGTCAGGTCCAAATGTAGTAGGTAACCAGCTTAGACCTGCTTTTTTTTGGCTTGTTAATCAATATCTTATTTAGCTTATTGAATAGCCCACCCCAGAAAGTGTTAAATGCAAGCTCCTGTTGGTCTCTCAATGTATCCAGCTAACATTTTAACATCTGAGCACTGTCCAATGCCACCTTAGGAAAATCAAAAGTCAGATCTTCAGCTTGACTTTAAATTTAATTTAAAAAATCTGTACGTGGAAGTGTTGCGGTTTAATCTTGCCCCACTCCTGCTACACTGGGATATTCTTTAACTCACACTGTTTTTTTTTCCCTGAAGTATATATATATATATATATATATATATATATATATATATATATATATGTGTGTGTGTGTGTGTGTGTGTGTATATATATATATGTGTATATATATATATATATATATATATGTATATATATACATATATATATATTTTGTTTGGGGTTATTGGGGCATGAATAAGCATGTGTCACACCCTTTTCCACAATCCTTTATGAGCAAATCCCACCCTCATCTCTGGCTTGCCCCCAGCAGGCCCAGCTCTGAGTTCTTCTGATAGCCATGAAGGAATTTGGGCTGGATGGGCAGACCCTGACTGCACTGATTGCTTTGAATGGGACTGGCTAAAGCTGCCTTTGAAAGCAGGGGTGTTGGTGAGCGCCTTCTCTGAAGAGCCTGTGTAGTCACTGCCTCTGGGAGGGACCCTCACTAATACCCGAGTATAAGATATACAGGAAGAGGCAGGGATCATCAGTCACCCCCAGCCATACGCATGCACACACGCATACATGCACATAGACATGAACGCATCTTCGTACTTAGACAACAACTGAAAAGTTTCTGCAGTGAACTTTTGGACTTTTATGTTGCGAACTATTTGATGGATCTGTAAGTCAGTAAAGTTAGATGGTGCAATAACAAATTCAGTCCTCTCAGAATACTGTACTGTAGATTGAAGTTATTCATATTATTGAAATCCCCACTTATTTTCTGCCTGGCTGAAGCTTTCTGGAGTTTTTGTGCTGAGCACACACAGTGGGAACACTTCCGGACGAGACTAGCTTGTTGTGTTCGCTGTTTCACCTTGCCCTTTTGCTCCCATAACACACCTTGAACATGAGAGAAGACAAATTACAGTTTCACACACAGGTGTCCTAGTGCATTTTCATCTCTCAGAAGGCCCCCGGGGTACATTACCTGTGTTCCACAGGGCTGGCTATGACACGGGAGCTGTCACTCCCGGGGGCCCCTCTGGGGCCCCTGGCTGTTACTCTGAACAGGGTGGCCTGCTCTCTTTGGTAGCATGTCCCCCGGAGCACGAAGCCTTAAAACTTAGAGCACCAAACCCAGCTGCCCTCTTGACTTTGCTGTTCCCTTCAGTCTAAGCTAGACCAGACACGTCCACCAAAAGCATCCTTGATGATTAACAGGAAAAGAGACAGACAGCTTGATGCTCAAGTGATCAGTACAAGTCCACGCACAAACCTATCGGGGCTGCGCATGACCCCTTTTCACCATGTTCATGCAATATTTTCTCCGTAATATTTGGTGATGTCAGTGAACGCTGGGCCAGAGTTTGAGATGTGTGTCTGTCTCCCATGTGCACAGAGGCTTCAGGCGAAACAAGCTCATTTAGTGTGAAAGACAGAGGGAAAAAGAGGCAGCAGTAAATTACTGATAAGTGACAGACAGAGCAGCTTATCATGTGACAGCATCGTTGGAATGAAGTCTTGGTGTGTGTGAGTTAAGCCTTTGGCACGTCTCACAGCGAGGGTGAAGGTGAGCGAAAAAGACTTACAGATGAACACGGAAACTAGAAGAACGGCCTGAGGAGCGTCGATGACGGATCAACTATTCTCAAAGTGGCCGGTTTTTCTCTCGGTCACGCGCCTCCCTCCTCTCGCCTCTTTCTCATTGCAGTCAGCTGTCGGGGTTTTGCGAGCACGCTCCGCCTCTCCATTTCAGAAAGAAAGTTTGTTTTTGTGAAAAGGTTGCTATTATAGCCAAATGGTTACCGTGCTTCTCTAAACACGGCGAAGCATTAAGATGGTCTCTGGTTTCAGGTCCTGGCTCCTAATGAGAGACCCAATCACACAGAGGGAAAACACGGGTCAGCCATGCTCCACCAGACCCAACCTGTGGTTTACCTCTTGAAACCTAACTACAGTACCTCTGTGCTCTCATTTTCCCCATCTCTCATTCTCGCAGTCTGTATTTGCCTCCACCGCCTGTCACAGTCTCTCTCTCTTACGGCCAGAGTTGATCGAATTTGATTGTGCAGCTGCGCTGTTCTGTACAGATCTGCAAATAAATTGATTAACACCACGGGCACAATCTAGCCTGACAGCTCCTGCAGACTCCATGTTGGATGCAAGAGTACTTATTTTCAGCTCATGCAGAGACTTTACTTCTCAGGTCCAGTGACAGACATACTAACCATATGTGAAAAGAACATGCTTCATCATAATCATTATTATTTTGTTATGCCCACCTTTCTTTTTTATTGTCTTAGTCTCCTAACAAATACAGAATACGACCTTCAATTAAAAATCACAATGAAAAATAGACTTGTTTAACTGGTTTCACAATTTTGTCTGCTATTAAGCTGTTAAGTATAAGATTTATGCGATTTTTGCTTCAAGCTCTCGCTGTCCGCTTATTGTGTGTCATCCAAATGAGTTATACAGTATCTATTGAAACTATATCACTCCTGTTGGGCTACGCTGGAGTGAAAGAATGAGTAGAAGAAAGAGGACAAGTTCCCTGGATGTGCGGAATCTTTTGTCACTGCCAGGCACCCCTCACTCTTCTTGTAGTGTGGACTATTATTTATGGAAGAGTGTCGTAAATATGTTAATACTAGCGAGGCTGCTGGGACAAGTCAATTTCCCATGTCTGGGATTAATAAAGTATTTCTATTCTATTCTATTCTATTCTAAAACCTGAGCGGGATCACTCACTTCTGCAGGAAGAGATGGAGAGAGAGAGCACTTTCCTCTGTCCCCGGTGCTCCTTTAACACACCTATCCCAGTTCTTATTTCAATTCCTGTTTATAGTTTTGACGGTTTATAAAAATAAAAGCAGTGCCGGATGGATACCTTCTTTTTCCTTCTTTCTGCTCTTCTTTTTATTTTTCAAAGTGGATGATTGTTAAACAGCTTATGTATTCTCTTTCTGCCTGTGTGTTTATTGGAGGTAGTGAATTAGGTTTGAAACCATCACCGGAGGTTGTGTTTGAAACTTGAAAGGAAGCTCCCACATCACAGCCCCCCCCCCCCCCCCCTTCACGCTCTCTCCCACTTTCTTTTCCTTCCTCTCTCTCCCACTCACCCGGGCTCTCTTTGCGTTAGCGTAGTTGTCACACTGTGGCGCCGCTATCTGCACATTATTAGTTATTACTTTATCGGCTCCCAAAGCTGTCAGAAGACACCCTCGTGGAACAGCAGGCATAAGCCATCAGTCCTCATTACGCCAGACCCTCGTGCAATTTACACCCGACTGCCGCTCACACACCCATGACAACATGCTAATGTGTACGTGTTTGGTGAGTGCATGTCAGGGGTTGCACACACTTCCATGCAGATGACAAGGCTGCACACATTTGATATGAGCACACCTTTGAGGGAATGCAGTCACATGTATGAACGGGGCAGGGGTAATGCGCAACATGATAAAAGCGTCCACGGAGGCCTTCATGTACATGCATAAAAAAGAGCTAAGGCGTATATTTTGATGCTTAATGTGGTTGCTTCAAACTGTCAAAAAAAAAAAAAAACAAAACAGAAAACCCTGAAAACCAATGCTCAGGACAGATCAATTCTTGTTCAACACACAGGTGTGTGGTGAAACCCCCCAGAGGTGCCTGGGACAGAACAGGGCCCAGCAAGTCAGGCTTAGTGAGTTACTGCATATCTGAGATAGAGATCAACACAAACTTCTTCTGAAAATGAATTATGTGTGTGTGTGTATGTGCGTGCGTGTGTGTTCAGTTTGTGTGCCGTTTCTTATTTGTGTATATGGGGTAGTGTGGTGAGGTTGTTAAAAGAGGAATAAAAGTCAACATAATGAATTGTGTTTTGTTTCACTTCTACATATTTTGCCTGAGGTGGCTGTCATAAACAGATGTACTTGTACAAGTCGGAGTCTCATCATTACTGTTTGCAAGTTATGAAGATTGTGCAAATCAGACCTCCTGCACCGACATGCTGTTGGATGATTATCAGCCAGTTGTGTTCTTTGTGACTAACACTTCACAAGTGGCCACATTGGTTCTAACTAATTCCTTTTGGCTGTCGGGTCGAAAAGAGCACATGTTCTCAAGGATGTGCTGTCACGCAGTGATTGTATGAGCTGATCTGAGCCTTTGACAACCTTTCTACGCGGTTTGTTCACGTTGTTGTACTACGAGTTTAAAGCTGTCAGATCACGGCACTGTTTATACTACTTAACTTTCCGTCTTGTGTTCAGAAATCTTGACTAAGTTGTTGTGCAACAGAGGATTACATATTATAAGATCTCTCACCATCTCAGATGAGCCTGTTTGGTGCGCAGGCCACTTTTTGTCACAAAAACACATGTGAGAATTGACATGGGAAATGATGCAATATCGTGTGGGGGAATATGAATTTCTTTTCCTAAATGGATTTCCTTAAAAATGAGTGGTCCAACAAAGGAAAATATCCCCGCGCACGCGTGCTCACTTCTTTTGCTTCTTCCTTCTTTCCTTTTTTTTCCATTGGCTATCATTTGTTGAGCCTGCTTGATATTTTCTGGACATCTGTGATGCATCAGTGGGCCATCAAAAAGCCAACACAGCATTCTAGCATGTGTTTCCTACTGACCAAAGGGTTTTGAAGATTATCGCCAGGAACCATCCATTGAAGAGGGAAAAACCAAGGCTACAGGTTTACAGGACAAAGTGGGTGAAGGAGGCATGAGTGGGGCCTATGCCCTCTGTAGTCACACGGGCACTATTTTGTTTTCCATTTATGTTGTTCAAATGTTGCATGTAACTGTGACATAGTCTGGTTAATTCTTTACGACATCATTTTACTATAACACTGTCTGATTTGAATTTAGCTGGTATGTATTCAGAAGTTTGCCATTGTTTTTCCTTTGAATCGTTAATATGTGAACGTTTCTGGAAAATTCAGTCATAAACATCAAAGTATAGTTTTTCCACGTTTTTGTGTGCAGCTACTATAACATGCTTATGGGAGACCCACGCTTAAAAAGGTCATGGATAGTAACATGACGGCATGCCAGCATTTGAAAAGAAAAAAAAAAAAGTGGTGTTTCCAGTTGGGTTATTGCAACAGACATGTCCCTATTTGTCTACGCCAACATTATCAAGGCTATGCAGAAGTATGGATGGCCAGCAGCAACAGGAAGGATTTGCAAAGTTGCTCTTGGATAGTCGAGCCTCCATATCGCATAATGCTAAATACAATTATGCAAACTTATTTTTTCAGTGAGTACAACACAAAATAATGGCTCTAATATATACACTTACCTCCAGCAAGTGTTTTGTATGCAAATTAGCTACAATTTCAGGGATGGAGATGCGGAGTGTCTCTTGCATCCATCTTTTGTTGCCAGGCGGATTAAGGGAGATCTGTTATGGTTTGTTAACATGGGAGCTTTTGATTCGGACTGAAACGAAACCATGTGTAGAATTAGATTAAAGACAATGTGCGGTGAGTGAGGGCTCAGGCATATGCTGGACTTCACCCACCTGTACGCTGACGTCAACCACTGTGGTCCTATTGTTTGGCCCCAGCCTCTGTTTTTGTCCTGTTTTTGTTTGGTAATGGGCTATAATAACTTATATAAATCACACTGACTGAGCTGGAGCTCCTCTGTTTGGGCTTGGCATTGATGGAAGGCCTGGTTTCTCCAGAGGACTGCTGAGCAGAAAGTCATGTGTATGCTGAAAGTTTGAAAGTCAGCAGGCTTTGGCTTTGACAGTGCTGTTTTTTAACAAGTGGGTATCGGGGTGAGAGTTTTCCTTCTGTGCTGAAGGTCAGGTAAAGAGACAGGTACGCTTTGATAGTTATCTTCAAGCAGGCTGTTAGCCCAGGACAGGTGAGAACATAAAGAATATAAAAGGCAGCTGAATGCGCGTGCAATTCTTCCTTGTCTTTTACCTTGCCCGAAGGCTTTTTATTTTGATATCAGAAGGAAAATGAGAAAAACATTGCTGGCTTACAGAACCAGGCTGTTCTTATACACAAATGTCAAAGAGAGAGAACATAAATAATGTCTTCTTGGAAACTGTGCTCAGGTGGAAGTGAGTGCGTTCTCAGAATGTTAAGTCGATATTATTCCTGTGCTCTCTGGCTGAGATAGAACTTCATGATCAGCTAAGGATGTGTGAAATAGTGAGAACAATCCTCGTATCCGTGCACAGGCACAGATGTTTGGTCAGTGGCAGGACTGGCACCTTCTTGTGACTGCTGGAAAATTGTCAGCTACCCAGTTTTACACAGACAACAGCCCAGAGGAAAACAGCTAAGAGGAGACAAAGTGGAGGGTGTAAAGAGTAACCGCTGATTAATTATGCACACCCATGATTGTGACATGCTATCTGCTGATATTAATGGGTAAGGATAATCACTCTGGACTGTAATTTAAATCTGTAACTACCGAAGTATATTGCTTCCAGGAGCAGTCTTGATTTTGAAACTGCATTCCTGATTTAACTTGGGGTTTAAAATGAGGAAACACTGAGCATTAGTGGGGGCATCAAGGGCGTGTCTCCTGAAGACAGTCAAGTTAGAACAAGAGGCCTTCATATTACTGTACAGTGCTTGAGGTGATATGAAAAATATATAATTAGACATTTGTGTGTGGGGAGGAAAGTATTTTGGAGTGGCATATAAAGCTTTTATTGTTTGAACTTTTAATTCATCTTTAAATAGGCGTTATTATTCTCAGTCACATGGCATTATTAGGGAGCAAAATATATGAAAAATATATTAAAATGTTAAATCTGAGTAAATGAAAGGAAAAAAACCTCAGCTGACTTTTAAGAAGCATTTAAATTGCTGCTGAGCCTTTTCAGGTGTGTGTTTGCCATGAAATGTGCATCTGTAAATAGAAATGTCTGTTTTATATCAATGTGTAATAACTGTGCTTATTAGAGGGGAAATATAAAGAAGATAAATGGACAGTTTATTCCTCATTTTATCCAATTGCAGCACTTTTTTTTCCTCCTTTCAAACTCAGACTTGAAACTGAACTTATTAGTGTTTTTCTCTCTCTCTCTAAAGCTTCACTGGCAGTTTGTCGAAAAGCCGAAATGAAATGAAAAATGTAATTAGAGGGAAAGGAAACTTTTAGGAGAATTTCAGCAATCATAGCCTTAAAGGCAGCTTTTTGTCTCTCATCAGAGAGCCTCCCTATAGCGGGCTCCCTTTCAAAATGAAAGCATAATGTCTCACTGTTTTTTTGTTTTTTATTCCACCTTCCACGGGTATGCTTTGCTCCTGTCACACCTCCCTTACATTAACCCCGTTGTGTGGCTTCCAGATCCAAGGAGAAACCACGATACAGATTTTTTTTTCTGTTCTAAAGACAGGAAAGGGGATTTGGTGGTCAGGAGTTGGCGGGCAGTGGTGGGCGATGGTACAAATTCAGGAGATAGTGAAAGGAGACGGGGAAAAAAAAAACAGGTGTGAGAAATTGGGAGTGTGGGCGATGGCGATGCATGAAAAATGGCATGAAAGACCGTCCTTTAGTTTCTTTCAGGCACATTGGTGAGACTAAACAAACAGGGAATGCTTGGAGAGGCACATTAACTGTAACTGCCCTTGATCTGGTGGTGTTTAGAGTGCTGTCGGCATGGCTAATAAACACTTCATTTAGTTTTAATGGTGCCGGCGCCTTCAAACGTACCCTTTATTTGGGTCATTTACGGCTCTTCCTCAAGGAGGACCCGAGGGACTGCTGATCCAGTCTGCATCTCTGTCTGCTCGAGCACTTCAGGCCTGGGTAAAATTAATAGGGCTGTATGGGAAAAATAAATAAATGATAGGCTTTAGCCTTGCCAAGCAGCCCTGACAGCTTATTATGTCAAAGTGGAAAGCAATGGGGCATCAGAAAGAGATGTTAATATGAATTTTGCACCTTTTAATGTGGAGCTGAGTAGTTATTTTCTTTATTTCATCTTTTATTGCATTTCCTTGCACGCTCTTCTGTCTCCTAGCTTTGCCCCTGTGTTCTTCATCTGCAGTAATTGTAAACACAGCAATTATGGATTGTGTGAGACTTAATTATAGCTTGTGCAGAGCCCTGGGGGAGCTCTGGCGGAATGCTGTGACTGATAAAAACGCCAGCTCATCAGCACCCCTCCAATGGTGGCGAGCCCCTGCGAGAGTGGACCAAAGGGAACCGTTCCCTCAGGGCCCTCCCAGTTGAAGGACCAATTAGTATTAGCCTGGAATTAATCTTAACGGCACACAGCCACTCAAACAGGTCCTCCCAAGGTGAGGAGGAATTAATGTGGTCGTCTTATTGGTTATTGCCTCTGTTGTCTTTTTGGTTGTACCCCGACCAGCGCATGGGCTTAGGCGTCTCGATGGATCGGATCACCCTGATGCTGACATGTGTTGTATTGCATGCACAAGACACAAGTTGGATGAAACTTCTAGATTGGGGAAAACCAACATAATCAAATCAAAGTAGAGTTTTTAACATTAGTTACAGGGGAATAAGAAATATCAGCCTATAAATTCTAGTAATTGCTTCCTGTATTTAGGCATTCAAAGCTCAATCCTGTTGTCAGATCCCATCAGAAGGAGGCTCATATAGTGATCCATGCCCAGTTTGAGTATTGATTTTTCGGGAGCGTGGCTCCATTAAGGTCCTGCCTGGGGGTGTGGAAGGGTCAGCAGGAGAAGTTGTGGGCTGCCATGACCCCAGCTGCAGTTAACAATCGATTAACTCAGACTGGGAAGGCAAAAAGTCCTGGGGAAGTAAGCACTGGGCCCCACACGCGATTAGGCTACATTAGCCCTCTGGTCAGAACTGTTCTAGAGGTTGCAGTAAGTTAATTAGCACTTTCTTATGATATCAATGATGACAGGGGTGAAGCAGCTAGCATTGATCTGTCTTTACTCCATTTCAGCCTTGGAGAATTACCATCGCAGCACCGGATACTCCCTGCCTATTTCCTGCTAATCGAGCACAATAGACGCATCGCTGCCTGATTGGTAAGCAGCAGCGGTGTGGATGTCAATATGTGAACATGTTGATCCTGATACTGTAAGCCGTGCAAATATTTGCAGAGAGCCTTCCTCTATTTATCATAGTGTTTTCTCTTTGCCCTTTTTGAAATGGATGATCATAAATGTACAGTATGTGGGGAAACAGGTTTTATTTTTGACTTGGATGTCTTACAGCCTTCATACATGCACTTTGCATATGATGCACATACGAGGCTGGAGGCTTCTACTTTGACACCCCGTCTTACGTCTCATAACGCGCATGTTCTTTTTTTTGCTGTGACGGCTCATTTCCTGGTCCGTCCTCTCAGGAGAGAAACAGAAGAAGCCTGCACTAATTTCTTATTTTGGCAATTAAAGTGTAGAGGTGTCAGAAGCTGATCATCTTTGTCTCCCCAGTTTATAGTATAACGAACATCTTCACGCCTTGACAAGCCTCCCCAGTAATCCCTTTGTTGTTTGTCTGCTATTTTTTTTTTTTATTTTGCCTCCCTCACTCTTCTTGTCACTCCTCTTTAGTCGACCATCTTTTTTTTTTTCTTGCGCAACAATTTCTCTTGGTCTAACAGTACACCCTTTGTTAAATGAAAGGTTTGCCAGTGGATTGCTCTCACTCTTTGTTCTTCCCTTTTTACTATACGCTGCTCTCAGTGTTGTTTGTTTTACCAGCAGCTGAACTGCATTACACTTCTTTATTTTCTCCTTGTCTATATCGCTCCATCTCCGCCTGTCTGTTTTTGCTCGAGGCCCCAGTCAGTCAGGCAAGTGAACAGCGACAGATGAAGCACCCGGTCTATCAGCAGTGTTGGAGGGAATTAATCATTATTCAGTAAGTGCTCTGATGAGGATTCAGAGATGTTTGTTAGAGATAAAGCCATCAGGTGTGTCTTATCCATCATGCACTGACAGCAGCCTCAGGCAGGACACTGAGCCAGGTATTAAAGCCGGTTTAGTGCCCAGTCTTGCCCTTGGGTGTTAGTGGTCATGGGTGCACAGGTCTCAGTGTTTAACACCCAAGCAAAGAAGCAAATTTGGATTAAAATGTATGTTGTCTCTTGAGGTGCTTTTTCCACACATAGGTTAATGAATCTGGTAAAACAAGGAATCAAGTTTAGAATAAAAACTGAAATACTAAGCCTAGAAATCCAAACATCCAGACATTAAACCATACAGCATATCTACACATAACTAGGATTTAAAAGCATTTGCTTTACTGCACAGAGAAATTTTTACAGATTTTGGCCAGCCACTTGATCTGAACAAATCTGCACATTTATCATCATGTTTATGGACACAGACAAGAGCATTTATATATTTATATGATGAGTACTTTTTTTTTTTTACAAGAGACAGGCAAGCAATAAAGAGTTGAACTTCTCTGCATGATTGCAGCTGTATGTGGCCACGTCTGCACATACCAAAGGTGTGTCTTGACTCTTTTGTAAGCTAAAGTGTATGTTATGGCTTTGTGACAAATCTCTGACATGACACACTAATCAGACAAGAGCTCAACCCTTAGGCTGGAGAGTGCTGCTGGGACAAAAGAAAAGGTAGAAAAATAATAAATATCTCTAAAATGTTACAAATTATACATGCTTTGCCACCAAGACAGCATGTGTTTTGCTCTTTGTGTCTGTGCCCAGTTGTACATTCCTCAGGGTAATTTACAACATGGCTTCGAGCAGTTTGTTTAATTCCACAGCCCAAATGAAAGCGTTCGTGGCTTATTGGCTTATTTTTCTTGTTGAGCAATGTTTAAGGTAGAGATAGACATGGCAGTAATTGCAGGTTAGAAGGAAAGTAGTAGTTACGTTACTAGATATCAACACTCCCTCCACACTGAAAAGAAGACGTATTGATATTGTCTGAAAAAAAAAAAAAAAAGGCTGAGAACTTCACTTAACTACTTCAATGCTGGGAGACTCATTTAGAGGAGATTCAGAACGAAATGGGAAACATTTCAGAAGAATATAAACAGCAGAACGGAAAAAATAAAAAGAACTGGGACAGAAATTAAGAATGAGGGCACATCAGCCTGTAATAGAACTGGAATAACAAACACAAGCCGAAATTAGTCTCTCACAATAAACTGACGGAGGTAAAAAAAAAAAATTATATATATATATATATATTCCCAACAAGCTCGTGTACATGTTGCAGGATAATAATTAGGTATTGATTGTTTGTCCTCAATTTCCATTTCAGTTCAATCTCAAAGTGAAGGCAAGACAGCTATACCTGTGTCCTAGCTATTCTTATTAGCATCCTTGTTTCTTTTCCCCATGTGCTGTTCACCTAGGGAATTTAGATGAGCAGCCTTGTGTCACTTCCTGTTTGCGGAAGTGCTTCCTGTTTTCTTGACCACGTTCTTCATGTGTTCTTTTACTGGAGTTTATTGAATCCCTGTGAACGTTGCAGTTGTGGGTCCTCTGGGATGTTTGTTTGTGCTGTGTTTTAGTCTGTTTTTTTTTTTTTTAAACTGTTGCTGTGGTAAGACAGGAATGTGCCATTACTTGTTGCTGGCTGCTGAAGTGGAGGGAGAAGCAAGAAAGTCCAATTACCATGAATCCCAGTGCTTGCTCATGCAGCAGTCTGGGCCATGTGTATTTGTTTGTGTGTGTGTGTGTGTGTGTGTGTGTGTGTGTGTGTGTGTGTGTGTGTGTGTGTGTGTGTGTGTGTGTGCGTGCGTGCGTGCGTGTGTGTGTGTGCGTGTGTGTGTGTGTGTGTGTGTTTTGGCCTTATTCGCTGGAGATGCCGTTCCAGGCCTCGTTGGCAGGGATGGCAGCGCAGGAGATGTTAGCTTTGGTGATGGTGAAGAGGAGGAAGAACCAGACAGGTTTTTAAGGAGCTTGTGTGTTTTTTGTTGCCACCTTGGTGCACTTGGCAGTGGGCTCCCGCCTCAAGTGCCTCTACCTCATTTAACAGTGTCTGATGTTGTAAAAATTTTGTATGTGGCCCTGCGACTAAAGACATATGCCATGAGCCCTCCCAGTTTACACAGTATGTGTGGCCAATTAGAGCCGAGGTTACAAGGCTGACGTATAGATTAAAGTCTAATGTTCCCTTTTCCGTAATGTCGACCATTAACTGCCGTGTCATTAGTTATTTTACCAAATGTGGTGGCACACAAAAAAACACGCAATCTGTTCTGCACATTTCTCCGTAGGTGCACAATTTAGGACGTGGGACATGGGAATGTGGCTGTAAAATGTTGACAGTATTTTGTGGAAGATCAGCTCAGTAAACCATTAGCCACATTATATGAGAGCCACCTAATTAAACAAAAATCGCAACCATGGTAATTTTGCCCTATGCCTAACGTCTTGCTGTTGCAAACTACTCTGATGAACAATTTGGACAGTGAAGCGGAAATTTCAGTTTGTCAAACAAACACTAAATTCGAGTTTTCCAGTATTACAGCTGCAGTGTGTCCAGTTGAGAACAATTCTTTGTCCACGTTCCTCTGCGGCCAACATTAACTTGCTGCCTGTCTCATATTCAGTGTGGAAACACAGTGAGCAGTGTCTAATGGAGCCTCTGATGAGTAATGAGTCCATACATTGGTAATGTTCTGTGCCGAGTAACGGCTGCATTGGTTTCTGTCCTGTTAACTCCGCCAGCGTAAGATTGATTGCGCAGCGCCGCACAGTCATACAAAAACACTTCATTGCTCGGCAATGAAAATAGAGCCTCTCTCGCTGAAAATGAAGAGCAATGGTACTGGGTAAGGGAGGCAGGCTAGGACCAGACATGGTGACCACAGTGCCAGCATGAGAGTGACATGGCATGAAATAGGCGCTGCTCCGCTAAGACGTGTGTGTTTACATATCGCTTTGTGCTAATTGAGGTGTGCAGAGTTTGTTATTTTTGCTTCAGTCGAGATGAACCTCAGTAGTCCTGATTAGATTATCTCACTGTACTTAGTGATCCTCCACCAAGACTCTCCTTCAAATTACTCTTGACACTGTGAAGAAACATCTAATAGAAGTGTGTAATGGGCTCTGATGACAAACTACACGGTTGGAGGACCATGTAATCTCCCTGCAATTAATTAAACTGCGCCCACTATGTGTGTGCTTGCATGCGTGTGTGTGTTAGGAATTTTTTTTCTCCTTTTCTCTCTTTCTTTCACACCCTCTCTCTGCCTAACCAGATGCCACCAAATAACTGAAATAACATTGCCTGTCAGCAGTAAAAAATGAAGACCTGTACCCTGACAAAGAAAGGTACTTAGTGCTGGCACAGGGAGGCAGATGCAGGGTTATTTATGCTCCAGTGCTCCTCGGTGTCCCAGTAAGGGTCCTCCACAACTCAACATCTGTACCTCCACCCGTCTAATTACCCACAACACCCATGCCCAACCGCTTCCTAGTCTGTCACCACCTCAAAGTTTGCATTAGAAGCACAGGCAGACGTCCAAGGTGAGAAAAGTGTAACCCTTTTTTCAGTTATGTATGACTACACGCACACATCCACACCTGCATAAAAGTATATGTATGTTGTACTGTATGTTTTTTTTTTTTGTTGATCTAAAACGTTATGGCCAAAATGTGCTCTTTCAGTGTCTATCGGGTGCGCGCTTAGCTTTCTCAGCCTTCTTTTAGCGATGCGCCCATGCGTGACTTTTTGTTATTTATCTATTTATTTACCTCCTGCTACAGTATTGATTTGAAAGCAGACAGCAGTTAGGAGCATTTTGGTTTTAATTCTCCTGTCTCCACTTAGTTTTAAAAATAAATGAAAAAATTTACCATGCTTTATGTACGTTTCAATGGGGGATATCAGTTCGGAGTTGCTTGTGCCATTGATCTGATTAAGGGCATTATGCATTGTCTAATGAGTTTTACACATGGCTGAATGAGGAATAATCACCCTCTGCTTTCTGACCCAGAACTCTTCTTCACACCTCCTCCTCCTCCTCCTCCCATTTTTCTCACTTTCTCTCTTTCACACTCTCTCAGGGAGGAGGTCCAGACACTCGGTAGCTCACATAAGAGGTAATGGAAATCAATTGGGACCGTGATTTGAAGAGTTTCTTCTTCTTTTGTTTTTTTTTTCCCCCTGCCTCCCCATCACACACACACGCACGAGCACCTTTTAAAGTCAAATTGATTCCTGTGCTTGTTTTGCTTTAATAATCATCTGAGTAAGTGTGGAGTGTGAAGAGAACGAATATGAATAATTGTGTTTTAAGCCTCTTTGCATGAGAGCATTTTTAAAAACTATAAATTTTATCCAGCTGCAAATTGTCTGGCAATTAAAGTGCATTGGGTATAATAAGCAGTGTCTCTGCTGGGTGTTTAGCGTTATTGAGCCTGTCTGGAGATGGAGCTTATACCTGCCACACTGTGAATTGCAGCACATAAAAGATGGACTGAATATGTTCCCTGGGAATATTGCCCTCTCCAAAAGACCAATCCGTCTTGCTTAGGGAGGCAATCTTAGGTGCAGTAGATAAACTAATATTTGTGTATAACCTCAGTCAGACAATACAAATGATCGGATGATTTTTCATCTCCTTATGCATACAGGGAAATATGAAAAATTGAGGTTTACGAATATTTGCAGGGTCTGTGAGGCGGCTGGCTGGGCCACCGAGTGCCCTGGGCCACGCTCCTCACCAACGACTGCTGAGTGAAGAGTGATGAGAATATTATACCCGTCTGTTTCCCGTCACTCTCCATCCTCCCCTCCCACTTTTTTCATTCTCTTCTCTCACCACATTAATTCATATGGCCACAAGACGTAGAGAGGGAGTGAAGAAAGTAAAATTAGCCACTGAGCAGCACTCGGGTTTAGCTTATTTTGAATTTACCCATGCCCGTGGCTCATGATGGACAATCATAGTAAAATAGTCCCTCTATCTGTCACTGCTTTGCCCCACTTTATTAGCTTTCCCACCTTAAACCAGCACATCACCCTTCATCCTCTCAGTCCTTGTTGGTTACATTGCCAAAATCCTTTTTTTTAATGCCATGATATAGACATAACAGCTGCATTTAATTTCAGTGAACCCCATAAGTGATCTTTAGCTAATTTTATGTGCAAGTGGTAGGTTGTATATTTTTCTGTATAAATGAGGTCAGAAAGTATTCTGACCTGTCTATGGACATATCGCTAAAAGGCTCTGAACATTTGGATCCCATCAAGTGTGAAAGCCCAATGTCCTTTTATCCATGCTTACCTGCTGTGGAGAAAAAAACAAAACCAAACAAAACTGCTGAATTCTGCAAAATCCACCTGTCAAAGACAATTCCCCTCACCAACACACTCTGACATAAAAATGGTGACATTTAGCCCCACACTCCAATCTCTCCTTCCCAGGTTTGTGAGGGTTTTTTTTTTTATTATTATTTTTAGTTTATTGCGTTGCCTCACACCCGTGCCTCCATGTTTTCCCTCGAAAACCTTTCTGTTTGCTCTCTATATTTCAGCATTATCTTCCTTTTGCCCTCTGTTTTTCAATATGTCTATTTTTCTCTCCTTTTTATTTCATTTTCTCCCGACCTATCCCTCTCCCATTGTCTCTCTCTCTCAATTTTAGCTTGACTGTGCTGAAGATCTTCTCCCCTCCCCTGTTTGTGATAAATCAGGGGTTCGAACAGCGGCACTCGGTCAGAGGCATCAGTTGTGAGGCTGATGAGATAAGCGGTGCTCATCTCTTGGCCCTGTATGGAGATTTATTGGGCTGGGATAAGCAACAAGCTAGCCATCACTCTCAGCCAAATAGACTCCCACCTGCATGTGTTTATTCTTATTGCACTGCCACGACCACTGCCATCAGGGGTGGAGTAGCCCCCGGAGGCCTGCTCTGTGGTAGAGGAAGCCTCACCCTGCTGTCTGGATCATTACCTTCTATTAGATCAAGAAAACAAGCTTCCACATTGAGGCTCTGTGAGACACTGATGGCCCAATTTCTCTCACTGTCTCTCCAAGGACCACATAGGCATATATATAAAACAAGGTTATTGTTTATATTGCCTCCACACTTTCAGTTGTCAACGGTCGAGTATAGTGGCATTTTACACATCAAGGATGGATTCCTAATTATTCATTAAAATGTGGCGCCGTCTTCAATAAAGTGACAGAATCAATCATTAAACACTGGCAGGTTTTGCCAGCAATACTTTTTTTCCGGAACTTGGAACTCTCGCTCATGGTGGATAAGTGTTGCTAACATTACCAAAGCTTAATATTAATGTTCAGGTTGTTTGATTTATATTTACAATCACAATTTTCTTCTGCCAGATTTCATTAGACAAAAGAGACTCTGAATCATTTTTCTTCAATGGGGGCTTCGTTCTTGGAGATTGGGGAGGTTTCACTCAGCCTTCTTTACAGTTCTTCAGATTCTGGTAAATCTGTTATTGAGTACTGTCTAGTCTGAAGCGATAGCTGTAATTGTGAAGCGCTCCTTTTTTTCATTAAATAAATCAAAATATATTTTGGCTTGTTATAGTCAACCGTGTTGCAGTTAAAATCCAATGATTATTTTATTTATTTATTTTTTTTTACTGTTTTCAATCCACGTTGATAAACATCAAATCATCACTTATGTTACATTACACTGTAATTTTTGACATGTTTCATTGTTCTCGTTGTACTTGGTTACAGTTAAGCCATGTTTGACCATGTAAAACTGAAGAAAACCTTAATAGTTTAATCACAAATCTAAAGCAAACCTTACAAAAAAAAAAAAAAAAAAATGTTGCTGATTCACACCTGACGACTCACCGGCTCAACTTGGAGATGGTACATTTGTCTCAGATTCAAAATGGCTGGATTAGACAGATGTTAAAAGTGTTTTCAAACTACCACCTGCTTGTTGAACAGACCTCATTTCAGCAGAGAATGTACTTCACACACCTACCTGAATAGAAGAGGGTCGGCCCACACTGTTGTCCTGTAAATACCGCAAGTGAGTCTGGGGGGCGCTGTTGAGCAGAAGGTACATTTGTTTAACACTTTTCATAAGCTGTTGATGACAGCATTAATTCACGCAACCGGCAATCTGACACTTTAACTGTCGCCCGGCTGGTGTCATAGAGTTCCGGGCCACCATGTGCACTCACTCCTCCACTCCCCAATGCCACAAAAACAACTTCGCCCACCCACCCAGCAAGTTCTCCACAAATTGCTTTTACCCTCCTCACCCTACGAGTATAGACAACACACACACACACAACTTGGGTCTCGATGGGGTAGCAGGGGTTAGTTTTCAAGCACTCAGGTTATATTTAATCACAGTTGGTGGATGAGGAGGCTTTTCTCTTTATGAAAGGTATTAAGGCAGCCCTGTGTTTTCACTCAGCTTTACACTCTGCCCTCGTGCTTTTCTTCCCCTGACCTCTGCTTCCATGTGCCAGGGAGGAATTTGATAAAGTGACACCGGGCCCCTGCTATCTCTTGCTCTCTCCATCTCTCATCCCTGTCTTAGATTCTAATAGTGTGTCTGGCAGGTCTGGTGCTGCTCTCATCTCATCAGCAAGGTCACATCTTTGGGCTACTCTCTCGCTCTCTCTCTTTCTCTCTCTTTTTATCTCCCCCAGCTTTTGCCTTGTCATTTATTTTTCTGTGGAAAAGGCCAGCGAACCAGCAGTCTCGATTCAATCTCTGACATCCTTGGGCTGCAGCACTGGACAGAGCCATCGCCTTGTGTGATAGCACTACCTGGAATGACACAGGGGGCAGGTCTTTACAGCAGGAACATTGGGCCTTTATGTCTTGAGGCCTGCTGATCTGAACTCATCCTTTGCTCCTACCTCACTGCACCTAAACCTTCAGGGAGGACCTTCTTGTGCCATACATTTTTAAATTGTTCTTTCGTTAGCCGAGGAGTAGCACTCTGACAGAATACACTACAATTCAACTTTCCCCTCTGCATCCTTATGTGACTTACCCCAACCCTAGTTGATCTGTACTACTCCTGCTTAAAGGCCCCATTCTCTTTGATCAAAAGTTATGAAGGAAAGTAAGAAGCTCTGGGAATGCTCCAGCAGGGGTGGTTTACATGCCCTTTCAGCACTTTGAGAAGCAGGGGATGCTCTCCATTCTGCTTCATGTTGCACCCGGTGACTCTTCCCAGTTCGCTTGTATGCATCAGCAGACACTTGGTCATTAGGTAGATTGACAGTGATTGTCTGGCCTGCAGAAATGAGGCCGGCAGCCTCTGCTTGCCTCACACGCCTTCTTTGAAATGCACACATATGGATTTTGTGTGGGCGAACAGAATTAACAGAAAACTTACAAGCGCGGGTAATCAATAAGTGTGTGAAAGATGCTGCGGACAGTGTGGAAATCACATTTTGGACAGGTTGCTACTCCATAATTGATCTGTTACCACTTTAAGCCACAGCTTTTCTCTGTAACTTAAAGTCTTAACAGCTGGTTTGCGCTGTTGATACCTCCAGAAGAAGGTAAAATTAGAAACGGTATTTGGATATCCTCTAAATGGGATGATTGTTTCCTGTCGGCCAGATTTGCTGTTGTTGTTGAACGATCTCAAAGGACTGCCGACTGACATTAGTCAAGGCCTAGTGTGACTGAACTTTATCTGACTCACGTTACCATCTGCCTAATTCTTTACCTGAGTATGTTTTTCATTTGTTTCTCTATATGTGCACATGTAGACAGCACAAGGATCTTGAAGAAGGTTGGGGGTTGGTGGGAGATGTCCTGTATTATTCATCAGTGGTATTGAGTGAAAGGAGCTGGCAGCATCTGTGGACTTATTGATCCTATCCTCCGGTTGCGTGCCTCATCTCCGGTGGGGGAGGAATCATGGGGGTAAGCGCAACCCAGACACACACCTCTTCATGGAAGAGCCTAGGGATTGTGCCCCCCCCATTGTCTTTGTCTTGCACTTGTATTTTTTGGACACGTGATTCTCTGTACTGGATTAGAGGTGTAGTTTCAGTAAACCAGCATGCTGCGGTTTTGAAAGAATTGCATGTGTTATATTTTTTAATGTACGCGTCAGATGAAAAAAAGAGTCCATAGTCAAAAAAGAGTCAATAGTCAAAAAACACTAGAATAGGTAATAATCCTCAGCTGGCCAACTAGCCATACAACCCAGGTCCTCCCTCTTGCTCTGATGTATTTATATGCTCCCACCTCTTTGGTCATTTTATTGTCTTAGTGCACAAAGTCGCACACAGTGTAAATTGGTCTAACACCCTTTTAATACGTCACTGACAGTTCGAGCAGCTATTATGAATTATCTTTATTTACAATTATTTCCTAAATTAATAAAGTCTTTATGGCAAAGGTTAGTTTACTCAGCATGCATACAAACCAGCACATCACGTGTGCGCGTCACTGCTTCATGCGTTCAGGCATACTATATTTGCTGATAATGATGTGTGTGTGTGTGTGTGTGTGTGTGTGCGCGCTCAGGAAACCTGGCTGGCTGACTGGTGGCACCTACAGTCCCATTAATTTCACATGCGCTCCCTATCACCAGCCACAGATGCCTATAGACACCTAAATGAGTCTCCTGTGAGCGGCAGGCCATCTTAGCCAGCCAGCTCGAGCCTAATGGGCTGGAAAGGCAGCGTATGTGACGGCAGGAGATGAGAGCTTTATTTACACCGGCAGACATTAGTGGATGGATACTGATTCACTGATTAACACGTCCACCTAACCTCCCACCACCTCACACACACAAATTCAACCACCCGGCAGGTCTCCTAATACCTTACCTCCATCCTCACACATCCTGTCCCACTCAGAAGCTCCTACACATATACAGTATGTACACACTAAAAGCCATGCAAACGTGCACATCTGCAGTATCCAGTGTTGTTGTTGCATGATGGCAGGTTGCTGAGAAGGGAAGCCATCTGTAAACGATAGCTCTTGTGGGAAGCTAATGTTTCTCATTCAGTGCCGTCTGATGGAGGGAGATGACTTTTCGAATGGATAAGTGGGTAAACGTTAGATCATGGCCACAGCATGCCCATGTGCCTCACACATTATCAGTCCCCTCCCTTCCTCTTCGCTTTGCCTTTCTGTTTCCCTCCACTGGATTGTTTATTGAAAAGGCATGAGGAGGCAGCCGATAAAGAGAGCCAAGGCTAATGCTATGATTTGTGTCAGTCACGCCGTACAATTTGTTACAATCACGACACTTATCACAATATAATATGTTTATTCTGGTCAATTAAGTGGCGCAGGAAGCTTCCTATATTTGAAGTGTCGCATGCAAGATGGGGCGGAGAGAGACCGATCAAAGGAAATGGAACTAATCTAATTGTACTGCATCTTATGCTGGTGCCAACTCCTTAGCCACCGGCATCTCCAGTCACCTTCATAAGTTGTGCTGTTTGTGTGAAAATAAGAGGCATTTTTGCAACTGCAGAGACGCACAGGTGCCATTTTACATTTTGCATATGCATGACTATACAGAAAACATTCCAAGCTAGTATATGTTTTGTGTATCCTGGAAATTACAGCACATGTGAAATTTGTACATCAACACAAATTTATCTACACAGCTGCTTACACACATGCTCACACCCACGTGGATGTGGCCTAGCGTAGATCCCCAAAGAGACAAGACTCCATAAAAGCAGTCAAGCCAGTAAAGGCAGGCTGTGTAGTGGACCAGTGCGTCCATCGATCTGAGAGGGTTCATTAGGTAAGTGCTGACATCACAGATTGATGTCTCTTTAAACCAGTCCCAAGCCCAGGATCTGACAGGAAAAATCAGCACTATTGACTCCCTCAGTAAAAGTGTGTATGTGTATGTATTTGTTGGTACTTTCACCACATATGTGTCAGCGTACCTGCTTATATATATATGAGTACATCAGTGTCAGCTTGCGCACGTGTGCCAATAAAATGAACATGCGCATGAGCATTTGGCAAACAGACGTGTCTATTCTGCGTGTGTGTGTGTGTGTGTGTGTGTGTGTGTGTATGTGCATGTGGGTGGATGGGTGCATGTGTTAAATACCCTCGTGTTTAATGAGATCCTTGAGTGTAGGTGTTCGCTAATGTTGCTAGTTACACACTCAGCCATGCAGCTAAGGAGTCTGTCAGCTTAGTCCTGCCTTCACACCACTGTCCATCCGTCTACACTAACAGTGGGGGGAAGTGATGGAGTGGAAAATGGAGGTAAAATGGAAAAGAGGAACCCCAACATAGGAAATTCAGAGATGTCCTGGATAACATCTCTGTCCATCAATGATTTATCAGCACATCGAGAAACTCTTTCTTGTAAAAAAAAAATTACGGTGGTCAAATGTTGGCTGACCTGCAGTACAAGCCAGATGATCTGTAGTTCATGTATTCATAAGTACAACTGGGACGCTGCGCTTTTAACCATACTGTTCCTAATCATATTGGCTACATAAAGATCAGCATTTGCTTATATAAATTACTGATTGGAACCTTAAATTTCCAATAAAGGTTTTGAGCCAATAATCTAATAACCAGCCAATAACCTAATACAGTTCTACATCCTTGGCAAGATTAAGTTATGGAAAGTTATTACTTTATTGGTTACTCAAATGAGCAGTTGATCAGCTTCTTTGACACTTGATTGTTTTTTTTTTGTTTTTTTTTACAACCCAGTCAATTATCTTAAATCAGTCTATATGAAGAGAAAGAAAACCACGTTAACCAATGGGGCTTTAGTATATCGGTGTTGAGGATGGTACATTTCCCTAAAAACTAAAGAAAAGTGAAACTGTTTAGAAAGTTTGATCTACTTTATATTAGCCTGATCTGAGCAGAATGTAAAGTAAGTGTTTGGATTGACGAAAGTGTAGAAGCGAAGGCACGAATCCCTTCCAGGCTACCATCACTGGAGGCACTTCCCCATTGGCTGCCTCGGGGAGATTAAAGAGAATAATTGCCAGCTGATTGGCTGTTTAATGTTTCATGCACCTTTGATGCACAGGGTGTTTGTATTACCTTTATCAGCAGGCATAATAATGGGATAGAGTGTGACACACTTAAAACAGGCTTTTTCAGAGAGGAAGCACCGCTTCTCTTCCTTTTGAAAAAAAGAGAAAAAAATACACTGCAGTTTATGCACTGTCTTTTCTGAACTGTGCAAAATTATGCACATCTGTCTGTGTAACTGTTAAAAATTATGATGAATTGTGTTTGGACTTTCAACCAGCCAGAGTAAACCAGTTTGACTGTAACAAAAACTTTACTCACTACTTGATCTTGTTGTTCCACATGTTTCTATTTCTTCACTACAATTGTTCTATTGTTTATATACATTTGTTTTTTATTTGTCCTCCATGATTGTTATTGGAACATCAGGGTTCAACTTTTGCGTGATTAGTGTTGAATTCATGTACTTTCCTGTTCAGACATGGATTTAATATTATTTGATTGGAATTTTGTGTCAATTATTCCCCCCGTATATAGAAATGAAATAAAGTCCGTCTGTGAGTTGTTGCCCAGCACAACACAAAGCAAATCCAAAAGCATAGCCTCAAATTGTACCTTTTCATTCACTGAATAAACAATCCACCGGCAGAGTCCCAACATGAACTTTCAAGTGACATTGCTCCCGTTGCGCATCTGTTACACTGCATTTTATCCGGTGTTTCTCTTTTTCCTCATGACTCACTCAGCTTAAACAGAACATCAGCTAACAACGTATGTTCATTTTCAAATTTTGGAAAAATTTGTCGATCCCAACTCCACAAAGTGAGTTTCATCACCTTTGTGAAAGGGAGTACATGAGTACACCAACGCTATTTGTAGCTAGTTCCTTTTAGATCAGGAACAGCTGCGACTGACAGTCGCATATTGCTACCTCTCCCAGGTGACATTAATCTCTTCCTGTAGGTGACCTACCTTCTCATATCCAATCTGGTTGTGTGTGGTGCATGTGCGTGATGTGCGAGAGGGGTTGCGGCGCATGTCTCCTCTGCGGTTCCGCTTCAGAGGTCCAGGAATGGTGAGCTTCTCATGGTTGTCACTTTGAGGTGGAAGAGCAATCATTTCCTTGGACAACAGTCCCATCCTCATCCCTGCTTCCCGCCCGCTCGGATTAGTTTCTCTCGCTGAGAAGATTTGCATCCAAAATATTACCCCCCTTTATTTATTTTTTCTCTATTTCTTCCTGTTTTTCTTTCGCCACACATCAGCCATCTGTGTTTCTTTTTCCCCTTCCCCTTCTCCGGTTCCTCCTCCTCCTCCTCACATCCCCTGGATGCTGTACAGCATTTTATTACAATTGTCAGAAAGACTAACAATTCTATTGTGGGGCGATTACGACAGGGTGTTTTACCCACAGATCACCAGAGCAATTAAAATCTGTAAATAGAGCTACCCATGATGCCTCAATCCAAACAATAGAGTCCCGTAGGAGATGCTTGTTTGAAGAACTGTGGAAGAGAGTTTCGCTCGCTTTGACTCTCGCTCCGTCGCTCATTAATTAGAGGATGCTCCTTCAACCTGATGCCATTGTGTCAGTGGGCAGCTTTGCACAATCGCTGTGACACAAATTTCAGACACAAGACAGAGTTGTTTACTTTTGTGTAGGGCCTCGCATTACACCACCACACTTTGTGCCGCAGCAGGACGGAGATAATACAGGCCTACTGTAATTTCTGCCAGCTACAGCTGTTAGGAGGAGAGGAGCCTGCAGGACGTGCTTTGAAGAGAGACACAAGACGGGGCACACATGCACACAACTTTGTTGTTTGCAGGCAGTGAGGTAACAGATGCTGACTTTGTGGTGGGAGTGTGTGGAACATTGTCTTTTATTGTGGAATGTCCTGTTTGAACTCATGTGCAGGAATACAGCGCTGAAGTAAATCTGCGATGGTACCAGAGACAACGTTCTGAGTTCAGTTGAAAAATGAGCTTTTATTCTGATTTCACCTCGTATCTGCAGTCGCCCCGAACTGCCTGCATCACTGCAGTTCACTACTTTTAGTTGTTTCTTTTTCTCTGTAGATACAAAAGGGCTCTTTGTAGTTTTGTAGGAAGACATGTGGAACATGTCGTGTACTTGGTGTCAGGATATGCACGTACCGCTTCCGCAACCCCCCCACCTCCCTTCATAAATTACTCACAAATAGAGTTAGTGCAGATTGGAGTGAAGGATTTTGGCAGAGAGGGGAAGAAGAGACCACGGGAGTGCTGCAGTTCAGTACAAGTGTTGCACTGATGCCAGACACCATGGGCCTCACCAGAGGCTGTATGCCTTACCAAGATCCTGTTTACAGTCAGCCAAAGAGGCTGCCAGGCACCCATTTCCATAATGTTGCCTGTGGCCTTCTGCGGAAACGAATTCCACCGCGCCAGAGATGCACTGTGATGATCACTGTTCTGTGTTTTTTTTCTTCTTCTTCCCGTCTGTTTTCCCTCCAATCTCACCTTTCCATCTCTCTTTATTCTTGGTCTCTCCCTCTGCGCTCTTTTTGACCTTTTTCCCTCCTAACCGCTGAATTATGTCATTTTCTGTAACTCCACATCAGTGATTCCAGGATTCCAGGAACACTCTTCGCCATATTGTGGGTGTCCTTAAATTACATTGTTGGTATAATAACAAGACATCCCACAGTGGTATTTACTAGGTGAATTCACAGCTAGGTCAGTATGAACGTTGCATTATGGAACATTGTGTTCATATTTGATTTTCCCTCAGCTCGGGCAGGTTGAACATGCCTTTCAACTTTGAAAAGTTTGTACATGCCCTTTTTTAATATCTAGTATCACTTAATCTTTATTCTTTATTAATTATTGTATAAATAGCTTTATTTATATGTTTGTATTTCTTCAGACTTCTTTTTTATTTTGCTCATTATCATGCTTTATGCTTACGTGTCGTCTGCTTCACTGTCTACACGGTGTTTTCTTCCATCTAGTCAGTATTTGTGTTTCCGCATTCGGCACCTCTGTGTGAGGCCACCGTTGTCACCCACATGTACACACACACACGGACACACATACACATGCACACACACTGCCCTGCTCTCTCTCTGTCATGTGTTTGTGCAGTTTTTTTTTTTTTTTTTTTCCTGCTTCAGCCACTTGTGTAGTTGCCATGTTCTTGTGCCTGTACATCAGTGAGCATCTGTTCTTTCAACAAGGTCCCCATGGCCTAAAATGTCAGAGCAAGCAGCTGCCAGACAAGTGCATTGTGCAGCAGGCTTGTGTTTCACCTCCTCCCATCCTTGCACTTCTTGTTCTGTGATGTTAACCGTGATTGAAAGTACGCAGGCCGCAGAGAGCGAGGGAGACGGGAAGGGCCATGTGCTTTTTAGAGGCTTGAATTCCTGCAGTTTGGACAAGCACTGCTCTGCCTCTGGACCTGGCTGTTCTCTGGGGTTTTTGGGGTTTGGCGGGGGCCACTGAAAAGAAGTGCTCCGTGGGGCTTTAGGTGCAGCTTCCTCAACCCTCTTGTGTTAAAGACCCCTGGTTTGGGAGGTTATTTGAAGCTTGTGCATGTCATGGTTTGTGCACCAGGAGGTATCACGGGACAAAAATCTGTGTGCACATTCATCAGTTTGTGTCTCGATGGGTACTTGAGGTTTTTTAACTCTCTGGTATGCTTTTTACAGGTCTGTGACTGCACTGTAATGTATTAGACTATGAGGATCCCATGTTGCTCTTCATAGCATAGATGGCTCCTTTTGAGGTCACGGGATACATGTGTTTGAGTGTACAGTGTGAGGGGTTGTTGTACCATGTGTGAGGATGTAAGACTGAATACTTGGAAGAGGGGAGCACTGGAGCAGAAGAGATGGAGGGTGAAGAGACAGGCAGGTAACCCCCCCAGGAGGGCTTCAGGGGCAGCAGGCCAGGGGTTGCCCCTCCAGCACCCCCACAGCACACTCTGCTCTCCTCTCAGACACTTTTATTGATTTGTCCGGCAGATATGGCCACAGGTTAGCTTAGCTCTGCCGCTAAGTACTGCTCTTCTCACTGTTGCCTGCAATCAAAGGCTGGACACAGGCTTCACGCGTTGACAGGCGATGCTGTTGCCTTGGACCTACTTTTGTACTCATATTTGCTTTTCTTACTCCAGTTTATTCATTCCAGTAGTTCATACAGAGCATGTATGAACCATCAGGGGGTACTGTTATACTCACTCCTATATTCTAAAGACTCAAACCTGACGGCATAGTTCTCCATTGTGTCCTCCCGAGGCAGAAAAGCCAAGAGTTCTTAGTTATGGCATGTCTACAAGCTGTACAGAGAGGTACTTAAGGTGTCAGTCAAATCTTCACTTTCATCTGACCATACTGTACCAGAAAGTAGAAATCCTGTGTTAATCCAATCTCAGAGTAGTTCAGTCCAAACAACGGCGGCTTTTTTTTTTGTTTTGTTTTTATACGCAACCCGAGTGAAGTCTGAAACCAACAGCCCGATGGCGGAAGTCATCTGTGACCAGAAAGCCATCCAGAGTGTTCTTTGCACGCTGACAGACGGCTGAATCAGGTCTTCAAAAGGCCTCGGTGGTGACACATTAACATGAGCCGGGCTTCCTGGAGTTTTGAGCCGTCACAGGTGGCAGATGAGATCAACAATGCTGCTCCACTCGTTTCGTAACATAACCCAACTCCTGTTGTGAAGAAGCAATTGGCACCTGCTCCACATTTATTTAAAAGCAGTTTCTGTGATTGCTTTTTTTGTTGCACGTCTTATTAGTAATTAAACTGCCATCCTCTGAGTCATCCACAGCCTGTTTTCATATGTCAGAACAGGTGCTAAAGGTAAAACAATAAACAGTGAATAGAAGGAACACTGCAACAGCATGGGTGTAACTACCTGCCACAGTTTAATTGCAGTGCATTGCTACAAGACATTTCAACATAACATTTCATTGTTAATTAGCAAATTGGCAAGAGTTATGCCCTAATACAAGCTCGTCAATTGTTTGTTTTCCCTATGCAAATAACGCTGTGTCATTTATCAGGGCAGAAAGCTTTTATATTGGAAAACAAATAAAAAGAATTACAAGAAACATCCTTTAGTTTCAAAATGTTTGGGACTATAAAGTTGAGTTTGGCCCAATAGGACCGCCCGTTTATGGTCGATCAGCTTTTAACCGTTTTTCATTTTCACAATGTTGTTTTTTATGAGTAGATAATATGCAAATATACAGCTACACTTATTCTCATTAATGAGAACAAATAAACGTAAGTATTATTTCATCTTGTTTATTTAATGATCATGAGTGAACACCAACTGTCCTCACAGAGTGGGTACAATTAAAAACAACCATTAGCATTGTCACAGCCTCTCCTGCCTTGACATAAACTGGGTAATTACAGTTGTAAACACAGGTGTTGCCACCATTACAATTAAATATTAGATAGTGCTTTGTCTTGCATACAAAGAAGTATTTGTACCTCCGGACCTTCCACTCCTCACTTGGGCCTCTGGGGACGTGTAATAGCGGCTTTGCTAGCTAGCAAGTCCACTTTTCTGCGACATGAACGGGGAGGACAGGGACTAATTGCAAAGACAAATGTTCTCGACTGCGAGGTTTGCAGTTGTCTGGGCCTGGTCCAGACCCTGTTTATCTCAACCTTTGTTGGCAGTCATACACACACTACACACGCTCGGCTCTGATTTAACCAGAGGCAAAGACCAGCCATCCCCCTCTCTCTCTCATCAAAGATTCATAAAGGCAAGGTTCTCAATGATTTTCTGTCTCTTCCCGTATTCACAGCTTGTTGTGCTCACCCTCACTGTCTCCTGCCAGTCAGGCAGCGGAAGTCAGGCGGAATTACGGCTGAAGTGGCCGTGGGCTCCCAGTGTGTGTGTTTGTGTGTAGGCAGGTGCAGTCGAGAGGCTTGTGCTCACACTGTACGGTGTTTTGCAATTAACGGGAACAGTACACTTGGGCATTAAAAGAAGGGGACGAATGGACAGTGAGATTTCGAGTTTAGAGTTAAAATGTTTGTTGGCCCCATAATGGTTAAAGAGTTCAACACCGCCTGCTGTTCTGTTCCCCTTCTGCACTCCTTCCTCTGTTCTTTGTCTTCCTCTTCAACTCCTGAGCTGTGTGCACGGTGGAAGCTTCTGCACTGGATCCTAAATTAGCTCACTCAGAGCCTCAGTCACCAAGCCCAGGGCACACCATCTGCAGCTCTTTGAGTCCTTCCATGTCTGCATGCAATACTGTAAGCGTGCGTCTGCCTCCTTATATGTACGTGTCTCTTTGCGTGCTCGGCTAAAAGTATGCGTATGTGTGTAGATGTGCATGTCTGCAAACTCAAAACTACTGTGCCTCAGCCTGTTAGTCTTGCTACTTACCAGGCTTAGCCAGATGAGGAACCACTCAGCCGGGATCTAATTCTTTCAACTCTGGCAGCACTTCACTCCTAGCTCTCGTTGCCTCTCAAGTGTGCATCTGTGACCTCGGCTGGCATCGGGGATGTGGGGGGGGTTAAACAGCGGACTTGGAGATGTGGCCACAGTGATTGAGTTGTAAGCTAGTTTCTGGATTAGAGCTTTCTCTCGGCCATCTGGGGGTTCTGTGAAGCTCAGGAAGACCTTATCCCTCCCTTACTTTACGGGATCAGCAGTAAGGGCAGAGATTGAGGCAGAAGTAGGATAAACAGGGCTGAGTGGGACCATTTGTTTAGAGAGGAAACTAAGGAAGAGGGTCAAGCCCTGTTTAGAACCAGCGAGTCAGTTCTTTTGCATTTCATAAAACATTTTTCCAGAGTAAAGCTACAATACAATATAATATAATGCGTCATTGGGTGAGTTTGTGTGGACAGTCGTGTGGAATCTTCTAATTTTGTGGAGTAGGAGCAGTACTACACAAGCCTGATATTGCTGCTGATTTACCTGAGCAAATGGTGTGCTACAGCACATTACAGCTGTAGAGAAACAGCTAAGCAGTTACCAAATTAAGTTATTTTATTGTGTGTGATGATAACTAAATTATAATAGCAGTTTGGTTGAAACTTTTTTGCCATGACTATGTGAATTAAATTCTATTAAAGCGGACTTTCCTTGGTTAAGACAAACAAGCTGAGCTCGTGATTCCCCCCCCCCCCCCATTGGTTCCCTCCCGTCACTGTCAATCCAGATCAGACTGTGGTTTCCATGAAACAGCCCTCAGTTACACAGGTGTTGTTGCATCAAGGCTGCTTATTGTCAGTATAAACAGAACAATATTAAGTACCTATTACACCACAAACAGAAATTTGAAAGAGACATTTACACACAGGTCTGCACAAATCCAACTCATTTAGATAAGCGGGCACATACTGTAGGTACTTAAACACACACTCCATTATCCTGGCTGGTTGTGTGCGCTCTGTATCCTGTTTGGTGTGCTGCCTCAGGGCCTAGCCTGGCTGCTTTTCCAAACAAATTGCTGGCTGTTCACAGAATTTTTGATTGTGAGGCCCTCTAATTACACTATTTACTTAATAGGGTGAAACAAAACTCGTGTTCGCGCTGCGGGAACACCAGGTGATGCAGAAGTTCAAACACCTGGCAGTGAGAGGGGCCTCAGGCATGGACGCACAGCATACATATGCACGCATGAGCACACACACATTCTCATTGCATTGTTGAAATAACTGCAGACCCTACTAGAGCTTGTACAATAAGCCTCAGTGATCGGCCGAGTTTTTCTTTTGTTTGTTAACTAAGTAAAGTGGTAAAAAAAAAAAAAATAAATAATAATCTACATGCCTCTGAGATCCTGCTGTTAGAGTCGACAAAAGTCCAGACTCTACTGTCAGTAGATGAGTAATGGTGGGTTATTCCTCCCTCGCTGCAGATGACTTGTGATCAGCTGCAAAACTCAACTCTGACTTCCTGAAAATAAAAATTCAACTCTTGACATAATAATTAAATGTCTCACATGAACGTTTTTGTTCAGATGAAGTTGATGTATACTTCATCTTATTTAAGTTCATTTGTTTTGGTTAGTGTTTTGTGTATGTAAAATCTGCATTGATGTGCTATTTTTTGACAAGTAATTACAACCATTGAAGCTGTTTCCTTTATTCATTATATAGAACAGTGACCTCGTGTCCTCCTCCTGTGAACCATACCTCCCCATGTCTTTTCCGAAACCCAGTATCTGTTTTGCAACAGTTAAAAGCTTCAATTTCACAGCTTAACTTTTCATAAAGGCTTCAGAACTTAACACCACATCCCCCGGAGCTAGAAAAACTTGTATTCAGGCAATTGAAGTTTCAGTAGACTATAATTATCTAGGCCAGCTTGACCCCATCATTGTCACCTGAAGACAGGTAGGAATTGTGCCCATGTTTGATCGACCTTATCATGTGACTGGGGTCAGGTAACGCCCAATGGCTCAGCTTTATAGTGTATGCTGTTGAGGCAGGCCTCATCCATCACCAGCTTTATTGCACTGTTCAGGTGATGCCCACGAGGCACTGACGCTTAGCCATGCGTTGAAGGGAAAGGGATGAGGTTTAAAAAAAAAGAAAAAAATGAATGTTTTACAAGAACAGTTTGAGAACAAGTTTTCACAACAACGCTGTGAGTTAGTGCTCTCTTCCTGACGCGCCAACAGACAATTTGCGGCCTTTTAAATATGAAAAAAGTGCAATTATATTGTCTTGGAATAGTTCAGTGCCTAGAGTTAGTTTGGCTCTCTTTATAAATGTTTCCCCATGATTTTTTGGGTCATGTGTGGCTCATTTGGTGTGATGATGGAGAGAATTATCTTGTTGGGCTAATCATCTGCCCCTCTTGGATACCACCCCCCCCTTTTTTTCCCCAGTTTTCTTGCCTGTTGCCTTGCACAGGTGGCTCCACATCCAATAGTTACAGCTCCACACACACACATATCTCAGTGTCTCTGACTGATCTCTCTGACACACACCAGTCCACAGCCTAAGGCAGCGATCTGTCTCTCCACCCTTCATCGGAAGAGTAAACGGCCAGGAGGACCCTATCTGCTTGTCCTTTTCCTGCCTCTTTTTATTAGAACCTGATTGCATTTGGACAATAGGTGTCTGCTCGTAAATTTTGCGCCTGTGTTGACATTAGGCTGCATTCCTTCCCTTAGCCTGAGGAGGAAAAAGAGCAGGCCAGGGTGTGCGGTAATTTGTTACGCCGTTAAGCGCCTAATGGACGTCCACCTGGTTTTTGAGAGCGGTAGCTACAGTTCAGGGGCTTGCCTTCTTTGCACTTCCAGACTGCAATAGCGTTTTTATTGCCTCCAATTATGAAGGTTATTTAGGGGCTACCTAACTTTGTGTGTGTTTTTCTGTTACATCTGGTTCAGCCTGCTTTAGACGTGGCAGCCAGCCAGGCCACATCAAACACTCAGGGTGTGTAGGAGGCAGAGGCCGTGCAGGTACAACAAGACTTTTCTCTTTCGGCTCTAGGCTCCTTCCAACACTACGTGGAACGAGCCTCATTTGTTTCATGCGGTTTAACGAGGACCCCCAGACTACACGAGGGACACCTAAGAGCGAAGGGCTGCCTCACCCAAAAGCTTCCTTGCAAAATCATTCCCAGAAGCCAGAATCACGGCGGCACAAGGGAAGAGGTGGTGGTGGGTGGGGGAGCACCAGTTTTACTAATGCATTTTTGTGCGGTTTGCACAACCATTAATTAAAGGAGAAAGGATTGCATCTGATGCCAGGTTTATTAGCCCAGACTCCTTAGATGGAATTAAAATGAAAGGAACATATGTCACACATCTGATGACTTCCTCCTCCCTCTGTTCACCCACAACTGCCCACCTCACATGCTCGCAAAGTGCCCATTCAGCAGCCGTCTGGAGACACAGCATCATTTGACGGATCCTGCTGGGGGGGAAACGGCTCTGCCCATCTCATAGAATGACATGGAATGTGGCAGCGATCGGGCTAATGGGTGCTGAGAATGGTAGGCGGTGGCCTGAGCCTGTGTTCAGAGGGTATACCGTACACAGCCCCAGAGAGTTCACAAGACCTGCAGGAGTAGTGGGTGGTGCTGGATGAGATCCAACGCTCGGTGCTTCACAGGTTGGGCCTTGTTCTTAGCGTCCTGCTATTATGCTGTCTTCTGTATGACAACACACAGCACAGAGATAATCATCTACGCGCCTCTACCTCACCTTATACAGCTCGATAACATACCAAAAGTGATTTGTTCTATCACTACAGACAAAATGCGCCGTTCATTCTTCTCCCTTCCATGATTGCATACCTTTCGCTTCAGGGAAAGTCTGACTTGTGAGACACATGCCTGTTTTTTTTCATGACATGTTTGATTGCATTCTAAGCTATTAGTCACAACTGTTGCCAAGACCATAAAAAGTTACACCTGCGCTGGATTGCCAGAGTTAGAGGAAACACAAACACAAGCATGAGGAAGCAGGTGATCTGAGGTATTCTGCTTTCTTTGATCCCACACAATGCTCTGAATGTTTGTGAGTGCAGGATTGATGTTCAGTGTTATTATATCTTCAATTATACCTTATGTGAGATCCTGTTGTGCTCAGAGCAATCCTCCCAGACCTTTTTTTTTTTTGCTGGAGATAAAGCTGTCAAAAAGGTGTTAAGTGCAGTAGATTGACTATTTTTACTGTCACAATGTTATTTAATAAATTGAGCTGATAAGCAGATGCCTAAACATGCCTCTTATGGCATTTAGGAGAGAAACTTGATTTGAACCTCTTCAAAAAGCCTTTTCACAAATCTTCCCTTCAGCACGCCGGGACTACACCCTTGTCATAAGAAGAGTTGAGCAGCCACGGCCGTCTACTCCCACGTCGTTACAAATGACCTCCTGCAGCAATAATGCAATAAGCGTTGTCTCCTATCCGGGTTCTTTTTCACTCGGCCTGACACAATTGTGCATTTATCAGTGTAATTGCCAAGAGTTGGAAGCACTGATCTTGTCTATTAGGCGGATTTCCATCCTGTTAAGAGCAGAGGGTCTTTTAATGTATGGCCCCCGCTTGAGTGTGCCGCTACACAATTACACGCTGGCCAGAGATCGAGTGGGCTGATGAAGCTGATGACTGCGATGGTACTGATGATATCGGACCACGAAGCACTCCTCTAACAAGCCTTTCAGAGAGAAAAAGAGTGAAACAACAAAGTGAAACCCGGGTTAATCATTTTATTTACTCATCTCTCCCTCTCTCTCTCTCTCTCTCTCGCTTTCTCTCACCTACCTCTCCCTCCCTTTTGCCCGCTTTATCCAAGTGATGGAGCCCCGGACGGCAGAGCAGGATGGAGGGAGGGGTGGGGATCGATGGGGAGCACATTACAGTAAAACGTATTGATTAGGAGACCTGTGAGCAGTGTGTTGGAGATGGTGGAATGATGCAATGCTTAAAGGAATTTATCCTTTGACTTTTACATTAACCTTTTATTGACTGCTTTGCCTGTCCATAATTAACACTCACTTTAGCTAAAGTGGTTAGTTTGAGCACAAAGGGGGCCCCGGCCCTTATTGCAGTCGGGCCCGTGGAGCTCCCGCCCCAGCCGCAGTTCGAGTGCACCGCGCTGCATGGAGGGAGAGGCCTCTGTGGAATAGAGGTGATAGAATCCTGGATATCTTTCACATTAGCATACCATTTGAGCAGCAGCCTCCATGGCTATAAGGTTTCAGGGCAAATTGAAATGAGTGATTGTGTTGCCAATCTCTCTTGACCGAGCACCAGATGGAACAGTTAGGCCCATATCTGCCCGGGGTTAATTCCCTAGAATAGCCTGTACTTGCAAACACACTTTCACTCTCCTCAAACCCTCCACCCCGCGTACACACACACCTCTTTGTCTTTGACCTTAACTTTAAGGCTGGTTGTTCTGCCATGGGAAAGTCCTTTGGTGAGCCTTGTTTGTACGCCGCAGTGGCTTACACTGAATTTCTCGCAAGAGCCCTGGAGAGCTTAAGGCACCGCGTTCGATATTGACTTTTTGTTTGGCTCCATTTTAGCAGTCAAGAGAAGGCGCTCCTTGAACAGTGGCGGATTGTGTAAAAGTGTGTGCTGAATTACCCACATTACATTATCTTTGATAGGCTTCCCGTCTGTTATCTTTCATATCTCTGGTAAACCCAGCACCTCCTATTTGCAAGCTAATGTAGCAAAATACCCTGTCAGATAAATGCAGCAGCACAGCAGAAGGCCGCTGGTCCAGTTTTCACGGTCTGCAGCCTCTGGCTGTGAGTCAGGCTAGCAGAAAAGAGACAAGTGTTTTCTTTGCGAGCTCTGCTGCATGAAAACTTGATCAAAGCAAATCAAAGGCCCTGGGTTCCCTTTGCTTGTGGTGTCCCAAAGCTGATGTCAACAGAACCACACTGTGTGTGTGTGTGTGTCTTTGTGTGCTGTATGGCTCAGTGTTCACCTCATCTTACACAAACTGCGTATATGCATGCGTGTCATGTCCTCCTTTTCCTCTTCCTGCTCGAAGTGGCGCTTCCTTTAATTCGCACCCTAAATAAATGATGAGAACATTTAAACACATGGCTCGTCGCAAAGCCCCAAGGTCACCTAATCGTATTATTTATGAAGTGATATGCTACATAATGGTACTTAATGCATGTTAACAGATGCTATTATCAGGCCCTGATCCAGAGTGCAGAAGATATATTGGAACAGTAGATGTTAATGCTGCTCCTCACTGCAGTAATATAGCAGCTCTTTAAAGGGCTAACCGCACCAAAATGCAGCACTTAGGCCAGGAGCCAGGCGAACATTAAGTGGCTTCAGTGAAAATATATAACCACAAATTGTGGCAGCCCCCAACTGTCCCCTGACAACTTAAACATCCCCTCAGCCCATCCATAACCAACCCTCGCATCCCTCTCCACCATGTCCTCTCCATCCCATCCTGGTGTCGCTGGCCACAAGGCGGTGGTGGTCGTGTTTAGGTGTGGTTTTGGGGAGGTGGGTGTTTTTGTGTGGATTGCATAAGGGGATGTCACAGGAAAGACCCCGGCACAGTGTCTGTGTGTGTGTGTGGGGGGGTACACAAACACGCACACACACTGCACAGCCAACACATAAATGCCATCGTTCACCCCTCCTTCTTGCACCTCCAGGTCAGAGGTCGCTCTCATCTGTCAAGAGGCAGAGGGAGGGCAGATTTACAATGACAGCAGAGAGCAACACCGCGTCACCACAGTAAATATTTACACTGCTCTGACAAAAGATGTGGCCAAGGTCTGCGGGGGTTCCAAACCCTGTAGAAATTACAACCGACCCCGCATTATTAATCATTTAAAAACCGCACAGGTACAGTGAAAGGCTTAATCCATCCCCGCTCTGTCACCACGGAGACGGCAAATGGGGATGTTGTTAAGAAAGTGTCCTGCTGTGCGCTCCTATAAAACAGAAAAGGTGTTATTCAGGATACCTGCCGCTTGCTTGATCATGTGCTTCCCAGCTTCACGCAGCATTTATAATTTTAGAAACTCTGTCCTGACACATAACTTTGTCACACTCTCCCTCAGATAAATTTAGCTGTGGTGACCTTTATCGGCACGAATACTTTAGGATAGAATAAAAAAAAAAAAAATCTGACAAGGTAATTATCACCCAGAAACGCTCGCACTCTCGTATCCTGGACATTTTAAGTGGGTCTATTGTTATTAGCAGCCATAAAAAACATAGAGGAAATGCTTGAGCCGAGCCACACGCAACACCCACAGGGTGTTTGGGGACAAGCTGAAACAGACATAATGCACCAGTGATTACACACACAGTTGTCAGTAGTCATCGCAGAAGGAGCAGATAGAATAATAAGTTATTTTATGCTTCTACTCAGCACCAAAAACCGATATTTAGAATTTCTCTGCGGATGAAAACATTTCGAAGAACTGATATTTTTAGTGGCTGCTTGCTGCCACTTGGAGTGTCTGGAGATGTAAAGCCGTTAAGCGTCTAGATTTTTAAGAGGAGGGAGGAGTTAATGGTTGCTCTTGTTTCCTGTGTCCCGGCTGTCGCCTCAGGTGCCACTCAAGTCTGGCTCAGACATTACCCCCCGAGGAGGCCCCGGTGGACCGGCCCTTCTGGGGTGTGGATGACCCCAGCATGCCGCTGCCCTTTGATCTTGCTGACATCATCACCAGAGTGGAGTCCCTGCTCTGGAGGTTGGCTCTGCATACGTTGCTTATGCATGCAGTCACATACTTGTCATTTAGGCAGAATTTTAAGTGACGTTCATATTGAAAGATTCACATTTGCCTCTTTGAGGGATTCTGATTTTAAGGTAGAGGCTCAGGTTAAGCTGTCCTAACAGATCTATACCTTCTGTCACAGACTGACTATGCAGTAATGTGACCTTTGACATAAACATGACGTTATTTTCTTTAAAGCCCAACAATGACCTCTAAACGCCAAAACCGATCACTATAAGATTAGTTGTCAGATGACCAACAAATCCAAAGCTTAATGTAGCAGGAAGCTCATTTTAATGCAAAAAGTCCGACACGTTTTCATTACCGTCTGCTTCTTTTTTCATTTTCAACAGGATGTGAAAGAATCGACATAAGCGAAAAAAAAAAAACGCGGACCAGGAAAGACAACCCGCTGGCTTTTCTAAATGTGGGTGCTCCATGTCATCACAGGGCCACAGAGCAGCAAGGAAGCCTCTGCTTTGATCTCATCTCTATTGATTTCTAATTGACTGGGGCATCAACACCTCTCCTGCGCCTTCTGTCCCACTCCTCCCTACTCAGACCCAATCATCCGGATGGACCCCAGACCACCACAGCAGAACCAGTATTGTGCTTCAGTAACCATGCTTACAAAAAATAAATAAATAAATGCTTAGCAACAAGTTTCTAGAGTCACAGTCTACCAACAGTCTAAGGTAACATAAGCTGATCGTGCGTTTTCAGTGTTAGCATCCGCCGTGTTATTATTTATTATTTTAGTATATTCCGTTACCTAAACTCATGTACATGCTTTTCAGTGGATCGACTCCCTTCGAGTAGAGTACCTACTGCAAATGCTTTCTGCTCATCACACAGTGTTATAATACAGTAAAGAATTGTAAAAAAAAAAAAAAAAAAAAAAAAAGTTTTTCTCACACGGTGTTACATTGTCACTTATGTATGGTAATCCTTTTATTGTGTTCAACAGTGGAATGAGCCCAGAAGAGACCAAAGAAAGCGTATGATAAGAAAGTTATGAATGTCACCCAACTGAGAACATGAAGAATGTGTTGTTTAGTGTCGCGATGGCGTGACTGTGCTTTTGCGCCTGCGTGTGTGTTCATACTCGTGATATATATGTGAGTCTCCAGCCGGTGTGTTTGTGCTGTCCCATACGCCTACACGAAGGATCATGCGTGTGTGAGCGCGATAATGCGTGTGTGTCTGTGTGTGTGTGAGAGAGCCCATAGGCAGCCTGCCAGTTGTTTGTTCAAGAAGATACAGAGAAACAGCAGTGGGGCCCCTCTGATGAAAGGCAACATGGATAGAATGACCCGGAACACAACCGCCGTTTCTCATAATTACAGCTGTTCAATCGCTTTTAATTACTCCTAAAAGTGTGTAGAGCGACACATTCCCCTGTAATGCTGCAGGCTATCCACAAGAGCGAAGGAAAGATCCGGCACTTCTGACAAAAAAAATTCCACTTTCAAAACAGCTGAAAGGGGGGCCGGCGTCAAAGCGACGTAGCAGCCTTGCTCGTTTGATTATCTAGTTCATGATGAAGTAGAGACGCAGTTTATTATTAAAAATGCAAAATGCACTTCTCTCTCTCTCTCTCTTTTTTTAACTTCTGAAGTTTTTCCAAGATGTTAACGGTTGCCAAACGCGGTTCTTCTTGCTCCTTTTCTTGCTGTGCCACAGTTCTTGGTTGTTGTCAGAGAGATTTGTCTGTAGGTTGGCAGTAGCATTGACTCCTTGGAATCACTTTGTGCTCCTTCCGCCACAGCTTTTCTGTCTGAAGCAATAGGAATGGCAGTAAATAAAAACAAAATGTGTTTTATCCCACAACCCGTGTCCCCCCATCTTCTTTGTGTGCTTTTTTTGCCTTTTTTTGTTTCGAATTCCTGATGGGAAAGTGTCACTTACCAATGTTTTACTGTGCATCTTTGCATTTGCGTCACGCCGTACAGAATTCAACAATTATATCCTTATTATCTGCCAAAAATTCTTTGTTAAAGTGAATGAATAGCTTCTTTAATATTTTTCAATACATGTATGTACTTGAAAGTTTCTTTGGGATCATAAAAATCACAAGTATCCCATCAGTGTTTGTTGCCATTAAAATTAAATTCAACCACTTATGAAATATAGTGTAATGACTTAAACATCTTTCAAAGTTTATTTAAGTGTTAGGCTGGAGAATAATTTTGACTGGGGCTAAGTTGCGTTGCAGAGAAAAGCAAATTCTCACAAAACCTGTGCCATGAATCAATTACTTTTCAACATAAATTCCATTAACACTGCAGTTTGTCTTTTCATCTATCCCTTCTTCTACCATTTATCCCTTCACCGAGTCACAGAGGGGCTGAGCCTATCCCAGGTGCTTTCCAGCAGCAACAAGTTGCCAGTTTCAGGGGCTATTTGTCCACGTAGGGCCTCAATCATAGGTCATAGTTATGGATTAAGGGCTATCAGAGAGTCAAGTGGACTGTTGAAAGAGGCTGAAGGCTTTTCATCTCACATCTGAGGGGCTTCCTCACTTCAGAACTGAAGCTGGATGAGAAGTAAAACATCTTCCAGTTTCAACAGTCGGAATGAGTCTTCAATCGACCTCAAACAGTCCTGAAACAGGGCTATTATTTTTAAAATAATTACTATCAAAAACAGCCTATATAATTATACCAATACTTCACTGTCATGCTTTGTCCCCATACAGGTACCATCTCCATTCTGGCACCCCTGGTTCAGACTCCAATCGGTGGGTGGCACGCACTAGTGTTACTGTCCCTAATTTTAGCGCATGTTCAGCCTTGAGCCCTGAGGTTCCCGTTCACGGGTTTATCTTGGATTTGTTTGATGTCTAATTACCGTTTACCGAACTTCAGAGAAAAACCTGCTGGCACAGAACAAACACGTCAAACGACAGATTGACTGATGTCACCCTCGGTGATGAAGCGATGGCTAATGTTCTCCATGTCTCTCCGAAACCTCCACTCCGCGCACCCCAGAGAAAAATGGCCGTTCCAGAGGTCGACTATGTTAACTACTTCCTGTGGTGGCTGAGCGACTGAGTGATGGATGAGCGCGGATTGCTCTCCACTCCCTCGGGGGCCAACTTTAAAAGGGCCCTACTTGAAGAGACAATTACACAACCCTGGCGAGAGCCGTAGGTATGCATTGTTGTGACCGAGGTCAGCTGTCGGCTCACAATTGGACCGGGCAGAGATAAAATAACCAGGTGTGTCGTGGTGAAAGGTATCGGTTAGGGGTCATATCCCAGTCAAATGTGCACGTCAGACGGAGGTTGATAGATCTGTAGTCAAATTTTCAATTTGATTTTATACTGTTGGGCCAGTTCAGTGAATGACCTCTTCATTTCAGAGGACTTAAAAACTTTTGAAATCTTACCTTGGTGTCGTGTTTTTCGCTGCAAATTCTATCTGCATCTTTTATATTTGCATAATTCATCTACATGTACATGCATTTATGAACCTGTTTTGTACAAACACAACATGCATGTAATATACGCACATTTGTCCCAGGTTCCAGAGTGCAGGTGGGTGTTTTAGAGGCGCCTCGGGGGCCAGAGAGGCTCTGGTAACTGTAGACGCAGGCTGAAGAGCTGAAGATAGCATCACAGCCCTGGGGTGGCTGTCAGCGCTGGGACGGGCCGCGCTCATTTGTCACCAGCACAGACAAACACCACTCAGCGCTGACAAAACGCTGACTTGATTGACTACATTTGAGGCAACACCAGCCCTCTTGTTTTGCAACTGTTAATTGCGTGAAAGGTCATAAAGGAGGCAGTTGGCAGATTCAGGGCCCCTCTGTGTGTGTGTGTGTGTGTTCTTGTACTTGCTACATACTGTGTACCAGTACTCATTCTACTAGCGAAGTGAGGACAATTTCTTGAAGTGACGACATTTTGCCTGAACCTCACAACTTTAAAGGCTTGTGGGTGAAAACTTTGTTTTAATGTTAGGGTCAGGGGGTTACTTGGGAAGGTTAGGGATCGGGTAAGGGGCTGGGTAATACATTATGCCTATAAAAGTTCTCACAAAGATAGAAGTACAAGTGTGTAAAGTTCAGTTTCTTGTTTGCTTCAATAGCCTTGCATAGAAATTATTGACATTACAATGTCCATATAGTTTTTCCAGTTAAACCTATTAAGGAAATTATTTGTTTTTATCAAAACTGTCAATTTGGGTTTGTTTTTCTTTCTTTTTTTTTTTTTTTTTTTTTTTTTTTACAATAATACATGTTTTTCAACTGTCCTCTGTTAGCATGCTGACTGCCCCTGACTTGTTAACTCTCTGCCAGCTCACTCACTGTTGAACCTGACGTGTAACTGAACTGATGGCGAAGTGTTGATGCTGCCGTTGATCTTGTCAGGCGTTTGGCAGTTGAACTGCTTTGGTGTGTGTGTGTGTGTGTGCGTGGTGTGTGCGGAGGGGGGGAGCAACTTTCAGATCAAACAGTTGTCTGATCAAATGTGGAGCATGTTTGTGGGTCGTCGCTGCGGTCTTGCGGCTCCAGTGACCATCTTCTCCAACGTGTTGCGTCCTGCAGGAACTCATTTTTATTTTCTCTTTGCCAGTCTGAACCTACTGACCCATTTCTGTCCTGCCCTCATCTTGTCACCAGCATCACCAACATAACATGTATATAGTTACATCACAATAATCACTGTGAATAAAATTGGCAGCATTGTAACATGGGATTCATTTGAAATCTATGTTAAAGCACACACTAGGGTTTGTAAACAACACCAGCAGAAGAAAGGATTATTATCACTCTAAATTCTTCAGATCCCAACCAATTAGATTTGAACGCGGTAGGTTGAATGCTGAGGCCTTTTTCTTCAAAGTGGCACCAAAGCATCTCTGCTTACCGCCCGTCTTCCTCTCTCACCATCGCGTACCAAGTTAGCGCCCTGCCTCTCATATCAGTGGGATTAAACGGATCGCTTTCCAGTGTTAGCCCGCTTCTCTGCCAGGTGGTTCTGATGTCAGGCTGGGCATAATTGAGTCATCTGCATCTCATCTAAGGTAGATGAAAGGACATTTTGATATCCTCAGCCCCTTGCCCCCCTCCGACCCCACCCAGCATCACCTCTGCAGCCAGCAGGAGAGAGTCTTAGGCTAGCGTCAGTCCATTTTGCTAAAGATAGAACATCAAAAAAAAATAACGATGTGATGAACCAGCAGGGACAAAAGTGATGGTCTTGGTCCTCCTAACTCATGTTTAAGGCTGGCGTAGTAAATGTTTTCATCATTATAAACCATGAAAAATGAAATAAATTATATTCTGGTCAGGAAATTATCAATGGTTAAATAGCAATAATTAGGTTCAAAGGCACACGTTTCTATATTGGCACAAAAAAGTCACAAATAACCTCAGGGACATGTTGCAATGTTCAAAGCTATGCCCTGGATTGCTACCATGATATAAATTTGAATGTCAGGAAGGGTTATGAAAGGTAAGGAGAGTGGGAGGGTGGGGGGGGTGTTCAGCGCATTTATTAGTAGTGGCGCTCACCTTATGTGCTCCAACCTTGAGGATGAATTTACCAGCAACAACCCCCCCCCCATACAAAAACACACACACACACACACACACACACACACACACACGCAAACGTACACACACGTCGTCAAAGCCTTCAGTGCTGGCCCTTGATTGACAGCTCCTCAAATGAGTGTCTGGGTAGCGCTGGGCTCCAGACCTCCAAGTAAGTGGGCCGTCAAATTACATCCAGGGGACCGGCTGGCCCCGTCTCCCCTGGCAGAGGAGATCTATTTATTTGTCTGTTTATTTGCTTGGTTTAAATATTTGGTGGGGTATGGGAAATATTGAATTTTTGTCCCCTGGTCAAAGTCCCCCCATATTTAGTTAATAAAGAGCAGAGGCGGTTGTTTGCCCAGAAAAGTGCAGGAGAGGGGACTTTATTTAAGGGAGTCCTTAGAGAGAACGTCTGACCTTCTTCTCATGGAGGAGAGCTTTGTGTACACTCTGCTGAGATCTACTCGCTACGCCTCGGCCAGCTTCCACTTATTCTTCCCTCCTTCCATCTGTGTACTCAGGCGCTTGGCTTTTCTTCCCCCTTCGCTCCCATCGCTTGCTGCCTATTTTTCCCCTCCCTCACCTGCAGCCTCCCTCCTCTCCTCCTGCAGAGCCTTGCTCTATTTGACTGGACGCTCTCTCAGGATTCCCCAAGCCACGTACAGGTTAAACTCTTAATTGCCTCGGCAGCGGGTGGTGAAGAGCGGCTAGCCCACTGCAGCTCTGCCAGTCCCTGTTCGGGGGGGGGTTATTGGGGTGGGGTATTTCTAATCCTGACTGGAGCAGACAGTGCAGGGAAGCAGACAATAAAGACTTATTAAATAAGATGATGGAGATGACCGCCGACAGCAGCGGCCTCTTTAGCGCTCAAGCACCAACAAAATGATATGATTCCATGACATTACCCGCGTCTGTGCACAAATTACTATGTAAGTAGTAACGCATCACATGTTAGAAAACACAGGCAACTATTTGTCTTGTATGCGAAGGCAAATCTGGAATCTTCATTGTGTTGGTTTTTAAAAGAAGAAAAAGTTATAAGTAGATAACCATTCTCTCTCCGACACTCCTATCGCTCCGTCCCATTTTTTTTAAATTGTCTGCTTACTCCTTTTCTTGTAAACAGCTCTACTTTTACCACACACATGCTGACCCTCGATCAATAGCCACTACGGTGGGACACATTTGATCTGTGCATGCTGTTGATGCAAATCCGGACATCTTCAGTCGGTCAGAGAGCTGCCTCAGAGAGCTGCCTCATCCTCCCAACATGTCGACACACACAGATCTACAAGCCGCGACCCACCCGAGCTAATGCTTTTCTCGCTGCTAAAATAAAACCCGCTACACGGCCCGCTGGCCGATCAATGGCGGTGCATCGTGGATCATCTAACGTTGACCGCTGGTGGGTCCTGATGGTCACAGGGAAAGTAATCACTTTTTTTTTTTTGAAAAACAAAGATTTGCTTCAGACGTGCACGTGGCCTGGCTCATTTCATAAGGCTATATTGGCGAGTTAATGCCCCCCCATCCCAGTGCTCCGCCACTGCCATTGATTTCTGTTTAAAAGGCTACAGGTAGTCAATACCAGCTCTTCATCACCATCTGTCTCTGTTTACTGATAAATAAAGTGGAGAGCATTGACTGCTGCAGCCGGGCCCGTAAAAGCGTCCATGCTAATAAGTGTTGGGCCTCTGTGGTGGCACAAGTTGTTGTTTAGGTGTCACATAGACATGGAAGTCCATTTCTTTGTTTTCTTTTTTTTTTTTTTTATTAGCCCAGGCTAAACAATAACTCTGGATTTAGAATATTCCCAAAAAATAAATTCCACACACATATCAGCACCCACGGCCGTGCGGCCCATTTAGTTTGACACCAATTTCCTGAGCGAGAGGGTGGTGCTGATGTGTTGAGGCTCTTGCACCTCAGCATAACACAGTACTGCTGTGTCAACTGTGACCTCGGCGACCCCACAGAAGCTGAAGAACGGGGCTGCAAGGGTCAGGCTGCGACTCAGGTGGAATGGGGGGGGGGGGGGGGGTCAGAGGTCAGCTGTCCAGCATGTCAGGCTTGCTGATCAGGAAGCGTTGTCTCTTGCTTCAGGGAGTACACAGGGTGTGTTGTGTTTTGGACACTTACTCACAATCTGACATAAATCTTCCCGCAGCTTGGCTCGACATGCTGCTTGGGCTGAAAGTGACGAGAAAGCATTGGGAACGGCAAGGGGATGACATTTTCTGATATGACAATAAAACAAATTCACATTTTTACAGTTGATGTGATTTGCAGATCAGTCCAAAATGTAATGTTTGCTGGTCCTGACCTACAAACAGCCTGTCCGCTGGTCTGCAGAGCTTGGTTGTTGTTCTGAGCCGCTCCAGCATCCTGGTGGTACTATAGGAAGGAAAACAGCAGCGCGGCAGTGAAGTTTCCTCCCAGCTCTCCTCATCTGAAGCGAACTCTGCTGGCCTGTCCGGATCCAACCGGACCTCAGCATGGACCTCAGCATTTCAGGCTGCAAACAAGAGGAGGCCTGTGCAGCAAAGAGACACTGCAGGGAGCACCCATCCTCGACATGTCAGAAAGCCCTTGGGAGGCTCACGTTTCACAGCGTGTTTCACAGATGTGAGCGAATTATGAAAATATGTGCAAAAAAAAAAAAACAACTTAAAATCAAATAGATCACAGTATTTGTCTACAGGACATTAATAATGATAATATTAATTAGCATTTTACCTTCTCAATGTTTCTCTCCTAATATAACTTATCAAAGCAGGCAATAAAGTGACTTTAATATGTACAGATTTAAATATAGGTTACACTTTAGATTAGGGAACACAAATTCACCGTTAACTTCCTGCTAACTAGTATTAGCAACAAGTTGATTAGTTATTATTGGTAGCAAAGGTTATCAGTTAATATGTGTTCCCCAAACTAAAGTGTTACCCAAATATAATATTAGAAGAAAATTGTTTTTATATTACATACATTTTTTCCCATTTAAAGGTACAAATAATTGATTTTATTTATGTATTTATTTATTTTATTTGCTGATGTTCCTGAATGTATTTAACTATTTTAAGTGTGATGGTTTGATTCATTTAAAAAGCAAATAAACTTCAGAATTCTGCAGTCCGCTTCTTTCGTTCAAGTAGAAAAACAAGAAGACAGATACTTTTCACTCTCTCTTCTTGCTCCTTCACTTTCCCACTTCCTACACACACACACACACACACACACTGTCCAGGGAGTCATTATTGCATTGGTAAATATTTCATGGGCCTCAATACCTTTGCACACACCTGTCATCCTTCTCTCCTCACACACACATACTGTGGATAGACAGATCAAAATGAAAGAGAGCAAAGTGAAGATGGAGGAGCAGAAAGGCAGAAGGAGTCAGCCCTGGCTGCTGCCTTCTGTGAATGCATTTACATTTTCCACTGAGCTGAGACTCTGCTTTGTGTCCTGGCTTCCCAACAGACCTCTCAGAGAAAAAAAAAGAAGAAAAATCTGTGTCCGACAATATTTATTTATATTGAATACCAACTTTCTCTTTTCTTTTCTTTTTACTTCTTTATATGACTGATAAAAGGTCGTGGTTTCTTCTTCACTGGGATGGAAAAGAAAAAATGCGTTGGAGCAGACCTGAAGATGAGTCGGATGGAGGGAATACTAAGCTTCTCCTTCCCCTGACCTTGAGCAGGTCTGTAACCCATCACTTCATCATCCTCCTCGCTTTCCAGGCTCTACCTGTTTGCTGGTCTTGCATCACCGGCGGGGCCTTGCACCGTTCCCCCCTCGCTCCTCTACTTTGAAGACAACTCAAAAGGAGCCCAGAGATGAAATATTCAGCCTGGTTAAGTTGTTTTAGAGTGGATGACTTGTTGCCGCAGAGCCTTGACTTCATAAATAAATAGTCAACAGTGGTCTTTGTCCTGATATATATATATATATATATATATATATATATATATATATATATATATATATATATATATGTATATGTGTGTGTGTGTGTGTGTGTGTATATATATATATATATCCCCGTGTGCCTGGGGCTAAGCCCTGACAGTAAGTTCTAGCCCTTAAATATGGATAAGGTGTGAAACGCCTCTGGACACCCTCCTAAGTCAGTGCTGATGAATAAAGCTCTGCCATACTGACGGCACAACACCAGGAAAAAAAATTGTGAAGTCTTTTTGTCACTTTGAAAAATACAGGACTGGAATTTGCGACACACAGTATTGCCCTATACATGCTTAACTGCTTGCATCAAGAGGCGGCAGAGGGAAGATGGCCGCTGTATAATATTGTGTCATCTATGGAACAAATGGATGTTGACGGCTACGGAAGAATTAGGGCCGAGGACACTGGTTTAACCACCGGTTATCAGCATTACAGCATACTGCCGTCCCTTTGCATTCCTGTAATATAAGCTGACCATTTACTCCCCCTTCTCCTTTTAACCTCCCCCATCCCTTTCCCCTAAAGCCGATCTTGTTTCTGTTTGGGGAAATGCGTGACACTTGGTTTCCTTTGAGCTTTCCTGTGTAAACACTTGTTCTCACATGTGACTTCTGCTGCCGGATGTTTCGACCGGGAAGTGAAATGAGTTTTTGAACATTCCGGCGTTCCTTCTGTCAAACTATTACCAGTTGCAGTTGGTCGTCACATGTTCTGGATGAAGGGCGAAACACCTTTTGACTGACAAAAGAAAATAAGATGAAGGAACTGTCACCCAGAGTTACTGGCATTAGGATAAGAGGGTTTGGAATGAAGATTTGGTTTTGTAGATCTATATAAGTCCATTTGTATTCCATTTGTGTGAATGAAGATACGGTCTTTTTCTGGCTAGGCCATTTAGCCTCGCACGCTAATCTGCAGGTGAAAGGGGGACTGCGAGTGTGATAAAGGTGCCCTTGAAGACAGGTTTGGCTACCTTTGGTGCAGCAAGTTGAGTTCAGGTCAGGAACAATTTAAGCCTCATTGGCTTCGTGTGTGCGTGAGTGTGTCACTGTGAGAATATGCTAACACCCCCATGAGTCTTGTAGCCATAAATCAGCAATAGGAAATGGTGCGACACCGCCTGTAGGGCCTTGCTGATATGGACTGGAGCTATAATGGGCCTGCTTTCAGGAGAGGAGGGTGGGTGGGGGGCTTTGCATCAGAGCTGCAGTGATCTTTACTGCCCTCAAAGCTCTGGAGATTACTACTGTACAAGAAGAAAGACTGTTCAAGCCACTCGGATCATTAAAACTTTTCCCTGGCATTGCCTGTAGCTCACACACACACACACACACACACACACACACACACGCGCACTCACTTCAGTCCGGCGGTCTCAATCAAAGCCTCCACAGGGCTGTACCAGTGCATGAATGATGAGCTGGTTTGTTCTGTGAGCTTACACAAGCAACGGTGTTTGTTATTCTGTCTGTTTGTTGCAGATAGGCCCTACTTCTTGTTGGCTGTCAGGCCAGACATTCCTCAAAGCTATTTTCTCACTTATTGATGAGGATCCACTAAATTACAGGTTCAAACAAGAGAGCTGTCTGTAAAAAAAATAAACAACCTCTGTAAAACTTTCCTAAAAAAAGAAAAAGAAAATAAAAAAAAATCAGATGTTGGGGGGTGGGGGTGGGGGGTGAATGTCAAATAGCTCCCTGATGCACTCTTCTTTATTTGGTTCTTCTTTTGGTCTAACCCTGTCTGGTCTTGCTATTATCCTGGGGCGTTATCAGTGTGTAGCTGCCTCTTCAGATCAGCTTTGCGATAGGGGCTAAATAAATGGAATGCTTGGCTAGTGGACATAGGTCAAGCCTTGTTTTGCCCCTGTTTTTTTTTCTTTTTTTTTGACATGTTGTGCTTTTCTGCATGGTGAATAGAGGGGCCAGCACAAATGGCCTCTGCAGTCTAATGAAGACATTGATTTAAATTTCAGGGTTGTTCTTTCCCCAAATGATGATTTCATCCATTGACTCGACATAAAAAACTGTGTTGTGAAATACTCTCTTTATTTGTCTCTTTCTCTTTTTTATCTCTCTAAAACAGGCTGGTATCTTGGAGGTGCTGTTTATAAATGTGCTAAAAGCTTCTGGGGGTTAGATAGACACTGTCTCACCGTGCGTTCGAATACACCTGTCCATGACAGAGATGGAACTAAATGACAAGTTGTGTGAGAGTGTATGTGTGTGCATGCACGCAAGAATGTGTGTGTGTGTTTGTGTGTGTGTGTGTGGGGAGGGCACATCGAAGATGCTGAGTGACCTCTTCCCATGGGGTCAGGGAGCAGCTGACAACTGTTTATGTATGTATGCGCGCACGCCTGTGCATCCACTGCCGATCCATATCATGTATCACATGTGCAATGTTTTTTCCTGACAAATTTGTGCACATAGCCAAAGACAGAGCCCCCCCCCCCCCCCCCCCACTCCCACCGGCAACAGAAAGTGAGCGCAGCACATTCCCAAAAGAAGCCAAGCTCATGGAAAATGAGAGGCCACCGGTGCTGGGACAGGAAACCTTCTTGGCTCAGCACTAACGAGCACTGTGGGAGCCTCCACCCTGGACGGGGTACACCCGATACCCCCCAATGATGTCCAAAGGCTAAACAGTTAAAAGGTCCGGTTGCTATATGTGGATGCACAACTGCCCCTGTTCTTAATCTGATACTCTGGGAATCACAATAACAAGGGTCTGTGCTTTGGTCAGTGCTCCAGAGCTACCAGTCGGCCTCCCACCGAGGCCGACTGGGAGAAAGATAGATAGATAGCGAGAGAGCAGGCGGAAGAAAATTGATGCTGAGTACCACAGGTTTTAATAGGGCTGTCAGAGTCATATTGTTTATGTCGTGTTCCAGATTAATCCATTCTTCCTTTATGAGCCTCTGCAGCCCCCGTAAATTGCAAGCATGAAGCCGGTCCACTGTTGAGTTACGCCTCGGGGATCAGTGCCACACATGGGCGGAAAATAAATCATTTCCCCCGGATTTAACACCAGGCTGGGCCCTTTGTAAATAAAGCCATAGATGTTTTTACACCCCCCGTTTTCTCTCTCCTTCCTCCAGGGCTCTTATTGAATCTCAAAAGGAGAAGGAGGGAGAGACAGAGAGAGAAACATGAGAGAATGAGAGCGAGCCGAGTTGAAGGGGGACTCAGGGAGCGAAACAGAGGGAGAACTCAGGAAAAAGATTCCAAGCTGGGAAGGATGAAGAGACACAAACCAAGTCAACTTCGTAAAAACAGACAAGTAGAGAGGAGGATGTAGATGTTGGCTGGGTGATGTATGCTTGGAGCGAGCATCCCCGGGTTCTTGGGGTGTTCAGGTTGAGATCTGTCAGACTGTCTAAACACAGGGCCCACTGTAAGACACTGCAGCAGAACTGCGGGCATCCAGCTTTACCAGCGAAACCAGCAGGGTGGCCCAGCTTGGCTACAGCGCCGCCTTGTTTCCATCAGGTGTAACCTCTTACCTTGCAGATCCCGGGGAGACTAAAGAGTGAAAGAGCGCATTGGACAGAGAGAAAGGCCGGAACAACTTGTCCATCCGGGCTTGTGCCAACTGCCAGCTGGAGACAGCCAAAGGGAATGGAGAATGACTCTGTCAGGACTTCAGGAGTTATACATGATGCGCTATGTGAAAATGCTTCCTGTATACTGTGCTTCTTGTGCTTCCCCCCCACCCTTTTCCTCTCCTGATCTCCATTGCTATCTACCACTGCTTTCAAGAGCCCAAAGTTTGCGTTTCTTTCTGATGACAAGTGATTGTTAGACATTAATTGGAGGGAAGCATCCGTACTACTCCAGAGGCTGCAGCGGTCCACGACTGTGATACCACGCTGCTGCAGAGGTTCCGGACTACAGAGGCATCGGGTCTCTGAATGTCCCTTAAAATCTGCATCAAATGGCCGCAGCTTTTAAACAGTGCCACTGCTAATTCATTCTTAACACAGACATTTAACCTTTTGATTATTCATATCCTCAACAACGTCAGGGGGCACAAACCAGTGCCATCCTCACCCTGCTCTCTACCCAGATGAGGAAAGGATGTTACATTATTCAATGTGTGCCAGACTAGACTGTTCTCGATGGCGCCGAAACAACAGCACTGCACAGCACCACTCTATTCCACTGATGCAGCCTTTGTCCTCTTTCTCTCTTCCTGTTGTCTCGGCGCATCTTTGTCTGTCTCAGTTACTGTGTGATACTAAAACCCTCTTTATCACAAACAAAGGTATTGCGTTTGACTGTTCTGGATAAGTGTTGATTTGCTTGTTTCAGTGACTGAAAAAGAAATGTTATACCCAGCTACAACAGGCCTTTCTGTGTTGAGTTAGTACGCTCTTTGTCTGTGTGGGGTTTCCTCTTGGGGGGCTCCGGTTTCCCCACCACCATCAAAAAGCACACAGGTTTAACAGTGGCGGGCGGCTCGGACTGACCCTCCATCTGGCCCTGAAATTTCATTGTACAATCAAATTGTATCATGAAAAAATTAAATATTCTTTTAAGACATAGGTTTCGGTCCGTTTATTACATCAACTCTATTCAAAGTATTGATTGAACATTTAAAGCATCAAGCTATGAGCAGGTGATGAGGTTTTTCCATTCAATCTGTCACTGTGACAGAGTAGCAAATGCTTTGAATCTATTATTTGCTGTATTATCAGTTTATTTTGTCCTCTCTCTCTCTCTACCTCCCCTGGCTCAAATGTACGGAAGACATTAAAATTTAAACGGATATAGAAGATGGACAGCCTATGCCAGTCTGGAGGTCTGGCTGTCCTACTACTACCTACTTTTGTCGCAGATTCCAGAGCAGAGGATAATAAGTTTCGCCGACTTTGGGGTTGCTTGTTTGTTCAGCTGAAGTGAAACTGTTTCTCTAGGTGAGGAACATTATGAATTAGGCTAGTTATTCCAGGGCCTGTCAGCCACAAACTTCTCCTTGGTGAAGATCTAACAAGGCGGTTTAGATGTGGGAGGATGTTCCACAGTGCACAAACAAAAGATGTGAATTTGTTAACATTAAATGAGAAAGACCAACTTAAATTTCACACAAAATGAGCACTATTGTCTTTTCTTCACAAGCCTCAGCTCCTAAAGCAAAACAAAGAGTTGCATTACGGGTAAAGGATGAAGTTGGCCTCATTTTTTATTTGAAATCAGCTCCATAATTTGATCTTTGTAAAACTTAAGTTGCTGCAGGTGTTCGGCAGGAGGAACGATAGCCTAAGGGCTCAGAGCTACCGTGAGGCCCCGCCGAGATTTCCCATCATCCCTGCAGTCTGGCAGCAGCTTTTCAAACAGCGCCCCTTCTGAAGTTGCCCTTGGTTCTACATGTGTAGCAGTAATTATGAATGAGGGGGACTAAGATCTGTACAAAACCATCAAACATTTTACAGCTTGCCGCTATTGTAATAAAGATCAATAGACACAGTATCAGTCATGGTTTTTGAAGGAGAGGTAGTGCTGTACATTTTCCCTTGTATACTTTCTCTCTTTCTTTCTCTTTTTTGACTCGCTCACTCATGTCCCATTTCATTTCGCTCTTCTTCTTGTTTCTGCTCTCTCTCCCCATACACAGTCAGTGTCGCACTTCCCTTTTAATTGCCGTTTGTGATGTGTGTTGCTTAAAAGACTCCCATCCTCCAAAAGAAAAGAGACACTTCTAGTCATGCAGCAAGGGCCAAGGCCAGACTTCAAGTGCACTGTGAGTATGTAATGTATATCCTCTACTGAACGTGCGAGCACATGTGCAACACATGTATGCAGCCCTATATACTACTTGGAAATACTCTGTGTGTGTCTGTGTGTCTCTGTGTGGGTTGTGTATGAAACATGCAGACAGCCAGATGGAGCTGAACACTCGGTGGGAGTGGTGGGACCGTTAAAACAGCCTGTTCTCGTGGGCTGAGGTCATCTGACCAGAGATAGAAGACAGAGTGAAGCTGCAGATCAAACAGTATTCTGTCTGACAGGAGGAGATAAAGAGACTGTCAGCCTCACTTCAGAACAAAGCAGCCCCTCACCTGTCTGCTCCACATCAGCTCCCCTGCTGGCCAGTGCTGCAGAGGTGAATCAAAAGGTGGGTAAACTAAGATGAACGTCAGCTATGCCAGCAACTGCCGTTATAAAAAAAGAGACACCTTCCTCTGAGGGTTCTGTTCCAGTGTGTTGATAAATGCTGCTTCTTTAGACTGATAATTAAAATGTGACAAAAGATATATGTTAAATGCATAGCTCTGATTAATAAAAAAGGAATCAGTACAGTTAAATTCGCAAAGTGTCCTCAAATTGTCCCAATAAAACATTGCTATGAAACAATAAAGTTGCATAGCATATATCCAACATCAGTCAAAATCAACACTGGGTTTGACAGTTGCCACAGTGCAGATCATCTGTTTGACCGCTACCATCCACTAACATTGCCCTGAGCTATAAACAAATAAATGGTGCGCGACCTGTGGTAGCCCAGTCCAGGTTTTTACCAGAAACCACAGCCTTCATCCTCAGGTGAGCGCAACACAAAATCCAGCATTTATTGTTATCATTCAATAAAATTGATCGAAACAAACCCACAGTCCAGTTAACTAATCCCCAACCCATATTGGTGTTCTAAATCACTCCCGTTCCTCTGGTATCTGAGGATCCAGCTATAAGGTCACTGTGACGCTCTCTGATCTAACTTCCTTCCTCTTCCTCTGCGCTGTAGAAATATTCTTTTGCGAAATCAAAGCATAATGTGACACACTGATCTCCGCGACGCATTACGGAACCTGCTCATGTGTCAAGACTTGGGAAGTGTGATGCCTCTCAGCTGTGATCTGCTGTCACACAGCAGAAGTCTGACTGATGAGACTTTATCTGTGACGCCTCCCTCAGAGTGGAGTTACATTTGCCGCCTTGTCAGTAAATGATTAATGGATTCAAAGGGACATGATGGCTGGGATATCAAACTGTGTACTGTGCAGAGAATATAGATTTTCCGCTGAGCCCCACTGTGTCTGTTTGTGTTGATAAAGACTAAAACATAATCTGCTTCTTATTATATGGATATTCCTCTTCTTTGCAGAGTTATGGATGGATGACTGTTTCAGAACATTTTTTTCCTCTTCGTTCAATTAATCTGGTCTTTAATTGTCCTTCATGCTGCACAACTATGTATAAAGTTGACACAAACCGTACTTACAGTGTATTTGACAAACAGAACAGCAAAAAAAATATCGAGTCCATTCCCATTTAGCATTTAGAAACTCAATTCCTAACTTAAGCCGCAGCAATCGATGAGTTCTGACATTTAAGCGTGAACTTTAAAAGACTCCCATAATCTTGCTCCATTGTTTTTAATAGCCACATCATCTACTTTTGAGGATAATCATTTTATCTGATAAATGAGGATTTCAAACACTTTTATCAGCTGTGCACTCGCAGTTGTTTTTTAATCCCTCCATTCTGTCTCGTTCTTTTAATTGATTCTGCGGCACGGAGGCTTTCTTCCAGAGATAATGCACTTGTGAGAACAGGTCATGATCTCTAAATGAGGGAATTTCACTCAAGTGTATTTGCAACTGCGTATCTGCTGTCCTTCAGAAGCGCTTCCAAGCTGCTGGGAAGTAGAGATTGACTTTGTTTTTTTTTTTTTTGCACATTTCTGCCGCAGCATTCAGAGATGCTAGGCTCCGCAGCAAAATAGCCTCGACTGAGCACACTTCCATATATGTCCTACCTTCCATATATGTCCTACCTCAAGGCTTGAAACAAATCTCTGCATATCAGGAGCAAAAACACTGTTGACTTTGTTCCCCATGTCTTTACATAATTTGTAACGTGAGCTCAGCCAAGCGTGGAAAGTAGCCCCCCCTTCTGATTATCCAATAATGCTGCAACGGAAAACATAAAAATATAAACACAAGTAGCGTTTCTATGTCTGTGCAATGCTGGACTGTGATAACAGCTCAGCCAGTAAGACCTCCGCTCACCTCTCCCAGTGCTTCTTGAATCCAGCACTGGTTCTCCGCTCCCCTCAGGAGAGCTGTTTATTCCTCCCGCTGTCTAAGTAAAGGTCTTGGGGCAGGAAATGCCCTGTACTGCACGGCAAAGACAAACACAGACCTATTTAGTCTTGTGGGTAAAACCATGGTAAACAGTGCCGAATGGAACCAGCTGGGGATTTTTGTTTCTATCTTTTTTCTTTTATTATGTAAATGCTCCTGTTCCTACGCATCACTCTCATGTGGGATTTTCTGTGACATCCAGTACAAGTCAGAACAGACAGTGTTGTTTTTAATCTGATGGATGATGGAGAATATTGAAATCACAGACCCTTTTTTTATGACGTTTCTTTTCCTTTTTGTATCCTGTGCAGACGTTGCTGGCTTTTGTTCGCCACAATGTATGCTGACAGAGCTGTTGTTTTACAGTATGCGGACCTTCACCGCATGTGTTTGATTTGACTTTGCGGGAATCCTGTTATGGTTACAGTCAGCATGTGACTTTCCCAGCGCATTTCCAACATGTTAAGGATCAATTAGGTTTTGGATTTACCAGGATTTCACTCTTACACAAATTATCTAGATATTGCAAAGATTACACAAAGTTGAAGTTTTCATGCTCTTTTTTTTAGGGTTGAAACCTTTACAGTTTGATGTTTGGGGGAAAAAAATACAACATCTGAATGAGGATGGTTGTGATTCCAATATATGCAGTCCAATATTTTTGACTATGTGAGCTATGTGCATACTTGCATATGTGATTACAAAGTTGGAAAGTCCTCTGGAATGGCATGAGTTGGCCATTGTCTGCTGCTGGAGCTGTGAATTCCACTTGGTTTGGTGACATAAACGCGGTCCCATCCTTCCCGCAGACACCTGTTGAGGGGGTCAGAGGTTATCCTGTTGGGTCTAATCCATGCAGTAACCCGACCAGGCCCAGGGATAGTGGCAAATATCGCCTAATGGCGCACAAAGCCATTCCCCTAATGCTTCTACTAATCAGATTTTAATTGAATTCCAGTGAACATGTAAAAACCTGGTCCAGTTTTTGTTATTCCGTTAGCCTAACAGATGTTCCTGTGATCCCTGTAAAGTGATCTGTGACGCTGGCGTCCCGTGTAAGGAGACACATGCACATGATTCGGATAATCCAGATAACAGAAAGCAGAATTACAAATAAAGTGAATACGCATAGTAAGATTTAACATACTAGTCTGAAATAAAAAACAAAAACAAACAAATATCCAGCTCAGTGGGGAGCCTTTTACAAACTGAATATAAAGACATGTGTAACAGTGAAAAGTAATAATGTTGCTGTGCTTGACCACCATCTGATTAAAGCTATTCTTTACAAAAAGCAGAAGCCAATAATTAAAAGGAAGGTAAGTGCTATTAGTGTAACCGCAGACTCCAGTGATTCAGCCGGCACGTGCCATGTCTGCACAGCAGATGCTGTTCCTTACTTGCACATGACCACATAAAGAACCGTACAATTGTGGACTGTGACACACCAACATATCCAAAAATGCTAAGCTCAAGAAAAATAAATAGTAAAAGTCCATAGATTTTTCTGATTTCCTGCTCCATAATGTGCTTGTTTCAGTCTTCACACTTCAGCTTTATCCCATTTCACTCTCTGCTATCCTACATGTTCTCCTCCGTGTTTTACTTTTTCTTTGGAGAGCTTGGTAGCAGCAGCTATAAGTCAAACATAGAAAACACAGTTTTTTTTTGTCTTTTTCTTCAGTGGAAGTCTGGTCGAATAAGCTGCTATCAGAACTCAACAAAAAAGTAAATGTTTTTTGTTTTTATCTGTTGCTGGATAACCAACGTGGTTTTTGTTCCATGGTTTTCTATCATCAAAATACCAGTAGTGTATGGAAAGAAAAAAAACATTCTTGACCCAACAGGCGGGGATTTGGTTGAGACCTGTGTACGGGATGTATGTTTCATATGCATTTATCGCATTGCACTTTTCTTGCAGGATAAGCTTTGTCTGGGCCTCATGGATCAGCTTCACACTAAAACCTCAACCTCAAGCCTCCAAATGGGACCCACTCAAGTGCCTCCAACTCTTTGATTAATCACCACAAGCTACAGAAAGTTTTGTGTCCGCAGCCCACTGGCCTGTTACTGAGAGTTAAATCAAAGGCCTCTTCTGTTATTAGAGTCACTGCGCTTTAGAGGAAGACAAAATTTGACTGTGAGCTTAAAAATACTTGTGCCATTTGATCATTTATTACACATTTGAAGCGTAATAAAGTTTGGAAACAAGTGAGGCTAACATGGTCTACATCCCTAATTGGTGCTCTTTTCCTCTCATTAGTCTATCCAGACTTGTGATCCCACTAAAATAGAAAAAAAACGGGGAGGGAACACGGAGTGGGAGAAACCGATAGAAGTATTTTCCCTAAACAACCCGTTTGTCATCGGTCTGCAGTTGCTCTGTTTTGCAAGCACAGTTCAGACTTGCTTCAGTGTGCAGCTGTCACTCAGCCCGCTGGACGTCCTGGACCTCAAACAGACAAACCAGAAGAGATTAGTGTGCCGTATCAACCCACTGCTTGTGCAGATGGCACCGATGCTTTTAGCCTGCTCCCTGCGGACAGCCGCTCATTGATCTTTCATACTAAACTCCACACAGCAGGACTCTTGATACTGTTTTATTTATCATTCTGGCATTTACTATTAAGCCCAATAAAGTTTGACATGTGTGGGTTTTAACTGTAGGGGGCACTGTGGTTTTTGTGCAACATGTGCTTATGGGTTGGGGAGCAGATTTATTTCCTGGCAGTTGGAACTGTCACCTCTTCGGGTTCTTTTTCCTTGTAGCCTGCCCCTAGCCTCAAATCCCTGGGTCCAAATCCAACCCATAATTCACTAGTGTTGTCTCTCACCTTGACATACATCTAGTAAACGTGTAAAACATTCCAGTGGGATTTGCTTCCATTTTAATAACAGAACATTTCAGGCTGTGCGCAGGGGGGATGCTGGTATCAGTTACTGGTTTTTAAGGATCCTGGCACAGGCTCCAGAATTCCCAGAGCCCATAGACTTCATCCAAAACCAACACAGGGGACAGGCAGGCAATTTTGAAAATGAATTTTGTTTTCCTTTTATGCAACTTTGTGCACATACTTTCCACGGGTGCTCACCGTGATGAAATTTAGGCTCTGACTCCAGTTCGGGGGCATGTGGGTGTCAGGTGATAGTTTCCCCTAATTACCCTGGAAGGCAAACTGAGAATCTTTATTGTTGAGGTTTCACAGAGCCCCCTGTTCCAGTAAATGTGTTGCTCCAGTGGTAAAATGTAATCTTTTAGTTAATGAAGGACACGCTTCGTTTCCTTAACTCAACTGCCCTCTAATTTCGGCCTCCAGGTAGAGACTCAGATCACTTTTTTGTCAATCTTTTTACTACAGTGTGCCCTGGCGTGAGCTCACTTGTGCGTTTCTGTGTATTCAGCTAAATCCTTGGCCTGAAGTGTGCAGCTCGGGGGAATTCAGCATGCTCGGACAAGTGTGTGTATGTGCACAGTGGCTCTTAGACATCACTGACACTCTGGTCAACCACCGGTCCATGAACACTGATTGGAGTCTGCGGTCTGCGGTGTGTACGTCTCATACACACTAAAGCCCTCAATCACTGGGTCTTGGTCCAGTCCACTGTGTTCCAGATCTGACTGACGCGCTGCCTGCAGAGCACTCATTAGAATCTATGTTTCACAAGCTGAGCAGGGATAGTAAATCATTCAGCCCTCAGTGTTGTTATAGCTGGTCCTAACAAGCCACTCTCTGTCTGCTTTATTGGAGTTTAAACACAGATTTCATGTGGGTTTTTATTTATTTTTTTCAAAAATAAAAAAAAATAAAAATAAATCTGACAAATGATGGAAACTATTAGGACACGAGGCTGCAACATGGCTAAAAACTTGTTCTGCCTTTCAAAGAAGCCCTTCGCTACTTAGTGACATTGTCGGATGGCAAAAGCATCCCATTTATGTTTTGTCAAGGAGATGTGTGAATGTAATGTGCAGTTACTTGATCCCTCAACGCATGGTCAAGGTCCCTGATCTGGTGCAGAGCATAGAGAGTTGTCTCTATGCTCTTAAATCAGATGAGATTTTTTTTTGTTCTATATCTAAGAGTCTAAGAGCTTCCATTCCATGTCTAACAACCTCATCTTTTGTTTGCTCATGTTTTCCCCTTACGATCGGCTGACTCTGACCATGTAATAGAGCATATGTTGGCCGAGCAAGGCGGCCTGCTGTGACCGGATCAGATGTGTGCTCCTGATTATGAAACTGCCTTTTAGTCACTGACAGACACGGTAATAAATGTGTCCATAAATTGAATTTGGGGCTTTTGAAAAGGAGCAGGAATATCTAAGGAGCGTTTCAGCTGATTGTCTCCAGCCGACATGGCAGCACTTCAGTAGGATTCTGCGGAGAAAACTGATCCTGCTGTAGTGTGGTTGGAGGGATCGGAGTGGGGAGAGGGGTGCATGTGTAGGATGGATGCCCGGCCAAGTAAAATAAAGACTGCTTTATTGCTAGTCAGAAAAATCATTTGATAAAGTTTGCACAAATAAAAAGACAGAGAGTTGACTGTAGTTTATATGCTCAGTATTCTATGTTTGTGTATATGAATGTAATCCTGTTTGTGTGTGTATATGAGCCTCTTTAAGCATTTAGACCACTTTGCCCTCTTTTGTGGACTTGGAACATGGCATTAAATGAGTCTGCTGTGTTATAGATGATCTCCAGTATATTTACACTAACAGTCAAAATACAACTACATTAGTTTGCTAAAGTGGCGCCGACAGCACAACTTGAAGATTAAACTGAAACGTTTTGGGTTTACTCCTCCCTGAATCTGACCCTGCATGTGTGACCTTTGTGTGGCACAAGGAAGTTTTTTTTTTTTTAATAAGAAACCGTAACCGTAACCATCCTAACAGTTGATTAGGACAGACAAAAAAAAGATGGAAAATGTATTTGTTCTTACCATAGGCACATTTCTTCATCAATAACTTCTGAGAAAAGAGCATTCACGAGACATTTTTCAGTTGCCTAATTCCAGCACTGAAGAGAAATGCTTTCCATCGACTTGATCTGCATATACTGAGCTACACAAGATAATGAAGATGCTTTGCATGCAAAGCTGCAAATCATTTTGAGATTTTTATCCACAAAGATTTGTGTCCTTTATTAAAAGTCACAAAAACAGTAAGAGAGCAGTAGCAATGTGCATGGAATTGCTGTGTGTGTGTGTGTGTGTACTCACTCAGGTCAGTTATGAAGGAGGGACACAGCTTCTCAGCGCATTATGACAAGTGGATATGAGCCACCAAGACTCACTCTTGCACATGTGTTTCACAGGCCATTCTTTTGGGATGGATTGTCCTGAAGACACAGGACTGGAAGGTTCCCCTGGGGCAGAGGGCGGACTGAGTCACCAGAAAACAGGCAGGAGACGTCGTAGGTCTTAAGGAGTGATATTGTGAAACTGGTAGACAGCTCTCGGCGGGAAGCATCGAGAACTCCGTGAAGGGATTTCTTTTTTGGCTTTCACACTTTCCTATAGCTTCTATGAGCACTTTCTCCTCTCTATCAAATGTCTGTTTAACTGTCATCCAACCGATTGGTTGAGATCTGGCTCTTTCCCCCTTGCTCTCTCTCTCTGTCTGTTGATCCTGCCTTCTTCTCAAACATTATGATTCACTGGCTGTGATCGCTGTGAGCTGTCTCCTTGAAGTCTGTGTGTCTCCTGAGTGCAACCACAGAATGGTACATCACTTCTATTACATGTAATTTCCTGGGTTTTATAAGGTGCATTTACTCACCCTGCGACGGCATAGACCGTTCTTTTCTGCCGCTGAGTTCAGAGTGTCAGGGCCGTTCATGGAAACCATTATCTAGCGTGAGAATCTGCCAAGATTGTGCTACGAAGTTTATCTTCGGGAAACATTTTCAAACCTAGATAAACAGTTAAGTTCATGAAGGTGTCAGATTCAAAACATAAAAATGACACAAAAGTATCATCCTATTGAAAACAACACTTATCAAATTAAAATTAGCTGAAGATATATTCTAATTAAATTGCTGAAAATATTCTGATTAAATTGCTAACCCAGTCCGTAACACTGCAGACAGACTTGGTGTTATTCTTACTTCTGACTCTCTCACTTTCTCAATAAAAAAAAGCCTAATAAATCACTTAGATGGCTTGGTGTTTTTGGGGCACTTGTGTTGATGTTGGAGCAGAGTCACTTACTATCCCAGCTGAGCAGACATGACTCTAAAAGCAACGAAAAAAAAAAAAAGAAAAGGCAAAGCCCCATTCCCCTTACTTTCACAAACCAACATGGTGAAAATTACATTTGGGTTGAGGAGATGAATAAATCTTGGCGCAACGTGGCTGCAGAGGTGGAAAAAAAAAGTCCTCCTCATCGGCTGCAACCTCAGTGATGTGGATCCCGCACTGGGGAAAAGGGGAAGCCACATAAGAAGAGGTTTGTTTTAGCCCAGGGTAGATGAGGTGCACCAAGAAGTCAGGGGGAGGATACATAAAACTGCTTGCCCACTGAACACTGAATGTGAATGTCTGTGCCAAAGTGGCAAACAGCTCATGAGATTTGTGTTCAGATAACAGAAGAATACTGGGATCTGTAATTTCAAAAGCGTGCAGAGTTTATTCTCTGTAAAAGAACAATTTTTGCTTTATGGTCGAGTGAAATTACTACATAATTATGCCAGGGGACAAATGTTTCTGCATGCCTTGAGCTATAGGTGATGACTTTTAGCTTAGTTTGCGTTCCCACAAAGCAAATGAAGGTTTGCGCTTTGTTTGATACTGGAACATTCCTGTGAACTTTTGCCTTTTAAATCTGACAAAAGTAGATGATGAGAAACATAAAAATAGAATTCAGATTCTGGCTTTTTTTTTTTAATTTGTAGCTCTATAAACATCTATAGTCATCTTATTTTAGATGATGGTCTGGGTAAACTGCCGCTGTGTCTCGCGGCTTTGTGTTTCGCTCATCACCATGTGTTTTCAACACTCCTTATCTTATAACCGGCATCCTCATTATTGTGTGGTTCACCCAATGTGCTTTGGTGTAATGTTTTTCGTGAAAATTTTCTGCATCTTCTGCTTTTGACAGCACAGATGGAGGGAGACCAAAATGTTAGTCATCGTTTGTCTGATAACGTTTCAGTAAACGCGGTTGTGTCAGAAGTACAGTTGATGATGCAATGTTTGACATTATTTTTCGTCTACTTTGTTGTTTGTTGTTTTATTGCGTTTCACTGTACTCCAGAGATAGGAATCGAAATTCCAATTTCCAACTTAAATGAGTTTCACTGCACCATCTTCTGAGCCAAATTAGGTGACATGCAGCGGTAAAAGTTGAGGTGAAAGTGAGTCGGTCTACCTAGTGCGTGGCCTCATCGTGCTATGACATAAATCCATTTGACTTGGTCTTCATGGATCCTAAATTTCCCAGTCGGAGTCCTGAGTTCAGCTGGCTTATCTATTGCACTTTGGTGATTCGGAGGTTGGATCTTTTCGAGTTCGGAGCACAATGGAACGGTATTAGAATCTCTGATCCCCCAAAGTATGAAAACTGAAGGCTTAAGGGCACCATTGTTATTTGTCGATGCAATTTCGACCACTAATTCAGTTTTTTCTCCAACTGTCTGCTCACAAATGCGACAGTAGGAGAGTCACAAGACCACAGATGGTTCGAGGGTTTGAGGGAAAGATGGGGTCTGGGTGGAGCAACCAGATTATCTTCTCATGAGCACTCCTCCACACTGAGGGCCTCGGCATCCTCTGGTTCATAGAATCTGTTGAGTCTCCTTTTATCATGTACATAACACCATCCATTTAAACCTTTGAATAACATTGAAGTACCAGACATCAACATAATGGCTCTACATACTGTTCGCAGGGGTTCTTCTGCTGTGTTCATACATGTGCCTGTGAATGAGGCTGAAGTATTTGGACTTTCAGAGATGAATTCATTCTGTTATGGTATGAGATTCTAAATTTGGAAAGAGAATCAATATAAACAGAGTTACAAAATTCCTCTCGGTTGACAAAGGTTTTTTTTTAATAGCCCATGATACACAGTGGTGTAATACATGCATACATCATGACCCAAGGTGGAAAAATGATGGAAAAGATTATTTCTACTGATTAGATGAAGCCTGGAAGCCTGAAAGCCTGAAAAGCCTGAAAATAACAGTTTTCTTGGTTAAAAATGGTCAAACTGTGATTCAAGCTCTTAAAATATAAAAGGTTCTTGGTTAAATCAGGAAGCAAAAAGTGTTGATTATATTGTTGTGGTTGTTCCAAGATTGTAGCTGGTTAGACGATGAAGGGGAGATGAAAAGAATTGTTGTCATATGACTGGGACCAGTGGAAGTATAGAGCTGGTCCCCGCAGGCTCAGATGCTGTGTGAGGGACAGTGTGAATGCAGAACACCTGTTCATCATTGATGGATCCCCTCCTGCCAAGCCACACATGGGATCATGGGAACAGCAGGCCTCATCCTAACTTCCTCTTTACGCCTCCCCATTAAAGCTTTTTTTTTTTCTGTCTTAACACCCCCGCGCCACCACGCATTTCTGATGTTGCGATTGCAACAGTTTAGTCGGATGGCCAGCTGTGTGCAAGCTGCATGCCAGCAGAACGCTGAGTGATGTGGAGAAAGGCCTATTATATCCCACACGTAGGTTGTCTCCGGCCTTTCAATTCAATTCAATTCAATTCAATTCAATTCAATTCAATTCAATTCAATTCAATTCAGCTTATTTTATATAGCACCGTTTACAATAAAAATTGTCTCTAGGTGCTTTACAGAGGCAGAAACCCAGAGCCTGTACCCCAGGTAAGCACAGTGGCAAGGATAAATTCCCTTTTAACAGGAAGAAACCTTGAGCAGGACCATGCTTACCAGGAGGAGCCATCCTCCTGGTAAGCCTGGTCAAAACAAATATGAAAACATAGCAAAAATAATACAGCATAGGCAGGTTGTTATAAAAAAAAAAGGGAACACCATAGGCAGGTGCTGACAATGGACACTGGGTTTGTCAGAGGCTGGAATCCGTGCAGCATGAAGGTTTTGCACCTTGAACCCCAGCCCTACAAAATCAGGTGAATCGCTAAAACCATCATGTGATCTCCTGTTGCACAAACACATTATCTCCGTGGCGTGCGATTCATGGGAAGATGGAGAGTGCCTGTGCCATTTTCTAGGTGTCACCGCTCCTGACATGTAGAAGAAACTGTGTCATTAGGGCATGGGTCACATGACCCATGCACAGTTCTATCCGTCCATTCTCAGTCAGCCATCCTATTTCACAAAGACAGGATGCCTCTTGCTCTATGTAGGATATGAGCAATTAGCAAGGAAGACCTGTTTGGCTCTGCTGGTTGATTTGCGTCCAGCTTCTGCATGTGCCTGTAATTCACACTGACATTTCATCTCCCCACTCGTCACACTCTTTATTGTGTATTGCCACAATATAAACAATGATGATGAAGCAATAATCAAACTGGAAGCAATATAATCGCCGCTGCTGCTCCCTATGCTGATGTCCACTGCATGAACCTGTGGGAGATAGAGCAGAAGTGAGGGATCTTGTGCAAAGTAAAGGTCTCTGGAGGGGCTGGTGTGGAGGGGGGAGGGAATCTCAAGTCAACCCAGGGGAAATGGATGACAGTTACACTACCCTCCAGCCAATTAACTGTCATTCTAGCTGTTGGTTTAACTTGCTGACCTTACTTCTTCTGCGCTGTTTGCCTTATCATTTCCGGAATAGAGGACCTCATCTGTGTATGTAAAGTGGACAGGTGACCTTCAGTGAAGGGAACAAAGGTCACAGTTCATCCACCGCCCATTTCTTTTCCAAGACAGCAAACATACCGTAGAGTCTTCTGGGAATTTGGGGGTAGAGGAGATGTCCTGTGGGATCGAAAGAGAGCTATCTGTTATTACTTCCAATTACACCCCAATCTCTCGCTCTATCTACCTGTAAAATGACATTAGGCATGCCTGTTCTCATGGCCTTTAACAGATTAAGATTGTGCCTCTTGGCGAGGGGGCCCATGGGAGTTAGGCGTTCACACTCGTTAAGGCTGTAAAAGCCATCAGCTAACTGCGCATATTCAACTATTATCGGTGAGAAATATCTTTTGCACCAGTGTTTGTCCCCGTGTTCGTGTGGGTTTGAAGGCTGACGATGTGAATCGGGGTACAGTTCCAGCAAGCGATGCTGTCTTTGCATGACAACAGAAGGGGGTGGTCTGTTATTGCTCCAACTGACACAGCGCCCACCCCTCTCTGTATGGGAGAGCGCCAGTTCTTTGTGCCCAGCCACCAATAAGGGAGAAAAACCCCATGAGCCGACACAGCTGGAGATGGCAGGGAGTATTCAGGGTGAATGCTTGGCTTTTTTAGGCACTTTTCAGCCCCGTGTCTCAAAAGAAAGCACTTCCTACTTGCCTTCCAGTTTCTGGAGAGAGAGAGAGAGAGAGAGAGAGAGAGAGAGAGAGAGATGCTCACATCGTTCACTTCCTTCATTGTCTACATTACATCTTTTCTGAATGATAGAAAAATTGCTAAGTGGCTCTTTCGGGCATCGTGTTTTCCAACTTGTCTGGATTGATTTTTGGTCAAGACAAGAGGGGTCAAAAGTCGCCTGAAAGCAGAATTTGGCTCAGTTTCCTCATTATAGACAAGCCTACTAACCTTTCTCACTGAACCACACTGTTGCCTACCCCTTCAGCATCTAATAAACACTAACAAAACAGATGCATGCGTGAATGCACCCACATGCCTGTACTCTGGTGGTGTAGCTCTCACTGTCCCTCATTTGCATGGCAATGCCATTATCCGGCCGTGGTGTCACGCTGGAGTGGCCGACAATGTGCCTGACAACAAGTTTATCTGAAGACAAAGGAAACTTCGGAAGAATGGAGTACATTCTCTGCCTCCTCTTTTCCTCTGGCTTAATTACATATACTTTCAAACTCCCCAAGGAGTATGAAGATGCCTTCACCCTGTCTTACCCTTCAGGGTAGCAGAATAACAGGAAACAGCTCATATCTCTAATATCTCATTTTTAAACCTTTATTTATTATTTTAATAATAATGCTCTCACATCTCACCATAAATGCTTCTTATAAATGATGGTAAGTAAAACACACAAACGGACTGCTAGTCAGTATTCATCAATAGCATTGATACTGGTTTCTATTGCAGACACATTCCTGTAGACTAAAGACTATTGCCTGAGAGGGAGGAGATCAATATTAGGATTTACAACTTGGACACTGGTAGGCATCATCATTACACAGCAAAGCCCTCTCACCTGCTATTATCGACCCTTTGCTCAGCTTTCCGGGAGCGGTGAGCAGCGCTTGGCTATGTGCGGTGATGTCATATGTAGTTGTGCTCGTGCGTCTGATTTGTAGCAGCAAAGCAAACAAACCTGTCTGGGTCACACAGCATTAAGCCAGGATGTGAATGGCCCTATCTCGTGGTATCCGTGTTTAGATAAATCACTTGCGGTGGTGGATTGCGAAATACAACACGGTGATAAGTTGGTGCTGCTGCTGCGTCCAGTCTGCATCACTGTTGTTCCTGTGTTGGGCTGATAAGCAGATTCACCTGTGGGTGGCTGAAAGAATTTCCCAAACATGGTTTAAGCCCTACCTAACACCACGCCAGCACTCGGGAAGAATGATTAACCAGGGAGCTGGTAGGAAACGTGGATACACCAGCCGGAACCCATAAGCACAGAGAACTAATATTTCTGTAAACCTGAGAAGACAGAAAATGTCTCTACAGAAAGATTCCTTCTTTAGATGGTGCATAATGAATGCTGTCATAATAATAGTTGTTGCTTGGCCTATTAACGCTGTTTCGTGGATATTGAGTCAGATTCATTTGGCTGTAAATGGTTAGTGAGATCCCAAATCAATTCTGCCTCTTATATTAGCCAGGGAGACTTTTAAAGAGTTTCATACCGACAGCAAAAGGTGTTTATAAAGCTCTGCTCATATCTGTGCCACCGTCTGTGAGGTCATGAAAATAAAAACTGAAAAGAATTTAAATGAAAAGTAAGGGACTTCGTGTGAACCCCCCCCACCACACACACACACACACACAGGGCCCCCCTCAATGCTGCCTTTACATTACCATTATTAAAAGGAAAGAACTCTCTTAATAAAGTCTATTAATCACACCGAGAGAGTTGGATCAACGGTTCACCTTCTCGCAAGGGTCTCTAATCAATCAAGCTCGCTGCTAATGTATTCATGGGAGGTGTAGGAAAGGACTTGTTTGACAGTGTTTCAAGGAGGAAGAATTTATTAAGTTCCATTCTGTAGAAAGCCAGTCTTGACTGCCGTGAGCATGCCACCGTCCTTCCCCACCCTCATCCTCTCCATTTGGTGCTGTGAATAAAAGAGCCTTCGTCACGTATGAAGTCTACACAAATATTGGAAACGTCCAAAATATCTCTTCTCATTAACAGTAATGAGTGAACGCCAGAGCATTGGCATTTGTCAGATATGTTCGGAGTGTAAAGGCACTGTTTTACAAGGCTGCCGCTGTGTCAGAGATGTAGAGACATCACTGTTGTGCGATCCTCTCAAAAGCTGGAAAAAATGTGTCTTATTAGCTCACACGAGGTGGCGAAATTCTGTGCTACACTGCTGGCTAATGTACAAAGCTGAGAAAGCACAGGGCGGACAGTTCGCCGGGCCTTTGTCGATGAAGCGTGAAAGCAGAGGGCACGCTGTCCTGGCAAAAGTGTGCAGCTGCTGGAAGCAGCTCTGCACTATTCAAGAAAGCTGCTCATCTTCTTCTACCTCTTAAAGGTACACGATGTAGAAACCGCCTTTCTGTTTTCCATGACTCATCTGAAAGAAAGTTTCATTTTCTTTTGTACTTGTTTGAAAAATCTAATTCACAACTCTAATATTACGTTAGTTAGAAGAGAAAAGCATGTTTTATAGAGGAGGGTTCATAAAAATCCATTATTGTCTCTGCTTTGTCCCGAGGAAAGGCTGAAAGAAGGCTATGCTTGGCTTCAAAGCTGCATTTCCATAATTGCCCTGTAACTTGGGCCTGTCTGAAGGATCTGAAGGGGGCTGAGAAAAGCACAATCTTTCAGCTGGGTGAACAGCGAAAACCCCAGCACCTCTCCCTTTGGCTTGTCGGCCTGTCGCCCCCTTCCCCACTTGTTGCCTTTTGGATCCGGTGAAAGAAATTCCTCTCTCTAACCTCCGTCAACAAAAGGCATGAAATCAGTGCCCTCCCTCTCTGCCGCTTCGGCCCCAGAGAATGTCACCCCTTTTGGGCCTTTTGTCCTTTGCACGGCTCAGGGAAACACAAGCCCACTCTCGCTGCTCTCTGGCTGTTCTTTAACATATTGCTGCTGCATTTTCATTTAGACTCTCAATAATGAATGTACCATAAAACATGCAGAAGACACAGAAATTGCATATCTTTAGAGAGGTAGAAATCAGCTTTCCATCACTCTTTCTCAGCTCTGGAGTGCGACAACCTGTAAGCCTGAGTGTGAAGGCATGTCATATATGTGGGACATGTGTTCCAGGGAGCAAGATCCCTGCTTCTTCTGTGGTCAGCTAACACACTTAGGAAAGGGCAGACCCTGTCTTGGCTCGGGCAAATATTGGGTGGGGGCGCAGTCAACAGTGGCTCATAAAAGGATTAGCCCACCTCAAAAGACAGTGGGCCGCTTCTAAGCCTGACTAGACCCACAAAGAGAGTGACATTTGTCTGTCTCGGTGGCAGAAGGGGGTGTGTCACAACTGTCTAGGGTGGGGAAAGAGGAGAAGGAAGAGGTGACACTGGTGGGCCCACAGTGACAGAAGGGGTGGATGAGGTGATAACACAAGGCTGACCCTCTTTATTTGTAACGGCCTCTTCTTTCACAGAGCACCTCTGCTCCTCTCCAATGGGCCGCTTGGTGTTTATTTACTTCACGGTTGCCCTTCATTCACGAACAAACTGCTGATGGCTCCATCGGCCAGACCCTTTCAGGCGTCTGATAGTGCCATCCACCTTTACCCGGATCAATGAATGCTCCAAAAGACAGATTAGATTTCCTTTTAAATGATTCCATCTTTCTCAGATTTTTTTTCACTCTTCCAAATGGCTGTCAAACAACACATTACGAGCAAAAGAGAGTGGTTATATGCAACGTGATAACATTGGAAACAAAGTTTACTTGGATTATTTTAAAAGCTTCCTCGCAACCTGCTGATATCTATTTGTAAGACACTGAGTGCGAGAGAAAGTGCATTGTTTTACATCACAGGTTACCCGATAAACTCCTTTCCTGTAAATTTTCTTTTGCGGGGGAAATGAACTTGTTAAATGCTGTATATTAATTCACACTCTCATCTTTTGATAAAGAAGATGGGCCAGGGTTGATTATGGCTGAGGACATCCACCTGACTGTGTGTGAAGACTGACACAGTCTGACATGACGAGCCCCGCTGGATATAGTCTCTGTGCAGCTCACAGCGAAATGTTAGCTCATGCATTCCATTTGCTCTTTATAGCGGCAAGCAGGTTGGACACGTATGGCGACATAAGCAGGAATGATTACTTTGTTTAATCCCTAATTTCATGCGCTGTTTAGAAGACCACTGGCCCATCAGTTGCATTTCAAGCATCTTGTTGTTGGCCCCTCAGGAGCTAACTTCTTGTGATCGGTAAGGAAATGAGCAACGTTATTTACACTCACTTAGACCACAGCTCAATTATTTATAGAACAGCTATGTCTTTAAGTCTCTACATTAGTAACTCAGGACCTGCGGTAGTCTAAATGCTTTTAAATTCCCAACAGCCTCTCTAAAATCCTTTGATTTCATTTAATTAAATCAAAAGAATATCATTTATTGATATTTCACATCATTTTCTCCTTGTTAAACAATGAATCAGCAAAAAACAATTCAAAGGTGCAACGCTGTAAGAATAATAATAAAAAAAAAAAACAGACGTGCATAAAAATGTATTTTAAAAATCGAATTAATCAGCTGACTGATGTTACTTATGAATATGCATCGGGAGGGGAGCTGGGGCTCTTATAGAAGACAATTGATTAGACAGCAATGGAGCATGGGGGGAGAGAAGCTCCAAGAAGCTCCGGAGCCTTTTCTCTCGACTCAGATGCTGTATTCAAACACGGCAGATATGAAAAAAAATTATTACCACCGAGGATCTAAATCCAGCTAATTGTTTGTGCGCGCTCGCATTATTAAAACACTTAATAGTTTTGATCTTTTTTTATTCAAATTATGAAAAGCAATAAAATATTTTTTTTTTAGTAAATCATATTATTTTTTTCCAAAGGTTAGACAAAGATAAAGTAAAAGCAAGATAAAAGAAACGAACTAATTTGCATTACTAAAATAGTCATGTCTGAGTTTTTTTTGTTTGTTTTTGAAGACTTGAAATGTTTTTATTATTTAATAACATAGAAAATTAAAGACAAAATCTTAATTTTTGCTTGCATAATTATTCAAGTAATGACTTTATTTTATCATACGCAACTTTATTTTTTTTTGTGATTTTAGTGGATTGAAGGTGTTTTTAATAAGAGGTCCTGTAAGTTTCACAAGCATAAAATATCTGTGGGTGAAATATCTTTACAATTGTTACGTTCCACCCGCTGTAGGCTACTTTATCACAGTATACTTGCTAAATTAATGAATAAAAATAAAACGAATGATTGTCACTGTGGACCGAGTCGTAATCTTTTGGCTGAAACGTCTTTTTTTTATTATAAATAATTTTGTTTTCCATAGAATAAAAGTAGAAAAAAAATATTATTGCATCTTACTGCAATTTTGACGTGGTGCTATCTTTCCATTTATGGGGGAAATAAACAGTGCTTATTCGATCTATAATGAAAAATCATAACGTCAAAAATATCACCTTGGAAATGTTATCTATTAAATAATGTGTTAAAAACACACACAACACAACCCATAATTTCGTCTCTCTCTTTCTCTCTGTGTGCGTGTGTGTGTTTGCTTGTGCGTTTGTGTGTGTGCGTGCGTGTGCTTGTGTGTGTGTGCGTGCGTGCGCGCGGGGACACCAGTGAGTGTCTGTAGAGGGAGCTCCAACACTAAGTTTACATAAACTTCCTCTGATATGAGCTCCCCCATGCATAAGATCCCATCGCCAGCAAAATAAATGACGTTATTATTAGTTATTCAGCGACGATATATTACAATTATAGCAAAGAGCAGGAGGACGCATGATGCATGTGCGGAGCAAAAGCATTACAAATTGAGCATGATGAGATCTGGGAGTTGCACTGCGGAGCATAAATCCATCTTTTTAGATCAGCTGAGCGAGGAGCAACGACCATCTAAAAGCCATTTATTACCTTAAAGTCTCTTTATAGACCATACAATTTCGGACGAAAATTAATGAAAGAATAATTCATTTTAATGCGACCGCTACTCCTGCATGAGGATAATCCCGCAACATTAATATCCAAATGCATGCCGCGGTTACTGCTTAATTAGCCCTAAGTCCCTCCGCTACAAAAGTGTGATAAATCCTCCTTCGAATATTTACTTATCACTACCAAGGATGAAGAGTTCGCCTAGGGCCGTCCACTAACATACATCCAAAAAAAAAAAAAAAAAAAAAAAAAGCACAACAGCAACCACCATCTGAAACCAGCCCGTCAAAAGCACCAAATCAGCCTTTTCTTAAAGTTGCAGCAGTTCATTTATTAGCCAAAATATAGACTTTCTTGTACAATTTGGTTCACAAGTATGTACATATTATTCACTTTATATACAAAACATTTGAACATCAAAACCTCACAGAAATTACAAAAGAAAAAAAATAACTCACAGACTACAGGTTCATACATTATTACATTAGCAGTTTTACACAGGACATGCTTACAATGTAATTATACAGAGATGTAGTATTCTTATTTTACATTCCATATTCAAATTAAATGGAAAAACAAAAAGGGAAAAAAGGGGTTGATGGATGAAACGGAAGAGGAGAGAGTCAAAGGAACCATTGCTTCTATGGTTCTGAGGCCTAAAATACACAGGATAAAAAATAAATCTGATTAAAATAATCTAAAAATAGGCTTGCGAAGAGCTAAAACACAAAGTGACGCAAAAGTGACAATTACCTTTATGTAAAAAAAAAAAAAAAAAAAAAAAAAAAAAACAGCTTGTGGTGAATTTGCATTGAGCTCATTTACATGACCAAACAAGTAAAGCGTAACACAGGCCTTAGACGAAATAAACGCGCACGCTGGGATGAAACAAACGTGAGAATAAAAGCTAATTTGGATAAATACGGCGTTTAAAAGGAAAAATGTGATATGGCATCAGAAAGAAAACTCCCAGATGTCCTTTTTTTGACAGCCTCGCTATCTTTGAACTGCGTGGAAATTTCTAACAACTCCCCCCCGCCCCCTTCTCTCTGCATTCAAGGCACATAGAACTCTCTGAAACTGGCAATTAAAACGAAGACGCGCAGGCTGCGTGTTGGGGGAAAAAATAAAGGGAGGTGCTGGCTTAATGAGCTGATAGATTTATGTGTACCTCTGAACACCGGGGGCCTCGGCTGTTACGCGCGGGCTGGATGAAGGAAGAGAAGGACAGCTCAGTATTTTTCACTTTATCGCGTTCTGACGAGTTTTTCATTATCCTCACATCACACACGCACATTCTTGAGCGCTATAACACTGTTCGTCTGTGTGGCCTCAAAATAAAATCCAGAAGGGTGAGGAACTAGAAATGCGTAAAATGGTGACGGGGCTCTGAACTAGTGTCTTTGTTTCTGGTGGGGTTGGGGGGGGGGGGGGGGGGGGTTCATGCGCGTCTCAGTGTCGGGGACATGTACCTGTGACTGCAGTCTCTGAACTGGGACTCTTGTCCTCCGTGTGCCTGCTGCTGTAGAGAGCCAGGCCCGTGGCTGTGGCCTGGTTTGCCAGTCCCAGGTAATGATTCGAGTTCAGTAAAGCCAGCTGATGCGCCGAGAAGGCTCGGTTGGTCCAGTTCTGGATTTTCCCAACGGGACAAGAAGAGATGAGTCTGTGCGGGCCGATGATGGTCTGCGCGGCCGGTCCTGCGGGGCTGCTGCCGTTCATTTGCGGCGACTTCCGCGGATTGTCGGGGGCCGTGGCTGTCTCTGCCAAAGACCAGATCTTTGGCTTCTGGGCCGGGGCAGGATTGTTTTCTGAGGGAGACGAGCTGGCGGACACCGCGTTCAGTTTAAGCTGTTCTCCGTTCGGTTGGGGAGCTTTGGTGTCCAAAGACGCGTGATGGTGGTGGTGGCTGTGGAAGTGCTCGCCTCCTCTCTCCACCTCTTTGCCCTCTTTCCCCACCACTTTTAGAAACCTCTGGTCGGGACCTTGTAAATCCTCATAGCCGTCAGAAATCTCAGAGTCACTCCTCCCGTCTAGTTTAATGTCTGAATGCAGGTCGTCCTGGTCGTCCAAGTCGTCCTTGCTCTCAATGTTTTCCGTGTCGATGTTCTCCAAGTCGATCTCCTCCTCGTCCTCCCTCTTGTCCCCCTCCTCCCCCTCGTGATCACTCGAGTAAACATTTCCCTCTTCGTCGGTGCGGTTCCGGGGGGTCCAGGTCATCTTGTTCTCTTTCTTTAACCTCCTGCGGGCGTTGGCGAACCAGGTGGACACCTGCGTGAGGGTCATCTTGGTGATGATGGCCAGCATGATCTTCTCGCCCTTGGTTGGATACGGGTTCTTGCGGTGCTCACTGAGCCAGGCCTTCAAAGTGCTGGTGCTCTCCCTGGTGGCATTCTTAGGTCTGGACGGGTCACCAAACTGATACTGGCCATATGGGTAAAAAGCAGGGTGATGGTGGGCAAACCCTGGGTGCTGGACACCAGGACTGTCTTTCAGTTCATATTGAGCTCCCTGAAAGTGCAGAAAAAAGCGAGAGAGTTTAGACTAAAATATAAATACTCAATACTTAATTAAAACTATGGATTACATAATAGCACTTCAAGACACGAAGTAATAAAAATTAAAATGCAAATTCACGAAAAAACATGTCACTAAGAATTTCGTCAAAGCCAGTGTTAAGCAAGTTTATAAAAACACATCAGTTAAAGTTAAAATATTTCACTTTCATACCACCGAAGTAAAAACACACAGCGTTATTGTTTATCCTGAAGTTTCGGTAGCATATATTACATGTTAACAACAAACCCAAACATTTCGTTAATATGTTTCACTTTAACCACTTTAAACCGAGG